>CM053622.1:469292134-469353065 GCA_028646595.1 Phalanger gymnotis | reverse complement strand
CTGTGAAAATCAATGCTGAAAACCAAACATGTCAAAAATAAATTTAAAAAAAAAGAAGAGGAAGGATGGGGAAAGGCTCAGGGAGGATTATCTGGGAGAACTCCTTGCAAACATGTTGCTGTTGTTGTTTTGGAAAGGATTTTTTTTACTTAATACACTTAATTTTTTTTGTTTGTTTGTTTAATGCTCCTACACAATTTTGTTTGCTTCTTACATGCCCACCCACTCAACTTAGGTGCCCTAAGTCTAATCAGACAGATTCAAATCTCCAAGCTGGAGCAAAGGCAGCACATTGATTGGATGTAATTACAGAAGAGAAAATGAACCTCCAGGCTCTCTCCTCATCCTCCCTCCACCCCAATGAATCAGCCCACAAATCAATCCACAAATATTTAAGGAATCCTTTTGTCATACAAAGCATTGAACTCAGCATTGAAATACAATTGCAGGGGAAAATTGGCTCAAATCTAATTAAGCTGGGTACTGGAAAAAAGGCTATTCCACTGAATATATTGAGGAAGAGATGGAGGAGCTGTCTCCAGATTAGATTGTTCTCTCAGACCATTCACTCCCAGGCCCAGAAGGAGCTGCTCATAGCCAAGCTCCTGGCCTCTGCTCCCCTCTAGTGGGAAGAGATGGAGCTCCCAAAAAGCAGCTCAGCCCATGCTCTTCACACTCTCTTACCTCATCTGTTTCAGGAGTAAATTCTTTTCTTTTGGGAGGCTGTCCTGCTCCTGGCCGAAAGGCTCCCATGGGTATGTTGATATTTGCCTAGGAGAGAAAAACATTGAGAGATTGGCCCCAGGAAAATAACGAGCCTGCAGTGAATTTCCGGAAAGACATCTTACTGCACAGCTAACTGCTAGAGAGAGGAGGGGCCTGGGAAGAACGTACACAGATATTGAATTTTCAAAGGAAGGATGACACCTTCATGTGTTTGTTATAACAGAACTACCAGCATGTCAGTCCAAAGCTATTTATAGCCAATCCCATTACTACCCAGTGGTTCTACCCTTCAGGATTATAGAGTATGAACCAAACACAATAATGGTTGTTGTTTCTTGCAGTACATAGCTCCTTCTTCTTGTTCTCTCTTCTATCCATGATGGGAATGCATACTCCCTAAGCACAGAGAGGCAAGCATTCTCTGTAGCCTGATTCGAATCTCTTCTATCCTTCCCCATTTGCCCAAGTCTTTTATCTGCAGTGTAAGGCAGATTTAGCTAGGCTAGACAGTCTCTCTTTCTACATCCTCATTCCATAGAAGTTCACAGACATTACCAGCATATAAATGAGTCTTTACTCCCCATTATGTAGTCATTTGTGGCAGTGACTGAGAAGGGCAGCAGACTGGGGAATTGAGGCTCCCATATACCATTCAGATGATTTAATATAGTAATTATCCTAATCAACAACATGCCAGGATTGTGATATTAAACTTGAGCACCCTAAATTTTAAAACTCCTTAGGAAGAATGCTAAGACACTATGAGTTTTATAGAGCCACTCAGGAATGAATGAATGACAAAGCATTTATTAAAGGCTGAGGATGTGCCAAGCACTGTACTAAGCCCTTGGAATATAAAGAGGAAAAAGTGAGACAGACCTTGTTCTCAAGAAGCTCACATTCTAATAGACAGAGATGGCAAAGATAAGGGAATGCTGGTGCAGGACAGATGGAAAGGCCCAAAAGGACTAAGAGTTCGGTGTGGGGTAGAAGGCAAAGCCTAGGAATCCTATATGTCCATCGACAAGTCCTATGTCAGGGTCTAGAAGTTATAGTGGCAGAGCAAATAATAGGATCCTAAAGGACCTTAGTACCCAGTGACAAGGCAGATGGCAAGACCCGGTGGTCCTCCATTAAAATCTAATAGTTTGTATTTGAAGGAAATATTATTTCATCCAAGCCTCACAATAGCTCTTTTAAGTGAATACTATCATCCTCATTTTACAGACAGGGAAAATGAATTGCAGAGAGGTTAAGCTATTCATTTGCTAATGGGCACCCAGCTAGTATCAGAGAAAATATTTGAACTCAATTCTTCTAACCTCTCTGTGTCTCAGTTTCCTTCTCTGTAAAGTGAGACACTGGGACTTGCTGGCCTCTAAGGACTCTTTCACCTCCCAAACTAGGATCTTATGACTCCGAGTATAATATTCTATGCACTACCCCATTTTCTGTTTCTCAAGTAAATGAAATATTTGAAAGGCAAAGTAAAAGGTCTTTATACATCATAGGATCATGGGATTTAGAGCTGAATGAGAACTTCCGTTGTGCAGTCATTTTTCAATTGTGTCCCAGTCTCTGTGTGACCTCATTTGGGGTTTTCTTGGCAAAGATACTAGAGTGATTTGCCATTTCCTTCTCCAGCTCATTTTGCAGATAAGGAAACTGAGGCAAAATGACCTGTCCAAGTTCATAGAGCTAATGTCTGAGGCCAGATTTGAACTAATAAAGAAAAGTCTCCTGACTCTAGGACCAGAGTTCTTTCCACTGCACCACTCAGCTACCTAAGAGGGAACTTAGAGCTTATCAAGTCTGACCCTCTAAGCCTTAAGATAGGGGAAAGGAATGGGAAAAGCACAGCACTTTAAAAAAAAATTGAATATGTATAATGTAAGGAAATATAATATTTCAGTGTAAATAGTCATTGGTTTGGTTGGCTTATGATTTCACTTCAATGTTCAATTTCACTTCAATGTTCAATTTCACTTCAAATATAAAGACTGTTTCCTGAGCAAATAAAGAAAATTTCCTAATACTTATGGTAGGTATTAGATGATTATATTAGAATATATAGTTTAATTTCACAGAGTATATACCCTAACACACACACCAGAAAACTGACTAAAGAGCTTTTGGATAGAATTTTTAAGGTTCAAACTCATTAGATGAGAAGATAAAGGATATACAGTTGAAAGATCGATGAATGAATCAATGAGGTATTTAAAGGACTGTAGCAACAATGTTACTTGCAGCTGCTATGGAGGTATAAGACCAATAACACCAGCACACAGGAGGACTACTGGCACAGGTTCTTTGATCTGCTTTTCTAAAGAAAAGCAACTTGAAAGGGGTCAACAATCTTACTTTAATCAAACATGTATACATCATTCACTCAATTAAGGGGAAGAGTCAGCACCCTGAACTTCAGAGAAAATACAAACAGAAATCTCAAGCAGAAATTATATAAATAGAGCAAATACAAAGAGCAAAGACCAACAGGCAGGGCTTCCAACTGACCAAAACTAATACATATATAGTTACCAGAGAGAGGTACACCAGCATCTGAGTTTTCAAACCCAGGGGGTCTTTAACGGATACCCAGAGTCTCATCTGGCTACATCACAAGAACACTCTTCCCATGAGTGAGCCCCAAAGCAAAATACTAACCTCAGAGTATACATACCCTTCTTCAGGGCCAGGGGGTATCACAACCCTCGTGACCCAGGCTCATGTGACTCAGGTTCAAAACAGGTCACATAGGCCTATTAAGGGGCAGGGAAGGTCTTCAAAATGTATCGATATTACAAGGATCTAGAATGTCACTTCTATGAATCACGTGCTAATGATACTTTTTGAAACAAATTTTTGAGAGTTTTACCTCTTTTCCCAAACTATGAATGAACTGATAGTTCAATGTTTTTGACAATACAAAGTACACCCTCCAATAGTGCAAACTGTAAGCCATCAGACCTATGTGGTTTTTGTCCATGTCTCATATCATAGTCCCTGCACAGAAAATCAACGAAGGCACAAAACTGAAGGTGACTTCCGATGTCTTGGAGAACATCCTAGACAGGGTCAAAATAGAAGAGGGATCCATTTGATAAACAATGTTCTCCAGATGTTCCTGTCAGTATCAACGCAAATGGCTTGCATCAAGTCCAGGAACATTATAGAACTGCCTCAATGGGACCCATGGCTACTGAAAAGAGATCAGTCAGATAAACTAAGGGGATGAAGAATAGATACAATAGCTAGTCTTTACATAACACTTTGAGATTTGCAAAGCATTTTACAGACATTCTAATTTTATCCACAAAACAACCTTGGGAGATTGTTAATATAATCCTCAATTTAAAGTCAAGGAAACTGAGGCTGCAGAAGTATGGGTCACACAGCTAGTAAGTGCCTGAGGGCATATTTGAACTCAGATCTTCCTTACTCGAGGCCCATAGCTACTTTGCCACCTTGATGCATAGTGCCCAAGTTAAGACATGTAATTGGATAGGCAGCCCATTGACAGTACATTAGCCATAAATCTTGGTTGTAGACACTCAAGATAGACAATGAAGTTGGGCCAGCACTGGATAAGAAGAGTAGAACATAGCACATTTGGGAAATTTTGCACCATTTTTAATAGTTCCAAACTTTTCATTATGGCTAATTTGAATTTATTTAACTGTAATGTTTTCTTGGTGATTCTGTATAGATGTGAATCATGGACCAATATGATCTCATAATAATCCAAATCCTAAGTAACCTTTAGAGCAACGGAAAGATATATGGTAGGTGTAAGTGACAGCTGGTCATTAATGATGACTTGTATGCAAAAAGGTCATAAAAAGCATCCTCAAGGGCATGGGTGATTGAAAAAGAAGGCAGCTCAGTTCTTAAGAAAAGGAGGGAATGACGCACAAATAAGACAAGTGTTTCATTGCTACACATGAAATATCAAAAGACCTAGAGAAATACCACTGGCATGTTGAAGAGACTGTTTGGAGGATTTCTGGGGAAAAAAATTGTTGTCGTTGAGTTGTGTCTGACTCTTCATGACCCCATTTGAGGTTTTCTTGGCAAAGATACTAGAGTGTTTGCCATTTCCTTCTCCAGCTCATTTTACAGATGAAGAACTGAGGCAAACAGTTAAGTGTCACACAGCTAATAAGTGTGTGGGGACCGATTTGAACTCAGGACGAGTCTTCTTGACTTCAAGCCATTTCAAGCACTCTATCTGCTGTGCCACCTAGCTGCCCCTTCTGAAAAAATATGGACAAGAATTTCAAAGAATGAGAAGACATAAATGGATTGCTATCTGCACCAGTAGAGGGAGTGACCACATGAAAGAGACCATGAATATCAATAGATCAAAAGGACAAAAAAAAATCTAAATAGGCAGCATATAGTAGTGGGAAAACATGCTAGAGCCGGGATATCTGGGATCTAGTCCTGACTTTGCTATAGAACATTAAAGAAGCAATTCAACCTCTCTGCGTTTTATTTTACTCATCAGTTGGAATAAATTATCAAATAGGCCCCATTTAACTCTAAAATTCTATGGCCTATGTTCATCAATAATGCAAAATTAAATGGGAATACTTGATATATCAGAAAAAAGTAAAAGCTGAATTTTTCATATAAACAGAATTAAGACACATATGACCAAAGTTAACCAAGTCATGCTTTTGGGAAAGGCTGTAGTGTGCAAAACTATGCATTTTGTTTTCTTCCGCAATAATTGCAGTTTTATTATACTCAAGTACATTTTAGACACACTCAGCTTATGAAGTCTTAGCTAGTAGAGGCCCTTAGGAGATTTGCCTTACTGAACAGATAAGAATGGTTTGTAGGTTACACAGCAATTATTTGTATTTGAAGGTTCTTGAAAACAGTTGATTTCCTTAAGAATACAGAATTCATTGTTGCGAACACTATAAATCATGGTAGGAAATGCTTGACATCTGCAACTCTAATTTTATAAACACAGGTAAAGGTACCTAAAAGAAGAAACTATGGGTATTATTATAATTTTTAAAATATGTGTTCACCATCCTGAGGGCAGTGTTTATTTCTATTCATATAAAAGTAGAATAAACAACCTGCTGTGGTTTTTAATCTAGACTACATAAGTAACTGAAAACCTGATGTTTACCAACACAGAACAAGAATGCCTTCAAGTTTTATGTCCCCTAAAAGAGGAGGCAGCACTGCAAAGCATGATAGATGTGTAATGAAAGGACCTGGGTTCAAATTCCAGCTCTGTCATTGACCTTGGTCAAATCATTTAATATCTATGGGCCATAAAATGGGAGTCAGAGTCGGGGGAGGGGGCAGTCAGACAAAATGACCTCTAAGGTCCCTTCTGCCTCTAAATATGTGATCATAGTACTTACAAATCCCCACATTTACGTTACAGAAAACATTTTTTTAGTAATCATGGATTATTCTTACCTCAGTGATTAGCATCCCAAACTTTCTATTCCTTAGCCTTTCAGCAGTGGGATGGGGAAAGGATATTTCTTCTCTCCTCCACCACCACCACCACCAACCGAAGAAATGATGGTGACTTAAAATAGAAGCACATTCAATAAGAGGTATGAACACGCCCAGAGTTGTCTTAGATGGAAGTTTCTAGAACATTCAATTCCCAGATACTTTTCCTGTCTTTCATTTCCTTTTCTGAGTCTAGGTCAGCAAATAGCAAACAAGATAAATGGAATTTATTCCAGCCTTGACAGTTATCTTGTGAGGTGAGAATTCCTGACTTCAGTGTTCAGGTGTCAGTTGACCAGAGAGAAGAAATTTTCCATAACAGCACACTTCTCAGAGGAGAGAAGGATCATTGCCAGGATTGCTCTGTATCTGGAGAGCTAGAGAAAATAATGCCAGCTGGTCAGGAGATCTAGACCTTGCCAGCCCATGATAATTGCTGTGGGATCCATAGCACAGGTCTGAGGGGGATGGGAAATAATCTATTGAGAGGTTACACAAAAAGTCTTTACCTGTCTGGGCGAGGGAGACAGGAAAAAAAAAATGAGTGTTTTATGTTTCTTATGTTGTTCTTTATCCCTGAGTCTTTTTAACCTTGTATTTTCTGTGGTGGAATTTTCGTTTTACACTTTCCTATACCTGATATCTTTGTGGAAAGATACCCTATTGCCCAAATTTGAGAAGCCCCTCACACTTTCCTACTTCCTTTTGCATGTTATCTTTCCCCAATAGATTATAAAGTCAAAGACTGTCTTTTTTCTCACGTTTGTATCCCCAGGATGTACTACAACACCTGGCACATAGTAGGCACTTCATAAATGTTTAATTGACTGACTAATTTACCTTATGATCTATGCCTAATCTTTGTTTTAGAGATTTCCCCATTTCTAGCCAGGCCACAGCCACTTTTTGGTGTTAGTATCCTCTCAGGATGGGCCAGGGTCCATGAGCCTAGGACTTCCTGCAGGTCCTGAGCCACAGGGTACAGATAAATAAAAGAAGTTTCCAGTGCAACATATTCAATGAAACAATACGGACCCATTTCCATAGGATTTCTTGTGACCAAATTATCATGCCATAAGACTGATTTGGGGTTAGAGGGGGAGGCACTATCCCCACATGTAAATTGGCTGCTCACACTTCTATCTCATCACATGTGAGAGAAAGTTTGAGATAGTGGAAATATGAACCTTGAATTGAATTGGGAATCAGAAGATCTGTGTGAGAGTTCCATCTCTGCCAGTAACTCACTTCAGGCACATCACCTCACCTCTCTTGGTCTGTTTTCTTATCTGTATGACTAGGGGGACAGATAGATGGACAGATGGACAGATGGATAGATATGTGTATACCTTGCCATCATAACATGTATAAATATAACATATATTAGATGACTTTAAAGACCCCTCCCACATCCAATTTTTTTACACAGAAATTTATTTTGAGAAGGATCTTCAAAAAAAGTGCATAAAACTGTACTGCTAAAGGCAGAAAATAAGTAAAGACTAGCCTAAAAAATGTTGAGATAGTTACATGAATATTTTCTTCTTTAGGGAGCTTAATACTTAAAGAAACCACACCAGAATATCTTTAACACAAATATTATCTAGAGAATTCTGAGTGATCACAGGCACTGAATTAAAAATTCCAGAATTCAGCTATTTAGATAACATGATATACAGTAAAGGAGTTACAAGCCATAAGTTTTCAGATAATTAGACCTTACCATCGCCTCAAGCTATTATCTTGTATTCCTGCTAACTTTCTCAGTCAAATTCCTAGAAAATTTCAAATTCACTGTCTACTCACTTCCTTCATTTCTTCTCCTCTTCCTAATTTTCCAGCCCCTTGTAATTTGGCTTTGGGGCTCATAATTCAACTGAAACTGCTCTCAGAAGTTGTCAGTTGGTCTCTTAATTACCAAATCATGTGTACTTTATTTTGGCTCTCATTCTTCTAGACCTATCTAAGGCAGCTCAGTGACACAGTAGATTAGAGTGGGCCTAGAATCCGGAAGACTAGAGTTCAAAGATAGCTTCAGATATTAGCTGTGTGGCCCTGGGCATGTCATTTAACCCCTAGGTGTCTCCATTTCCTAAATTGTAAAAAATGGGAATAATATTAGCACCTACCACTCAGAGTTTTTGTGAGAATGAACTGAGATATTCGTAAAGTTCTTTGCACAATGCCTAGCACACAGTAAGTGTTTAATAAATGCTTGTATCCTTCCTCTCTGCTGAATTTGAGACTTTCAGCCACCTACTCCTGATGGATACTCTATAGGTCAGGGGTGGGGACCCTATGCCCTCAAGGCCATAGGTTCCCCACCCCCACTCTGGGTTTTCATGATAGTACTATCTCCTGGTTCTCCTAACTTCAGCTTCTCAGTCTTCTTTACTAGTTTATCATCCATATCACACTCCACAATTGCAGGCACTCCTAAAGGTTCTGTCCTAAGTTCCCTGTTTTGCCTATATCTTCTCAGTTGGTGATCCCATCAGTTACTATAGGTTTAGTTATCACATCCATGCTAAGGAGACATATATATGTGTGTATATATATATATATATATATATATATATATATATATACACATATATATACACACATATATATACACACATATATATATGTACACACAGATATATACATGTGTATATATACACATATGTGTGTATATACGCACACAGATATACAAATATTATGTGGCCATATATTAACTATGTAGCCATATAGACATATACGTACATATATGTATGTGTATGTATGCATATGTCTATAGACACACAAACATACGAAACAGTCCTACTCTCTCCCCTGAGCTTCGATCCAGAATCACCACTTATCTACTAAACATTTGTTTCAAACTAGATGTCCTGGAGACATCTCCATGTTAACACGTTCAGAGCTGAACTCAATTTTTCCCCAAACACATCCCACTTCCAAACGTCTCCATTTCTGTCAAAGGCACCACCATTCTTCCAGACTCTCAGGTTTGGAACCTTGATATTTTCTCCAATTTTCATCTCTCTCATCCCACATATTCAGTAAGTTGCCAAATCTTGTTCTTTCTACCACCACAATATCTCTCAAATCTGACTCCTTTCTCTACCACCTTAGTTCAGGCCCTTGCCACCTCTTGCATATGCTATTGCAATGGCCCCCTAATTGGTATGGGCAGCTAGGTGGTACAATGAATAGAGTACTGGCTTGGAGTCAGGAAGACTTATCTTCCTGAGTTCAAATCTAGCCTCAGACACTTACTAGCTGTGTGATCCTGGGCAAGTCACTTAACCCTGCTTGCTTCCATTTCCTGAAATGAACCAGAGAAGGAAATGGCAAGCCACTCCTGTATCTTTACCAAGAAAAGCCCAAAAGGCATAACAAAGAATCAGATATGAGTGAAAAACAACTGAACTGAACCCAATTAGTCTCCCTGCCTGAAGTTTCCCCCCACTTCAGCCTATGCCCCATAATGCTGTCAGACTGATTTTCCTTATGTATAGCTCTGATTGTGTCACTCGCCTATTCCTCTGATAAGTTTTTAAAGCCCTTCCCAACTTGGCCTCAAATTACCTTTTCAGCCTTGTTATGCATTACTCTTCCTCCCATTTTTTGCAGCCCAGCCACAATCTCCCATTTCCATGCATTTGTACTGGCTTTCCCCCTAGAATGCACATCCTCCTCACTGCCATCTTATTGAATCTCTGTCTTTCTTTAAGACCCAGATCAAGCACCACCTTCTTCCTGAAGTCTCTGATACTCCTCACCCTCTCAATTGCTAGTGTCCTCCTTCCCAAAATATCTTGTATTTAACTTCTTCATGTATATTTGTATTTATTTACTTTATATTTATGCTATGTGTATATATGTATTCATATGGGTATATAAATGTATATGTGTGTGTGTGTGTATATATCCATCAACTTGCTGTATAACCACAAGCAAATAAAGTTCTCTTGGTGGCTTCATTTTTCCATCTGTAAATAGGACACAAGGTATTTTACCTCTTTCAAAGGGGCGTACAGAATAATCAACTAATTTTCTGAACTAAACAAAATACCCTAAAACAACAAAATAAGCTGAGATCAGTGAATATAAATAGTTACAACACAGGCCAGAGAGCTCCTCTGTAGCCATGTAAACTCATTATAGCAGCAGTTCTGAACCAACACAAAGGAAATCAGCCTCTAATATTTTTCTCTTCTGAATACAATCAAACAAACTCTCATTCTCCTCCCCTTTTCCTTTTCCTCTTCTGTAGTTACATCTGCCAGACATTTCAAAAGACCCTGCTGCCTCAGCTGGCATTGCTCATCACTTTTCCAAGCTAGACATTGCTAGTTACATCCTAGAAGTTGGGGACAGAAAAGATCTATTAGATCCCTAGGCTTGTCCTCTGCCAAATCTGGGTTAAGTTCCCCGATAGGCAACCTATCTGATGTGAAACTGATCCTACAATCGATCTCAACAGATGGACAGGAGTAAAAACGAAGTCCTTGTAAGCCAATTCCTCCACTCTCTTAATTATTTGTATTGCTCTCTGCATCGCCTCGTATTTGGCATCATCTTTGGGGTATTGATGATGCCAGAAGCATTACTCCCCTACACAGTCAGTAACCTTCATTGTATTAGATGTAATAAGGTCTCTTTCCCAACTCTGTTGGATTTGGGGTGTTGCTGCTGAACACTGTTGGTTCTTCTCTGCCATTACTTGCCATAACTCCCCTTTCTCTCACCCTCACACTATTCCCTCCCCACTCTTCTACTTTTCACTTCCTTCTCTCCCTCCAGGAGCTGGCCAGCACTTACCACTTTCAAGGTTCCTCCCATGGCATACTTGGTTTTTGATCATTCTCCACTGATATCTTTGTAGTTTTCAAAGATCTTCAACCTCCTCCCAGAAGCCCCCGCCACAATCGGTATTCCTCTTATATAGCCTTTGCTATCTCTAGCTGTGTTGAATGAACTTTTGGAATGGGGGCAATGCTACATGACTGCATTTTGAAGTGTGGTAGTTTGCCTCTCCAAGTTATCCTCTTCTCTTGCCAGACTCATTCTGTCATTCCATTAACAGCTGATGATGTTTCATAATTTATTGCTAAGACAATGGGAGCTTCCTTCAAAGAAATTCTGAAAAGATAGAAGTATTCTTGGTAGGCTATTTTTAAAATAGGATACTTTTTTAATAAATCTTTGTAACTTAAAAGTAAAAATATATCTTTAGGAATATACACTAAAACATTAAAAGGAAAGAACAAAGGAATGAACGACCAAAGGAAGGAAACTGCTCAGATCCTGTCTCACATATAGCTGTGAGATGCTGGACAAGTCGCTTCACTTTGTGAGCTTCAACTTCCTCATTTGTAATATTGGGGTAATAAAAGTGACTACCTAGTACAGGGTTATTGTAAGGACCAAATGAAATAATGTAGGAAGCCCTTTGAAGAACTACTAGTACATGTAGTCATATGTAAACAGATGGCCTAAATTAAGGTGCTTTTTAAAAAAAATCCCTTTCACCTACAACTATCTTTCTCAATGTTGTTTAAAGTTAACTAACAGAAATTCAGAGAATTATAGTGATGTGACATTTAATTTTTCCCCATCAAAACTCTTATTTTACAAGTGAGGATATTAAATATTATTTTGTATCAAACATTGCCCTCTCTGTGACATTTTTTAAAAAATATATATTTAAGTAAATCTACTGGAAGCTATAACTTCTTTAGCTGCTAATATCTTAGCATGAATAATTTGTTTTTCTTCCCATCAGACTCATGAGAACTTTGAGAGACTGGGAGAGCAAAAATGCTAAAAATGGAGAAAAGTTTATGTCACAATTTTGTCCACCATTTGCATGCTAGTTGCACCTACTGTGGAAGTATAAGACCAATGACACCAGCACACAGGATGGCTGCTAGCATAGGTTCTTTGATCTGCTTTTCTAAAGGAAAGCAACTTTTAAGGGGTCAACAATCTTAATTTAATTAAATATACATATATCTTTCGCTTAGTTCAGAGGAATAGTTAGTACCCTGAACTTTAGAGAGAATACAAACAGAAATTACAAGCAGAAATTGCAAACAGAGAAAATACAAACAGCAAAGACCAATAAACAGAGCTTCTAACTGTCTGACCAAGGCAATACATACATAGTTACCAGAAAGAGAGGCACCAACATCTGGGTTTTCAAAGTGAGGTGTGGGGCAGGGGAGGAAGGGGGGTTCCTTAACGGCTACTCAGAGTCTCATCTGGCCAAATCACAAAAACATTAATCCCATGAGTGAGCCCCAAAGCAAAACTTCACCTCAGAGTATATATACCCTTTTCAGAGCCAGAGGGTATCACAACCCTCATGACTCAGTGCCTAACCAGAAATTGGCAAAAGGTGTGGACCTTCCTAAAAACAAGCCTTCCCTAATCAAGCTTCCCTTAATGGGCTCCACATGAGGCCTATTAATGAGCCAGGAAGATCTTCAAATCTCATTAACATTACAGGGTTGGATCTGAGTACTGGCTAATATCACTCTGTAAAAGTACTAATGGAAAGTCTTTCTCAATTTTGTGAACACAAGTTGGGGACTAAGGAATTTTTTAAAAAATAATTTTCAGAGCTTCGAAGGAGGAAGACTTTGATTTATCTCAACACAATGATTTAGTCAATGAAGAATAAAACTGGGATTCAAAGGACCTGGATTTTTCTGTTTGTAACGCCTTGGTTCTCCATGGGACTTAGAACGAATCACTGTGCTTCTTTTTTCCCTTTTTTGAAACCATCTTGTTTCCTGTCTCCCCAGACATTCTGGCGATAAAAGATATAATATTTATGGAAGCTTTCTGGATCCATTACACTTCATAGCATGGGAAGCATTCTCCAAATAACAGAGTAGTAGTGCATATCTGTGCATTGGCACCTAGTTTTTTCTACTTTCCTTTAAGCTAATAAGAGCCAGTTTTTAATGCTTGCCCTTTGAACCCAGAGTGAGGAATGTTACATGAATGGAATGTCTAATTTGAAGAGATCCTTAGAGTTGCTTTTAAGAAGCTCTTAAGCTTAATTTAGTAACAGCCAAAGGAAACTGTGATTATAACTTGGACCAAAAAGGGAAAGCCATCCTCTGTTCAATTTTGGAAGGGATTTTTCTTAAATATAGAGCTGGGGCTGCTAGGTGGCACTGGCCCTGGAGTCAGGAGGACCTGAGTTCAAATCCAGCCTCAGACACTTGACACTTACTAGCTGTATGACCATGGGCAAATCACTTAACCCCAGCTGCTTTGCCTTCCGCCCTCCAAAAAAATATTGAGCTTAAAAAATGGAAATGACCATTACAGCTCCCAAAATAGGGAGCACTTTATGAAAAACAAAAAGCATGGGAGATGGCACCAATGAGCTGTATGTCATTTAGTCTCATTAGGGAGCTGTTACCAGGCAGATTGTTGATAGGATTAGATGTCACAGCAGTTCTAGCTTTCATCACAACCTGTCATGTCAAATTCTTTAATTGCACATGTCAGATCCAGTGTATCCTGATGTCTTCTTAATTTCCTCTCCTTTCATGTCAACATTGGAAGAGCCTGCCCTTGGATATCTTGTCTTAGGAAATAGCATAGCTCCACCAGAAACTCAACAGAACAAAATCCTCCAACCTGGGTGACCATCAACTGAAATCCTTTTGATTTGTGATCCTACTAACTGGCCGGGGTTCTATGCATCCAAACTAGAAGGTACTTTGTTATGGGGTTCAATGCTTTCCCCTTATGAAAGCTGATGAGATGAGTCAGTGGTGGACCATGCCTCACCTCCTCTAGTGGTAGGCAGAGAAGCACCAAACTCTAGTTTCTCACCACAGGTCCACTGAGTGGATGAAGCCAGTTGGAAAGAAAGCAAGACCATGTTGGACACTACTGTGATGGCTTTTGGCTCTATTAGGACCCAAGAAGGGTGCAGTAATCCTATTCCTCTAACACCTGGCCATGGGTTCAGTGTGGATTAGTTAAATAGACTTGATCCAGATAAGATAGATGAGAGCTGACAGAAAAGAGAAAAATGTGGAGTGTATGGGGCAAGCTTCAGTCCTTCAACCAAAGTTCACCCTAGTCCATCCTTAATTCTCAGGACCTCAGTTAGAATCAAAGCATATGCTTTGGGTTAACACACTGATATGAAATTTTCAATCCTTATGATTAGTAAGAGTCTTCTCCTAAAATTTCCTTTTCCTTTGCAATTTTTTTACATTAAGTTATTTTAGCAGCTAGGTGAGATAGTGGACAGAGTGCTGGAGTCGGGAAGACCTGAATTCAAATCTCACCTCTGACACTTATCATTTAACCTAAGCCTCAGTTTCCCCATCTGTAAAATGGAGATAACGATCACATCTACCTCCCAGAGCTGTTGACAGGATCAAATGAGATATGTTCTACAAACTTTAAGGTGCTAGATATTGCTAGTTATTTTAATTCAATATGACCCTTTTTCATTACCCCTCAAATGACATCTGCTACTCAAGGGTACAGTACAGCAGAAAAATGAGTGGTTGTGGCATAGGATCTGAGTTCAGATCCCACTTCTGACACATAATCTGTGTGACCTTGTAACATAATTTTGTAAAATGATGGGTTTGGATTTTATAGCCTCTGAAATTCCTTTCACCTCAGCATCTATGGTACTAAGAGATTTCAAGTAGCAGTAAATCCTACTCCTAAAGGAAAAAAGAGCAATTGCTTCCTCTTCAGAGGTGTAGTAAATCAGTCTACTTAGAGAGCATAGAGTTTAGTGGAAGAAGTCATACCCCACCCAAAGAAAGGAATTGTTGGTAGCATGGACATTTTTAGTTTGGGAGTTGGTTGGTTCTCTTTGGTTTTTAGCAGAATAATCGTGATTAAGGTTTAATAGTCTCTCTGATTCCAACTGTAGCATTCTACCCCCTACATGAAAACACATGAAATAAATGTTGGTCACTGAAACCAAGAACAGAGAATAATTAAATGCATAGGCCTAGGACTCAAGTCATTTTGGCTGAGCACACAAGAAATTAGGATATGTCCTACTCCATGAGACAGAACCTCATCTGGTTGTACAAAAAGGCCATGCAAAACGGCATTCTTGCCAATTAATGAGGTCCATCCTAGGTCTTTTGTTCACCACAGTGTATCCAGGGCATGCTGGACATTTAGCTCCATTAATTCAAGGATATGTATTAGTCATGATTGATAAAGTGCTGTACGTTCCCAAACACTTCCCACCATACCCTGTGATAGGATTTCTCCACAGCCCAATGGCTCCATGGCAACCCCCCATACCTGTATCACTCAAGAGCAGCCTCCATGGCTTCTCACTCTACTTCTGATGTGATAAAGCATCAGAGCTAAAATTAAAACGAAACTCTTTACAGCATTATTGTATTCAAGGCAGTCTAGAAGAAAAAGCGGAACTATTCCCTACAGGGAAAGAGATTGTCTCCATTTTTATCAGCAGACACTGATAAGGACCAAAGCTGGAGTCAGGATGTTGCTTGGCAATAAGTCTAACAGAAGGAAGAGAAAGTTGAAGGGTCTATCAAGGTCCTTAAGAGAATTAACCAACCAAATTGATGATTGTTCAAGCAATATTAAAAACTTTTCTTTTACTTCATTTCAAAATGCACATGCCCTCCTTTAGGAGGCAAGCTAGCTCAGTCTGGCCAAGTGGAGACTAAATATGAAGGAATGCAAAGGAAGGAAAGTTCAAATAAATGAGACAGGAAAATATCATAGGACACACAAAATCCCCAGGAACACTTTCCTTCAAGAAAGCAGCATTTCTAATCCAGATCAGTCAATGAAAACATGAAATTGAATGCATCATTCACTTCACCTTTTTTTAATCAACATTAGAAGAAGAAAATATTTTAATCCTCACTCATAAATCCATTTTTTTGTTTTCTTATTTAGAAGAATAAAGTAAAAATAGCTTCTTATTCCTCACTTGTGCACATAACCCCAAGAGAACTTCCTTGTCTTTTTAGAATTAATGATCAACTAGTCCAACTGCAATGACCAAACCAACAATGACAAACGTATATATACTTTATCGAGCGGACAAGATAGAGACCCCATAGTTGTTACTAAACTATAAATATTGTTGCTTACCTGAATGGCCCTGACGTTGGAAGCTGGCTGTTTCGACATATTCAAGAAGTCTTATCCCTGAAAAACAAGTAAGAAAATGTTAGAGCCCAAAGCATTCAGATTCTCCGCCTTGATGAATTAGAATTTAACTCATGATTCTACTGGACAGTCATACCTTTCATTAGTCATATATCCTTTCAGTCTCAGTTTTCAAAGTTACTTAGCTATTACCCTTTCAAATACCTGAGGGAGATGGAACACCTGAGCTTTCCTGATAAATCATTCATAGTAAGAAATGATGATATCCCTTGCACCTAATGTTAATGAGAGGCAATCAGAAACTCAAAGGGGCTATCATCTCCTTGCCCTATCCCCATATGAGGAAAGCTAAGAAAAACCATCGTGGGCATTGACCCTCCATTATTGTCTGTCACTGTGGAAAGCTTTCCACTTAAAGCTGGACTTTGTAGATGAGGAAGGTGACTTAGAGAAACACTCCTTCTCTGGATTTCTCTGGTGCATGTTGTCTAAACCAACCCTTTGGCACTCTTGTGCTGCCCTGTATTATTAGCTGTAACTCTGTGTGCTTTCTCTACTCACCCACCTCAATTAGATTGTGAGCTTTTTTGAAGGTTCTGCCATTTTATCTCTGTGTCCTCAATGTCTAGCACGATGCCTTGCACATAGTAGATGGTTGTTAAGTGCTTATTTAGATCATAAGATCATAGTGGGCAGCTAGGTGGCACAGTGGATAGACTACCAATGCTAAACTCAGGAGGACCTGAATTCAAATCCAGCCTCAGATACTTATTAGTTGTGTGACCCTGGCCAAGTCATTTAACCCTGTTTGCTTCAGTTTCCTCATCTGTAAAATGAGAAGGAAGGGCAAACCACTCCAGTACCTTTGCCAAGAAGACCCCAAATAAGGTCACAAAAAGTGGGACATGATCCAACACGAACGACAACAACTGAGACAACTGAACAACAAGACCTCTAATTGGAAGGACTTCAGAGGCCACTCAGTCCAACTCCCTGATTTTATAGATGAAGAATCTAAGGTCAGGGAGGGTAAGCTACTTGCCCACTTAAGGATGTGCTTGTGGTTTTTAATTTGGTACGTCTCATTATCTACTGGATCGATATCTCCTTGAGGACTAGACCCTGTATCTTACTTGTTTCTTTGTGTTTACCATAGTACTCACCACAGGACCTCACACATAATACATAGGAACTCATGGGTTTTAGTGCCAGAAGGTACCCTAGAGATTGTCTAGTCTAATTTTACAGTTGAAGAAACTGAGATCCTCAACAAATGTTGGTTGATTCCTTTGAGATTTGACAAACATTGTTTCTCTCCTTTTAACAAAAAAGTACTGTTTCAAAGGATATGGTAATACTCTCTTATTTGTATACCATTCAAGGTTTTTAAAGTATTACCCTCATAATCCTGTGATGTAGGTAGTGTGAATATAATAATCTCCATTTTACGAATGATAAAATTGAGGTTGAGAGGTTATCTAGCTTCCTTGGAGTCACACAGCTAGTAATTGCTCAATGTCAAGTTGCCAAACTTAGGCCTCCTGCCTGCCAAGTCCAGACTCTTTCTTACTATGCCTTGCAGCATCTCAATTTAATTCAATAACGTTACATCATTTGTTCAAATCTCGATCTTGAAAGTTCTATCTTTGTATAGGACTTTCTCTACTCTACTCCACAGGATGTTAGGAAAGGGCACCGGGGTTGCAGTAAGATAGATGTGGTGTCTATTTGTACCCTTAATAACTATGTCATTTGGGAAAGGGATTGGCAGAGGAAAAGGAGAAAAAATAAATACTTGCTAATTGAAAAAAATCTTAATTGAAAAATTGATAATGGTAGAGTCACTCACTTGAGGAAACTCCCTCTGAACCAGGAAGAAATGTCAAACAGGATAGGCTATCTCTCTCCCACTTCCTGCTTGAAGGTGGCAAAAGAGTCAAGTTCTAAAACAACGTTTCTGCCAGTTATAGACTTAAGACCTTTTGCCTTTGCTGAAAAGAGCACTGTAACACTCCAAGTGAAGAGAGCACCATAACACCCAGTCAAATTGGAGTCTGGAAGGGATGAAAATTGCAGCTATCCAATCGAACAGTGAACCTAGGGAGTCCAGAGGATTGACCTGCCCATCACACCCCCTGAGAACCAGTAGCTGAATGATGCCTGGTTCAGTCAGGTAGCAGCCAAGTCTAGTAAGAAGTCAGTTCAGCAGCCAAGTGACCTACTTGGCACCAACAGCAGATTGGCCATCCAGCCTCCCCTAGAAAATGAGCTGCCCATCCAGAAGAAATGCCATGCCCTATAAGAAGCCAGTCCCCTTGAAGAGT
The DNA here is from genome assembly GCA_028646595.1 of Phalanger gymnotis. Lineage (NCBI taxonomy): Eukaryota > Metazoa > Chordata > Mammalia > Diprotodontia > Phalangeridae > Phalanger > Phalanger gymnotis. The sequence goes on along the minus strand of CM053622.1, from coordinate 469,334,379 downwards.
GGAGCATAACTGATACCACACCCTGCAGCAAAATTCATGTGGTTCCTCCAGAGAAGAAAAGAACAAGAAGGCTCTGCTCATAAAGAGTTGTGAATTGTCTACACGTGTGTTCTCTCCGTGGAAAAGATGCTGATGTTGGAAAAGATTGAAGGCAAAAGGAAAAGGCAATGGCAGAGGATAAGATGGATAGATAACCTCATGGAAACAACAAACATGAGCTTGGAGAGGCTTCGAGAGATAATGGAGGACAGAAGGGCCCGGTGTGCTATGATCCGTGGGGTTGCAAAGAGTTGTACATGACTGAATGACTGAGTAACAACAATTTTGTCTATGTTAACTCTCCCCACATAAAGTTTGTGTGTATTTGTGAGAAAGCATACCCCTGGTTTTGGAGGGAAATGCTTTGGAACTATTGGACTTGCTATGCTTTTTCTAAGATAAATAAATGAATAACTGCACCATTTTGGGAAAGTAACTTAGTTTCAGAGTCTCTGTTTCCTCATCTATAAAAATGAGGTTAATAATACTGACCCCAACTCCCTCAAAGGGTTGCTATGAAGCCAAATGAAATGATTTCAATATCTTTACGCATGGAAATCTTCCTTTAAATCTCAGCTCAGGCGCTACTTTCTGAAGGCAATCTTCTCCAAATACCCCAACTCCCCCCTTTTCTCTCTGTCTTTCCTCTTCTCTGAGGAATTTTTCCTACACACTTAGGATTCAGAGCTGGATAAGAGCCTTCGGAGTCATCTAGTCCAACTCCATCATTTGTAGACCCTTAGAGTTGAAGTGACTTGCCTAAGGTCACACAGTCAGTAAAGTGTAGAGCTGAGATTTATAATATACATTTACACAGTGTCTTAGAGCCAATGCTCTTTCTTTGTCATGCTTATCACATTCTAATTTATATTCGAGTGATTTGTGTACATGTTTTATACCTCCCTCCTTTAACTGGAAGCACTTTGAGGGCAGGGGCTGTTTGTCCTTTTATCTTTGTGTCCAGCGGTGTCTAGCAGTGTCTTGCACTTGAACTAGGTCATTAAGAAATGCTTGTTGACATCATGGAATCCTGTGAGAACTATGAATCTAAAGCTGGCTGGGCCATTGGAGGCCAGCTAGCCCAATCTCTTCATATTATAGATAAACAATCTCAGGCACAGGGAAAAGTGACTTATCCAAGGTTATATAGACAGAAATAGCTTGGATTTTCATTTTGTATCCCTAGTCAGGGGTAGGGATCCTGTGGCCTCAAGGACCTAGAAGGCCACATGCAGCCTTGAGGCCACAGGTTCCCCACCTCTGCCCTAGAACATTCTTTGTATCCTTGCTAATAGTGAGAGGTACACAAACATCTCCTGAATTTAATTTATGTGTAGTGGGAGTTATCACATGGAGCATGTATACAGATGGGCCAGGGTTCTGGATCCTTTGGTGAACCTCATGTGCCCTGGTCCTTTGATAAAGGACCTGAACAACTAATGGATGCTGGTTGGCCTCTTGGTAAGCATGGCACAAAGGGCCAAAACCAACTGGTGAATGCTACCCACTCCAGAAGCTGTAAGAGGAGAAGACAGTCTCTGCCTCGGTCTCTCTTACTCTCCTTCTGGTGTCCCCCGAGGCTCTGCCAGCTTTCTTTCAGACTTCCAAAAGGGAGGGCATAGGGAGGAGAATTTCCTTCCATCCCTCTCCCTAGCAGTAGCAATGGCAGTCACGCATTGATCAGTGAGGACATGTGCTTGCCTCAGTGAGCCCGAGACTGGATTCTCAGCTGCTTCTTCTGCTTTGTGTTTCTTTCTCTGAGCATAGGTCACCAAACAGCAATTCTGAGAGATAGCTGTTTCCAGCCCTATGATTACAAGGGATCCAGGGGCTTCAACTGGATGCTAGTTGACCAAGAGAGACCCGAAGATGTACCTTTCCTCAAAGAGAAGATGACCACTGCTTAAGGAATAAGCCATGCCCTGGTTGGCCAAAAGAACTGGATCTCGGGTCATTTTTTCAAATATTGCAGACTAAAGTAAAAGTGAAATCTGCTGCCAGTTCCACAAGTCTCCTGGGAGCTTTTCCTACTACACAAAAGTATGATAGAGGTAATGGGCTAGAGTTTGCTTTAAGTGGTTATTTATACATGCTTATGAGTCTTTCATGTTTTAAGCATTTTTTTGAGGTGGAAGAAATAAATGGTTATTCAATACCTGTTTTCTACTATTTAATACAGTGAAAATCTTCCTAGAAGGGACCCTATTAATCCCCTTTAGGGAAAATCTTGGATATGAAACCATACCTAAGCTCTTTTGAAGAGCTTTTCTCTGACACTCTGCAGTGGGGGTACAATGAGCCAGGTTGTCCCAGGACTGAATCTGGGTCTGCTTGAGTTTTAGAACTTAAGTCCCTTGTGAGTATCTCACTTGTCCTATCCCCTTCCCCAAACCCCAGCTATATCATCAGTATACCTCATATAAATCTGAACTATTCTAACTTGGTCCAAATGTTCTGGAAAACAATTTGGAATCATGTGAGAAAAGTCACCAAATAGTTCAGAAACATTGATCGAACAATCCCACTCCTAGACATATGACCCAAGGCAGTCAAGGATAGAAGGGGAAAAAAAATCTCACATTTATCATAATAGTCACATCAGCACTTTTTGTGCTAGCAAAAAACCTTGAAACAAAGTGGGTGCCAATATATTAGAAATTGGCTGAATAAACTCTGGCATCTGGAGGTAATGAAATAGTATTGACCTTTAAGAAATGACTGATAGGTGGAATTCAGAGAAACATGGGAACATTTGCATGAACTGATGCAAAAAGAAGAAAGCAAGACCAGGAAAACAGTATATATACAAAGACCACGATACTATAAATGAAAACAACACCAAGAGGGAACTTGGACTGAATGTAATGATTAGTCTTGGTCCCAGAGGATAGAAGACAAAAAACGCTTCTCTCCTCTCAATGGAGATAAGGGGAATGACTAAAAGAGTTAGTGTTACATACTCTGACATGTTGCTATGTTAGTTCTGCTTAGCTATTTTTCTTTGTTACAAGGGAGGAATATAAAGGGGAAGGATCGTTTTTAGAAAAAGTATAGCATAACAAAAGGCATCAGTAAGTGTTTTAAAATTAATTTTTAAAAATTAATAAATAGACACAAGCCAATATCTAAATGTAGGAAATATGAGTTTGAATGTGTCATGGCCAACAAATATTTGTCTTTTGTGTTGGATCAAGGAAGAGTTTGTCCTTTCTGTTTTTCTCAGCCTAGGGGATAGAAGGAAAAACTCTAGTCTTCTGACCTGAATAGGGAATTGGAATCTACTAGCCTACATTAGCCACTTCTTCTTTGTAGTGTCAGCAAAAGCAGTTAGAAGTTAAGTATTCTATTGAAGGGTTGGGTTTTTTTTCTGCCCAACACCAAAACAGTGTTGGAAATTCCCCAGAACTGAACTTTTTTAAAATAAAGTGTTTCTTGAATCAATGGATTATTCTGGTCAAAGCTAATTCATAATTTTGGACTCTGTGGAAGGGTCCTCAAATCAACCTTCATGGGGGTCATGGGGTGAAAATACTACAAGAAGTAATTAAGACAATTGACAAACTTGACAAAAGATGAGAATAGTTAATGTTGGAGAGGTTGTAGAGACAGTACACTGACACATTGCTGGTGGAACTGTGACTTAGTACAACCATTCTGGAAAGCAGTTTGGAATTATGCAAAAAAAAAATGGCTAAAATATCCATACCCAAAGTCATTAACAAAAGGAAAGGTCTCATATGCAAAAATATTTATAGTAGCATCTTTTGTTAATGGAAAAGAACTGGAAACAAAGTAGATGCCCAGTGGTTAGGTAATGGCTCAACAAATTGTTGCACATGAATGTAATGGAACATTACCCTGCTGAAAGAAAAAAGATGAACATGAGAAATACAGAGAAGCATGGAAAGACTTACATAAATTGATGCAAAATGAAGTAAGCAGATCCAGAAAAAACAATGTATACGAAGACTGCAATAATGAAAAGAACTACAAAAAAGTTTTAAAAATTAATATTATAAAGAATAAGAGCTAAAAGAACACCTTTTCCTGGTCTTTTGCAAGGAGGGGGGAGAGGAGGTAGGGAGTCCACAGGTACAGGACATTGTATATATACTTTGTTGTTGTTTTTAATGTATTGATCAATTTAATTGAATTTTTTCTATTCTATTTTTCTTTTTTAAAAAATCTTTGTTATAAGGCTGATGGGGGTAGGCGGGGAGCAATACAAGGGAGAAAACCAAGCATTGCAAGTAACAAAGATATCAAAAATCTATTTTAAAGGAGTAAGACAAATTCAATAGAGTGGAAGGAGAAAATAGTCAATAGTGGCTCATAGGTATTATTAATTATGTGACCTGGTAGATTCCAATTTAAATAATTATTCTTGCTAACTAGGTGCTAACCTATTAGTTGGTAACTAAGTGTAGTTGCTATGCTGCCTCAGAGGGAGTTCATGTGTTAAAATTTTCTGCAGGTCAAAATTTCAGTGCCTTGGTATAAATTTCAGTGACAGTGCCCTACATAGGAGCAAATTTAGAGTGTCTAACTGCCTAACAACAATCAAAGCTGACACTGTCTTACTAACAATCAAAGCGATTATAAATGCAAACACAAGGTGATTTTTTCAGTCTTGTCCATAGCTGGAAACAGAATAACCTTGTCAGCGTAGATATTGGCACCTGTGAGCACTGTGGGAGGTAAAGTATAGGAGAAAGAGATCTGGGAAGCATGTTTATGTTGTCATGTGTCTACATGAAACAAAACATTCAAAAGAGGAAATGCTGTTAATCATTTTCGCCCTCAAAACTGCAGGTGTCTGATGTTATGAAGACAAACAGGTGAGTCATTGGCCTTTTCACTTTCTCATTGGTTAACTGGGTGTTGTCTAGATACAAGCTCCCTTTGTATATCTTTGGGCATTAGCACATAGATATTTTGCTTTTTTAAAATTTCTGTTAGCCCATTTCAAAATTTTCAAAGTAATGATGGAACAGAAGATGTGAGGGTATGTTTGCTATATTGTATATAGCTTGCCTGGATGCCACAACTTCTGTTTTTCTTTTTTGAATTTAAATCAACAAGTACTCATTAAGTCCCAAGCAGCATGCTTTGATACAATGGCAAAAATAAAATTGCCCCTGGCTCAAAGGAGTTCACTTTCTATCAGGGAAACACATACACAGATAAGTAAATGCAATTATGTGTGTGTAAGTGTGTAGGTGTATAGATAGATATCTATGGAGAGAGTATCTATATAGAGTAGACATGTAGCTATATATACATACACACATATATTTGTACACCCAAAATAATTTCTGGGATTGGTGGGGAAGATAGTAGGAACTAGGAGGAATCGACATTTTTAATGGTGTTGATTACTGGATCTAGGACGCACAATGGAATTCTCAAAGGAAAACTATAGTGCTGTGATGTTTTAATACATCTATCCTCAAAAACTATTTAAAGTCCTACAAATCTACATTCCCCTAATGGATCTTAAATGCATTCAGAAAAAGGTACTCTGTCTTTCTAGTTGAAATTAGAAATTAAACAAATTTTTAAAAGACCGTATTCCAAAAGCACATGAAAAAGTATTATATATAATCCTAAAACAAGATTAGAACGTAGGATAAATATTAGAGGCATCTAATGGATAGAGCACTAGAACTGGAGTTCAAATCCCACCTTTGATACTTTCAGCTGTGTGACCCTGTAGAAGTTATTTAACCTCTGCCTGACTCAGTTTCCTTATCTGTAAAATAGAGATAATAAGGGGACCTACCTTCCAGGATTGTTGTGAGGATCAAATGAGATGATATTTGGAAAGTGCTTTGGAAACCTTGAAACACCATGAAGATCCCAGCTGTTATCATCATTATTACTCTATTACTAACAGCGAGTGTTTAAGTTTTGGATAAAGTTAGGAGACAGTATGGTGTAATAGATAATCTTTGTACAAGTGGCTGCATTCAAAAGTTTCCTCACCCTGTGGCCAAGCTGGTGATTTGTTGTTGTTCAGTCATTTTCACGTCAGACTCTTTGTGACCCCATTGGGGGTTTTCTTGGCGAAAATGCCAGAGTACTTTGCAATTTCCTTCTCCGGCTCATTTTACAGATGAGGAAACTGAGGCAAACAGGGTTAAGTGACTTGCCCAGGGTCACACAGCTAGTAAATGTCAGAGGCTGGGTTTGTACTCTTGAAGATGAGTCTCCCTGACCTTGCACTCTATCCCAGCTCAAGTTGGTGATAGCCCTGGCCAAATTTTGCTAGGCTGGTTCTCGGACTACAAGGACTGAACATGAAGTGAAAAATACCTAAGTTCTAGTCCTGACTAGCCGTACAAGCATGGGCAAGTCATTTAGCTTCTCCATAACCCAGACACAGTTATGGACAAGCTGCATCAATAGAAGATTTTCCATACAAGAAGTTCCTCACAGAGATGAACTGACAGATCTGCACCAGAGAGGAGAGCTCTCCCTCAGACAGACAAACACAGAGAAAGACTCAGACAGAAACAGAAACAGAGACACAGAGACAAAGACAGAGACAGAAAGAGAGGATAGATAGATAGATAGATAGATAGATAGATAGATAGATAGATAGATAGATAGATAGATAGATAGATAGACACATACATGCACACAGTTATACAATGAATGCATGCCTAGATGAGGATAGGCATATAAGAAAAGAAAGACCACTGGATTTGGCATCAGAGGACCTGGATTTAAGTTATGGTTCTGCCTTGGGTGAGTAATTCCCTGATCCCCAATTTTTCATCTATAAAATGAGGGAATGTGGTTGCATTAGATGATCCCTAATCCTGCTTCCAATTTGAACACACTATGATTTCACTTAAATCTATACCAACTGCTTAAAAAGTGAAAAAGTTCAGTTCATAGAGAGCCAGGAAACTATTTTTACTAATTTTTTCATTATATTATCTGAACTAACACCTTGTTTTGGTTTATAATAAGCATCTCCTAAATCTTCTGTCTCCACTAACATTTTACCTCATCTTTCTGTGTATTTCTGAGCATTGTAGATGCATATAGCTGGGGTCATGCCTGCTACACACTCCAAAACTACATACAATTCTCTCTACGACACATATCTTGAGCTGTATTGAATGTCTACAGGAAGTTGGTCAGATTCCAACCCTAGCTCCTAAGAGAAGGTATACGAATGACACATTTGTGTAAATCTCTTAGGTGGCTGTTCTTGCTGTCCTCATTTACTTCCAGAGAAATCAGGGCAAAAGCAGACCGAGTAAAAATAGACAATATTTCTTGGCTGCTTCCCTGTCCCACAGTTCACCTCCACTACTGTACTGAATGCTGTCTCATCTTTCCACCACATTTTCCAACCATTTACCAAAGTTATACCACAGACAGATTTACTCCTGCCACATCTCAAGGTTTTATAAAGCTCTTTAGCTAAAACCCGGAAGCAATACGACCCAAAAGTTGTCCATTGATTTTGACCTTCAGAAATACCTTACCGAACCAGACACCCTTCCCAACTTAAGATGAAAAGACGAAGGCTGTCTGTTGGCTACTCCACACATTAGCATTAACCATTTATGGATTTTACGCTTAGTCATATAAACTGGAACTAGTGCAAGTCCCATGTTTCAGGTGGGAGACATTTAACATTCTACTTTTAAATCAAACCCTTTTGCTTCCTAGTAAAATTACGTCATCCAGGTGAATAGTTGCTAATTACATTGGAAGGACACATAAGGAAATAAGCCAATGTTTGGAGAGATTTTCATTAAAAGGTAAAATATAGAGGCAAATCTAAAACCCACAGGGAATTATCCTCTGCCTAGCAGTTAAATATAATTCCTGAGAAGAGTGTAGAAAGATGTGCAGCTGTCTGTACTGACTGACTCCTTATTCAATTTGCCTTAAATACGCTGAGAGGAGGGAGGGAGGAAAGGAGGAAAGACACCCTTATCTTCTCTATGTTTCAGAATTTGGTGCCAACGAGCTGAAAAAAAAAGGACAGTCAGTAAATGCTACCCTCTTACCCATACTGTATATAGATGCACACTGTTACACAGCAGGGTCATAGACAAAATGTGTATAGAAGACATTGACAGGAGCTATGCCGCTTAAACAGAGCCTGGCATTCAGGAAGGGGGGCAAAACACCTAAAACACTTCTGAACTTGAAAAACTATAACAACACATGGTCACTACTTTGCACTGTAGTCAGACAAAAGCAATAATATGGTAAGTTTTCTCAAACTGTCACCCTCCTGATTAAGCATCCTAGCCTCCTAGGAATGAGACCCAAATCTGTTTGCAGCAATTCACCAACTTTAGTACGTCCCAAATTTATAGCACATTTTCAGGTCACACTTATTTTCAATATTTTGGCTTTTTTTTTTGTTTGTTTGTTTCACTGGGTCAGAGAGAAGCTTTCAGCCCAGCATCCCTCTGGAGCCAAACAAACTATAAAAAAAAAAAAAAAGCCGTTCCAATGTACAGTCAACTCACAAATCAGCTGCCCCTGCTCCCTGCCAGCAAGCAGACAAAACTGTGAAAGGAGTAACCACTTCAAAGTCATTTATGAAGGAATTCGCCCTAGAAGAAAGCCCAGTTTCCACAGCCAACTCCTTTAGCTTACCTGGTTTATTTATTTATTTAGTGCATAAGAAAAAAAAATCCAAGCAGTCAGGTGAGCGAGTGCAATGCTTCCTGGAGGCTGGGAAGGAGATACTGTCTTCAGTAAGCTGTGATCCTGTTTCTGGTTCTCTTCATGTGGCTGAAATAACTCAAGTGCTTTGTGTCCCAGCCGGCACTGAGAGCCACTCCAGGCTGGAGCAGAACTCCGTTTGGAAGTAAAGTGTTAAAAAAGAATTCCTGTCATTGCTTACAGTTGTTCTTCCTAAATATAGAGTTTGACACAACTCGTAACTCCATTCCCTCTAAAAGGCTCGGCCATGCCAAAATCAGGGCTCAGATGTCAGCTAGTAAGTGTCTAAGAAAACACCTTGGGCTGTTAATTCTCTGGCCTCCTGTTTCTCACAGCTGATGCTGTATCTTTTCGTGCAGTCTGAAGGGGGCATTTCGAAGTGTGAGAAATCCAAAGTTTCTAGACTTGGCTCTGTAGGTGGATTGGAGTAAGTGCCCAATGTAAATGTGAAAGCATTGAGGATAATAAAAAGAGTCAACGAGAGGTCTGGGAAAATGTAGGAAGGGTCCAGACCAAGGAAACGAGAGGAAACATTCCCAGTGCAACATAGACTCATGCAGGTGTTCTTAACCTTTTTTTTTCTTTAATAAACTCCTTTGACAATATACTGAAATCAATGCCCTCCTTTATCAGAATCGTGTTTGTTGCCTACATTCTTAAGTGAGGAAAATGCTAGATTTCATTTAGAGATTAGTCAAAGATTTTTTAAACCATCCAAGATCACAGACTCATTAAAATTCATCTACTGATCTTTTAAGGGATAAGGACCCTGGTGGAGTGGAATGAATGAATGCTGGCTATGGAATCAAAGAATCAGGGTGAAAACCTCAGACTACTTTTGAGATCTTGTACAAGTAACTTGACTTTTCTAGGTCTCAGTTTCCTCATCTGTAAGATGAGATTGAATTAAATTATCCTTTCCAGCTCTAAATCTATGCTCCTAAGATACATGTTTAGTAAATAAGTGAGTTTTCATTAGAATTAGCCATTTGGGGGCTTCCACATTCCTAATTCACAAAGTTGACATTTTTCACTATACAGGATGTCCCCTTAATAAATAGATTTTTAAAGAAAAGATTACAATTGGGAACAATTGCTGGTTTAATTGCAAAAGGAAAACCCATTGCATTATAATAAAAGCAGATGTGTCCTACTCTAAGAAAATCTTGTAGACAAATCTCTGAATCTACTAAACAGAAAAATTAGGATAGGACGTTACAAAAGGATTCAGTAGCTGGTTTACACCAGTGCATTTGAATGGAATGAAATGTCAATTTGTTTCAGGAAATATTTTGTTGCTCTTGCTTTGTTCTACTTTTCTACTGGGTGATCTTAAATTCTTACTGTAGTTTTAAGCTTGGGACACGTCATACTTCAAATATTCCCAGCCTTGTGATTTTGTGAGCATGGGATCTCCTTCACTAATTGCAAATCATGATCCCTCAACACCCCAAGTAGATGATCTCAGTAAGTGGCAGTGTCCTTAAGCTTCATTACTCTGTAGCCAAGCTTGCAATGACCCCGGCTGGTCCTCAGACGAGAGACCCACAGTCCATCATTGGGCCCCCACCGAAAGCTTTTCTAGCTTGGGAGAATGTACAAGCTTGTGCCTCACTGGCATAGCCTTTTGGAACTCAGAAGGATGCTATGATGAGTCATCAGAGGAGGGCTTTAGTGGTCTGGTTAAATTAAGTTTTAGAAATCATAATAATAGCTTGCATTGATGTAGTGCTTTAAGATTTACAAAGCACTTTATGAACCATTTCATCTGATCCTCACAACAATCATGAGAGGAAGGGCTATCATTATCTCCATTTTACAGATGAGGAAACTGAGGCAGACAAGTTAAGTGACTCATCCAGGATCACATAGCTAGTCAATGTGTGGGGCTAGATTTGAACTCTGGTCTTCCTGAATCCAAGTTCTGTGTTCTATCCACTATACCACCCAGCTACTCCCAAAACATACTTATTCAGGTCTCATTTGACCTAATCTGGTTTTTTGGAAGGGGATGAGGAAAGTTTGGACTATTTTTGACACATTTCTGTTTATCAGTTAAATTATAAAGTATGCTTTGGTTCTTTCTATTTTGGCATTTAGCTGATTCGCATGGTTCGGTTCTGGTTTTTGCCTCATTATTTAGTGTGACTCAGGTGCCCATTTAAAATAGGATTTGATCTATGAGGATTCATTTGTACATTCCGCTCTTCTAAAACACATTCCTGTGATGAGAGAGTCATTCCCTTGCACTTAAGAACATCATAAATGCACAGGCTTTGAAAACCTTAATGCTTTCTCAGATGTGTTTGGCTTCTCCCATGAGAGCCCAAGAGAAGCCAACTATAGAAGTGACATCACCACCCTGTGCCCCTCCGACAATGTACTCAGTGCTGAGATGAGATCCCTATGATTCCCAAGTTTTCATTCCTTACTTTATACCCCCTTCTCTTCCCCTTCCCCTCAATGCTTCACCCTACAGCAGCCCCTTGGTAATTGCACCCTACACACACACACACACGCACACACACACACACACACACACACACACACACACACACACACACACACACAGAGTTCACCCCTAGTAAAACTCACTATATTTGTCACGTATTAGAGCAGATGCTTAGGTAGCATCAACCTGCACCGAGGACTAGCCTCACACAGAGTGGTGTATTCAGTAGGAATTAAGAGGTACTGTTACTCCAGCGCTCCCCTACCGGTCTATCCCTGTGACTATACGTTTAAGCGTTAGAGTCACTTCTTTAGGTTAAAGCACTAACAGATAAAAGTCTCATTGTTTCATAAATCTGAGACTGTGAGAAACCTTGTGAGTCATTGTAACGGCGAGCAAAGTGGACTTTTTGCTGTTTTAGCATTGCTGTTACAGTCGTCTAGTCTAGCCCCATAACCTCGTTTGTATACCTGCGGCATAGGACCATACGTGATGGAGCTTGAAAAGAAAGGAAAGGAAAGGAACATTTATTTAGCACCTACTGTGTTCTAGGCGCTGTGCTAAGCACTTTACAATTACTGTCTCATTTGATCCTCATAGCAACTTTCTGAGGTAGGTGCTATTATTAGCCCCATTTTACAGTTGAGAAAACAGAGGCAGACAAAAGGTTAAGTGACTCCACCAGGGTCACACTTGGAGCTAGTGTCCAAAGCTGGATTTGAACTCCAGGCCTAGTATTCCATCCTCTAGGCCACCTAGCTGCCTCCTATATAAGCAGAAATGTAAGCGATTATACGGTCCAATTCACTTGTTTTAGTGTCTGTAAAGTTTCTTGTATTTTCTTTGTCAATATTCTATAATAAACATGCATTCATGTTGTTGTCCCTGATAGAATGTGTGCCCTTGGAGGACAGGAACCATTTCCTTTTTGTCTTTGTATCCCAACACCCAACATAGTGTAGTAGGCATTTAATAAATATTCACCAAAATAAAGTTGAATTAAATTGACTGTATGAGTTCTAAATACTTAGCTTTAAATCTTGTGATGTCAAATTATGATGTTAAACTAACAAATGTCACCATTTTAAAGGCCCAATTACAACCCTTCTGTCTCTGGCACACGGTCTTCCAAGAACTATTCAAGATTTGGGACAAAAACCAAGGAAAAGAAACTAAATGACAAAATGAAAAGAAAACGAAAATGAAACTGATACGAAAAATAAAAATGAAAAATGCTACTCAATATATAACAATTGTATACAAATGGATGCCTCGGAAACATTGATATGTTTAACTGAAATAATCAGCCAAATGAGTATCAGGTAGACTAGACGTCAGATTTAAGACAGAAAAGTTCTCTTTAATTCCACAGTTTTAGCGACCTGATTTATGTTGCCCAAGTAGCAATTAGAGACATATCCAAATGTTTGTTGTTGTGTTGTTGGTTTTCTTCATTTCTACCAAGCTTGCCTTCAATTCACATCATGAGGTCATGCCCACCTGTCTTCAACCTTCCTAAAGACAGATATTTTCCTTCCTTCTTTAACAGGGCCTAGCAGTTTAAAAAAGAAAAGTAGCATAGCAATGTGCCTCAGATATTGAATATTTCCTCCTTACTCACTGCCCTCCCTAGATCCCATTCACACCTTCAGCTTTGGTGGGTAAAGGCACTGATGAATTTCAATGCAATGATCTTTGGAGCTCCTAAGTGACTACGTAACATAGATTAGAGGAAAGAACCCTTGATTTGACAGTAATAAAAAAAATGAAATTAAACCAATATCATAGGTCCTGCTTCAGGATTAGATGTTTTCCCTGATAACAAGGAACTCTATCACGAAAAGGATAACACAGTCATGATATTTTTTGGAAATAATTAGTCTCCCAATATGAATAACTTTTTTTTTTTTACTTCAGGTAAGGAGAAAGAATGCTGATTTCATTTCATTTATGACCAAGAAAGAACTTCTGAGGGTGCCAACTAAGGGCAGAGCAAACATAAGTAGGATGGAGTATCAGGAAAAATAAAGCTTGCTTGTTTTATAAATTTCCTTTTACTGTAAGGATAGGCCCAAAGCCTGAAAAACTTTGCTACTTTGCTCACACACACACACACACACACACACACACATATACATATATACTCATATAAATGGATATATACACATATATCTATATCAATATTGATATTTAAGAATGTGGCTAAGCACACAGGAATGGGTAGCTGGTGGCGCAGTGAATAGAGTACTGGGCCAGGAATCAGGAAGACTCATCTTCCTGAGTTCAAATCTGTCTTCAGGCTCTTATTAGCCATGTGATCCTGGGCAAGTAGCTTAATCCTCTTTGTCTCAGTTTTCTCATCTGTAAAATGAGCTGGAGAAGGAAATGTCAAATCACTCCACCATCTTTACCAAGAAAACCCCAAATGGAGTCATGAACAGTCAGACACGACCAAAAAAACGACTGAACTGAAAGCATGTAGGGAGAGTCAATGATGCTGCCCCTTGTCCTTAGCTGTCTCTCTGTGCCTTTCCTACTCCTACTCCCACCGACATCCATGAGATAATATAAGAGATAATGTATCCTTTTCATGATAGAATTCTTTGTTATCAGGGAAAACATCTAATCCTGAAGCAGGACCTATCATATTGGTTCAATTTTTTTTTTTTTATTACTGTCAAATCAAGGGTTCTTTCCTCTAATCTATGTTATATGCTCACTTAGGAGCTCCAATGATCATTGCATTGAAATTCACCAATGCCTTTACCCACCGAAGCTGAAGGTCTGAGTGGGCTCTAGGGTGGGAAGTGAGTGAGGAGGAAATATTCAATACCTGAGGCACATTGCTATGCTACTTTTCTTTTTCAAATGAGAAGTTAGGAAATCCCAGAAGCCCATGATCCTAGGCAGTTGTTAGTTAAGTAGATTCTAAATAGATAAAAACTATGTGTGGCTTAGCCATCATAGATTAAAATCAAAAGATTTATGGAATTTCTAGTACAAGCTAGAGTGAGGTAAGGTCCCCTACAAGGATGCAAGACCAGTGTAGAGGAAATTCAGTTCAAAAAAAAAAAAATTGAGCCTAAGGAGCACTGGGTTTTTATCTAGGAATGATCTTGTTTTAAATTCTTCTGAACTTGGCTCTTGGGACCAAGAATCTCCCTCTGAAGATAAGATTTGCCTCCGAGACTCTGAAATGCACCAAACAGGCCCCTGCTTAAGGGAAAAGACAAAGAAGCTTGCTTCCCACCTACCTCCACCTCCCCACCCCTCACCCTATACACACCCAGGAAGAACTTTTGCTCATCCATGATCGGGGCTACATCACCTTCCTAAAAGTGATACAAAAAGTCTTAGGACTTTAAACTGAAAGACCACGGCAGAGCCCACTCTTCTCTCGTGAAGGAAATAATACTATAACCAAGGACTTCTGCTGAATCTAAAAGGTGAAGGCAAAGGGAGCTTCCTCAGCTACACAAGTAGCATGCCCATGCCTGCAAGAAGCCAGCAGAAACCATATATCTGCAACAGCAGTGGTCCAGCAGAGACAAATAGGCCTGATAAAAGCAGTGCGACGGAATGCCTAGAAAATGTCAGGGGCCCTACATAATCAGAAGCATAAGTTTCTGCTCCATATGGATGTTTTAGGCATGGTCACCTTGCCTACATATCGTGTGAATTTTTTACATGTATATTCCCTCATAACACATCCTTTAGGAACTCCTCTATGTGTTCTCTCTACCTGCATCTACTCTTCCCACTAATGACACATGTATTTGTGGGGTAGTGCATTCCAAGTTTATAGGGGAAAGTTTAATTGCTACTTTTATGACTATTTCATTAAATGCCTTTGCTTTGCACTAATTGTGTCCAATTGTGTTCAATAACTGACTAATAAAGGTAGATACATTGATTGGGTTCATGAGCTATGGTTTTGAGCAACTACTAATCCACAGAGTACTTCGAATCTGGAGTAGCCTCATCCGAAGGATCCATTGTGCATAGTGCAGTGTGTCCTCTGGTGCTATGTTCACAATGGTCTTGAATATTGTCATTGATAATTGGCACTGAGGCAGCTAGGTGGTACAGTTCATAGAGCACCAGGCCATGAGTTCAAACTCAATTAAGTAACTTGCCCAAATACTGGGGAAGTCACTTAACCTCTGTCTGCCTGATTTCCTCAACAGTAAAATGTGGATAATAATAGCTCCCACCTCCCAGGGTTGTTGTTAGGATCAAATGAGAGATCTGTAAAACATAGTAGGTGTTTAGTAAACGCTTGTCTCCTTCACTCCTTGATAATGCTTATTCTTAGTTTTATTTTTTTCCTTCTATTTTCTCTTCTCCTCGTATGTCTAGGCACCAGTCAATTATAAGCTTGGCACTTAGATTTATGTACTAAATTTAGAAAAAGAAAATGGCCTTTGCTCACAATACAGGAAAAACATTTTGTATTATGGATTATAACAGAGAAAAATCAATGGATATAAATATATTGTGCTTTGCTCTCTCCAATGTTTATAAGCTGTTAACAATTAACTGTTGGAAGCCAATCCTTGGAGAGCACCATAGTTGTAGCCAATATATTTCTCATGGTCTGTTCTAGGGTTTTTTCCTTTTTGGTTTTTTTTTTTGTATTCATGTCTTAATCCTTCTCCCATCACACAGTAGGTGCTAATAAATGCTTACTGACTGACTGAATTTCTTAAGTTATTATGAAGTTAAATTATTTGCATACATACCATATCCCCAATTAGACCATCAGCTCCATGAGGGCAGGGACTGTGTCTCACCCACAGTATAGCATCTAGCACGAGGATCTGCGCACAGCAGCCATTTAATATTTGGTAAAGTGCTTCTGAATTATACATCACAGTGTAAGGCATGGAAAGTCTACAGCTGTGTCATAACATCAACACTAGAATATCTTACATACCCTTTTAGGTCTGTTGCTTCAAAGCTTCCAAATATCACTTGACATATTTTCTTTTGTTTATAAATACACTGTGCCTTTTATGGCACTGAGAACACTCTCAGACACAGGTACACGTTGCTTGCTGGCCTGCATTTATAAAATGTGCATTACAGTGTACATCTGGGTGTTTTCAGACTCAGGTCAAGTGTTTCAGGCCTACCCTGATCTCTCTAACTGCTTGTGCCTCTTTTCTCCCATTATCTTGTGTTTATTCTGTCTGTGAGAGAAGCTCACACATATTTCCTAACTCCATAGACAGAAGCAGTTCATAGTTTGACAAATATCTTTTCCCCCAAATCGAGCTCCTTGGGAAAAGGGACAGTTTTGTCTTTTCTTTTTCTTTTTTTTCTCTTTCTCTTTCTTTTTTGGGGAGATGGGGGTGCATATTTCTGCAGGTTAAAGGGAGGAGAAGGGAATAAGCGTTTCTATTAGGTCTACTATGTGTTGTGAACAGCACTAAGCACTTTCAACAAATATTATCTCATTTGATTTGTACCTAGAAAGCACTTAATAAATGATTTTTGAATGACCAAATGAATCACTCTCTCAGAGGACCCTCAGTTAATTTAGAGTAGTAATTTTTGTAGTAGTAAAGAAATGGAAGAGAAGTGGGTGCTCTCTTCCTCCCTCCTTTGCAGGGAAGAATGACTTTGGGTGTGGAATATTATATATCCTATGAGTCACAGACCACAGCATCTGAGCAGTGCTGAATCTCAGCATCCCTCTAGGTCAATCTATAGAAGAAAAAAACTGCCCACTATAACACATTGGACAGATAGGCCATCCATCCTATGTACCTCATTATAAGCATAGTCTTCCCTCATTCGAACACTTTCTTTGAAGGCAGGGACTGGTTTTTTGTTTTGGTTTGGTTTGGTTTTTTGCCTTTCTTCGTATCTCAACACTGAACACAGAACCTGAACCATATCAAGAACTTAATAAATGCTTATTGACTGAATGACTGACGTTGTCATTCATCCTTTGGCAATTACTCTTTGAGTCTAGGCATCCAAACAGTTCTGAATGAATCTAATAGTCTTGTCATTTAGTCCCCACCTCTCTGTCTTCTCCAGAAGAATACTGTCATATAATTTATTAGAAACCTTGAAAAAATCCAGGTTAACAACATCCATACCATGCCTCTACTCTACTAATTGAGCAAGCCTGTCAAAAAAAGAAACTAGGTCAGTCTGACCTTTTTTTTAAAAGATCCTTTTTTTAAATTGTATTTATTTTATTTTTAATTTATGGAATAAAACAATCATTTCTATAACAGAATAATAAAAAAGATGATCGCTCATGAAACTGCAAGTCTATTATGTACAACTTGCTATTCCTTTTAAATATATAATAAAGTTATCTTAAATATATAATAAAGTTATAAATATATAATAAAGTTAAATATATAATAAAGTTATATAAAATATATAATAAAATAAATTTTTCCCTTCCCCCCTCACCCTAGAGATGGAAAAAATATGTGTATACGTGTAAAATCATTCTATACATACTTCTACTTATCAGTTCTTTCTCAGGGTGCAGATAGTGTCTTCCTTCATATGTCCTTTGTAGTTAATTGGGGTATTTATAATAGTCAATTAAATGACTAAGATGACAATTTCATGATGAAGTCACAATGCCTCTGTAATCTGCTGCCGTTTCCAGATATTCATCAACTGTCTTTTCATTAATCTCTTGTAAAAGTTTCCAAAGAATCAAAGTTAAGCTCACTGGCCAGTTTTCCATTTTCCTTTTTCTTCCCCTTTTTGAAAATAGGGACAATATTTTATCCTTCTCCAAAACTGCAGCAACTCTGCCATTTTCCATAACCTCTTCAACCAGCCATTTGACACTCAAGACATTTTTTATTCTGATATTTCCAGTGCAAAAGTCATTTTCCTTGACAGAGGGTATAGAGGCAAAATAAGTACCTATTCCTTCTCTCTGTTATCAGTTACCATCATCCCAACTATGCAGGAGTATGTTGGTAAATATTTAACAACCAGCTTGGCGGGGAGGGAGGTGACTGGGGGATATACTCACAACATACTTTTGTTTTATCTGCATTATCAACATTTTCACCATCACTTAAGTCTATACATTAACAGAACAATAATTCAAGCCCTAATTTGAAATGCTTGCTTATTTCTAAAGTGTTAATGAAAATTCGACAATCAGTCATCATTCCAGCACACCCCTGTATCTGTGCCGAGCAAAGGCACCTATCCTTTCTTTGGTCCTCTTTTTTTTCTTCTCTAAATTAAGCTTTAAAAAATCATTTGTTCTCCTTAGCCATTGCCAGCCTCAGATGATTTTGATCTTTAGCACCCCGATACTATTTTTACTGTGCACTGTGCCATACTCATATTCATTCTCTGTTACCTGACCTTGCTTCTATCTCCTGTACATTCCTTTTAAAAATGGAAATTGGTTGATAAGTTGCCTGCGTATCCACATTGGTCTCTTTAGACATCTCATTTTTTTCCTACTAATTGGAATTGCTTCCCTTTCTGTCTTGAGAATTAACTTCTTGATCATCTTCCATCCCACCTAAGCTGACCTCTTCTATATAATTTTAGTCCATAGGATTCTACTTTTCTTCCCTCTGAACCCTTAGAAATCTGCTTTCCCAAAATCTAAGGTATATGTCATACTGTACCTGCATTTCCTCTTCTTCTGTATCACAAACTGTAGGAGGAAGTGGTCATTTCCCCCAAAGGTTCCTATTATTTCTACCCCAGTAACCAATTGTTCCTGCTGTTGAGAATCAGGTCCAGAATAGACTTCCTCCTTCCTTCCTTCCTCCACCTTTTGAAGGACGAAATTATAAATAAGGCAAATCGAGAAGATATTACTGCTCTGCTATTGGCAAAAAGAGAGGTCTAGCAGATATCTGAATAAACTAAAGTTACCCATCACTACAGTATCATGTCTCTGTGCCAGCCTTGTGATGTTTCCCAAACTCCTTATGTATTTCCTCTTTCTGCACAGGTGGTCTATAGAATAGTCCAATAGTACAGACCAAGACTATAGGTCTATAGTATAGTATAGTCACTTCTTTTCTCTCTCCACTGACTCTCCAAGGTGCTTCCTCACTATGGTTCCTGGATTTGATCATATAAGTATACCTTCTTAACATACAAAAAGTATATTAAAGTATACTATACTTGTCAGCTTTTATGGATTGGTTGATTTTGCCAAACTGCATTTTTTGTCTCTTTTTACTTAAAAAAATATTTGTTACAAGGGATGGTTCACTGATAGAAGAAAGGGTGGGGAATATCTAGAAATGAAGGTGATGTAAAAACATAAGACATCAATAAAAAATAAGATTGTTTTGTAAAAATTGAAAGTCAATGCTCTTTGATTAGGGAATGCTGAACAAACTGTGATTTGGGAATGGAATGGAATACTACTGTGCTTTAAAATCATAGATAGCAAGAATTCAAAGAAATACGCTGACTTGTATGCAGAGACAAATGAACAGAAGGAGGAGAGCATAAAGGAAAACAGCAGTGGAAAGACCTGAGAACTAAGTGGTGTAGAATGAGCCACACGCTTTCCAGAAGTAGCCAAAGTGTCCATTTGTTTTGCTTTGCTCTGTTTTGTACTTATCTGTTAGAAGGGAATTTTGTGGAAAAGGGTAATTGTCAGAAAGTGACAGCAATGCAAAAAAGTACCTATAAAAAAGATTTTTTTAAAGCCTCATTTAAATTGGATAGATTTTATTAGCCTATATTATTCCAAAGCTTGAAATAACCACTTTAGTTTTTTTTAATTATTGTAATCACATATTGTGTTGAAATTGATCCCCTTAGTTATATTGTAGCATTGTGCAAACCTATTTAAGGTTATGTTTTACTTCATTTTCTGGTGAGCCAGATATCCCACCACGGCCTCTATGCCCCAAGAGGCAAGCTGCTTTACCTTTGTGATTCATTTCATTTCACTCTTGTAAAGCATGGAAAATCACATCCGCACCTTCTATACTATATAGAAAGGTTGCTCTCATCTCTATCCCACTCTGCAAAACTGTTTTAGTAATAATAATAATTATGTATTTGAAGATGAATGAGCTAATATACTTGAAAATATGTGGGTTCCCCTCTGTGGGAAAGATGTTATAGAAGCCCTAGGTATTAATGCTATCATTCTACATCTGGCATGGAAATGATTAGGTGTGGTCAGCATGCAACCCTGCAAATAACCAAGGCACCATCTGCTTGCTGTGTGTTCTCCTTCCTGTCTCCCTATTCTTAGCACCACCCTCCCATTCCTTATTAGGAATATAACACTTTACTGGGATTTAGGGAATGTTGAATCTATGTTAGCCTCACTTCTGCTTCCTCATTGATCCAACTGCCCTGCCTTCCACACCAAGTATTCCAGTGAGTCATATGAATGCTACTGAGCAAAGTGAAAAAAAAAGTAACTATTAATAGCTGACTGCTATGCATATACAGTAGTTTCAAGATATAAAAGGTATTTGATATATACCAGTTCATTGGATACTCTCAGGACCCTTGTAAGATAGAAGTGCAATTATAACGGTGCCCAACTTCTAGGTCAGGACTTCTTATCTTTTTTGTGTCGTTGGAAGTCTGCTAAAGTCTATTGGTGCAGTCTCAGAGCAATATTTGCTGTCTACATGCACCATGGAAACAAATGTGACATTTTTAGTTAGTTGTCATTCCCTCCCTCCCCCATCCAAGTTCACAGACACCATGAAATCTGTTCACCTACTCACCTATACACCTACACCCCTGGCGAAGAATCCTGGTTCAAATCCTGCCTTAGGCACTTTCCAGCAGTGTGACTCTGAGTAAGTCATTTAACCTCTCTGACTTACTAACCGCATCTGTGAAACTGAGATAATAAGAGCACCTACCTCTTGGGCTTGTGGTAGGGATCAAATGGTACATGTAAAGCGCTTTACAAATCTTAAAGTGTCATGGGATATTTATGTTTAGCACTATTATTAATTATTCAACTTTTGATGGGATACAAACTCCGCTTCCTAAAACTTTAGCACATGGCCCACAATGTTCCTCTCCATCCGATCCTCACTAACATCCTCAGTCCACCTCCGCAGTCTCTCGTCTGCCTGTCCTCTGACTCACTCCTGCTGAATCCACTCTGATGTCTTTCTTATACACTCTGGTCCCTGGATCTTCTTCCAGTCTTCCGCTCAGTCCTACCTCTACTTCCTGCCTTTACTCTTCACCTTCTTTATAGTCAGCCATTTCAATAAGGTGCTTTCTTGCCTCTTAGAGCCTTTTCCCCTCATCTCTCTGCTGTGCCTATGATATTAATCTCTAACTATGAGTCACGGTTCTCTGCTCCCACCTTCAAGTAACCAATCTTTGCTGACCTAGTCAGCTACATATTCATGTCACTTACCCTTTACTGGCTCCTCAACACAAGCCATTTTCATTCACTGATTGGCTCCCTACCATAATCCCCAGGCTTGCTGTTTCAGACTTTTTCTTTTTTCAAATTCCCAATTCTATGCCCTGCCTGTGTCATCTCAGGAGATAATTTGTCTTGTACTCTGCCAAGAACATCGACATGACAGGTCTTAACCTTCCTCGTCTGCTATTTCCTCCAAACCTCTGTGTCCTTGCTCATCCTTGTCTCCTCTCCAATCTCAGAAGATGAAATGACCCTACTTCTCCTGGTAAAAATGAACCCCCTTCATTTGTGTCCTTCGGTTCCATCCCCTCCTGTCTCCTCCAATATCTTACTTCCTTGAATATATCATTTCTCACTCATTTTTAGCTTTTTCCTCTTTACTGACTTTCCCCTCTGCTTACAAGCATGTTTAAGTCTACCTTGTCACTAAAAATAAATAAATAAATAACCAAAAAAAACCTTCCCTTAACTCATTGGGCTATTGTAGAATACCTCTCTTCTTTGCGGCTAAACTTCTAGAAAACGGAAACTATATTCTCCACTTCTGTTTTCTCAGTACTTACTTATTCCTATGACCCTTTCCAGTCTGGCTTCTGCATTCAACTACAATAGCTGTATCCAAGGTCATCGGTGATCTCTTAATTACTATAATATATTCAATGGCATTCTCTTAGTCTTCATCCCTACTGACTTTTGTAGCATGTTTGTAGCGTTTGACCCTTTTGACATGCTTTCCTCCTGTGGTTTACATGAGGCTGCTCTTTCTTGGTTCTCTCACTGCTGAGTCTCATTCTTCTCAATCTCTTGATAGTTCTCCTCCCTTTGATTCCCTATCTATCTGCCAATGTGCAGTCCTCAACCTTCTCTCTCTGCACTCTCAAATGGAACAGTACATCACACATCAGTATGGCTTCAAATACCACCTCCATGCAAATGTCTCCTCAGACTAAATATTCAATTCCCTTCTCTCCCCTTAGCTCCAGTCCTAAATTTCCACCTGCTTGTGGGATGTCCTGACTGACACCTTAAACTCAATGTGCTAAAAATGAAGTTCATCTTCCCAATGAAATCTGCCCCTCCTCCCAACGGATATTCCAAATGGTGCATTACAAAATTCCCAAGAATCCAGGCTCAAAACCTGAGGTCCATTTTCACTGCTTCTCTTTTTCTCCCCTCTCCTTCTTCCCCACATCCACACAGGTGCCCAGTGCTGTCAATGCTGTGCCTATAGTCTCTCTTCTATCTTTCCCTCTATCCCTCACAAATGCCGTCACCAATCTAGTTTAGAATCTCACACTTGGGCGAATCTAATAGCCTCCTAACAGGACTCTCCACTCTTTAATCCATCTTTCAAATCATATCCTTATCAAGTTGATATTCCTAATGGAGAGTTCTACGTCATTTCCATTCTCAAAAATCTTCAGTTACTCCCCACCTGGATAAAATACATTCCACGGTCTGGCTCTGACCTACTTTTTTGTCCTTATTTTTTACTATTTTTTACTATACCCCTTTATACAATGCATATTTCGGACAAACTGTACTAGTTGCACTTTTCCAAACATCCTTCACAGTCTGCCTCTGTGTTTATGCAAGACATCTCCTGTCCTGAAACACATTCTTCCTTCCAGGGCCAGCAAGCACACTGCCACCTCAGTGAAGCCTTCCTTGACTTCTACAACCACAAGTGACCTTTCCTTCCTCAAATTTCCTTAAAGCATCTTGTTTAGATCTATATTTAGCAATTACCTCTTTTTCCATGGTATCATATTCACTTGTGAATAACTTCCCTGCTTTTAGGCCAAAATTCCTTGAGGACAGGAACCAAGTAAATTTCCACTTAACACAGTACGTGTGTATAATAGACACTTTTTTTTTAAGTTGAATCGAATCGGATGCATAGATTTCCTTTAAGTGCCTTCATTGATGTCCTGCTGCCTACTAAGTGAAGTTCAGTCTCCTATGAATGAATGAGTAAACAAATGAATGAGTGAGCGGAAAAAGTACTCACTAAGCTCTTACAATGCCAAGCACTGAACCTGTCGATGATGGCTCTTCACCGTCCACTGCTAAGTCACTTGTTCAGATTCCTTTATACCTCCTCCCCTTATTCTTTGCTCCAGCCAATCTAGGCTACTCTCTGATCATTGCCCATATATACCCAGCACTTTATTGCCTCCAGACCTTGGCTCTGCTGTTCTTCCTATCAGCGACAGTGTCCAAGGGATTAAACTGGTTGTGTGGGAGACAGGGAGGTCAGATGAGGAAGACAGGCTTTGAGTCCAACAATATGAAGTTTGATAGCACATTCTGTGGCTTTGAGGGAATAACAAAGATCGTTCTCCCCTCTCTAACTGTAATGTCATAAGAATATGGTCACTTTCTAATGACTGATGTCTGTTATCTAGGCCGACTGTGCACTAAGCCTATGAAAGGAGAATTGCTATGCAGTGAAGGAGAAAAAGGCCCCAGAAAAGGCTGAGAGCAAGAAGACTCAAGGTTTGTGAGCAAAGGATAGATGATCACTTTCAGTGAGTGACATCAAGGAAGGCACTAGAATTGGCCCTTGAAGGAAGAGGAAGATTTCAAAAGGTGAACATGTGGAGGGAATACATTCCAGCCATAGGACCTGTCCTGAAAAGCATATGGAAGTAAGATAGCACAGGATGTTTGAAGAACAGCACTTGTCAGTGGGTTTTTGTTTGGCCATCCCCCAAGATTAGAATACACTCCCTCTTTACTTCCACATTATGAAACCTCTCACTTTCTTCAAGATGCAGCTCAAGCACCACCTTCTGCTAGAAGTCTTTACTCATTTCCTGAAGTACTAGTGCCCTCCCTCCCTAACTACCTTATACTTAACTACCTTGTATTTTTATATGTGTATATATGTTTGCGCATATATTTACGTGTGTATTGTTTATGCATGTGAATGTGTATGTGAATGCACACGTACGTATATACATACATTGCAACGGTGTGTATATTAATATATACATATGTGCATATACGTGTATTCATATGCATATGTACACGTGTGTATAAAAGCAATATATATTTTAATTATTATTAATTGAAATTATTATTATATTTATTATAATTGTTATTGTAATTATAATTATTATATATAGAATATATAATTATGTAATATATAAATATATAATTATATAATATTATTATTATTAATAGAAATAATTATTAATCAAAATGATTATTTCGATACATGAAATACATAAAAATATTTATATATGAAATATAAAAAGTATATATACATAATACACATATATATTCACTTGGTAAATACTTGTATATGTACATGCTATCTCCCCCAATAGAATTTAAGTCCATTGAGAACAGAATTATATTATGCTTTGTCATTGTATCCCTGATTCTTAGCACAGTGCCTGACATAGGTGATATAGATATACACAGACATATAGATTACTCATACACATATATACATACATATACACATATACATATGGACATGGATATGAATATATAGATATACACATATTCATATACATATACACATACATACACATACATGTGCATATACGTATACATATACATACACACATACACATATATATACACATGGCAGGCTTGTTCATTGATTAATGTGATAGAGGTGGTATATCAAGAGTATTAGATTTGGGATCAAATATCCTGGCTTCTAATCCTGCCTCTCTCACTTACTACCTATGTGACCTTGAGTAAATCATTTCCCTGGATTTCAGTTTCTCTATCTGCAAAATGACAGAATTAGTCTAGATGGCCTCTAAAGGTCTTCCAGCTCTAAATCTATGATTCTATGATCTATGACGCTATATGAGGAGATTTCTTTTCAAGATTATGTTGTTCTAGATGGCCTCCATGGTGCCTCCCAACTCAGAGATTGTCCAATTCTATTTGTAAAAGATAAACAGAAATCAGGCTCCAAATGAAGTGGGGTTTGGGACTTTTTATAAACTATATGCAGTCCTATGGTAACCTTAAAGTTCAATACAAATATGTGGTGGGGGGAGTGCCTCCAATTTGTGGTAAGATTCTGTGGGCAGAAATGAAGTTAGAAAGGCATTATAATAGATATAAGGGAATATGCTCAGTTGGTCAACTATCATTTATGAAGCACTTACTATGAGCCTGGAATAGTAATTAAGGTGAGACTTTTTGCTGTTGACCTTTAATGATTCTGGCCTTTGTTTGAATGGGGCAGATAAAGTGGGATGTTTTTGTATTTCTCAGCACTGAGACAATTGGGAGCCATTGATTTGTATCTGATGTGATATTGGGGGTGGGGAACTTTTCCTGGGTGAGCTCGGGGGCCTCAGGGTGAAGAGGATATATAAGCTCAGAGGTTGGCGTTCTCTCTCACAGCTCTGCACCACAGCAGGAGGGGTGCGTGACTCTGGGCCAGCCATTGTAATGAGCTCCCTGGCTGAACACTCAGATGTTGATAACTACAAATTATATTTGTCTGTAATTCAGGGTGCTGGTTTTTTCCCTTGAACTAAGTAAATGATATTTGTATGCTAGATTAAAGTAAGATTAACGTTGCTCTCCTTCGTAAAGCAGATCAAAAGGACCTGGGCTTGCAGCGTTTTGTGAGCTGGTTGTTGTTGGCTTTACACCCTCACAGCACCTGCTAGCCAGATTGTTGAAACAGTGTCATGCACTATGCTAAGTACAGAGTTTACAAAGAGAAGCAAAAGACAACAACTTCCCTCAAGTTGCTGACAGTATAATGGGAGAAAGAAAGAGTGTGCAGTAATTATATACAAACATAGTATAGACAGGAAAAATTGTAGATAACCAACAGAGGGAAAGAACTTGTAGTAAAGGGGATCAGGAAAGGTTTCCTATAAAAGGTGAAATTATGGCTGGGCTTTGAAGAAAGCCGGGGAAGCTAATGGGAGGAGATGAGGATATTCTGTGCTAGGAGGTATGATGGATATGAGAATTCAGAGGAGCATGAGGATATTTATGTGAATTACTCAGAGTAAATCAGAAAAACAACATACGTTTCTATGACAATGTAAATGGACAGAATGTTTTTCAAATGAAACTGAACGTCTTATAATCATAATGACTAAGTCTGGCCCCAAAGAAGAGATGAAAAAATGGATGTGAACATTGTCTATACTAACAGGCTCAGCTGATGCACTGGTTAATTTTGCTCAATGTTTTTTTTTTCTTTCTTTTTTTATTCTATATTAGGAGGAAGAAAAGGGAATGAGTATTTGTATAACGCCCACTATATTCCAGGCGCTGCACTCAGTGCTTTACAAATATTATCTCATTTGCTGCCTGGAAGATGTGAGCAACATGCTGTGTCACAGAGATGACAGTGAACTCCAGTAGCAATCCTTAATTGAAGAATCAAGTGAAATATAATGGGTCACGAGAATGTAGGAGAGATGGCATGGCTTTCCCTAAGACAAGGACAATTTTGCACAATTGATCTTAAAATCTGAGCAGCTAACTAAAGAGAAGAAACCCCAGGATGTAAGACAAGTCTTGGAAAGTCTGTTAGAGAAAAGTCTTCTCATCTGTCCTAACTGTAGGCAATCACAATCAGGGTGCTATTTAGGGCCCAGAGGAATATTACAAAAGGCAAATGGCTATTTTGAGAGACACTTACATCCTTGCAAAAGGAGGTCTTCCTTATAACATGAGATTTTTATTAACAAATCTTGGAAGACAAACAAAAATTTTAAAAAACTGACTAAGACTAGTCATGCTGGGGGCACAAACTGGGATTTAATTTTTCTGAAAGGTTTCCCTTCCCAGGGTCCTCTCTCAGACAAATGGTTTCTTTGAAGTCATGTATTATGGCAGTGCTGGGGAATTCAGATGAATAGTGTCAGTGCCCACAGAGATAGCTTTCACAAACTTTATTGCTACTCATAAGGGGAGGCAGAAGAGGACAACTGTTAGCAAGGACAAATTCAATGTGTGACCTCCATTCTTGCAGTGGGCAGTGCATAGTACAGTGAAATAGTACAGAATTCTTCAGGGTTCAAAATTGGATATCATTTGACATAGAGCCAATATGATAAAAACGAGAGACTGCCCTGTTATCTATAGGACTAGTAAAGTTAAGGCATTTTCTAAATCATCTAATGAGGAGCAGGAAATTAGGAAACTTAACCTCAGCTGTGCCAATCCAGTAAGAGAATTAAAAGGGGAGAAGAATGGCTGGAACCATATAAGCCAAATAGGTTTTCACCAGCCAATAATGTTGTTCACTTGTGTCCAACTCTTTGTGACTCTATTTAGGGTTTTCTTTACAAAGATAATGGAGTGGTTTGCCATTTAGTTCTCCAGATCATTTTACAGCTGAGGAAACCGAGGCAAACAGGGCTAAGTGACTTGCCCAGAGTCACACAGATAGTATGTGTCTGAGGCCAGATTTGAACTCACAAAGATGAGTTATCTTGACTCCAGGCCTGGCACTCTATCTACTGCGCCACCTAGCTGCCCCAGCTCACAAAGTCTGTGCTATGTCACAGAATCTCAATGCTGGAGAAGAACTCAGAATTGCAATCTAGTCCAAACAAGACCTGTGTAGGATCACATATGCAACATATTCAACAAAATCATCCAGGCTTGGCTTAAAAATCTCTAGTCAGTGGAAAGTCACCACATATTCATCTCTGCACGTGTATACCCAATATGAAATAGTAAAACTTAGGGAAAAAACTAGAAAAAAGTTTAGGTGTTACTTTAGCAGAGGCAGAATTACAATTTGCTAGGTTTGAAGGATGCTATAGAGAATGCATAGTTATTTAGGCTTAAGTTGATAAACTTATTGAATTATGAGTTAGCATAAATTTCAGTAGAAACACAGAAAGAAATGATGATGAACTTAAAAGAGAAAAATGTCCATATGCAGATGGACTCCAAGAGAAATTGTGGATAATGCAGTAGAAAACCAAAAAAAGAATCCCACCATAATGAGCTATTATGGCGACAAGGATGCTCCCCAGGGATTACAACCCCAGAGCAAGATAATAACTCCAAAATATCTACAAGCTATGCCTCAGAGAAAAACACAGCTTAGGCACAAATTCAACTAGAATTCCTAGAAGAGATAAAGCAAAACTTTTAAAATATTTTTAAATGTTTTTATAAACAAGAATGAGAGCGCTTGTGGGAAAAGTTGGAAAAGAAATGTGAGCTATGGAAGAAAAAAATGGAAAGGGAATTAACAGCTTGGTACAAGAGTTAAAAAATTTGCCCAAGAAACAAATTCCCTAAAAATTAGAATGGACCAAGAAGGCATATTAGAGGCAGCAACCTAGAACTAAGAACTTTACCATCATTTGGGCAGTCATAAGCAGTCCACGTAGAGAGAAGGCACAAGTATGAGTCAATTAAGTGGAGATGATCTCAAAAAAAATTTAGAGGTGAAAAAGAGGGATGGGGGAGAGGTAAAATGGGGGAATTTATCTCATATAAAAGAGGTGCATGAGGAAGAGCTTTTACAATAGAGAAGAAAATAGGAGGGGAGGAATAGCCCTCAAAGTGAACCTCATTTTCATTGGAATTGGTTCAAAGAACGAAGACTACACACACACACACACACACACACACACACACACACACACACACACACACACACACACACACACAGGCACACTCAGTTGGATATAGAAATCAGGGAAATAGGAGGGGGAAAGAATAAGAGAAAGTAGAGATCATAAAAGAGAGGGCAGGTTAAGGGAGGCAGTGGTGAGAAGCAAAACAGACTTTTGAGGAGGAACAGGACAAAAATAAAGAGGACAAACAGAAGAAAATAGATTGCAGGGAAAAACACAGTAATCATAACTGTGAATGTGAATAGGATAAGCTCACCTATAAAATGGAAGTCGATAGCAAAATGGTTTAGAAAACAGAATCCAACAATGTGATGTTTACAAGGAATACTCGAAATAGAAAGACATACACAGTTTAAAAAAAAAGGAGATGGAGTAGAATCTATTATGCTTCAGCTGAAGTAAAAAAGGCAGGGCCAGAAATTATGATCTCAGACAAAGCAAAGCCAAAAATAGACCTAATTAAAAGAGATAATCAGAAAAAAAAACTACATTTTGATAAAAGGTACCATAGATAATGAAGTAATATTTTTTAAAATCACATAAATTTTTCTGATAAAGGCCTCTTTTCCCAAATATACATAGAACTGAGTTAAATTCACAAAAAAAATAAAAGCTATTCCCCAACTGATAAATTGTCAAGAGACACAAACAGGCACTTTTCAGAAGAAGAAATCAAAGCTATGTATAGTAATATAAAAAATGCTCTAAATCACTACTGATTAGAGAAAGGCAAATTAAAATAACTCTGAGGTACCACTTCACACCCATGAGAAATGACAAATGCTGGAAAGGATGAGGAAAAACAGGTACACTAATGAATTATTAGTGGAGTTGTAGACTGGTCCAAACATTCTAGAAAACAACTTGGAACTATGGCCTAAAGGCTAAAAACTGTGCATGCCCTTTGATCCAAGCAATACCACCACTAGATCTGTACCGCAAAGAGATCAAAGGGGAAGGATCTTTATGCACAAAAATATTTATGGCAGATCTTTTTGTGGTGGCAAAGAACTGAAAATTGAGGGGATGCCCATCAACTGAGGAATGGCTAAACAAGTTGTGGCACATGATTGTGATGGAATGCTATTGTGCTGGGTGTGTTTTTGTCCTTCGTTCTCGAAGAGGACCATGACATCAGGGAAATGATGACATGACTTGCAGTTGACTTTGATCTGAGTGAGGGAGGGCTGTGCAAGGTCACCAGCCTCACTTTCTCCTCCAGAGCCATCTGGGTCCCATGGTCTGATACTCACCAGGATGACTGGAGATAGCCTAGGATGCACTAGGAGACCCTAGCCCTTTCAGGCCTTTTCAGGTTCTCACTTTGAGTGAGGTAATGCCCATTCAGTGAATAGGCCTCTTTAAGAAGTGAATTTTGGAAGGGGAAGCTAGGTGGTACATTGAGTACAGCCCTGACCCTGGAGTCAAGAGGACCTGAGCTTAAATCTGGCCTCAGACATTTGACACCCTTACTAGCTGTGTGACCTTGGGCGAGTCTCTTAACCCCAATTGCCCTGCCTTTCCCACTCCAAAAATTAAAAAAGAAGTGAATTTTGGGGAGGCAATCAGAGTTAAGTGACTTACCCAGGGTCACACAGCTAGTAAGCATCAAGTATCTGAGGCTAGATTTCAACTCAGGTCCTCCTGACTCCAGGGCCAGCACTTTACCCGCTGCACACCTAGCTGCCCCTTGCTGTGCTATAAGAAATGATAAAGGGGTGGTTTCAGAAAAACTTGAGAAGGACTAAAGTAAAGTGAGCAGAATTAGGAAATCATTGTACACAGTAACGGCAACATTGCAATGATGCTCCACTGTGAAAGGCAGCTACTCTAATCAATACAATGCTCTAAGACAATTCCAAAGGATATATGACAGGAAATGCTCTCCACCTCCACAGAGAGAACTGATGAACTCTGAGTGCAGAATGAAGTACAGTTTTCTCACTTTAGTTTTCTTGCTTTTTTTTTTGCAATGTGGAAATTTTTTTTGCCAATACGGAAATATTTTTGCATGACTTCACGTGTATAATTGATATCATATTGCTTGCATTCTCAGTGAGTGGGAGAAGAGAGAGGAAAGGAGAAAATTTGAAATTCAAAATTAAAAAAAGAATGTTTAAAGTAAATAAACAAATACTTTTTTAAAAGATTGAATGAAATACAAGACAATGACTTGCTTAGGATAATCTCTCTTAATCTACCTTCTTCCAATCCCCCCTCCCACCTTCTACTTTTTCCCTCTTCCCTGTTGAGACAATGAAGAGACAATAAAAATGATAAAATCAAGTTAAAATACTGGGGGAAATGGAAGAAAATTTAAAGGTAACTTGGAAAACAAATTGAGGAGAAAATTTAGAAATTGAGGAGAAAAAATTTAAAAATTAAAGGACTATTTGAAAGCCATGAGAATTCTCTCCTCCTCCTCCTCCACCACCACCACCACTCCCAAAAAAAAAAGCTTAGACTTATTTCAAGAAATCTTAAAACTGCCCAGATCTCTTAGAACAAGAGTGGAAATAACAAGAATTCATTGGTCACTTCCTGAAAGGAACTCTAAAATGAAAATTCACAGGAGTATCATAGCCAAAATCCAGAATTCACAGATTAAAAAAAAAAGTCCAAGACAAAACTATAAGCAGCCAGAAAGAAAGAATTCAAGTTGCAAGGCGCCATGGTCAAGAAGGATCAAATTTGATTTAGCAGCGACCACTACAAAGGAGTGGGCAATTTGGAACATGATATTCCAGAAGGCAAAGAATATGGTCTTACCTCCAAAAACTTTCCCTGTGAAACTGAGCATAATGCTACAAGGGTAAAAAATGAACCTTATATGAAACAGAGGACTTCCAAGCATTCCTGATGAACAGACCAGAGCTAAGTAGTGATTTTGAAGTTCAAACACAGGAGTGAAGAAAGACATTAATGGTTAACAAGAATGAATAATGATATTTGGCTAAATAAAGATAAGCTGCTTAAAGTCTCATATTCAGATATGATACATGTGTCCCTTCTGAGCCCTAGTATCATCAGGGATCCTAGAGGGTTGGATGTCACATTGTCATGCCTTGATGATCTTAAGAGAAGAATGGAAAGAAAGGGGAAGAGGAATACACTGAGGGGGAAAAGAAAGGGGAAATTATCTCACATAATTAGGGTACAGAAATAGACATACAAACAAGGATGAGGAGTTAGGGGGAACAAGTGACAGTTTAATCTCACTCTCATCTGAACTGGTTAGAGGAAGGAAGAAAGAAGAGAATGAGAGAGACAGACAGACAGACAGAGACAGAGAGAGACAGAGACAGAGAGAACTGAATACAGAAATACTTTTCATTCAACAAGGAAGAGGGGAAAAGTAGAAGAGAGGGATTAATCCTAAGCAAAACAAATTCTAAAGATACACAAAAACGTTTATATTTTGTCATTGTTTTTTGAAGTGGCAAACAATTGGAATCTGAGGAGGTGCCCATAAATTGGGGAATGAGTAAACAAAATTGTGGTATGTAAATGTGATGCAATACCACTGTTATATGAAATGATAAGGAGCATAATTTCAGAGAAACCTAGGATGACTTGCATGAATTGGTGCAAAATAAAGGGATTCAAACCAGGAAAACAATTTGTACAAGGACAAAGATTTGGTAAAGGCAGACTCTGAAAGAACTAGGAACTCTGATCAATGGTATCATGACCAACCACAATTCTAGAGAGCTAGTGATTGATGATATGTGCTGTCTGCCTCCTGATGGAGAGGTGAAGGACTCAGAGTGCAGAATGAGACAAAAAAAAAAAACATTTTGACGCGGTCAATATGGAAATTTGTTTTGATTGACTATACATGTTCGTGATTGGTTTTGGTTTTCTTTATTTCTCAAGGGGGAAAAGGGAAGGGGGGAAGATTTTTGCTGATTGAAAAATAAAACTTCTAGTGTACATTGAATTATTTTTTTAAGAAAAAATATTGTCACATATTTTGGGGAATACCTTAGACATGAGCCAGATTAACGTTTCCTTTGGAGATTTCCTCAGAGCTACTCTGAGATTAGGACAATGGGCCAGAAAGATATAGAGAATTCTGACTAATGACCCTTTTCGCTCAGGTCTCCTTAGGATGAAATCAGTTTTTAAAACTCTCATGTAATAGATGAAATTTGAGCTGAACTTAGAAAGAAACTAGGAATTCCATGACATGGTGGTGTGGAGAAAGCACATTTCAGGTATGGGGTGGGACTTGGAAGAGAGGCAGGAAGAGACCAATACTATAAAGCACAGGCATAGGAGATGGAATGTTATGTAAAATGAACTGCAAAAGCGCCCGATTTGTCTGTACTGCAGAGTGCTTGAAGGGGATTCCTGTCTAACAATCCTAGAAAGGCAGACCGGAGCCAGTATGAAGGTTCTCATTAACAATGAGAGATGATGGAGAGACAGGTTGTTAGGGGTTTTTAGAGTTTCGTTTTATTTGTTGCCCTTCTTTATATTTCACAGTGCCTGATATACAGTAAGAAGGTATTTAATAAATTCTTGTTGACTGGACTTGTTGACAACCCAAGTCATACATTTGTATCTTCAAGGTACAGAAAGAACAGAAAGGCCTCCAGGACTGATGCTCTTAGATGAGTAATGGTACATCATAGTAGCAAAAGTTTTTATTGGCCTTACTATATGTCAGGCACTGTGTTAAGCACTGTATAATTATCGTCTCGGTTGATCTTTGTAACAACCCTAGGAGGTAGATGCTATTAGTGTCTCTATTTTACAGTTGAGGAAACTGAGGCAAAGAAAAGATAAGTAACTCGGCCAAGGTCACACACACAGTAAGTATCTTCGGCTACATTTGAACTTGGTTCTTCCCGACTCCAGGCCCAGAGCTCTATACACTGAGCCACCTAGCTCCAACAACATGGGCTAGAGTGACACAAGATACAAAAGGGAAGAAAGGTGCTGAACAATGATAGGAGCACCCACACTGAGAAAATCATGGCTTTTTTGCAATATCAAAGCAGAAAAAGTATCCTTTGGTCACCTTTTGTGACAAATTCATCCCTCGTAGCTTCTCTACATCCAACTGCCTCCGTTATCATCAGGCAAGAAAGCTGTGTTTCTCTAATGATCTTGGACCCTGGAATCAGGAGGACCCAGGTTCAGGTTCTGATTCTGACACATACTTATTCAGTCATTTCAGTTGTGTCCTACTCTTTGTGACGCCATTTGGGATGTACTTCACAAAGATACTGGAGTGGTTTGCCATTCCCTTCTCCCGCTCATTTTACAGATGAGAGAACTAAGGGACTTTCCCAGGGCCACACAGCTAGTGAGTCTGAAACTGGATTTAAACTCAGGTCTTTCTGACACCAGGTCCAGAGCTCTATCTACTACACCACCTGGCTGCCCTATGACACATAGCATCTGTCCCTTAAACTGTCGGTATTCTAGATAACTAAGACTATATAAGTTAAACATGAGCTGCTGCTCTATATCAGTGGGGGAAATTTCCACACTTGGAATTACCTACATACACTATGAATAATCCCACTTCCAATTTCCCTAACCTCTTTTCACTCCTTTGCTCTTAAGAACACGTGCCCATTTTCATAAGTCAAAAATACCACCCACTTTCAACCAAGTTCTTTTACAACCACACAAGAAACATTAACAACAGGATGAGGCATTCTCAGTCATTCCACAAACATAATTGTCATACAGTATAGAGTTCTGATTATTATCAATTTTCCTAAAAGACAGGAAATAAGCAAATGATGCTGGGTTACCTCATTGCAAAATGTGTTTCTTTATTTTTAACTTTAGATTTTCTTTTTACAAGTGAAAACGTTTTTATTGTGACAATCTGTCCAATGGAGAAACATGTGCTCTGTGTTCAGGAGACTTGTCTCTTCTATTGTTGCTAGGAGACCTCACTGTAAACCCCAAAGCTCTAGCTTCTTTTAATAGCTACAGAGGTATTATCTGAGTTCCAAGAATTTATATTAAGCTTTTACAAACTGTATTCTGAACATAACCCACACAAACACTGAAATACAATCCTCGAGCAGCTGTATTATTGCCCAAGTCTTAATTTCAGATACCATCTGTTCTCTGAATAAAGCAAATGAAATCTTCATCAATGGGGAAAAAAATTGAATAAACTGATTTGAGTGGCCCCACGGTATGTTGGAAAGGTTACTGAAAGAGAACTGTGTTCAAATGCTACCTTGGAAACCTCCTAATTGTGTGACTGTGGGCAAGTCACAACTGCTCTGAGCCTCAGTGTCTTCATCCACAAAAAAAGGATAATGACACCTACCTCACAGATTTGTGGTAAGGATCAAATTAGATAATGTATGCAAAGAACTTTGCAAACCTTAAAGCACCATATAAAGGTCAGCAACAGTGGTGATGGTGATTATGATGAGGGCAACAACTAAGCAAGTACAAGGTGGTGAAGCTGATAGGGGCAGGTGTAGTGAGAATTAATCAGAATTTGTGATTCCAGGACAATTCAAGCCACGTTCAAAAGTCATAACCAATGAAAAATCCACAGTATTTTCATGTTGGGGCCTCAGAAGACATCTAGTCCTACCTATGCCTGATACGCCTTCCTTCATAACCATAGCAATAAGTGATCATTCAGTTTCCACTTAAGAAAGAGCTAATCCCTCATTGTGGGATATTGACAGGAAACACCTCTTACCCTCCCAAAAGGATATGATTTTAAAAAAAGCCTGTGATTCAATAGTTCAGTACTTCAAAGACCTATACTTTAGTTAGTGTAAGAATTTCTTCCACCAATACAAGTTATCACCCCTTCATGACTTAGACCGTCATGATTTTCTGGGGCTGAAGAATGCATACCCCTGTGGCAAACTTTGTGAATAGCCTCCTTGAATATAATCAAGCTGATTCTCAGATAACTGACATATGATCCAACAATGGGCCCAAATTTACAACCTCTCTACTTTGCAGAATCCACTGGAGCTTTTAATCCACTGACTCTGAGAACTCAGGGTCACCTCCACCCCATGATGAGGCATGAGAGTCATACTATAGCAAACATGCACAGTAAGCTGAGAAGACCAAGAAGCAAAGCTTCATAGACAAGGAATGTCAAGTATTGAGATGGACGCAGTGAAGTTGGAGTAGGGCATCTATTCTATCAAGGTGAATGGACTGGTGGGAAAACTCCAAGATGGTTCCTGATAGCATAGGTATTCCAGAGGAGGAGAAGGTCATCATGTTTGAAGATTAGCAGACAAGGATGTCATTGCCAAGAAGCTTCTGAATTAATCATGGCAGCTGGATGATACAGTGGATAGAACAGTGGGCTTAGAATCAGGAAGACTTGTCTTCATGAGTTCAAATAGAGCCTCAGACATTTACTGGCTGTGTGAGCCTGGACAAGTCACTTCATCCTGTTTGCCTCACTTCCTATCTGTAAAGTGAGCTGGAGAAGGAAATGGTCAATCTCTTTAGTATCTCTGCCAAGAAAATCCTCACAGAGAATTGGACACAACTGAAATGACTGAACAGCAATAACCAAAGAACGGTCGAGATTAAGAAGAAGAGATGGAAAAAAGTAGGTTTCCCTTGAAGACTAATACCCGACACCTGCCTACACAAAGCATTCTCACACACTTTATTTCGTCTTACCGTGTAGAGTGGATAATGCAAGACCAATTCCCCTCCACTTTAAAGATGAGGAAACAGAAGTGCAGAAAGAGTAATCCAGCCTAGGAGCTCATCAATGTTTTCCTTCTTGGGCCTTGATTTACCCCGTTATACAGCAAGAGACAGAACTCAAACCTAGGCCTTTGTCTCCAGCATTCAAAGGCTTTTCTCGATATTGCAATGTCTCTTTGCTTTGCCAAGCTATATAAGACCAAAGAAATTCCATTCCAAAGTAGTAAGAACAAGAATGCTACCCACTGTAACTGGGGAAAAATAAAAATAAAAGCTAAAAAGAATGCTAGCCATCTCCTGACACAGAACACTGAATCCTGAATCCTGGACATGGACAGAATAGGAATTTGTTTGATGAGTATGCGTACTTGTTACTGGGAATCTTTTCTCTATCTTTTTCTTGTAAGTGGAGAGAAGTGAGGCAATAGGGAAATAAAAATGCTTGTTAATTGGGGGAAAAATTTTAAAAACAAATTGATAAGAACCAGTTCAACCTCAACTTTTCAAATCAGACTTGATTGTCCAGATTCAATGTTTTCTTTCCCTTTGTCTTATTTCTCAATTACACTTTACCCTTTCCCCACCTCCAACCCTCAGAACTGATGTCTTTAGCTTTAAAAATCAGGAGCAATACGCTGAAGATGATGAAGAAGAAATAAAAGGTGAGAGAATCTTATAAGAATAAATACATTTATTGGCTATGAAGGTGATCAAAAGTCAAATAAGAAGGGTGTTTTGAGGCTCAAGGGAAGAGGGAAAAATCTAATTAGATCAGGGTGGGGGAGGAGGAATCATAGCTTCTATAATTTCTAGAAAGATTCTAGTCAATTCCAAATATACTTTGTGTTCAGACTTTAATTGAATAGAATTCATCAGTTAGAAGTCTCACTCAGTAACAAATTGTTTTCTTAACACCAGCTTTGGGAGGGGTTTGTGTTAATTCAGTAAATCTATGAGATTCTCTATGTTCATCTGTGTGGACATATATAATAACAGCCTTACTCCAGCTAAGCATTAACTTCTTCCTACACTAGTTCCTTCTTCAGGCAACTCTTCTGAGCACATTGTCCAGCTATACATAGATGATGAAGTGTTCCTATTCGTGATACAAGTACACTTCTCCATTCTAGATAGAGAGCAGATGTTCTCAGCTTGTAAATTGTTCGCTTCTGGTTTCCATAGCTGAAGTGTTTCAGAACACAGAGAACAAAACACACATTCTTTCTTATACCACATTGGAGCAGCACAAAAGAGAGTCACAGCTGAAAAGAAGACTTTGATTAGTTAAGAAATGCAAGTGATAACCAGAATGATCATTGACTACTTTCTAAATCAGGAAATGTGGAATTAGCACTGGCATGACATTCTCATATGGTCTCAATCCATATTGAATCATCTTTTTTTTAACCTCCAAGAAGGAGAACCAATGCTGAGAACTAAAAGATTTCTATATTTGAAGAGATAGTTCACCAAACCATATAAGGTTTTTCAATAAGAGATTCCTGTCTGTTTCTTAAAAAATCAACCAAACGCTTTTTTTAAGCAAGATATTCTAAACTAAAGGAGTTAGTTTTAGTTCTAAGAGAGGAAAGTATATGTCTGATTGGAGACTCTTAACAATGGTGCTGGAGTCTATTATGTGGAAGAAATAATTGCTTTGTGTTAAGGAGATTTGTCTCATTCATTACTACTAGGTGACCTCATTGTAATTCACAAAGCTCTATCTTCTTTTAATAGCCAGATGTGACATTCGGCTACACTGTGTATGCTACCTGGGAAGTTTATCATAGCATAATAGCCTCTCAGAATGAAGAGGGATCTAAGGGGCCATCTACTCCAACCCATGTCTGAATAATAACTATCTCAACAGGGTGTGTGATCTTTAAAAAATATATATCTGTTGATCTCTATTTTTTCTTTTATTTAATCTTTTATAGTGCATATAAAAATATATTTCTGAGAAGGGATTCATAGGCTTCACCAGGCTGCCAAAGGAATCCATGAAACACGGAGAGAGAGAGAGAGAGAGAGAGAGAGAGAGAGAGAGAGAGAGAGAGAGAGAGAGAGAGAGAGAAACTCTTGCTCTAAAAAACATTCCACAAGTGGCTAGTCAAACTTTACTAGAAGACCTCAAGATACCTCCCTCTGCTGTCTGTTAGCTATGAGACCCTGAGCAAGCTACAACTTCTCTGAAGCGTCCTCATATGTAAAAACAGAATAATAGTACCTATAGCACAGGGTTGTTACAAGGACCAAGAGACAGTAAATATGAAGCACTTTATAAACCTTAAAGAACTACATAAATGTCAACAATGCAATAATGTTGATGATCATGGCAAGCAACAGCTACGAATGACAATGGTTGTGATGATCTAAGGGGTAGTTGTAATCTACTACCTCCCAAGGTATCACCCTCTACTTTCAGAGAGCTCTAATTGTGGGCAAGTTTTTCCCAGTGTTTTGTCTGAATTTGCATCTTTGCAATTTTTGCCCATTGTTCCAAAATCCACCATCATGGGCCGAGCAAAACAAGTTTCATTCCCTTCCCATGTGGCAGACCCTCGAATACTTCAAATGATTATTCCCATGTTCCCATGGTGTTATCTTTTCTCCAGATTGTTGTTGTCGTGCAGTCATTTCACTTGTGTCTGACTCTTCTTGATCCAATTTGGTGTTTTCCTGGCAAAGATATTAGAGTGGTTTGCCATTTGCTTCTCCGGTTCATTTGACAGATGAGGAAACTGAGGCAAATGGGCTAAATGACCTGCCAAGAGTCACACATCTAGTAAGTATCTTAAGGCCAGATTTAAATTCAGGAAGCTGAGTCTTCCTGCCTCCAGGCCCAGCACTCTATCCCAGGAGTGGGGAACCTGCAGCTTTGAGGCCGCATGTGGCCCTCTAGGTGCTTAAGTGTGGCCCTTTGACTGAATCCAAACTTGTGAAGTTGGGCCACATGTGCCCTCGAGGCCACAGGTTCCCAACTCCTGCATCCACTGTGCCATCTAGCTGCC
The DNA here is from genome assembly GCA_028646595.1 of Phalanger gymnotis. Lineage (NCBI taxonomy): Eukaryota > Metazoa > Chordata > Mammalia > Diprotodontia > Phalangeridae > Phalanger > Phalanger gymnotis. Next base: position 469,294,506 of record CM053622.1, on the reverse strand, counting down.
CCTTCAGATTAACCATCTCTGATTTCTTGAAACCATTCCTCTTATGGTATGAAGTCAAGGCCCTCTACCATCCCAGTCACCCTCTTCTAGACATTTGCCAACCTTTCAGGCTGTCTTTGAATCCTTAGCACAGGGAGAACACTTTGCACATAGTAGGTATTTAATAAATGCTTCTTAAATTTATTGGATTGAATTGGATTACAATTAGATACAGAATAAATATCGTACAGAATCCTTTGACATCTAACTGGAATACACCTTAGGTATGATCATTTAAATCCCATAGGCATTTGTGAATGTGATTTTATTCAAGAGTTTGTTTTACATTGTTTTTACATACTTTGTTTTGCTTGAGAAATCTGACATAAAATCAAGGCAAGTATTCTGCCCAGTTTGCTAGCAAAACGACTGCAAAAGACATGAGAAATTCAACAATTTGCCCCAAAGGCACTACAGGCTAGCAATTAAGTTTGGATTCCAGGGGCTTTCATCTGGTCCCTCGATGATCAGATTTCTGAATATGTATTAACTTCTTCCCTTTGTTCTTGAGTTAACTGGGGAAAAGTCCAAGGGTCAATGAAGCTTATCTCAATGCTTTACATGAATTGACTAATACCACCAAAGCAGACCCTGAATTCTTTGCAGGTGAGAACAGGGGGAACTGTCCTTACCAGGAGGGGAGGTGGTGTCCTTGTTTTATTAATTATCTTAAAAGAAAAAGATGACTCATCTTGATTTTTTTCTTGATTGAGTACCCCATCTAAAACTTACTATCCACATCTCGAGAAAGCTATACCCATGTAGGAGCAAAATGGCTTCCAATGTCTGTAGATAGCACTTGGAGAAATGCCTATGAGGTCAGAAACTGATGCCTGGTAGCAATCTTTCTTAGTGTGTCTCTGACTTAAAACAGGAACAACCAGATAATGTGGGACATGCAGCATCAGCCTTCATTACTGAAGATAAGGACACTCAGAGGGGAGGGAATCGGGAGCTAGTAAATGTCTTAAGTTCACAAACGGATTTATGAAGTCAGGAAAGCATAGGAAGGAATGGACTTAAATAGCAGAAGAAGAAAAGGAAAGAAAAACATGGTATGAGTCTAGACAGAAGATAAGGGTACTGTGGCTCTGCCTCGCTCTCACCTGGTGCTAGAAAAGGCCCCTTGGATGACTTTTGCACAAAGATTTTTTTAAAAGGCAATTTATACTCCTATTATAGCATAAAGTGACCCCAGCCTCAGACCATTTCTCTGTTTCTTTCCCAAGACAGACTTCCTCTAACTGTTCCATATAAGGAGGATCCACGAGAATTGAAGATAGAGGCAAGTAACTGAGAAATATTCCTTAAAATCTAACATGTTAATATACAGTATACTAGATCCTAGATCCCCTTTCTGATCTCCTCATGGTCCTTGTTTCATCAATTATCCCTTATTGCTTCAAGCTGTCCACTACTAGCCTTTCCCTCTCTGCCTATAGATGTGCCCAGGTCTCTCCAATCCTATAAAAGGATTCCTTGACAATTTGTTTCATGCCATAGGAGTAAGGTAAATTTTAAGGCCAGGTCCGAGCTGCTGGAGGCATAGGAGATGAGGTAAATAGGGGCCAGGACTTTAGATAAACCCAATGTTTTAAATATAACTGAGAAGGTATTGGACTATAAATGTAAGATTGACTGCAACTATATAAAGAGCAAACCTTGGATGACAGCATTCCAAAAAATAAAAGACAAAGGGTTGCAACTAAGAATAACTTATACTCCAAGACTGGGCATAATCCTATGGGAGAGAAAATGTATATTTAATAGAATAGAAGACCTTCAGGTATTCGTGATTAAACAACGACCACAGAAAAAAGCAGAGCTTAGCAGAAACTTAGAAATGCAAACCTTGGAGTCAAGAGAAACCTGGAAAAGTAAAGATACATAAGCGATTGGAATGGGACTACAGGATGATGATTCTTTTCCGAAACCTACTGTTTCTAAGGATCACAGTGGAAATTAAGCAAAATACAAACATAGGACTGAGTAAGGAAGGATTTGCTCTTACTTTGTTTCTATTTTCTCTGCCAAGGAGAATAACCTTTGGATGAGAAAAGACAGAACAAATACAGCAAATAGGAAAGTAGCCAAGATAGGTAAAGAGTTAGTATTGGAGTATTTAGCTTCCCTTAATGTCTTAGATTTATCAAATCCAGATGAACATTCATCATTCTAGAATACCAAAAGAACTGGCAGGCATGATTGCTGAGCCATTATCAATGAGCTGTCAAAGATCAGAGAGAACAGGAGAGAAACTGCAGGATCAGAGGTGAGAGAGAGAGAGAGAGAGAGAGAGAGAGAGAGAGAGAGAGAGAGAGAGAGAGAGAGAG
>CM053622.1:469250972-469292034 GCA_028646595.1 Phalanger gymnotis | reverse complement strand
GTAGGAATGTGTCATGCCAGATTAACCTTATTTTCATTTCTAAAAGCCAAACAAGTAGATCAAGAGAATGATGGAAACATAGTTAAATTAGATTTTAGCAAAGCATTTGGTAGAGTCTCTCATGCTTTTTCTTTTGTTAAAAAAAAAAAAGTAGATGTGACCTAAAAGATAGCACAGTTAGATTATGAAATGGTTGAAGCATTGGACCCAAAGAGTAACCATAGATGGCTTAATGTCTCAGTCTTCATCTTGACCTTTCTGCTACATTTCTTACCAGCTGCCTGTTGGACATCTTGAATTTTATGCCCATAGAAACTCAACACATGCAAACCCAAACTCTTCATCTTTTATCCCCAAATCCTTTCCTCTGCCAAATTTCCCTACTACTTCTGAAGGCACCATCATCCTCCCAGTCACAACCCAGGCGGCATCCTTAGCTCCTCATTCTCTCTTGTTCCCATAGACAAGTCCCCTCAATTTTACCTTCTCTATACCTCTTGTATACCCTCCCTTCTCTCCTCTGACACTGCTGCCGCTCTAAGCACGAGCCTTTTTCATTTCACACCTGGACTATGGCAATAGCCTTCTGCTGACTCAAGGCTTTCTGCATTCCAGATCCATCTTCTCCTTAGCTGCCAAAGTGATGTTCCCGAAGCACAAGTCTGACCATGTCACCGCTACTCAATACGCTCCCATGGTTCTCTATTCCCTCCAGATTAAATAAACTTCCATCTGACTTTTAAAGCCCTTCACAACCTGATACCTACCCACATTTACAGTCTTCTTGTTCTTTAGTCCTCACTTCCTATTCTATGATCCAATGACACTGTACTCCTTGATGGTCCTCAAACGTGGAATTCCATCTCCTCACTGGCTGTCTCCCATGCCTGGAATGTTCTCTCTCCTTGTCTCTGCCTCCTGATGCCTTGGCTTTCTTCAAGTCTTAGCTAAAATCCCACCTTCTATAAGAAGCTTTTGCTTGTCCCCTTCGATGCTAGTACCTTCCTCCTGAGATTATCTCCAGTTCATCCTATATATATTTTGCATGTACACAGCTGTTTGCATTTTATCTCCCTCATTAGATTCTGAGCTCCTTGAAGGCAATAACTGTTTTTTGCCTCTTCCATCCCCATTGCTTAAAGCAGGGGTGGGGAACCTGTAGCCTCAAGGCCACATGTGGTCCTCTAGGTCCTCAAGTGCAGCCCTTTGACTGAATCCAAACTTCACAGAATTTCGCAGAACAAATCCCCAGAATTTATTAACCATCCCTTCCTCCTGCATGCTCTATCTTCTATGTAGTTTCATGATACTAGTCTCTCTTGGTTCTCCTCATCTGACCTCTCCTCAATTTCTTTATTGGTCTATCATCCACCTCATATCTCCTAATTTTGACTTCAATTATTTCTATGCAGATTCTTCCCAAATCTATATATCTAGCCCTGGTTTCCCTGGAATATAAAGGCACAAAGAAAAGAGATGGCCCTCATCCCTCTCCTGAGCTCCGGTACTTCAACATTTTGAGTCAGATGTCCCATAAGCATCTTAAATTCAACATGTTCAAAACAGAACCCCCAATCTTTCACCCTAAATTTTCCCTTCTTCTAAATCTTCCTATTTCCACAGACACGTCATCATCTGTCTAGTCTCCCAGTTTTAAAACCTGAGTGTCCTCTCTGACTCCTCACTCTTAGGTTCAATGCAAGTACCCAATCAATCATCAGATCTCGTCATTTCTATCTCCGCACTCTCTTCCTAAGTCTCCTCTCTACTCACAGTGCTGCTAACTTAGTTCAGACTTAATAACTTCTTTCCTAGACAAGGAAGAAGGCAAATACCTTCTAATTGGACTTCCTGTCTCAAGTCTCTCCCCATATAGCTGCCACAGTCATTTCTCTAAAGCTGACCATGTCATTCCCCTATGCAATAAAATACAAAGGCCTTTTCTTATTTCAAGGATCAAATATAAATTCCTGTTTGACATCTAAAGCTTTGCATAAGATGATCCCTTCTCCTTTCTGACTTCTTTTTCTTAACATAGTCCCTTCTTATCTTTCCATTCTTCTTTCACCTTGTTCTCTTCTACACATTTTTACCATCCAACCATGCTGACCTGCTTCTTGTTCCTCACACACCACACTCCATCTCCTTCCTCAATGCCTTTTTATTGGCTACATTCCCATACCTAGAAAGAACTCCCTCCTCACCTCTTCCTCTTGGAATACCTGGTTTCCTTCAATATTAATTTAATACCTTACCTACTCCACTCTTAGCTGCTAGTGAAATCCCGCCCAAAATTACTTTGTATTCATTTAGCATATATTATGTTTATACTTACTTATTTCCATCCTGTTTTGTGCTAGAATGTAATCCATTTAAGGGCATAAGACATAAAAAGGAAAACATGAATGGAACAACAATGAAGGACTAAACAAGGATAAGCTGCTTATATCCTAATACTGGAAGATGATACAGGTGGCCCTACTAAATTTTTCATCATGAGGGATGATAGTATAATTAGAAAGAAGGACAGGGAGTGGTTCTGTTGTATCTTAATAATCTTAAAAGAAAGATGGAAAGGGAGAGAAAGTAACATACTCTGGGTGGGGGAGAGAAAGGAAGATTAGGGAAATTAGCTCACATAATCTAGGTGTGCAAATAGGGTTAAACAGCCAACGCTTGAATCTGACTGTCATGTGATCTGGTCAAAGAAGGGAAATACACACACACACACACACACACACAACTGGGTTCAGAAATAAACTTAAGGAAATAGGAGAGAAAAAAGAAAGGAGAAAAGGAAATTAGAGAAAAGGTAGATTAAGATAGGCATTAGTCCCAAGCAAAACAAATTCTAAGGATGTACAAAAATATTTATAGTTCTTTATGAGGTGGCAAAGATTTGGAATATAAGGAGGTATCCATCAACTGGAGAATGGCTGAACAAGCGATGGTATATAAATGTGATAGAATACCATTCTTCAGTAAGAAATGAAGAAGATGGTTTCAAAGAAACCCTTGGAGACTTCTATGAACTGATGCAGAGCATAAAACGAGGAGAACAATCTGTACAGTAACAATATTAAATAGACAACTTTGAAAGGACTAAGAACTCTAATCAACATAACCACCAATCATAATTCCAGAGGACTATTGATGAAACATGCAACCCACTTCTAATGGAGAAATGACAGACCTCAACTATAGAATGAGACATATGTACATATGCACATATAAAGAGGCATATACATACATATTTCTGTATGTGGTGTATATACATATATAATAATATTTTTCCTTTTAGACATAGAAAATTCAGAAATTTGTTTTGCTTGACTACATGTGCATATTTCTAACAGGAGTTTTGTTTTTTCATTTGTGATTTTCATTATCAGTTGGGATGGAAAAAGGGCAGATTGTTGCCCATTGAAAAGCAATTTAATTTTTAAAATGCCATCTAATAGCTAGCAATCTAAACAATCCATTTTTTGAAGTCTTTTTTTTTTAGTGAATAGTTGGTAAGGTTATATCTCAAACCAAACTACACAGGAGCAGTAGAGCAGCATGAGGCCCTAATTAACTTCATCCAAGCAACCCCAAAGACCTAGAGAAGTTCAGAGGTTGTCTGGTCCAACCCTTTCATCACTTTAATTAGGTGAAAAACCACAGTCATGTTCAACATTTATTCCAGTTGTAGGCTAGCTATCTAAATGGATGACTGTGATTTTGTCACCGCAGACATGATACAAAAGAATGCCAAAGGGAGAATCAAAGAGCCTGGGTGTGAATGCCAGCCTACTGCAGCCAACTGCCTGGGTCAAGTCACTCACTTAGCCCTTCCTGGCCTCAGGTTCCTCATCTCAAAGATGAGAATGGGGAGAGTTGTAGAAGATGTTCTCTAAAGTCACTTCCAGCTCTAAATCTATTATCCTTTTGTGACACTGGCTACCCTGGCCCTCAAAACCCAAAGACCTGGTAGGTTAGATTTTTGCCCCTCTCCCTGGGATACTCTGGTATTCTTAAAGTGATTTGGGGTTATCAAGGCTCTCCGAAAATGGCTGCAGCCCCCACCAATGTTGTTCCCTCAGTTGTATGGGGAACCCCAGTCCTGTTAATCACTAACAAACAGATTTTTATGTGATGAGAACAATTTGTTCCAATGGCCTTGAAGGCAGCTGAAACAGGTGTTGTAGGGTGATAAGAGCTTAGTCACACGTCAAAAGCCAAGGTCATCCATTGTACCCTGGGTCATTGCCATTTGTCCTGACTTTTGTCCTACCACTGGACTTCAATGATACAGGAAGAGAGAGCAAGGCTGATGACTTTGCCCAGCTCTACCTCACTTACATCCAATTCACATGCAAGTCAAGATGTAACCAATGATGTAATTGGTCCTCTTCAAATACAAAGGGTGAACAAGAGCAGATTAAGGTTTACATACAGCTATTTACTTCAAAACATATAACAAATATGCAAACCTACTCTCCCAGCACGTGGAAGAGATAATCCCTCTCCTTCCTCCTACCACCTTAATCTCCAAGGAGGGGAAGGGGATTAGGTTAATAGTTTAGTCCAGTTCCCACACAGTGAAGTCCCACCTCCAAGTCCAAAACTCACCTCTGAATTGAGTCCTAGGTACCCTGGCTTCTCCATCCCACCTATAATCCTGGCTCTAAGGTTCATGGCTTAAATTCCTGGGTCCTGTTGGGACCACTTAGAAACTGAGGACAAACGACACAAAACAGAAACAAAACCAACCTAAGCCCATTTCTTGGGAAGTAGAAGAAGGAAAGTCCTTCAGCTCTCAAGGGTTCAGTTCATGGTGCCCATGCTAGGGGTGAACTATGATCTTCACCCTGTGAACACAGCAGATAAGTGGCCAAACAGAGCAGCAGAGAGAGTATCCAGGTCAGTCTTACCAGTTTTAAAGACAAAGGCAACCAATCAAAGAAAGTTTCCCTTATGCATATGGTAGAGGATGCAGAGGCCTCCATGTTAGGTTTACTGGGTATGCTTAGCCCAGCCCAGGTTACACTTATATGCTATGATTTCATGGCACACTGCATATTTATGATTTATCTGCAAGTTGGGTCAAAATATGTATAAATAATAAATAACCAAACTATGAATAATATTACATTATATAACAAAAGATCTATGAATAATAGGCACTTGCAATGATGTGGGACAATTCAGTTAAACTTTAATTAAAATCTTCAGCATCCTGGCATGACAATTTTAATTGTAATTGAATCTGGAGCATCAATGTGTCAAAAAAAAAAACCACTATCCATATTAATTCCAAGATTTTATTTTTTAAAGAAAAAAAATCCTTTCCTTATTGGTCAGGTCACAGTCAAAGTAATAAGAATACCAGTAATATTCATGAGTAATGTTGCTATCACACTTTAAGGCTTGTAAAGGGCTTAACACAGACTAGCTTATTCGATCCTCACGATAACCGTGACCTTACAAAGTAAAACAAACTTAATTTACCTCAGCTTTATTTTCAATGTGAAAGAACATGCTGGTTGCTTCTAGAAAAAAAAATCCTGAATAAAATTGTCAGAGTGAGGTGAACTGTGGGCTTTGAAGCCTTATTGTCTAAGCCTAAGAGTCTGTGTAGGATCCTGTGTCTTTGCTGAGAGTTTTGCTTTGTTCTTTCCGGAAAGAAAATGTACTTGAACAATTCTGAAGGACTTATAATGAAAACTGCTCTCCACCTCCGGAGAAAGAACTGATGGAGTCTGAATGAAGATCAAAGCAGACTTTTTAAAAATTTCTTTTTTTTTTTTTTTGGTCTGTGTTCTCTTTTGCAACATGGCTAATATGGAAATATGTTTTGCATGCCTGTACATTTTTATCAAAGTGCTTGTCTTCTCAAAGAGTGGGGAGGGGAGAGGAGAGAGGGAATTTGAAACTCAAAAATTATTTTAAAAATGAATGTTAAAAATTGTTTTTAAGTGAATTGAGAAAAAATAAAATATAAACATTCCTTTAAAAATTAAAATTTTAACACTATTGATACATTACTTATTTTTAATAGATTGGTTGATTCTGGAAGGTATAACTTGATAGCTCAGAGTAATGGGGAGGGTATATTTTAGGTCTCTAACTGCTTCATAGTGTGGGTGTGTTGTTTTGATTAAGAGGGTACAGAGGACCTGACTGTTCTTTTTGTACAATGATTAATAGAGGAAATTTACTCAGTTCTGTTCTCTGGCTGTTCTTTGCCAGCTTTTCCCAGGACATCCTCTCCCCTGAGCTCATTATGACTAATAACTGCTGCTGTATGTACCATCTTCAGCCATAAGGTCAATTATGTTGCTTTGCACGGTTATCTGGGATACTCCCAAGTCTGAAAAACAAAAATTTTAAAACTCTATTGTTTTTAAATGGCATTATTCCATTTTGAAGATGAGGAAACGAGAACAGATAGTTGGGAAAGAAGCAGTATCGATGTAACAAGCGTATCTGGGGAATCCACCCACACAGCTTTTGCCACCAATGTCAGAAAGGAAATAAATTTGTGTGGAGACCTTGTTATAAAAAGGAAACAAAAAATAAAAGGAGGGCAGAACGAACAAATTGTGCCAAATGGTACAGAAGTGACAGAGAATATAGCTGTGTGGGCCTAGGGTGAAGAGGAATGGTGGGCACACCATTCTCAGTGTATGGACCTGGCTTTGAGCTCTCTCCCCTTCACCACTCTACAATCAGTGGAGAATAATTAGGCTCCCATACAGCCCAAATGATGAGCCTGTCTCACCAGGAAGCAAAGGGCATCATTTGAGGTCCCAGCCTCCTAGCACCAAGAGAGGAAAAGTGGCTAGAGGAGGAATCGGTGGCTGAGGTCCAGAGTTCCCTCAATTCATTGAGCACCACCACCCCTCGAGGTCTGGGGACAGATGCCACTTTCTAGTCGGAACTGATAGGGAAATCTAAGCCTAAGCATTTTAATGGTGTTTGTGGAACTTTGAGGTTTGGGGCATTGCCGATAGACTGGTGAAAGGCTGCCACGGTATGAGGATAGTTCAGGCAATAGTTGCTTTAATATGCTTGGTGTTATTCTTTTTGTCTCTTTTTTATAGGTAAAGAACTGTACAGAGTTAAGCCATGCTTCTATGGTTACCTCCACTATGCAATGTTCCCTTAATTGAAATCCATTGAAACTTATCAAGGAAAGAGGTTGGATCCTCCCAGTGGTTGGCAGCTGAGCCAAAAACTAATTGGATAAAGCCAAACTGGCAATACTCCCACACTAATGAGAAAGTATGTCCACCTGCCAAAGGGTGGAACTAAAGATAAGATTTAGTTAGGTCTCTGAGAACCATAAAGAGCTTGTTATTTATTTCTCGGAGTAACAGGGTACCTAGGTAGCTAGATAGAATGCCAGGCCTCGAGACAGGAAGAACTGAGTTCAAATCCGGCCTCAGATTCTTACTAGCTAGGTGATCCTGGGCAAGTCACTTAGCCCTCTTTGCTTCAGTTTCTTAATCTGTAAAATGAGCTGGAGAAAGAAATGGTAAACTACTTCAGTATCTTTGCCAAAAAGTCACCAAGAGTCAGATACGGCTGAAAAAAAAACGACTAAACAAAAATAAAATTTCCCAGGAAGCTATCTGGGAGAAACATGGAATTGTCATGGTCAGGTTCTTATTATTCAACAGGATAAGGCAAATGGCCAGTAGCATCCTCTGGTGGTAAAAAATGATGAGAAGATAGATGAGTAAGAAGAGTTAAACTGGAAGAAGAGAGAACGGAGGTGGTACTTAAGTCCATAACCACATGAAAAAAATGCTACATATAAAATGTTGAAGAGAGCTCCCACATTTCACCAAAGACAAAAACAAAAGAAAAGAGATATAAATTGGAGCATGAGAAATTTAGATCGGATATTTATTTCAGTAGAACTCATTCTGAAGAAAAGATGTGTCCCTGAAATGCTGCATATAAAGAGATTTTTTGTTTATTTTTATAGGATCAAACCCTTAATCACCACTATAGTCAGCTTCTTCCCTGTTCCTGCCTCCCCCCAATAAGGTAATGACATGGGATTTTTGAGAGGAGCATATTTATATAAAGGTATTATCCTGAAATAACAGGATACACTGTATGATGTCTTATGATCTTTTATGGGAATCATCGGTACATATAAGCCTTAGAAGACATTTCACATCGCACGTATGTTGGAGCCATGACAAAGGTACCCAAACCTAGAATGGTCAACAGTCTGTCCATGGATTCAATTCAACCCAAATGGCCCTTCTTGATTGAGACTATCCAGAAAGAACTCAAATCAAAGCTGAGATGATGACTGTGACTTTTCATCCCTCCTTCATGGATCTTCCAAGCTATCTATAGCCCAGTGACACTTAAAGGTTATAAGTGACTCATCTCTGGCTTTAAGCACCCCTATCTTGAATTTGACTGTCAGATCTGGTTACACAGCAGCCTTCATCGGGTGCTGTTTCATGCTGTTGTCATGGAAGCATGATATAAACCTAAGGCCTGAGTGCGGGTGGCAGCATAGATCTGTCCTCATTGACAGATTAGTCTTTCACCTCATCTGCACTCACATGTTCTGTAGTGGACCAAGATAGTCTCAGCTGGGTCTTTTGAGTCAAGTAGTTAAGAAACAGTCATTATCCGGCACGGAAAGATACCTATTCTTTAGTATTTAGTCAGAAAGTTATACTTGCCACTCAAGAAATTTAGAATTAACATGGTAAACACTTAACAAATGCTTTTTTATTCATATATTCATTTAACAACTGAGATACTTGTTCAAACCTTTATTATGATCTCTATATATTATAAATAAATAAGTCATGATAATTCTTTCATCCTAAATCTCTATCTGCTCATTTTTTCCCATAAAACAAAATATCCCCATTGCTGAAAACCACTTGGTAGTAGTGATTAGAAGGTAAGCTCTTTGAAGGCTGAGATGGTCTCCTAGCAGTGCTCTTGGCACATGATATTTATTGATCAAATGATTAATAGGGTCCAGAGGGGCTTTTTTTTTTTATCAAAACTTACTTTTATGTGGTAGGGAGCTGAATTTCACATTGAAATCATAATTGTCATTAGAGAATGACACCTTGGTTTACCTGAGCATTTCTTTCTGCCTACTGGGGAGAAAACACAGACCAAAGAGCCACACATAGAATTCGAAAATGTAGTGTCCACTCTTTACGTGAATAAAGACAGACTTAAATAGTCGCAAAAGTAATGATTACTCATGTTTGGGCAATGCCAATATAACAGAATGACAACACTTCTTAAATTACTTTGTTTATTCACTACCATAAAAATCGAACTATTTAAGGTTTACTTTTTAGAGCAAGGAAAAAATAGCAAAATCAGTCTGACAGAACAAAAGGTCGAGAATTTCAAGAGAAATCATGAAAAAAAAACGGGAAGGAAGAGGATCTAGCAATAACACATCTTAAAGCAGCATACTAAAAACAGTAATCATCAAAACTACTGGAAACATGTCCATGTCTTTCCCTTCCCCCTTGACCAGAGAAAGACTTTGTGAACTCTGGAAGGTCAAAGGATTTAGAAATCTCCTTGGGATCCTAGCAGTGACCCCGTGATGACAGCAGCTGGCTGCAATGTTCTTATCAGGTGCTGAGGACAAACTAGACACATTGAAGAAAGGGGACATATCTATAAAGAGCTCAGTAGAAAACTACACCATGCCTAAGGGGAATTTCATGAGGGCCTCACAAATGGAAAAAAATGACTGAGCAAATAGACTTTCAGGAGCTGTTTGTCAGCCCCTTTGCCAAATAGTCCCTAAATTGGAGCCCACTTTCCCTCAGACTCTGTAATTGTGAAAAAAGTACATCACAGACTTTGGAGGAGGGGGATGGTTTATACCAACTCTTCATATTATGCTATCTTAATTTAAACAGCTAATTAACTCTATCCAACTAATTAATATCAGCTGATAATCATTGGGCAAGCACAGTAGATGGAGTTTATAAACTATAATATTAGGAAGCCACTCCTTAGTGTGTCCAGAACCAGATTAAAATGTAATTAGGAAATATTTAACAAAATAAAAATACAATAGAACATAAGCGATGTTGATATGTGGTTTTCTAGGTCAATAAGTATCCCACAAGGATTCTCATGTATGGTTTAATGACCCCATTTCTATTTGACACCACTGGCCTAGACTATCATGAAAGTTCCAATTGGTCTCCCTGCCTCAAGTGTCTTCCTACTCTAATCCACCCTCTAAACAGCTGTCAAAGTGATTTTCCTAAAACTCAGGTCTGACAGACAGACAGACAGACAGACAGACAGACAGACAGACACACACACACACACTCAACTCTAATGCTCTCTCGTACCTCCAGCATCACATATAAAAATCTTCTGGCATCTGAAGTCTTTCCCAATGTGGCCTCTTTCTAGTCTTTCTCCAAGCTCATATCATACCTTCTGCAGGAAGCCTTTACGTGAAGTAATGCAGAGCCAGAAGGAGAATTCACGCGCTGACTACAATTATGTAGTGAAAGACTTGAACAGCAACAAGTCAGTGTTAAAAACACAAAAAATAAAAATAGATCTCAAAGACAAGTATGATGGGGTAAGCTGATATTGCTCTTACATCTAAGGTCTTCAAAGGGCTTTACATACACATGCAAATAATGACTCTAGCGAAGTGGTAGCACACATCCAAAGCTATAGTTACATAAAACATGACCATTTGTTCGTGACCAATGGAAGCATGCCATGTGAGTTCAAATAATGCCACCAACCACTTCATGGGATTAATTATTCATGCTTGGCTATGTCGCATTTACTCCTCACTATAGCCTTTCAGAGTATTCAGTCTAGATATTATCACTTCCATTTTTGGAAATAAAGAAACAGAGTCTCAGAGTAATTAGGCTCACAGGATCATAAAACTATAGGATCATAGATTTAGAGGCAGAAGAGACCTTAGAGGCTTTACAGATGAGGATGCTGAGGCCTACAGATATTTAATGATTTGTCCAAGATCACATATCTATTAAGTGTCAGGGATAGGACTCAAGGTCAGGCCATCACTGACTCTAAGTCAAGTGTTCTTCCCACCACGTTAAAGACAATGCATCCATCTTTGAGATTGTTTAACCACTGGATACCTACAGGTTCTCCTCTACAAAGGACCTAAGAATTAAAAACCACACTACAGAAGACATGGATGGATTGAAATACGTACCACAGTAGAATATAACCACATTCACAGGTTCACAGTTCTATTAAAGGACCGATTGTGCTCATTTATTTAGAGCAATCCATTTGACAGTAGAAATTTAATATTATGTATTAAAAAATATTTTAAACATTTTCCACAATTTCTTCATGGAACAGACAAGTATTGTCTGCTTTCATATCCTATTTTTATAGATAAAAGTGACATTTGGGAGATTTTATGACTTCTGCCTGGGTCTCAGGGTAAAGGAATACCAGAGCGAGAGATGAACTTTGAAATCACGATTCATCTAATCACTAATATGATGCTACAAAACTCTCCTTTATTTTTACACATTGAATAATAGCAAAGGCAGGTCGATAGGCTGCGCAGGGGGTAAAAAGTGCCGGACCTGCAGTCAGGAAGACCTCATTGTGATCCTGCCTCAGACACTTATTACCTGTGTGACTCTAGGCAAATCACTTCCTATCTGCCTCCATTTCCTCATCTGTAAAACAGTGATAATATTAGTACCTCCCTCCCAGTGTCATTGTGAGGACAAGATGAGATAATATTTATGAAGTGCTTTGCAAACCTCAAAGTACCGCATAAATACTAGGTATCATTACTGTTATTAAATCACTTCAGAGAAATTACTGGTTATGTTAGGACACTGTACTATATTAATTTTCCCTTTAGGGCCACCAGTTTGCCATTTACCTTTTCCACATCTTATCTGACATATTTTTAACAGGTGAAAGAGGTGATACTTATACAATTGGGTGAGATTAATACAACAAAAAAATCTGAATTCCTCTAACTAGTCTGATGTCAGTACCCAAGAGTGAAAGGGGATTTCCTATAATGGGTAAACTGCCTTATACTTTCTTGGAATAGTCTAGCCAGGTAACTTCTCCTATTCTGAATATCTTAATAATAATAAAAAGAGAAAAGAGACATGAACTAGCATATTGCCTAGCTAGACTATATGGTCCACTAGGAGTGGGGCTTTTATATCCCAACATCGCTTGGCAAAATGCTAATTACATAATAGGTACTTTTTGGAGAAATACATTCCAAAGCAGGTCCTTATTCTCTGATATTAATGCAAGGATTTTTTTTCAACCAGACATATGATTTGTCTTAAAATGTTTGCCTGCAGCACTGAGTGGGTAGTCAAATTACCAGTATCGACCAGAGTTAAGACTTCCAGGTCGGACTATAGTCACTGGCCCGGGACCCCTCTATTTAATGAATGGATAGCCCTCCACCAAATTGTTAAATTGATCAAGCTTACTTTTCATGTCCCAGCCTCTACGTAGGGGCAGGTAGGTGGCACACTGCACAGAGGGCCAGGCCTGGAGTCAGGAAGAATCAACTTCCTGAGTTCAAATCTGGCCTCAGACACTTACTGGCTGTATGACCCTGGGCAAGTCACTTAACCCTGTTTGTCTCAGTTTCCTCATCTGTCAAATGAGCTTCAGAAGGAAATTGCCAACCATTCCAGTATTTCTGCCAAGAAAACCCTAAATGGGGTCATGAAGAGTCAGAAACAATTCAAAATTTCTGTGTGCTATATTCTTGCATCTTCTCTCTAGCGTTAAAGGGCCAGTGCCCTTAAATTCTTTTATAGTCTCTACATTTCAATTAGAACTTGAAAATGGCCAAGACAGGCAGGTTCCAGAGTGTAGGACAGGACAGGATCCGATTTCTTCTCTTTCTCTCTCTCTTCCTTACTGATACCTTCCCCCTTCCCCAACTTACACACACACAAACACACACACACACACACACACACACACCAGTCATCAAGTCCTACAGATTCTTCTTTAGAATATCTCTTACATTCATTCTTTCTTTTTTATGCCAACAACCATCGCTCAGATCCAGGCCTTTATCAATTCCTTGTTGCTAGTCTCTGATGTTCAATCCATCCTGTATGCTGTTGCAAAATTAATCTTCCTCACAGACATCCTCAGCTAAAAAATGATCTCTTCCTAGGGTCTCTACTAGAGCAAGGTAACTGGGAGTTAAGGGGCAGGAGGACCCTCAACTCTGTTTGCCCAGAGACAAAAAGTTACTAGCTAAGTCTCCAGTATAGGAGCCTGCTCTTCCTGACCTGTACAATTGCCCTGTGCTGGATGCGACGCTAAGAGAAGCTTTATCTCATCCTTAGGGTACCAGACTTCCCATTTTCACATTCAATGCCTCATTACTCCCACCAGGGCTACTCAGGGAATGTTGCTAATTTTATTAAATAGGATGGCTCTCGGGGAAGAGGTGGAGAAAGGATACTTGGGATAACCATGATATCATGAGAAAGTAGATAGTAATAAAAATTCATTTAAAAAAAATTAAGTTATGTCGTGAGAGTCTAAGAGATTCCCCAGAAAGAAGGGACACAAAAAATAAAAATACTCAATGCACCATGAGGATTAGACATGAAACAAATAATTTATTCTTAAACCAAAAGCAACACTAATTAAAATAGAGTCATAGCATGCAAAATAATTAGAACAGAATTCAGTAACTTATTACTGGGGCAACTACATCGTTCTGTAGGTAGCTCGCCAGGCCTAGAGTCAAGATCCGAGTTCAGATTTTTCTTACACACTTTCAAGCTGTGGGACTCTAAGCAACTCACTTAACCCTGTTTGCCTCAGTTTCCTCATGAGTAAAAGAAGTTGGAGAAGGAAATGACAAACCTCAAGTGGTGTCGCAAAGTGTCTGACATGATTGGCTAACATGTCAAAACAGGAAAATGATAAATGCTGGAGAAGATGTGGGAAAATGGGAATACTGTTACATTGCTGGTGGAGTTGTGAACCGATCCAACCATTCTGGAGAGCAATTTGGAACTATGCCCAAAGGGCTATAAAAATGTGCATACCCTTTGACCTAGCAATACCACTTCTAGGTTTGTATCCCAAAGAGATCACACCAGGGGGAAAAGGACCCATATTGTACAAAAATATTTATAGCGGCTCTTTTTGTGGTGGCAAAGAATTGGAAATCAAGGAGATGCCCATCAATTGGGGAATGGCCAAACAAGTTGTTGTATATGAATGTAATGGAATACTATTGTGCTATAAGAAATGAGGAGCAGATGGATTTCAAAAGAACCTGTAGAGTCTTATATGATCTGATGATGAGTGAAGGCAGCAGAACCAGGAGAACATCGTACACAACCACAGACACGTTGCTTCTGTGATGGCTAACTTTGATAGACTTGGCTCTTCTCAACAACACAAGGTTCCAAGACAGCTCCAAAAGACTCATGATGGAAAAAGTTATCCACATCCAGAGAAAGAATTACAGAATCTGAAATGCAGATTGAAGCAAACTTTCTGCTCTCTTTTTAAAAATTTTATTCTTGGTTTTGTTACATCTTTCTCATGGTTCATCTCATTGGTTATAATTTTTCTTTACAATTCGATTATTGGGAAAAGAAGTGTAATGTGAAGGTATATGTAAAACCTATATCAGATTATATGCCATCTTGGAGTCCCCAGAAGTTTCCAGGGGGTACCAGGAGACAAGCTCCCTGAGATGGCCTGTATAGGTTCATTCAGCCTCAATAATCCTCTGTCTCTCCCTCCTCCAGTTTTATTAAGGCACATTGTCTAGATCTTCCCTTTGTCCCTATCAATTCTATGATGAATCATATATGTTGTATATATGTCGACTTCCCTGGTAGATTATAAACTCCCTGAGGCCAAGGACTATGATCTTTTTCATCTTTGTATCCCCAGAACCTTCAACAGTACCTCAAACAAAGTAGACACGTTTTAGTTTAATTTCTAAAACACTGTTTTCGTCATTTCACTTCACCTACCTCAAAAACTTTTAGTAGTTTTTATTACCTTCAGGATAAATATTTTCACCTAGTACTCAGGAATAAAACAGAGGATGACCTAGCATGGCACATTGGATTTGGAGCCAAGGACTAAAGCTCAAATCCAGACTCTGACACTGACCTCTGTGACCTTAGAGAAGTCATTTAATCTTTTTTGAATCTGATTCCTCATCTGTAAAATGAGGGAGTTGAACTGGATGACCTCTAAGGTTATATCCACTTCTAAATCATATAGAACTATGCAGCCTCCTACAACCTGGCCCCAATCTGTCTTGCTAGTGGTATCTCCTACATGAACAGCCAAAATGCTGTATTTGCTCACCTGGGCACTTTCCTGCCTTTGAGCCTTTGTTTACCTGTTTCCTTTGCCCAGAATACCCTCCTCTCAGGGGTATGATGGAGACAACTCTATCTATTTTATGAGAGCCAATTGTTAAATTTTCAAGATGATCCTTTACATCTTAGAAATGCAAATGATACAAATCAAGACTTGATTTGTTGTTTTATTGATTGTCTAAACTTAGGTAAGTAATGGCAAAAATACTAATATTACAGATTAAACTTAAAAGGGCATCATGTGTACATTTTTTTTCTTTTAGAAAGTTGGATGTTAAACACTTGCCAGCACACAGGTTTCTATCAAGCCCCAAGTTAAATCCTTCCTCCTAGCCTGGGTTTGGTGTCTTCATTAATCTGAATTCCTACAGCACTAATTCTTTTGTCATTCATTTGACTATTGCCATGTGTTGCTTTCAGTAGACTTTTTCCCATAGTTTCACATATATTTACATAGACTTGTTTCAAGCACATGTAAATATGCATGAAAAGATACATATTTATCTAAAACATAAGTTCACCTTTTAAACAACATGCTTCTCATGTATGTCTATATAGCATGAACTATCACAAATGTGATGAAGTCTGAGAGCCATAATTTCTAGATAGTTAATAATCAATTTATTAATTATAGCTACCAAATAACTAATAGATTGAGGTCAGTAGCTTTCTCTTGTAAACTAAAGAGGAACCTTGGGTTCCTACTGAATGTTTAAATACCCTTGGAGAACATGTTCCAAACCACTGAATGTTCTCACTAATGGCTGTTCCTAGGAGGAAATCAATGCTGATTGGTTAACAATTAATAAGAGAATGAATATTATAATAAGAGATGGGCTTATTCTAACAAGTGCCAGGGGCAGGGAATACTCTGATCTGTTCTCTCTTGGACACAGACACTCATCTCCACACCCAGATCCTCCCCCTCCAAGCAATCTATACAAAAGGATCTTTCCTCCACCCAGACTACTTGTAGTAGTTGAACAATGGGCTGTAATTCACCTAGATAAGATGGTCTTTACCCTTTAGTTAGAACTCAGCTTTCCCATTGTGGTGGGGTCCCACCCAAGATTCAGGAAAATGTTACCCCAATCTCATTATCTCCTCCATCCTTCAGAAGCTGCTTTGACCTAGTCTCTAAATGAGGAAACAGAAAGGGAAAAAGCCCAGGGTCTCCCCCCCCCAATATATTAGTAATTGATTAAGAAACATTTTTCTCACAGCCTCCAAAGAATTAAAGCAGAGAGTCACATACAAAAGGTAATAAAGAGGTACACATGGTACACGAGCAGGGTCAAACGCTGAACAAATCAAGAATTGTGCAAGAGAAGAGGTCTAAAGGATGTGATGGAAATGGTAGATGCTCAGAAAAAAACGGGTCAGTCATGTAACCAAAGTGAGGAACAACCAATGGACAGCATGGCATTGTGGGAAGAAAGATGGCTTTAGAGTCAGGAAGGCCCAAGTTCAAGCCTCACCTCTGACGAACCATCTGAACTCCTCCAGTATGTCACGTCTCCTCTGTGCCCCAAACATTTGTCTATAATTTCAGAGAAGGTACCGATCTAAGTCAATAGATGCAGTTTCTCACTGGGACACCTATACACTGACGAAATCACAGGCCCAGTCAAAGCAAGCAAACAAACAAAACACCTTAAGAACAGCCCATGTGTTCTATTAATATCCACATAACCAAACAATAAATCCACTGGGAATTGAGTGCTTATTTTGTGCCAGGCACTGTCCTGGGTGCTGGGGATACAAAAACAAAGAATTAAACACATTTTGGCCTCATGGTATCCAGAGATTTTGAGGAAGACCTTCCCTCCCCACCTCCAGCTTGTTGGGTGTATCCCCACCACCACCCCCACCCCCCAGGGAAACTTTGGGAGGTTAATAGACAAAGGCAACACTAGGTGGTAATCTGCCATCCTTAGAAGTGGCTAAGTAACACAGTGTCTACAGCATTGGATCTAGAATCTGAAAAATGTGAATTCAAATCCAGCCTCACACACTTACTGTGGGTCCCTGGGCAAAGTCACTTAATCGCTGTCTGCCTCAGTTTCCTCTTCTGTAAAATGGGGAATGATAATAATAGCACCTACTTCCCAGAGTTGTTGTGAGAATAAAATGAGGTGATGTTTGCACAATATGCACTATAATATTTGTACAATATGTGAGGATTATATTCCTTAATTTCAGTCCTAGATTGAGTATTAACTGGACTCAATTCTGAATTACATTCTAGTACTTGGCCAAAATAGAATTTGTCAGGTCAGCCAAACATTCTGTTAAATACGCCATTTTGTTGGCTTATATTCTGCTTCCAATTTAAGGATTTAGCTCCTAGAAAATATTTGTTTGAAACCAATCCAAATAATTTGAGCTTCACAAGGAAGCTCATTTCTCCTAATAAATGACAAAGCCTCTAAATAAATAATGAGATTTCTTTACATAAGAATCTCTTTTGAGAATTCTGACAACACTAAATTTTTAAATCTGATGAATTACTAATGTGGCACATATTAAGTTGGTAAGAGTTGGATAAGATTTCTTGTCCTAGAAAAGAAAAGACAGGGGAGCCCTGTGCTGCCTCTGATGCTGTCTTAGACCAATTTAAAAAAGAAACTGCTAAAACAAGGCCTCAGCTGGCAATTAAATCTTGAAGTAAACAAATTCATATCATGGAACCCAGGATACTTGTGTCGTTTCAATTACATCGTTCCAATAACCCTCAGATGCCTGCTCCTTTGGACTTTCTACTTTTTATTCACTGGGGACACTGAAATGTTTACCACCTTTCTTAAAGTCTCCTTCTTCCTTGTTGTTGTTCATCTTTCATTCTTGAAGAGAACCAAGGACATCGTGAGGAAGATGCCTTGACTTGCGTGTGGATTGGATTTGAGAGAAGCAGAGCTGTGCAAAGTCGTCAGCCTTACTCTCTCCTCCAGAGTCATCAAAGTCCAGTGGCAAGACAAAAATCAAGACGACTGCTGATTGCCCAGGATGCAGTGGGTGACCTCAGCCTTCCTAAATTAATGTCTTTCCCAGGTCTCGTTTTTCTGAGGCAATGCCCACTCAACGAAGAAGGACTAGGTAAGAATTGAGACATAAGATGAGACAAATTGAGACCTAATTTACCACCACGAAAATATCAATCTGGGAGGGAAGGGCCCTCAGAGTTTCTGGGCAGAACAGAAAACAATTCCTCTTCCTTTATATTCTAAAATCAAAACACTTTTACTGGTGTTTTCATAAAATATTGTATATACAATATGTGACTAGGCCACCCTCTCTACCCTGAAACTCTCCATGAAGTCACAAAATAGGTTGTGTGCTGTCCTTTGGAAAAATAGTTACATGTAACAGCTGTATCCTTTAACTCAGAAATGCATCTGTTAGGAATAATTCTGCGAGTTGTAAACAAATAACACGGAGGTCAATTTCTCTTACAGGCTGTCATGGCCCTCCTTCCAGTAGATGCCTTCATCCATTATATGCCTATCTGCTGAGAACATAATTACTATATAAATTACACATTAAATAAGTGGAACTATTGTAGCTAATGGAGGAAGTGTCTCTTCAGCTATGTAATCCATGGGCTCATTTCAGTGTTGAAGCACGTGTTTGTGTCACATGGCACTTTAAGTTTACAAATTGCTAAATAGTCATAGATTCACAAGCAAAGTTAGAAGAAAGAGATGTCAGAGATTACATTGTACAGATTCTTATTTTATAGACAAGGAAACCCAGAGAGACCCAAATAAGCCAAACGACTTTTGTCCAAAGTCATTCAGCCAGCTAATGACAGAGCTACAACATTATCTCAATTCATCCAAACCACAATCATATAAGGTAACACAAGTATTATTATCCATATTTTAAAGACCCCAAAACCAAAGCCCACAGAAGTTAGAGGACTTGCCCAAGGTCACTTGACTCGTTCAGTAGCAGAATTCTGAATCTACAGTCTTCTGAGTCCAAATCCAGTGTTTGGTTTGTTTGGTTTTTCCTTTTTTCCCAAAGATGGCATATTGTCTCTCATTTATAAAATATCTTCCCACAGTTCAGATTTCAAAGACTAACAGGGGAATTTGGAGCTTACAACATATAAAAAATTGAGAGATATAGTTTCTGGGTAATTAGTTTTTTTATGAATCATACTAGCAGATAATAAAAGGGGTCAGTGGCAAGCTCAAATGCCAAAGACCCCTCATTAAATCCACTCAACCCTAATATTCTCTTGGAAAAGTGGGTGTTCTTGAGGATGGATATCAACTCTGATTGGTTAACAATTAATAAGAGAATGAATATTATAATGAGAGATGGGCTCATTCCAACTAGGGTCTGAGGGAACATGACTGATCACTCAGTCTTGGCCAAAGAGACTTACGTATACCTATATCACGCTATCTAGTATAATCTAGACAAAAAGGGGAATCTACTTTTATCTGCACCTGTCTGACTAAAACACAATGGCCTGGAATACATCAAGTCACCTAAAGTAAAATTTCTTTTCCTTTTGAACAGATCTGAATTTTCTCAGTGGGGCACGTCTGCCCAAGATTTCATCTCTTTATCGGCCCTGACCTTCAAAGGCTGACTGAATAGCCTACAGGAAATGAGGAAATAGAAAGGGGGAAAACCTTAGTCCTAATTCAATAACTGGTTATTAATATAAGAGAGAAATAATCATTCCTCTCAAGCTAAATGAAATAAATTCTACAGGGTGTAGGATTCTGTTTCCATTAGAATGTAAGCTGTTGTGAACAGGGTTTGGTTCATTTATTTGTATACTCAAAACCTAGCATAGTGTGTGGCACATAGTAGGCACTTAATAAATGCTTGTTGATTAATTGATTGGAAGAAAAATTTGAACCATACAAAAAGCAGACCAAGTAAAATTTTATCATCCATTTCATGCATATATTTATATCACTGAATTGAAAATATTGATTTTTTTGAACTAGCCTAGAAAATTAGTTGCCATATTAATTACATGAAGCTAAAGCTGATATCAGTGGTTCCAACCTCTTTTTTTTCCTTTTAGATCAAAACTACTTTTCTCTCAGCTAGAGCTGGGCAAAATCTCCCTAGGCCAAAGGATCTTACTTTAAGTATAATATAAGTACATAAGTACTTACATAAGTAAATATAAGTAAGGAATTAATGGAGATAGTAATATAACACCTAGATGTCTTCTGTGAGTTCAACTCATCAGATCCAGAAAAGGATACTCAAAAAACTGCTGAGATGTGATCACTGAGTAGGTAACAAGAAAAGTCTTACAAGACTGAGAAGGAAAATCGTAATCCTGGTTTTCAAAAAAGGGGGAAAGCACAGTCTTTAAACTATAAGAATTGAGTTTGATTTTGCTTCCTGGAAAATATTCTAGAACAGGGATTCTTGACATGGGAAATATGAACTTGAGTTTTTTTTAAATATATTAATAACTTTCAGTGTAATTGGTTTCCTTTGTAACTCTATTTTCCTTTGTGCATTTAAAAACATTATTCAGAGAAGGAGTCCATGGGTTCGCCAGACTACCTAAGGTGTCCATGACACAAAAACTTGAAGAACTCCTGTTTTAAGAGCCTCTACGTTAGAACATAAAATTAAAGTGATGGTTTGATTCCTAACTGGCTAGAATAAAGAGTAATTGTTTATGGTTCAATGTCAACATAGCAAGAGTTCTCTAGTGTGGTAGCCTAGGAACCTGTGCTTGGCCCTGTGCTAGTTAACATATTCATCAATAGCTCATATAAATGGGAGCTTGCTTTGCACATGCCCAGATCACCTAACACGGAGAGACCTTGCTTCTCTGTGATCCTCCAACACATGGGTGGAAATAGCCTCCTTTGATCAGCAGCATTGCCCAAACTGGCAGGCTGTGACAGACTTGCTCTCTCTTCCATGTGTGTTCTTTCCTATTGTGTCCAGAGGGTGAAGACCATACACAGAGTTTACCCACAGCTTCGGTACCATGGACTGAACTGGAAAGGAAGATACCTTCCCTCTTCTCCTTTTGCCCAGGAAATGGGCCTCCAATATTTTTTCTTGAATATTTAGTCCTCTTTTCATAGCTCCGATTATGCCTGGCCAAGTCCCAGCCTTAGATCACTCTCAATATTCATCACCTTTTTTGCTAAGCTTGTGCTGCTGAAAGAAGGTGGAAAAAATCACACATTCTGACTGGGTCTACTACAAATTCTTGTTACCCTCAATTGGTCCCCCACCGTTGCTAGCTAATCCTACTGTACCTCACTATTCAACTCTTCACAAAGGTACTTCCTAACATTTTTACCCCTCCTTAACCCTCCCATAGATCTTCCTCCCCAACTGCCTCAGCTGAGATCCTTGTCTCTTATTTTACAGAAAAAACTGAGGCCATTTTCCATGAACTTCATCTTCTCCCCTCTTCCTCACCTCCAATCATTTAAGAGCTTTCTGCCACTCTCTCCTCCTTCACCCTTGTCTCACATGAAGAAGTGACTTTTCTCTTGACCAAGGTTAATCCCTCTACTCGTTCAAGAGATCCCATTTCATCCACCTCCCCCAATAGAAATCCTCCCTCTCTCATCCCCACGCTTTCACTTACTTTCAATCTCTCTCACTCCTTTCCTACTGCCTACAAACAGGCCTACAGCTA
The DNA here is from genome assembly GCA_028646595.1 of Phalanger gymnotis. NCBI lineage: Eukaryota > Metazoa > Chordata > Mammalia > Diprotodontia > Phalangeridae > Phalanger > Phalanger gymnotis. The sequence goes on along the minus strand of CM053622.1, from coordinate 469,269,999 downwards.
GCTCCTCTATGCTGGAAAAAAAAAAACACCTCAATCCTTCCATCTTTACTACCATCCTCCATCCTCTTCTGCCCCTTTGTAGCTACATTCTTCAAAAAGTCCCTCTACAACAAATGCCTCTGCTTTCTCTTCTCTCATGTCTTAATTCCTTACAGTCTGGCTTTTGACCTTATCATTCCACCAAAACTGTTCTCTCCAAAGTTACTAATGATCTCTTAGTTGTCCAATCCAATGGCCTTTTCTCAGTTCTCATTCTTCTTGACCTTTCAGCAGCCCTTGACACCATGAATCACCTTCTCCCCCTTGACGTTCTCTTCTCTGTCAGTTGTCAAGACAGCACTCTCTTATGGTTTCCTTCCTACCTACTGGACCACTCCTTTGTCTCCTTTGTAGGATCTTCCTCCAGACCATACCCTCTTTCCATAGATGGCCCTCAGGGTTCTGTCCTGGGCCCTTCTTCTCTTCTCCCTCTATACTACTTCACTTGGTGATCTCATCAGTTGCCATGGAGCATCTCTACGTTGATGATTCTCAAATTTACCTTTCCTGCCCCAATCTCTTGGCTGACCTCTAATCCCACATCTCCAACTACCTTTCAGACATTTTGAATTGGATATTCGGGATGGGGGGAGGGGCAGTAAATGGAAGTCTTACAGTTGCGAACGGAAAGATTAACTTCACAAATAAAAAAGGGTTAGGCCTGAGTTGATAATAGATGATCTGAAAAAGAAAGAAGTGCGATTGCCGGTTCATTGGGATAGCAGGATGATGCAGAAGGGATTCACGAGATCTTGGGCTGCTTCCTACCATAATTTCCAGAAGAGTCAGAGCTTCCAGGAATACAGAAGGATGGGTCCACTGACCTCTGCCCTTGTCAGATCTCCTGTGGAGCAGTGTGCCCAGTCTCTAAAAGCCACGATTTTAAAATGATATGGATACCCTAGAGAATGACAAGTTGATGGTAACTAGGTTGGTGAAGGGCCTTGAGTGCATACCCTAAGAGGAGAGGTTGAAGGACCTGTGTATATTTAGTTTGGAGAAGAAAGGTCTCAGGAAGGATATAATGGTTGCTTGCTTCCCCCCTTCCAAGTTTCCTTGTTACTGCCAATGACACCACCATAATCCTGGTCACCTAGGCAGGCTTACAACTTGGTGTCACTGTCTCCTTCCTCTGCCTCACCATGCACCCCCAGTCCTTTGTCAAATCTTGTCCCTGCTTCACAACCTTTCCAACATACCCTTCTCTCCACTTACACAGACACCAGCTGAATTCAAGCCTTCATTACCTCTCATCTAATTATTGCAACAGCCTTTAAACTGGTCTCCCTGTCTCAAGTCTCTCCACTTCAACGTACCCTCTACTGAGTGACAAAGGTGGCTGTTTTTAAGCATAGGTCCAAACACTCACCTCTATGCTCAATGAGCACCAACGGTTCCCTGTTGCCTCCAGAATCAAATATAAACTTCTGTTCGGCATTTAAACCTCATTATAACTTGGTCCCTTTCTATCTTTGCAGTCTTCTTTCACTTTTCTTCTCTCTCAGAGGCAGGTGGGCAGCGCAATTCCTGGAGTCAGGAAAACTCATCTTCCTGAGATCAAATCCAGCTTCACACACTTACTAGCTGAGTGATCCTGGGCAAGTCACTTAACCCTGTTTGCGTCAGTTTCCTCATCTGTGAAATGAGTTGGAGAAGGAAATGACAAACCACTCCAGGATCTCTCCCAAGAAAACCCTAAATGGGGTCTCAAATTGAGACACAACTGAACCACAAGAGACGTCCATTGGGACAGGTAAAGTAGGAAGTGGTTGAGTAACGTGGGCAGAATTTACTCATCCCCATCTAAAGGTATGGGGGGGGGGGGGGATCACTGGGTCGGAATATAAAGAGCTAGTCCTGAAGCTTCACTCTGAGCTGTCTGCACGTGACTCCGCGTAACGAATAAAAGCTGAAAAATGATTGATTAGTCCTAGGCACGCTAGCAGGGCGGTCTCATAATATCACCTTTGAGGAAGAACAGCCAGCAGCCACGCCCATCCCACCCCCCAAAAAAATAACTTCTGAGGGACGTCAAAAGCTCAGCAGAAATAAACAAACTAGGCCGCAGATGCCGAGACGCTTTAGAGAAAAGATGCTGCAGCTGCCCAGGGAGAGCTTGGACCGTGAGAGGGACGCGTCTAGGATCCGGGGAATGGATCGATGAGCATTTATTAAGCACCTACGAGTGCCGGGCGTTGTACTGAGAGCTGATGGATACAAAGGACGGCCTTCGCCCTCGGGGAGCTTACAGTTTGACACACGCACACATACGAATTTGTGTTACAGGGTAGATAACAGAGGGAGCGCCCTAGGCTGGGAGGGACGAGAGAGCGCTTCAGCCCAACACCGGCCGCCGGACCATTTCCGGGATAACTCACACCTGTTTCTCACTAAGTCTGTTGCTCTCGGTACGTTCGGAGTCTAACGCTGCGCATGGAATGGCCCTGGCGCCTGCGCGGAAGGCCGTCTGTTCAAGTGCCTCCGCATGGGCGGATAAAGAGACGTCTGCTCCTGTGAAGGAAGTTCGTTTAACCGGGCTCGGTCGAGCCGCGGGATTCCTTCAAGGGGTCACAGTAACTGAGGAAGGAAAGATCTCCGATTTATTCCAAATTCACTTAAGAAAATCCACTATTCATGTGCTAAGAGATCTTTGTGCAAAACTGTAAAGTGTGGAAAGTGTGTACTCCACACCAGGGGAGCGAGCCACGGACGCAAATGAATACGGACCATGCAATACCGGGGAAGGGGAAGCTGTCACGTGGGAGGAAAGTCTCCAGTAGCGCTAAGGTTAAATTCCCGGGTCAGGAGGACTGACGTCAGACGCAAGCGCGCCGACGCATGATGCCGAAAGGAGGAAGTACTTAGCGCGCTCTGGGCTCAGCTCCGCGTTCTCCAACCGGAAGTATCCGGTAGGAAAATGTAGCTGCCGAAGACAAAGAGACCGGGGATACTTTGGTTCCGGCCCAGATGGCCTGTCAGTAGGAACTCCGCCGTTAGGAAGAAGGGTCGGTGGACGCCGGAGGGGAGGTTTGTCCTTCCTTCTTGGCCGCCGCTGCCATGATCCCTATTCCTCTCGTGGTGCTGGTGATGGGGGGTTGGTGCGCCATTTACCTGGCCGACACCTTGCTGAAGGTGAGGGCCCGGGCCCCTCCTCCTCCTGACTCTCAGCTCTTGAATGCTGGAGCTCAGACTGGGAGCTGGGAAACTGATCAGGCTGTGAAGGGTGGGGCGGGGCGGGGGTCTTGCCCTCTTCTTCCTCTGAGTCCTCCCTTCCCCATCCTCCTCCTCTTCCCTAACAGTCCTCCCTCTTCCCTCCCCTTCTCTCTCCAGTCCAGCCCCCTTCTTCCTCAGCTTTTCCCTTATCCATCCTCCTCCTCCCTCCAGTTCTAACCCCTTCTTCCTCCATCCTCATCCTCCCTAAAAGTCCTCCCTTTCCCTCCTCCTCCTCTTCCTGGGCAGTCCTCCCACCTCCTTCCTAGTCCCTTCCCCACCTCCTTTCTCTCTCCCAATCCTTCCTTCTCTCTCGTCCCAGCCCTGCCCCTTCCCTCCTCCCTCCAGTCCTGCCCCCTTCTTCCTCTGAGTCCTCCTTTCTCCATCCTCCTCCTCTTCCCTAACAGACCTCCCTTTCCCTCCCCCTCCTCCTCCTCCTTCTCCTCCTTCTCTTTCTCCTGTTCCAGGGCAGTCCTCCCACTTCCTTCCTAGTCCTGCCCCCACCTCCACTCTGCCTCTCAATCCTTCCCTCCCTCTTCCCAGCCTGTGGGCTCACTTCTTACCCCTGGCTGGGAATTCCCATAACCTTGTCCCACTGGGGGAGGAGAGAGGGGCCACCCCGCAGGCTGTGGGTTGAGTTCCATGGGTTCAGTTTGGTTTATTTGTCCCTGTCAGTTTTCTAAGAAATGTTCTTGCCAGTTCTGCCTCTTGGCTGCGTAATGATTTTGACCATCCCCGGCGAGGCGATCGGACTTGGAATCAGCAAGATCTCAATTCAAATCCAGCCTCTAGACACTTCCGAGAGCTGCGCAGACCTGGACAGAAGTAGCTGTACCCCTCTCAGCCTCAGTTTCTCCATCTGTGGAATGAAGATAGTAGCTGACATTTCTGTAGCGCTTAGCACTGTGCTAAGAGGTTTACGATTATCTCATTTAACCCTCACAACCTCCCCGGGAGGTGAACGCTGTCCTCATCCCCATCTTGCAGATGAGGAAACTGAACCCAACAGGAGTTAAATGACTTGCCCAGGCTCACACAGCTGGCAGCTGCTTGGTGTGAGTTAACGTGTCAAGTGCTTTGCAAATTTTAAAGCTCTTCTATAAATCCTAGCTTTTATTATTATTTTACTTTATGCATTTAAAAACCTGAGAAAAGATCCATAGGCTTTGCCAAACTGTCAGAGGGGGTCCTTGGAACAAAAAAAAGTTAACCCCTATTCTGGTCCAACACCCTCATTTTATGGAAGCAGAAACTGAGGCTCAGAGGTGTCAGTGCCACATGGCTAGTTAGTGGCTGAGCCAAAAGCTAAGTTTCTTGGCTTCCAATCTGGTTTGTGTTTTGTTTTGTTTTTTTTTTCCTGCCGTATCAAACCCCTTCCTCAGGAAGAGAATCAAATCCCAACTTACAAAATTCCATAAATAAATACCATGATCATAGATTTAGAGATGGAAAAGACCCCACAGGACCCCTAGTCCTCTTCTCTGGTTTTATTGATGAGGAAACTGAGGCAGAGAGTTCAAACAATATGCCCAAGTTCACACAGGTAATATCACTGGTGGGATTTAAACCAGGGAACAGAGTCAGCACTCTTTACACTATCAGTTTTGAAATGGAATATGATAGTTTGTTATTTGGCTACATTAATAATAATGAAATGGATGACTGGTACAGTAGAAAGAGCCCTGGCTTTAGGGTAAAAGGGCCTGGGTTTAGATCCTGTCTCTTTCCATTTTACTGCCTGTGTCACCTGGGGGAGGTGTCCTCACTCCTCCGGCCCTCAGTTCCTCGTCTGTGAAATGAGCAGGTTGCTGTAGATGGCTTCTTACCACTCTTAACCATGAAGAGCAACCAACACCTTCACTGTCGTTACAGATTTTTTTTTTTTTAAATGCAGCATCTTTCCTCCCAGTGCCATAAAACAGTACACAGGACTTGAGGTTACAAGCTCTGGGTTCAAGTGCTAGTACTTCCTAATTGAATATAGACAATGCGATTAAGCTTTGTGTGGCTTAGTCCCTTTCGTCTCTAAAACAGGTATGATAGCATTTATATTCCTTCCATCACAGAGTCACTGTGACAACAATCTGAATCTTAAAGTGTTCAAGCAGGTTATTATCGAGTGCTTCTTAAGCTTCACAGAGCCGAACGCAATCATCACTTCAGCCACTTTTGCCTTGGAGTATGTCAGCCCAGTGCAGTGCATTGGAGAGAATGCTGGGTTAGAGTTAGAGGACTTCTGTGTTCAGTTTCCTCATCTTGTAAAATGAGAGGATTGGGCTAGGTCAGGGGTGGGGAACCTGCGGCCTTAAGGCCACAAATTTGAGGACCCGCTAGGTCCTCAAATGTGGCCTTTTGATTGAGTCCAGACTTCACAGAACAAATCCATATGTGAATTTTCTTAATAAATAAATAATAACTATATAACAAATAAGAATAATAATCTTTTTATTAATCCTCTAAATGAAAAAATAACTATATAATAAAATAATCTTTTTATTCATCCTCTAAATAAATAATAACTATATAATAAATAAATAAAATATAAATCCTCTTAACAAAAGGATTTGTTCTGTGAAGTCTGGACACAGTCAACAGGCTGCATTTGAGGACCTGGAGGCCACAAGTTCCCCACCCCTGCAATATCTAAGGCTCCTTCTCTCCCCAAATCTGTTATCCTGATCTTGATAATCCATAGGAGACGTTCTTTTTAGCTTTCATAAATATCTTTAAAAGTTGGCCTTCATGGTCACAAGCTGCCTTCATCTTTCTCCTAGGCCTCAGATTCTTTGAAGACTTCTTATGAAGAATGGCTGACATCTTATGGATTGAGCATCTCGCCTTTTCACATACGATGGCAAACCCCTATCTTTAATCGTCTGTTTTACGATTGGGGACGTTGGAAACCCAGGCTGCTTTACCAGTGGTATTCTTTGTGTGGTGTTTTTGGCTTTAATCAATGATAGGGACAATTACATTAATTTAATTTTGTGCTTACCGCAGTATAAAAACACGATGATTTAAAAGCAATATAAATCCTCTTAACAAAATCAGCAAATGTAGTGCAAGGTTATACACACAATAGTAATAAACTGTTGGACACTTATTACATCCAGGTAACATATGTACGTATACATCAAATGTACACATTGTTCACTAAAACAACTGAGATATGTATAAATAAATCCAAGAATTACAAGAATAGGGAGAGTATGTTGTCTGGATTAAGTGTCAGGCACCATTCGAACTGCTCTTTCTGCTTAAATTACAAGAGTTAGATAAACTTTGTTTTTCAACAAAACCAAATTAGGTTTTGTTATAACACCCAGATTAGGGGGTGTTTTATTTAGCAGACTGATCAGTTTCTCCCACCTCAGGTTGATGGGATAGCGACATGGCTACATGGCCTTTCTTTACTTGGCATTATTTTAAGTTAGTAAACAAAATATATCAGCGATCGTTGAGCCTAATGATGTTTGAGGTGTGAAGTACTCCATACAATCTGAATTTCATCTTGACAGGTTCAATTTGGGAATGGTCTTTGGAATAATCGCCATGTTCAGTTCTATTCTCCTCCTCGGAAAAACCCTGATACAAACCTTGTCGCAAATGTTGACTGAAGCCCCTTCAGCTCAGAATGATCGGATGCTACAAGTTGTGGTCAGTGGCTTTTCTTTTCCTTTCGCTCCTTATTTTCTTGAAATGCGTAAATAAAATGTTCCCACAGCTGCTTTTCACTACCAGTCCTCTGAAGATAGATGTGAAAATAGATTAGAAGTCTCACGAGTATTCCAGATCCTGTGACTTGGCCTAAATACATGTAGATCTCATTTTGAAAGTGAGAGAAATTAATGTGAGAGTTTATGGATTGAATAGAAATAATTAGTGGCTAATAGTCAGTCTGTAATAGTAATGATTTTAGGTTAATACGGATTAGAATGTTAAAAAGATTACATGCTTACATTTTTTGTGCAAGATTGCTACAAAAGGTAGAAGTTTTCTTTTCAAACCTATCAAGAAGTTGAGTTAATACTTTGGGGAAAACACATTTCATTCATGTCGCTGCTTAAAAATTATTCTTGAAAGTAGTATAGTGAAGGCACGGCAGGGCTAGCTTCAGATCACTCCAAGGGAAAGTTACAATTTCCTTCTTGTTCAAATTTTACAACTCTCCAGTTCTTAGAGTACACTCACGTCCTGTGAATTCGTGCCCTTTTTATTCATGGTCGAGTGCTTTTCTGAGTAAGCATTGTGGGCTCTGTGTTTGGGTCTCTCAGTGACATCTACTCACGCTTCTCTGAGACTTGAAGGTTTGTCAAACGCTTTCCTCCAAGCAGCCTTTTGAAAGTATGTATTACAGATGAGGTGTTGCAAGTTTTATCTTCTTATTTTACAGACGAGGGACTGAGGCAGAGAGAGTCAAGTGACTCTTCCATGTGACTCTTAAGTATCCAAGCTGTGGCTTGAATTCTGGCTTCTGAGACCAAGGCCATTACCCTTTCCACTGAGGTCACATTCTTTCTCTTTATAGTTTAGAGATTGTGTAAATAGTAGCAATGACGCAGCTTTACATTTCTCCTGAGTAAGTAGCCTCTTCCCTGTTGACTCTGCTGGCGTCAATTGATTTTTATTAGAAATATCAACATTTGTCATCTCAATTTCAGTTATGGATGTTGTCTTACTGATGAAATCCACATTAACTGGAAAATGTCTTTAATTTTTAGTAGCAGGCCTTTTATTTTTTAACCCAGCAACTTGACTCTCATCTTAACTTGTTACTTACAGTCACTTGCTATTTATGGTCACTGGTAGCAGTGAGGATGAACTTAGAAATTAGTTGTAGAAAGTGAAGTGAACACAGTGGACACAGTAATAGCAATATTGTAATGATGATCTACTGTGAAAGACGTAGCCACTCTGATCGATCCAGTGATCTGAGACAGTCCCAAAGGACTCATGATGGGAAATACCATTCCCTCCAGAGAAATTACTGATGATCTCTGAGTGCAAGTTGAAGGACAGTTTCCTACTTTATTTTTCTTCCTTTTTATTTTTTCTAATATGTAAATATGTTTTACATGATTTCACATGTATAATTGCTATATTGCTTGTCTTCTCAGTTTTGGGGGGCAGGGCAGAGAAAGAATTTAGAACTCAAATTTTTTTTAAAAGAATGTTAAAAATAAATAACAATTAAAAAAATTTTTAAAAAGAAAATAGTTGCAGAGAACTCCAGAGAATTAGTCATATAACAGTAGTGTCTGGTCAGTGGCTTGTCTGGATTGGGGGTCCAGGAAAGGTGTTTGATCTTCTCTCCTTATCTTCATGACTAGAGTGGCCAAATGTCATCCTGTGGAGAATAAGTTATTTCTAAGGTTGGCCTCTCCCTTCATTGAGCTTGCTAAAGCATTTCATTGTATTGGTCGAGCTATATTTGGGCAACTCTAGGCTGCCATAAGATTCCCATGCATTTTTATTTTTTTATGTATCATAAGTGTCATATCTGCAGAATTAGATCGAACTTCTGAAGCTGCAGAAACATGTTTTCTACTTACTCTCTAATGCCCTGTGGAATTAATCTAGTATTGTTAGTGAACAAGAATTTGGGACTCTGAGTTGTTTAGAGATCAGTACTCTAGTACAGCTAATTCCTAGTGTGCTCATGGCATGGACAGAAGATAGGGAGGGTCAGAGCAGGTGCTGGTCATCTCGATATTATGACCCGCCATCTGTTGTTTTTAATATTGTCACAAGTATATGCTTATCTCTCAGTAAAAGAAAATATGGCCTAGTTGATCATCTATCGATTTATTTCATATAACAGGATAAGGTTGGCTGACTAATTTGTGATACAGAAAGTTTGAGAACAAACATGCATTTTCCTGCCTTCCTTTATGGATTAGTAGGTAGCAAGTAGGGGGAGGATGTGCAGGGCATCCCAAAATTCTTAGTGCAATTTTAAGATCTTAAAGCTTTTTATAAATCACTTTGCCTATCACCTTTTATGTTGGTCTGTTTGTTTGGTTTTTTTTTAATCACTTAAATTACCTAATATTTTAAGCTTTAGTAGCTTAAAACTGTATCAGGTCTTTTGGGACAGCTTGCATTTGGAAATGGAGGTGTTATTAAAAAAAAGGTATATTATTATAATTCTTTTAAAATAATTTATAAAAAGAATCTCCTAGAAAGAAGGGGAGGTTTGACCTTCATTTTTGCTCTGGATAACTCTCAGCTCATGAGGTAGCCCAAGTATTAGATAACCTAACACATAGGACATGACTCCTTTTACTGCTCTCCCTTCTGACTGGCCGGATAAAGAAAAAGGGTTACCAGTTATACATATTGCAGAAAAACAACCTTAGTTCATACAATTTAGTAGCCATTTTATATCTTTTTTAAAAATATGTATTAGCTGCTTTATTTGTAACAGCAAAAACCTAGAAATAACCTATATGTCTAACAACTAAAGAATGACTGAGTGAATTATGGAATATTCATAGAATGCTAAAATACAGAGCTATGAATGACTGATGAGAATATGAAGTTTCCAAGAAGATAGGAAATGATGTATATGAAGTGAGATCAGAACTTTATACACATTAATTTCCCTCTCCCCCACTACACACACATTATGCCCTTCAGTTAGAGAAGTTCCTTGCTACAGGTGCTGTTTCGTTTTTGTCGTTATAACCGTGGTCTCTGGCACATAGTAGGTACCTCAAAAGTGCCTTGAGGCCTAGGACTATTTTTTGTTTATCTTTATGTCCCCAGGGCTTGGCAGTGCCTGACCCGTAGTTCCCTATCAATAAATGCTTGTTGATTGATTTCGGGTTTATTTGTTTCTATTTAGCCTATAACACTTTTTTTAAATAAAGTAAAATTTATGGTGGATATGAAAAACTGGGCCATTTGCTTTCTTCCCTATTTTCGCTGTATGGAATGTTCAGAAGAGCCATGACAATGTCGCAATAACAGTAGCAACAGTAATAATAATATAATAGGAAACCAAAGTAGGAACAACTTAAAGTGATACTTTGTTTGTTACATCACTCCATACACTGGTATGTGTTTTGTTGTTTGCTTGTACAGGTTCCTGGTGTAAATTTACCTGTCAGCCAGCTGACCTATTTCTTTACTGCAATCCTTCTCAGCGGAGTCATACATGAGATTGGCCATGGGGTGGCAGCTATCAGGTAATGGCAGCAGACTTCTTCTCTTGTATTGTATGTTACCGGAGCTTTTAAAGGAAGTATTGTTTCAAAGTTAACTTCTTAGATTGACATCTAACAACAGTTTTTACATGGAAAATTCAGTTTACAGTCCTTTGGTGCATTTTAAATTTGCCCTTTTACAGAGTGGTATCTTACCTAAGGTAGCTAGATCTAATGCCACTCCAAGATTTGCCTGTCCATTCTAGTTTGTCTGTCATGGAGATTATCTTCAGTACAGTTTTTGTACTAATGGCAAGAACAAAAAGTGAGAATTTTTTAAGTAAAAGGGACTTTTTAGCAACAGTTTAAATTGGTGTGTAAAAGCTTAGTGTTATATTCGTTCTTGATTTGTGAATTGAAACAATATTACTAAATTCTTACTCCTTTTTCTGTTTCTTAGAGAACAAGTTCGATTTAATGGATTTGGAATTTTTATCTTCATTGTTTATCCTGGAGCATTTGTTGATCTGTTTACTACCCACTTACAACTTATATCTCCAGTTCAGCAGCTAAGAATATTCTGTGCAGGTGAGTGATTTGAAATTGTTCCTTTAAATATCAGCTTTATGAGTTCATTTTGTTTCTGTCTGCTACAGAATCACAAATGAAGAAATCATGTCTTTGTCAGAATTTGTTTCTTGGCAATTGCCTGTATCATATAGCAGACACTGCTGCTGTTAGTGGAAAAGGCTATTAAGAAGACTAAAGATTAGTCGAACCTAAAAAAATAAACTATTCATTTGTGCCAGTATTTGGTTAGGCTACCTTTGATGAATGGATTTTCATGGTGCATTGAAATGCCCTTATATAATTCAGAGAAGTATTCTATGTCGCAATATATGCTTGTTTGCTAAGGTTACATTCTGTAACTTGTCAGTCTGGTTGTATAAATTAGAAATCTAGATACCTACTGGATTGTAAAGTATGTTGCCGTTCACGTCTGTCTCACCTCTCAGCAGTTTTCATATCATCATGCTAACTTTGGTTTTTAGTTTATTATTAATAATAATGGTGATACTGGATTGTGAGTCCCTTGAAGGCAGGGACTTTCTTTTGCCTCTTTTTGTATCCCTAGTGCTTAGCACAGTGCCTAATAGCAGTGCTGTGTCTTAGCATAGTAGGTGATTAATAAATGGTTATTGATTGACCGAATGAAAGACAGAATGAGATGATGGTGATGGCTAGCATTTAAGTAGTACTTTAAGGTTCGCAAAGTGCACTGCAAAGTAGGTGCTATCATTCCTGCTTTACAGATGAGGAAACTGTGGCAGACAAGTTAAGTCACTTGCCCAAAATCTTATGGCTAGTAAATGTTTGAGGCTGGAATTGAACTCGGGGCTTCCTGACTCCTGGTCCGGCCAGCAGCCTCGAGTGCGTTAATTTATACTAAAAGCGATTCACTTTGCAGCAAAGTAGCTGAGAAGTAAATGCTTCAACATTTAGATATTATGGAAATTGTGCTTTCATTGGCTTGATCTAAATATTACTTCTGTCCCTCCCAGGTCTGCCAATTTGTGCGTGCGTGTGTGTGTGTGTGTGTGTGTGTGTGTGTGTGTGTGTTTAAATGTCAAAAACGTCATAGTATAATAGAGTGCTAACCTTGGAGTAAGGAAGGCCTGGGGTCAAATCCTACCTCTGGCACATACTAGCTTTGTGACCATAGAGAAGTCGCTTAATCTCACCATGTCCCTGGCAATTGTGGAATACTATAATTATGTAAATTAAAGTTGCTGATCTGTGTGAGCAGAATGAGTTTCTATACTGGGAATTACAGGTCTGGACGATCTAAATCAATCTAAGTCCGTTGTTAATTTCTAAATTACCTTAAGGTTTAATAACTAAGGAGTTTCTAAAATTTGCTCCAGGGTTGAAGGGATACGTGTTATCAGTTGTTGCAGTTCTTAGTATATATCAGCCTCCTAGTTGGACTCAGGTTTCCCTCCACCTGAGGCCATCTCACAGGCTGCTACCAAAGGAATTTTCCTTAAGCACAGATCCAACAATATGACACCATATTTAGGCAATTCTATTAGATTCCTATTGCTTCTAGAATGAAATAAAAACTCCTGTTTTTAACTTTTAAAGCCCTGCTCAACCTAGCCCCAGCCTGCATTTCCAGCCTCATTGGACTTTATTCCCTCTCCCCACCCCCCACCCCATAATCCAGACAAACTGGCCTTCTCTCTGTGTCCCCTATAACATTCTCCTCTCCTCCATGCCTGGAATATGTTCCCTCCTTGCCTCTTCCTCCTAGAGTCCCTGGCTTCCTTTAAGATGCAGTTCAGACACCATTTTCTGTATGAAGCTTCTCCTGATTGCCCTGTTGCTAGTGCCCTCCCTCCTTGTGTTTACTCCCAAACCAAATTGTATTCAATTTTCCTTATATAGATATCAACATCTATGTGCACAGAATAGTAATGTATATACATTTTATGTTTATGTGTGTAGATATATATTATGTATGTATATACATATGTATCTATATACATATATGCATGTATGTATGTGTTTGTCTGCTCCATTAAAATATAAGCCCACTGCAAGGAGCAACTGTTCTTGTATTTATATCCCCAGCACCTGGCGTAGTGCCTGGCGTGTGTTTAATAATTATTTGTTGATCAATCAATTCTTCTCTCTTGAGAAGTTAGGGAGGGCTGTTGAGTACCAGAAAAGAAATTTGAAGAGATACTGATGGACCTTGGGAAGGTAGGAGGTATACCGTGTAAATAAAGATCGCCTAACTTTACTTATCTCCTAATAAGTTAGACACTTCTGCATTGCTACATCTTCCTTCTGTAAGATTTGGAAATCACGTCTCCAGAGTAGGCAGTCAGTGCACTAGAAATTCTTCTAGTCAGAATACTTAAAGGAAGATTATGTATCAGCATGATTTTGGGAAAGGAAAGGGTAGCCTTGATTCACCAGTGCTTCAGCACCAACATTGCTTCTCAAAGGAACGTCTTTTAAAACTTCTTTTGTACATTTCAGCTATAGTGTAGTTCATCCTAGGTATGGTACATAATCGGACTTTATAAAAAACAACATGTTCTGTTATCTGACTCAGATTTATTTAAAACTTTTAAAAATCTCTATAGACATTCCTATAAATTATGCAGAATTGATTAAAAGTTATATGCTAGTTTTGTTTGATATTGTAGATATGATTTGCTACTATTTTTATGTATACGTATGTGTATATGCGTACACATATATATTATATATGAGTTTCTGTGTTTAAGGTATGACTGGCACTGGGGAAAAATGAAAACTATCAGTGAAATCAGTTCTAATCGCTAAGCTTTTTTCATTCAAATATTTGGAAGCATTATCTAGATGAGTCCAACAGAGGGCATTCTTTCCTTGTGAAACTGATGCCAATCCGAATCTCTTTTGCTGTAATTTAAATATACTTTAGTTTAAATGTCCTTAATTTTAATTAATGGGCTGGATCCCATTTCCTTTCTCCTTCCTCCTCTCCTAGCCCCTGCCCATTCCCCATAAGCAGAAAGCAATGGACTTCCTACTCAGAATAAACTAAAATACATTGAGTGACAAAGGAAATTCAATTATATTGAAATAGTTATCAGAATATATATTTTTTAAAGTTCACAGACTGTGGGTTAAGAACCCCTGTTACAGCAGTATATTCTTTTGTTGTTGAGTCATCTCAATCATGTCCAACTCTCTATGACCCCATAGAGGAAGTTTTGAGGGTTGAGGGTTTTGCCATTTCTTTCTCCAGTTCATTTTACAGATGAGGAAAAAGGCAAACAGGGTTAAATGACTTCCCCAAAGTCACACAGCTAGTAAGTTTCTGAGGCTGGATTTGAATTCAGGTCCTGCCAACTCTAGGCCTGGCACTCTATCCATTGTGCCACCTAGCTACCCCAATGTATTCTTATAAATATATTTTAAAAATGAAATTTTGCTATAGTATTATTAAGCATTCATAGTTGTTTTCTCATCCTTTTTACCAAATGGCAAAGTTCTTAGGATACTGATGTGCTTATACGCTTCTTTAGGAACATGTATCCCGTAGTAGTCAGCTAGGTGGTGCAGTGGGTAGAGCACTGGGTCTGGAGAGAAGATCCAGCCTCAGGTGTGTACTCCCTGGGGCACCCTGAGCAAGTCACTTAACCTTTGTTTGCCTCAGTCTCCTCACCTGTAAAACGAGTATCATACTAGCACCTACCTCTCAGAATTGTTGTGAAGGTTGAATGAGATATTTGTGAAGCATTTTCCCTGTTCAAGAACTTTCACTGGTTCCCCCTTGGCTGTATAAGAGAATATAAAATATTAAACACATCAGTCTGATATTTAAGGCTCTCCATAATACAATCCCACTGTTAACTATTTAACGTTATCTACCAGTACTCCCTAATATGACCCCTCTGCTCCAGACAGACTCTTCTGTGGCAAAACTAAAGTAACAAACTGTGGCCCAGCCTAAGCCAAGGGTATCACCCAGGCACCTAAAGGCTCCCCTGAGCAGAACCCCTTCTGTATCACTGGGGCTCGGGCAGCTTTTCAGTGGTTCAACCCAAGAAGCCATTCTCTCTCAGACTCTGCTTCTGAAGGGTAAGGCCTTGCCCCTTGCTCCAGCCTTGTCCACTTTAGTCCGGCATATGTATTTAAGTCAAATATATAGCTAAGTTATTTACAGTTTGAAAGAATTTAGGAAATATTGACTATGTATTTGAAGGACATCAAAAGTCTCTGTGTTCCTAGGAAATTTATGGTTGGTTTGGTTTTTTGAGGAGGAGGTACTTTTTTGAATGTTTATTGATAGCTTTTATTTTATATCATCTATATTTCCCAATATATTCCTCTCCCTACCTATCTCAGGGAGCCGTCCCTTATAATAAGGAAGAAAGAAACCCAGCAAAACTAAGCAATACCTCAACCAAATCTTATTTTATATGTGGTGTTGCATAATCAGTGTTCTACCTCTACAAGAAAGGAAGGGAGATACATTCCCACATCTTTTCTTGAGAGTCAGTCTTGGTCATTATAATTTCATAGAATTCTTTTTTTAAGTTTCATTAATGACTTTTTTTTTACATTACCTAAATTTCTCCAGGACTTTGTTTTTAATAGTCTTGTCTTTTTTTTTTTTTTTGGCAAGGCAGTCAGGGTTAAGTGACTTGCTCACGGTTACACAGCTAGTAAATGTTGAGTGTCTAAGGCCAGATTTGAACTCAGGTCCTCCTGACTCCAGGGCCGGTGCTTTATCCACTGCACCACCTAGCCACCCCTTGTCTCTTATTTCATGCCATTATTTTCATCCCTTTCTGGTGACTATTCCATTAGGCTTTTTATGTTGAATCCTTCATCCTAGGTCTATTGATGCCTCTCACTGTTGTTTTTTTCCTCTAGATTTTTCAAAATTCTTTCTCCTCATTATATTGTCATTTCTCAAATAAGTCATTGACATCTATAGTTTCCATTTCCTCACTATTCCTTAATCCCTTCCAGTCTGCCTCCATTGCTTTATAAGAATTGCCTCCAAAGAAAGTCATCTATGACTTTCTAATCTATACATCGATTAGATTTTTCTCAGTCTCTATCTTCCTCAACTACTCTAACATCTGATACTTTTGGCCATGTAAGTGTTATTTAAAAGTTTTGATTTGGACCAGCGATTATTTTCTTTGGTAGTTCTTTTAGTTAGTTAAATTTCCTTTTCTGAGAATGAGCTATATAACATCTCTCTTTGATGTTCTGTTTATTTCAATGTTGTATATTTTTGTAGGTAATTGATACACACTGTTTTCTTAACAAGTAAAGGTATGGTAGGTTCTAATCATTCCCTTCTTTTTCTTCTGGATTTGTTGTGATTTCACCCTGTTCATTTATTTTGTTACTTTGATTTTACTTCCTCTATTTAATCTAGATTGACTAAAGGTTTATCAACTTTGTTACTCTTTTCAAATAACCTGCATTTACTTTTAGCAATTATATAATTCCTTTGGTTATTTCTCTTATGATTTCAAGATATTCATTTTTTATGGTCATTTTCAGTTTGTTAGCTTAATATATACTTTTAAAAATAGACTAAGTTGTAAGTAATAGATACACATTTCCAGTTCTCTTTTTCAATTTTTCTTTGTATATGGAAGCATTCATGTTTGATGATGTGTCATGTTCATAATAAAATTTTTTAAAAACTTTTGCTTTAAAAAGAAAACATTCTCTGTCTTTACATTTACTGTTGCTCCCACATGAGGAGCATCTTCCCTTGATTTTTAACAGTTAAAATTCTGATTTTCCTTAGAAGGCCAACTTATTTGCCATCTCTATGAAATCAAGTAGCTAGGTAGTGCAGTGGCTAGAGGGCCTGGAATCAGGAATATCTGAATTCAAATCTGATGTCAAACACTTACTAGCTGTGTGGACCCTCTCCCCCCACCACCTCAGCAAGTCACTTCACCCTGTTGGCTTCAGTTTTATTATCTGTCAGATGAGCTAGAAAAGGAAATGGCAAACCACTCCAGTGTCTTTTCCAAGAAAACCCCAAATGGAGTCACAGAGAGTCAGACGTGACTGAAAACAATTCAGAGTCAACAACCATGAAGTCTTCTTTGATCCCAGCAACCAATAATCCTCTCATCTTTTTATGAACCGTCACAGGACTTTGTACCTCCTATGATTACCTGCATTGTTCTCTGTACTGTTATTTGTATATTTGTTTAATCCTCTTTTTTGTAGGGAATTCTGTAATTATATAAGCCTTGTTCAGAATAAATCTTTTTTAAAATTTATTTTTAGTTTTCAACATTCATTTCTACAGGATTTTGAGTTGCAAATTTTCTCCGCATCTCTACCCTCCCCTCCACCCGAAGATGGCTTGTATTCTGATTGCCACGTTCCTCAGTTAGCCCTCCCTTCTATCACCCCACTCCCCATCCCATCCCCTTTCCCGTTACTGTCTGTAGGGCAAGGTAGATTTCTATACCCCATTGCCTGTATATCTTACTTCCCAGTTGCCTGTAAAAACAATTTTTTTTAACATTAGTTTTCAGAACTTTGAGTTCCAAATTTTCTCCCTTCTTCCCTCCCCACCCACTCTCCTCGAGAAGGCAGGCAATTCAATATAGGTTATACATGTATTGTTATGCAAAACACTTCCATAATAGTCATGTTGTGAAAGGCTAACTATATATTGCTCATTCCTACCCAATCCCCCTTTATTCAGTTTTCTCCCTTGACCCTGTCCCTTTTCGAAAGTGTTTGGTTTTGATTACTTCCTTCCCCATCTGCCCTCCCTTCTATCGTCCTCCCTTTTTTATCTCCTTCCTCCTTCTTTCCTATGGGATAAGATACCCAACTGAGGGTGTATGTTATTCCCTCATCAGGTCATACCCCATGAGAGAAAGATTCACTCTTTCCTCCTCACCTGCCCCCTCTTCCCTTCCTACAGAACTGCTTTTTATTGCCACTTTTATGCGAGATAATTTACCCCATTCTATCTCTCCCTTTCTCCCTCTCTCAGTATATTCCCCTGTCATCCCTTAATCTGATTTTATTTTTTTAGATATCATCCCTTCATATTCAACTTGCCCTATGTCCTCTGTCTATATATATATATATACACACACATACATATATGTGCATGTATATGTAAGTATATATATATTTATATATATTCAACTACCCTAATACGGAGGTCTCATGAATTATACACATCATCTTTCCATGTAGGAATGTAAAGAAAACAGTTCAACTTTAGTAAGTCCTTTATGATTTCTCTTTCTTGATTCCTTTTCGTGCTTCTCTTGGTTCTTGTGTTTGAAAGTCAGATTTTCTATTCAGCTCTGGTCTTTTCACTGAGAAAGTTTGAAAGTCCTCTATTTTGTTGAAAGTCCATATTTTGCCTTGGAGCTTCATACTCAGTTTTGCTAGGTAGGTGATTCTTGGTTTTAATCCTAGCTCCATTGCCACCTGAATATCATATTCCAAGCCCTTCAGTGCCTTAATGTAGAAGCTGCTAGATCTTGTGTTAGCCTGACTGTGTTTCCACAGTACTCAAATTGTTTCTTTCTGGCTGCTTGCAGTATATTCTCCTTGATCTGGGAGCTCTGGAATTTGGCGACAGTATTCCTGGGAGTTTTCTTTTTGGAATTTTTTCAAAAGGCTATCAGTGGAATTTCTCTTTCTGTCTCTTGCTGTTGGGCCTTGTTAGTAATGTATAGGAATGCTGAGGATTTATGTGGGTTTATTTTACATCCTGCAACTTTGCTAAAGTTGTTTATTATTTCAAGTAGTTTTTTACTTGATTCTCTAGGATTCTCTAAGTAAATCATCATATCATCTGAAAAAAGAGATAATTTAGCTTCTTCTTTGCATATTCTAATTCATTCAATTTCTTTTTCTTCTCTTATTGATACAGCTAACATTTCTAGTACCAAATTGAATAGTAGGGGTGATAATGGACATCCTTGTTTCACCCCTGACCTTACTGGGAATGCATCTAGCTTATCCCCATTACAAATAATGCTTGTTGATGGTTTTAGGTAGATGCTATTTATAATTTTAAGGAAGGCTCCATTTATTCCTGTGCTTTCTAGTGT
>CM053622.1:469186819-469250472 GCA_028646595.1 Phalanger gymnotis | reverse complement strand
CCTGTAAGACAAGTTAGATTTCTATACTTATCAGGGTATGTTATTCCCTTCTTGAACCACATAAGATGAAAGTAAAAATCAAATACTGCTCTTCTCCCTCCCTTCTTTCCCTCTACTAAAATGTGTTTTTGTGCCTCTTCATTTGGTGTAATTTACCCTTTTCTACTACCTCCTTACCTCTTCTCTCATAGCCCTCCCTTTACATCTCTTAATTATGTTTTTTATCCTTATATGAGTTATTTTATACAGTCATTCACAGTCTGTGTGTATCTCTTTCAGTTGTCATAATAGCTGTACTATTCTGAAGATTGACATATATATGTATATATATAAAACATACATAAGATGATATAATCCTATATAAAGATGCAAATAATTTGCCCTTATTGATTAATAAGGTTTGTGGCGGGGTTTCCCCGTTTACCTTTTTATGTCTCTCTTGAGTTTTGTATTTGGAGATCAAATTTTCCATTGAGTTCTGGCCTTTTCATCAGGAAGTTCGGGAATTCTCTTATTTCGTTGAACGTCTGTCTCCTTGCCTGAAAAATTATGCTTAGTTTTGCTGGGTAGTTGATCCTTGGTTGTAGTCCCAGCTCCTTTGTACTTCGGAATATCATATTCCAGTTTCTCCTGTCTTTTAAAGTGGAAGCTGAAAGATCCTGCATGATCCTGACTGTAGTTCCACAATACTTGAATTGTTTCTTTTTGGCTGGTTGCAGTATTTTCTCCTTGACTTTGTAATTCTGAAATTTGGGTATAATATTTCTTGGTGTTTTCAATTTGGGATCTCTTTCGGGGGTGATCGGTGACTTCTTTCAATGGCTATTTTCCCCTCTGGTTCTAGGACCTCTGGGCAGTTATCCTTGATAATTTCTTCGAAGATACTGTCAAGGCTCTTTTTTTTATCTTGGATTTCTGGTAGACCAGTAACTCTTAAATTGTCTCTCCTGGATTTATTTTCCATGTCAGTTGTTTTCCCAATCAGGTATTTCACATTTTTTTTTTCTATTTTTTCATTCTTTACATTTTGTTTTACTACTTCTTGATGCCTTATAGAGTCATTAGCTTCCACTTGCTCAACTCTAATTTTTAATGAGTTACTGTCTTCATTTTGCTTTTGAGTATCCTTTTCCAGTTGCTTGATTTTACCTCTCAGGGTGTCATTTTCTCTATTTAGATTCTGAATCTCCGTAGCCATTTCACCAGTCTTATTCTTTAGGGACTTGTTTTCATCAGTGGATTTTTTTTTCCATTTTTCTATTTTTTTCTTTTACCTCCTTAATTTGGTTTTTAAAATCCTCGTTTATCTCTTCTAGTAATGTTTTTTGGGCTTGAGACCAGTTCACATTACCTTTTGAGGTATCAGATGTGGGTATAGTGTCATTGCTATCCTCTTCCAAATTGAGATTTTGTTCATGCCTGTCTCCATAAAAAGAATCAATGGTCCTCGGTTTTGTGTGTGTGTGTGTGTGTGTGTGTGTGTGTGTGTGTGTGTTCTTCATGTTGGTTAGCCTTTTCCTGGCTTTACAATAAATTTCTGCTTTTAGGGCTCAGGGCTCTCTGTCCCATCTTTCTTATTCTGGGGATTGTGAGTCTGGGTGTTGGCTTTGTGAATTAGAGCCAACAGTTTCCTGAGGTGTGGGGGAGGTGTCTGGCTGCCCGGAAATCTCCTCTTCCCCTGGGGTTGTCCTCCAGCACCGTTGCTCTTCAGCAATGGTGTCAGCTCTTTGTTGTTTGAGCTTGTGTCTGGCACTTCCCCTGGGCGAGCAAGAATACGTCTGGTCTCCTGGTGTTGACCCCCTGCTGGCTCTGCCCCTGTGGGACTCAGGAACTCCTACTACTTGGCCACTGAAGCCCCACTTCTATCTCCTCTATTCCAGCGTTCTTTTTTTCCCGAGGAATTCTCTGCGTGAGGTGGGGAGGGATTAGAGCCATTTACCTGGCCATTATGTCTCCCTTCATGCCTTTGGGCTGCAAGCCTCAGGAATTGATGTCTCACGACTGGTGGTGTTGCGCTGCCTCTCGTTGCTTCCACAGACTGCCGTCTGTGTTGGGAGGCCTGGGGATCTCCACTGGTTTCAGGTGCCCAGCTTTCTCCCAGTCTGTCTCCCATGTGGGTTTCCTGGCCAGCCGCTTCCGTGCTGTGTGGAGCAGCTCCGCATGCCAAGCGCTCTCCAAGCCTACAGATTTGTTCCTTCGGCCTTTCAGGCTCTCCTGGCTTGGAAATTTGCCCCACTCAGACTGCTCGCAGTTTCTAACTCTCTCACATCTGCTCAAATTCATTTTTTTATAGGAATCTGACAGAACTTGTGAGAGAGCTCTGGTAAGATACTGTTTTCATGCGGCCATCCCTGATAATTATTTGAAAGAAGATGTCTAGGCTCTTTTTTTTGATCATGGCTTTTCAAGCAGTCCAATAATTTTTAAATTATCTCCCCTGGATCTATTCTCCAGGTCAGTGGGTTTTCTAATGAGATATTTCCCATTGGCTTCCATTTTTTCATTCTTTTGTTTCTTTTTTATAATTTCTTGATTTCTCATAAAGTCACTAGCTTCCACTTGCTCCATCCTAATTTTTAAGGCAGTATTTTCTTCTGTGGTCTGTGGACCTCCTCTTCCATTTGCCTAACTGTGCCTTTTAAAGCATTCTCCTCTTTGGCTTTTTGGAACTCTTTTGACATTTGGGTTGGTCTATTTTTTAAGATGTTATATTCCTTAGTATTTTTTTGGGTCTCCTTTAGCAAGATATTGACTCATTTTTCATGATTTTCTGTATTACTCTCATTTCTCTTCCCAATTTTTCCTCTACTTCTCTTACTTGATTTTCCAAATCCTTTTTGAGCTCTTCCATGGCCTGAGACCAATTCATATTTTTCTTGGAAGCTTTTGATGTGGGATCTTCGACTTTGTCGACTTTTTCTGGCTGTATGTTTTGATCTTCTTTGTCACCAAAGAAAGATTTTATAGTCTGAGTCCTTTTATGCTGCCTGCTCATTTTCCTAACTAATTGCTTGATTTTTAAGCTCTTTGTCAGGGTATGACTGCTTCCAGAGTGGAGAGTGCTTTGTCCCAAGCTTCAGGCGTTTTGCACTGCTGTTTTCAGAGCTACTTATATTCTGATGTGGTATGATGCTCCTCTCCTGGTGTGTGGTCTGGTCTGTGAGTGCAGGCATTCCCTTCTGCTGTGTAGCTACGAGGAGGACTCCCTCTCCACATCCACCACAAGCTCTGTCACACCAGTGCTCCTCTTCCCCCAAGAACCTCCAGCCAGGACCACTACCCAGATCCAAGCAGGGCAAAGCAAGAGATACCAGTCTCAGCACCAGCAAAGAGATTTCTGCACTCCCGCTCTGATCAGCCACCTGATTCCCTCCACCACATGGCCCTGGAGCTCTCCAGAAGCAGCTGCCACTGCTGCTGCTGCTACTGCAGCCACTTCTACTGCTCTAGGCCTGGGTCCTGACAGCATACTTCTCTCATCCAGGTCCAACAGTTTTTCCCACTGTCTGGCTAAGTTGTCTTTGGTGTTGGTGGGTTGAAAAGTCTGGAAACTGCCACAACTCAGTGATTCAGTGCCCTGAGGCCTGCTGTGCCTGGTCTATTCAGGCCTGGTCTGTCCAGGCCCAGCCCATGCTGGGCTATGTTCCACTCCCAGCACAGTGTTATGGACCCTTCCCAGTGACCATCCAGGCCATCTTGGCCTGGAGACTTGTTTCTTTCTGGCATTTTGTAGGTTCTGTAGCTCTAGAATTTGTTTAGTCATTTTTTACATGTTTTTGAAGGGATTTGGGGGAGAGCTCAAGCGAGTCCCTGTTTTCATGCTGCCATCTTGGCTCTGCCCCCTATCTTTTCTCTAATATTGTAAGATTCTTAAGGATGGGGGCTTGTTGTTCCACCATGGTGACTTTCACAAGGGCTTTTATTAGCTGTGGCCCAGTGGAAACCCCTTGGGCCAGTTTCTGATTTGCCCTACCCACACTTCATACTCCACTGCCCTTTTCAGTACTAGCAGATGTTTGGGAAATGCATCGCAGTGAGCATCTGTTTCCAGAGGAACAGTGTTATAACTGAACTTTAGTTTAAAGCTCCTTCAAATTTTACCTGTCCTTACATTTTAATATAAAATGACCCTCAACTGAAACTAAGGAACTCTCTGCACAGTATTGAATAAGAGTGTCTTGTGACTAAATTGGTAGACTGTTAAAGAGTTATAATCTAGCTTAAGTACAGACATACAAGATTTTATGTCTTCAGGTGAACAATAAAAGAATAAAAAGTTTCAGTTTGTGAGATGACTAGCAGATCTACCAAATGTAGAGGGGAGAGTAAAAGATCCTCAGGACTCTCATGCCGCCACATCCTTTAATCCTGTCAAATAAAGTTGCAAAAATAAATTGTTGGGTTTTTTTTTAATTGGTACTTTGGGAACATAGTGAACAGAGATCTTAACTTGGAGTCAGGAAGACCTAAGCTTGAATCTTGTCTCTGTCACTAGCTGTAACTCCCTGGAGAAGGCACTCAGCCTTTTCTCAGCCTCAGTGGGGATAGCCCACCTCTCAGAACCATGTTTTGCAGATCAAATGAGATAATGTATGTGAAGTGCTTTACAAACTTTAAAGCACCATTTACATGTTAATTATTTTTAAATATATATATATGTAATGTGCCTAAGTAAACAAGCAAATTGATGGGTTTAGCAGATTCTGTTGCTTGACGTATTTTCCTAATTTGGGCATAAAATATTGCTATGTAGTTTGTGACTTTCAAACATCTTCCTTGGACATATATGTTGTTGTTCAGTCATTTCAGTCATTCCTGATTCTTTGTAACTCCATTTGGGGTTTTCTTGGCAAAATGTGGTTTTGGCATTTCATTCTCCAGCTCATTTTAGAGATGAGGAAACTGAGGCAAACATGGTTAAATGACATGCCCAGGGTTATACAGATAGTAAATGTCTGGATTTGAGCTCAGGTCTTCCTGACTGTAGGCCAGGCTCTCCATCCACTGTGCCCCCTACATATTCCGTTTTTCCCACAAATTTTAAATTTCTGTCCAGAGTACATTGGTTAAAGATGAATTCACTGTCCAGATTCCTTTGGACTTAGATCCATTTCAGAGAGTAAGATGAAGGTGACATTTCATTAAGATGTTAACAGGAGATGATAAATTGATATTCTTCTATTTAAATAGTTTTTGTGAATGTGTCAGGGAGTTCATTTCAGTTGTCACAAGTATGCCTAAATTAATGATGTGTAATATTAATGTTTATCAAATTCATAATAGTAAAAAAGGAAATTTTAGAAAATTGATATTTTTTTGAAAAAATTAATTTTTAGTTGAATCGTTTAGTTGAAAAAATTATGAAGTCTATTTTAGTTAAAATTATGGCATGTTTTCCTGGATAGAAATTAACATTTTTATTATTTTCATATTTTAGCACCTTAGAAAGAAGCAGGGAATCTTGGATGATGTCAGGTATATTAGCCTTCTCTTTTAAGAGATTGAGAGGTTATTCAGCTTCTCGATATTGTTTCACTTGTAAAAACTTGTATGAAGTAAGTAAGCTGTCTCTTGAGATTGTCTCCATTCTGCTGTTGTCTCTGCTCATTTATAGATCTGCCCTCCTTTCAGGTGTCTGGCACAACTTTGTCCTTGGAGTTTTGAGTCTTGTGGCTCTCCTTCTGCTACCCGTAATTCTTTTCCCACTTTACTATGCTGGAGTTGGAGCCCTTGTTCTTGACATCGCTGAGGTAAGACAAGTCAAGTGATTGTTTGGTTAGCAGCAGCAGCAGCCACAAAAATTCTGTCAGCAAGTTGTCCGTATGTCCTTACCTGCAGAAGACTCAGTTTTGTTCAAGAGAAATCACTTCATGCCTCATAGCTGTAGCAAATTATGCTGTGAAGAACACCGGATTCAAAAAATGTATATACATATATGCATGAATAGATATACATGTCACTTATAAAATGATAGAATCCATCAGAGGTAGAGTGTAATGCATGGTGTTTATTGATGAACATAGATGGTTTCTCTTTGCTGAACTTTTCAAATGTGATGATTCTTAAGGAATAAAGAAATTAAACTGAAGTTTGTTTTATAGTAGCGTTAGTGGGAGGGCAAGTTAACTGCCTAAGTTCAAAAAATACCATGAGTGCTATATAGAGTTTGTGTTTAGATTCTGGATGAAAGAAAACAATAATTTCCAGGCAGAGATAATGACCAGTGGATTATGGAAAGTTTTAGTTAGAAGGAATAATCTTAAAATTTATATCCGTTGAGAAATGGTAAATTGAGAGTTTGAAAACACTTGTCCATTCATAAAAGGTTTTAATACCCATGCTCATTGTTGCAGAATGTCTATGAGATATAGTTAGACAAAGCTTTTCAGCTTACTACTATGCCATATTAAATGTGTTTGATGTTCTGAAAACTTCTTATATCGATTTAAATAAAAGTGTTGTTCTTTGATTCAAATAGGCCCTCAAATTTTCTGTAGTGAGGAAATTGACTCACCTTTTTTTTAAGTACTCTATATTTAGGATAATTGTAAATTGACATACATATATACATAGTTAGATAGATATAGGTATAGGTATAGGTATAGACAGAGTAAAGCGAAGATACTTTAGGCATTGTTTCCAACCAGTTTTTCTCTCCTTCCCTCCTCCCCTCCTCCCCATTCTTATTCTTAAGGACTCACCTGCTAATGGACCCAGAGGCCTCTTTGTAGGAGACCTAGTCACCCAGCTCCAGGACTGTTCAGTTCACAAAGTAGAAGATTGGAATTCCTGTCTAGGGCTCATCTCACAGGAGCCGCAGATCGGTTACTGTCTAAGCTCAGCAGCTTTGCAACAGTTAACCTTCCCAGCCAGAGGTATGTGTATGTGCTGAATAGAATAAAGCCTGTGGTACTGAGTGGTCGCTGCTGCATAGAACATGTGATTTCCTTATGGTTTCTTTGTTCAAAGATAGATTTCTTAAAGCTCAATGGCAATGTACTAGAAAATCCTAGTGGTCATTCTTCCCCCTAAATTGGATGCTGACATCCAGGTTTCCTTTTTCATAAATCCATTTGAACCTTCTGCCCAGTTTTCCTCCTAAATTCTTAAATCTCAGGATTACTAAAGTTACTTCTCTGTACTTTCAAAACTATGTATATACAGTCAGCAGTGATAAGAAAGCTCAGAACTGGAATAAAAAAGTAGGATTTCATTATTACCTCTGTCAGAAATGTATCACAACTTACATCATTATTGTCTTAAGGCTTAACAGTATTAAAGGTGACTCCGCAGAGAGTAGCAATCAGCTATTTCTATAGTTTTTCACAACTTAGGAAAGCCTTTTCATAAGCATTATGGTACTAAAAGTTCTCAACTGCTTCATGACCTTGGCGAGGTGGGTGTCTTAGCCCCTCTTCACAGGCTCAGATGACTGAGATGCTTTCTCATGTAGCTAGTAAGTGCCAAAGGAGGGAACCAACTCCTGGTCTTTCGACTGCCAGGCTTTGTCCACTCTGTCACTATTTCCATTGCTCATGGGAGCAGCACACATCCCAGACAGCCATTTGGGCAGGAGGCTCAGCTGTACCCAGAAATATATTGCTCTGTTTGGTTTTGGTAAGGCAGCCAGCATTAAGTGACTTGTGCAGGGTCACACAGTGAGCAAGTGTCAGGTGTCTGAGGCTGGATTTGAACTTGGGCCCTCCTGACTCCAGTACTGGTGCTCTATCTACTGCGCCACCTAGCTGCCTCCATTGCTCCGATTCTTAAAATAGCATGGTTATTTTGGGACTCTGCTGCCCTTAGGGTGCAAGTACAGGCAGAGTCCTTGATGCACACACAAGGCTAGTTTTGAGCTTCATCCGCCCTACAAATTCACCAGCCTTAAACACTTCCCTTTTGTGCTTTACAAGCTGAAGGAACCCATCTTCCTTGAGGTCTAAGGCTATAAGACTTTAGAACCCAGGGTGTATCTTGGTTGCTAGAAAGAAAGTATCCTGGATTGATGTTTATGTCCCTCTTAAGGCAAAAGCAATTTGGAGCGGGTCATCGTTTTTTAGTTATTTTTATTTTTTTAGTTTACGACACTCAGTTCCACAAGTTTTTGAATTCCAAATTTTCTCTCCTTCCTTCACCTTCTCCTTAGGCCTCCCCCCTCCCCGCCAGCCCATACAGAGTATAATCTGATATAGGTTCTACTTCTACCTTCTCATTGCACTTATTTACATGATAGTCCTTGGAGTGGCTTATCAACAAAGGTTGGTGATTTGGGAGTTGTAGTTAAAAGTGCAGGGACCGTGGAATCCAGAGACTGCACCTGCCATAACTAGCTGTGTGACCGTGGATGAGTCTCTTAACTTCTCTGAGCCTAGTATTCACATCTTTAAAGTGGTGTAATGCCTTTCTTGTTAACCTAGAAGCTTTTGCAAGAATCGAATCAGAAAGGGGATAATTAAAAGCACTTTGTAAAACTTGGAGTATTATAGACAAAAGATTAGGTGATAATACTGTATTGTAGCTTGTGCAAGGCAAAGTAAAATGGTGAATATTTAGTTTAAAAAAAATTCTTGACTACAAAGATACCTTGTAATAAGGATATTCTTCCTTATACCTAATAGAGTTCTTTAAGGTTGATATTTGTATACATTTTTCTTAATCTAGAGTAGACTCAAGGGTGATCAAAAAGGGACTCCATATTCCTTAAGAATTCAAATAACTGGGGGCGGAGCCAAGATGGCAGCTGGAAAGCTTAAGCTCCCCCCAAATCCCACCAAACACCTGTAAAAATGGCTCTGAAGCAGAACCCATGAAATAGCAGAGTGAAACAGGTCTCCAGCCGAGGAGAGCCTGGACGGTCGCTGGGAAAGGTCTATCACGTGGGGCGGGGAGCAGAGCATACCCCAGCATGGGCCATGCCAGGACAGACCAGACCAGGATTCAACTGACCAGAACAGGACTTTGGGCCATGAATCGTGGAGCTATGGCAGTTACCAGATTTCTCAACCCACAAACGCCAAAGAGCAGATTAATGGGAAACTGTGGGATAGAGGTGAGAGCAGTCCAGCCACAAGCCCTGGAGGTGGTGGAGGTGGTACAGCAGTGGCGGTGGCAGCAGCAGGAAGCTCCTGAGGCTGTTTCCAGAGCTCTAGTGTCAGCTGCTTCCTGATTCTCTGACTCAAACGGTGCAAGGAATCTAGCAGCAGATCAGAGCGGGAGCACAAGTAATGCTTTGTGGGCACAGAGGCAGGTTCTCTTGCTGTGCCCTGCTTGGATCTGTATTGCGGTCCTGGTTGGTGGTTCTTGGGGGAAGAGGAGCGCTGCTGTGACAGAGCCTGGGCTGACGGTGGAGTAGAAGTAGCTCTGAAAACAGCAGTGCTTGGACCCTAAAGCTTGGGACAAAATACTCTTTACAAGCAGTCATATCCTGACAAAAAGCTCAAGGGTCAAGTAGTTGGCTAGGAACATGACCAGGCAGAAAAAACAAACACACTCAAACTCAAACTCTAGATTGCTTTTTTGTTGACAAAGAGACCAAAACATACAGCCAGAAGAAGTAAACAAAGTCAAAGAGCTTACATCAAAAGCCTCTAAGAAAAAATATCAATTGGTCTCAGGCCATGGAAGAGCTCAAAAAGGATTTGGAAAAGCAAGTTAGAGAAGTAGAGGAAAAATTAGAAAGAGAAATAAGAGAAATGCAAGAAAACCATGAAAAACAAGTCAATGACTTGCTAAAGGAGACCCAAAAAAATACTGAAAAATATACTGAAGAAAATAACACCTTAAAGAATAGACTAACTCAAATGTCAAAAGAGCTGCAAAAAGCCAATGAAGAGAAGAATGCCTTGAAAGGCAGAATTAGCCAAATGGAAAAGGAGGTCCAAAAGACCACTGAAGAAAATACCACCTTAAAAATTAGTTTGGAGCAAGTGGAAGCTAGCAACTTTATGAGAAATCAAGAAATTATGAAACAGAACCAAAGGAATGAAAAAATGGAAGACTGGGAAATATCTCGCTGGGAGAACCACTGACCTGGAAAATAGATCCAGGAGAGATCATTTAAAAATTATTGGATTACCTGAAAGCCATAATCAAAAAAAGAGCTTAGACGTCTCAATTTCAAGATGGCTGCTGGAAAGCAGGGACTTGCATAAGCTCCCCACCAAGTCCCTCCAAAAACCTATAAAAATGGCTCTGAACATATTCTAGAAGTGCAGAACCCATAAAATAGCAGAGGGAAGCAGGGATCCAGCCCAAGACACCCTGGATGGTCACTGGATGAGTTCTATCGTGCACGGAGCTGGAGGCGGAGGAGAGCGGAGCTCAGCATGGGTGACGGCAGGACCAACCAGACCAGGAGCCAGGTGGAACAGGCCCTAGCATGCTGAATCAGCCAGCTGTGGCAGTTACCAGACTTCTCAACCCACAAACACCAAAGACAATGGAGAAGGTTAGTGGGAAAAGCTGCAGGAGACAGAGTGAAAAGAGTTCGAAGTTTGGCCACCGCCCCAGGGGCAGCGGGGGAGGTGCAGCTACAGAACTACAGCTGCAGTTGCTTCCATTCCCAGGCCCACCTGGTGGGAGGAATTAAGTGGTGGATCCCAGCAGGAGTGCGCAGCCTGCTTAAGATCCCGGTCAGGTCCTGGCTGGTGGTTCTTGGGGAAGGAGAAGTGCTGGTGTGGCAGAGCTGGCTGTATAGAAATAGCTCTGAAAACAACAGCGCATCCCTTCAAGCTTGGAACAAAGTGCTGTTTACTCTACAAGCAGTCATACCCTGACAGAAAACTCAAGGGTCAAGTAAGTTGGCTGGGAACATGGACAGGCAGCAAAAACGGACTCAGATTCAATCACAGACTTTGGAATCTTTCTTTGGTGACAAAGAAGACCAAAATATAAAGCCTCAAGAAGTCAACGAAGTCAAAGAGCCTACATCAAAAGCCTCCAAGAAAAAACATTAACTGTTCTCAGGCCATGGAAGAGCTCAAAAAGGATTTGGAAAAGCAAGTTAGAGAAGTAGAGGAAAAATTGGGATGAGAAATGAGAATGATGCAAGAAAACCATGAAAAACAAGTCAATGACTTGCTAAAGGAGACCCAAAAAAATACTGAAAAAAATATTGAAGAAAACAACACCTTAAAAAATAGACTAACTCAGATAGCCAAAGAGCTCCAAAAAGCCAATGAGGAGAAGAATGCCTTGAAAGGCAGAATTAGCCAAATGGAAAAGGAGGTCCAAAAGACCACTGAAGAAAATACTACCTTAAAAATTAGACTGGAACAAGTGGAAGCTAATGACTTTATGAGAAATCAAGATATTATAAAACAGAACCAAAGGAATGAAAAAGTGGAAGACAATATGAAATATCTCATTGGAAAAACCACTGACCTGGAAAATAGATCCAGGAGAGAGAATTTAAAAATTATTGGACTACCTGAAAGCCATGATCAAAAAAAAAAGAGCCTTAGGTATCGTCTTTCAAGAAATTATCAAGGAGAACTGCCCTGATATTCTAGAGTCAAAGGGTTAAATAAAAATTGAAAGAATCCACAGATCACCTCCTCAAAAAGATCTTAGGAATATTGTTGCCAAATTCCAGAGCTCCTAGGTCAAGGAGAAAATACTGCAAGCAGCCAGAAAGAAACAATTTGAGTATTATGGAAAAACATTCAGGATAACACAGGATCTAGCAGCTTCTCCATTAAGGGATTGAAGGGCTTGGAATATGATATTCAGGAGGTCAATGGAGCTAGGATTAAAACCAAAAATCACCTACCCAGCAAAACTGAGTATCATGTTCCAAGGCAAAATATGGATTTTCAATAAAAGAGGACTTTCAAGATTTCTCAGTGAAAGACCAAAGCTGAATAGAAAATTTGACTTTCAAACACAAGAATCAAGAGAAGCATGAAAAGGTAATCAAGAAAGAGAAATCATAAGGGACTTACTAAAGTTGAACTGTTTTGTTTACATTCCTACATGGAAAGATGATGTGTATGATTCATGAGACCTCAGTATCAGAGTACCTGAAAGGAATATGCATATATATATGCCCGTGTGTGTGTGTGTGTGTGTGTGTGTGTGTGTGTGTGTGTGTGTTGGGGTCCTTGACCGGCAAGGCCCTGGCTCGGTATGCAATGAATGAGGCGAGAGTCAAGGTGGAAGCAACTCCGATTTATTGGGAGAAATTATCCCTTTTTATAGAGTTTGCACTATGTGAACATAAGCAAGTGGCCATTGAGTATGATCATGACAGCATGGGAAAGACCAGAAATGTTGCAGTAGGAAAGGATAGCAATGTTGCACTTTGTTTCAGCATGGGTCTCGGCATGGGCATGGGAAGGATCTGGATTGTTGCAAAGTATGTTGCACTATAGTATCTACAATGATTGGGCATGTTGCAATATGGTATCAGAGCTGCATGGGTTACGTGAGACACAAGGCAAGATGTCCCCGTAAAGTATCAAAGATGTTCCAGTAAGTAAAGTAACAAGGCACTGTGTTAGGCAATGGTTCAAGAGCATTAGGTAATGGCCAACTGGGTCCCTCCTTCTGGGCTAGTGTGTCCCTTGTGGACAGGCTCTGCATGTGTAGGTAGACTACAGGGGCTTCCCAAGGGCAGAGGCCCTTCCTCCATGTGCCTACTGTTCCACTCCTACTAAGCCTGTCTGGTTTACCCAGGAAATAGGCCAAGTGCTAGGGTCCTAACAGCCTTGGGGTCAGCACCAACCCCATATATATATGTATGTGTATATATATATATATATATCCATATATGTGTATATGGATATATCTATGTTGGTATATGTATATATATATATATACATATATACACACATACGTATATACGTAGACAGAGGGCACAAAGTGAGTTGAATATGAAAAGTATGATATCTAAAAAAATAAAATCAAATTAATGGATAAGAGAGGAATATATTGAGAGAGGGAGAAAGGGAGAGATAGGATGGGTTAAATTATCTCTCATAAAAGTGGCAAGAAAAAGCAGTTCTCTAGGAAGGGAAGAGGGGTCAGGTGAGGAGGAATGAGTAAATCTTGCTCTCATCAGATTTGACCTGAGGAAGGAATACCATATGTACTCAATTGGGTATCTTCCCCACAGGAAAGAAGGAGGAAGAAGATAAAAATGGGAGGACAGTAGAAGGGAGGGAAGATAAGGGGAGGTAATCAAAAACAAACTCTTTCGAAAAGGGACAGGGTCAAGGGAGAAAATTCAATAAAAGGGGATAGGTTAGGAAGGAGCAAAACGTTAGTCTTTCACAACATGAGTATTGTGGGAGGGTTTTACATAATGAAATGCATGTGGCCTATCTTGAATTGCTTGCCTTCTTAGGGAGGGTGGGTGGGGAGGGAAGAGAATTTGGAACTGAAAGTCTTAAAAACAGACATTCAAAAACAAAAAAAAGATTTTTGCATGCAACTAGGAAATAAGATACACAGGCAGTGGTGTGTAGAAATTTATCTTGCCCTACAATAGAAGAAGGGAAAAGGGGATGGGAAGGGAGTGGGGTGACAGAAGGGAGGGCTGACTGGGCAACAGGGCAATCAGAATACATGACATCTTGGAGTGGGCAGAAGGGCAGAAATGGGGAGAAAATTCGTAAATCAAACTTTTGTGAAAATCAATGCTGAAAACTAAATATATTAAATAAATTTATAAAAAGAGCCTAGACATCATCTTTCAAGAAATTATAAAGGAAAACTGCCCTGATATTCTAGAACCAGAGGGTAAAATAGAACATGAAAGAATCCACTGATTACCTCCTCAAAAAGATCCCAAAAAGAAAACTCCTAGGAATATTGCCTCCAAATTCCAGAGCTCCCAGATCAAGGAGAAAATACTGCAAGCAGCCAGAAAGAAACAATTTGAGTATTGTGGAAACACAATCAGGCTATCATAAGATCTAGAAGCTTCTACATTAAGGCATTGAAGGGCTTGGAATATGATATTCAGGAGGTCAATGGAGCTAGGATTAAAACCAAGAATCACCTACCCAGCAAAACTGAGTATGAAGCTCCAAGGCAAAATATGGACTTTCAACAAAATAGAGGACTTTAAAGCTTTCTCAGTGAAAAGACCATAGCTGAATAGAAAATTTGACTTTGAAATACAAGAATCAAGAGAAACATAAAAAGGTAAACAAGAAAGAGAATTCATAAGGGAGTTACTAAAGTTGAACTGTTTTCTTTACATTCCTACATGGAAAGATGATGTGTGTAATTCATGAGACCTTTCTCAGTACTAGGGTAGTTGAAGGGAATTTACATAGATAGATAGATAGAGCGCACAGGGTGAGTTGAATATGAAGGAATGATATCTAAAAAAAATAAGTAATGAGAGAGGAATATATTGAGAGAGGGAGAAAGGGAGAGATAGAATGGGGTAAATTATCTCACATAAAAGTGGCAAGAAAAAGCAGTTCTGTAGGAAGGGAAGAGGGGGCAGGTAAAGGGGAATGAGTGAAGCTTTCTCTCATTGGATTTGACTTGAGGCGGGAATAACATACACACTCAATTGAGTATCTTACCCCACATGAAAGTAAGAGGAAGAAGATAAAAAAGGGGGGATGATAGAAGGGAGGGCAGATAGGGGGAGGAGGTAATCAAAAGCAAACACTTTTGAAAAGGCACAGTGTCAAGGGAGAAAATTGAATAAAGGGGGACAGGATAGGATGGAGGGAAATATAGTTGATCTTTTACAACATCACTATTTATGGGAATGTTTTGCATAATGATACACATGTAGCCTATGTTGAATTGCTCGTCTTCCTAGGGAGGGTGGGTGGGAAGGGAAGAGGGGAGAAAATTTGGAACTCGAAGTTTTAAAAGTAGATGCTCAAAAAAAAAAAGTTGTTTTTGTATGTAACTGGGAAATAACATATGTAGGGAATAGGGCATAAAAATCTATCTTGCCCTACAGGAAAGTAAGGGGAAAGTGGATGAGGTGGGGGGCAGTAGGGTGACAGAAGGGAGGGCTTACCAGGGAACGAGGCAATCAGAATATATGCCATCTTGGAATGGGGGGGGCAGGGTAGAAATGGGGAGAAAATTTGTAACTCAAAATCTTGTGGAAATCAATGTTGAAAACTAAAATATTAAATAAAAATGATAAAATTAAAAAAAAAGAATTCAAATAACTGGGGCACATAGGTGGTGCAGTGAGTAGAGCACCAGCCCTGGAGTCAGGAGGACCTGAGTTCAAATCCAGCCTCAGACACTTGACATACTCACTAGCTGTGTGACCTTGGGCAAGTCTCTTAACCCCAATTGCCTTGCCTTCCACCCTCAAAAAAAAAAATATTAAAAAAATTCAAATAACTTAAGACTATTAAGCTATCCTTTTGCCTGATACTTAGATAACTAGGTAAATAACTCTAGTTATGTTAAGCTTTGCTCAGAAGTTTTGTTTTCAGTCCTTTGTCATTTTCCTTGCTTTCCTGTCATTCCATCTTAAACTGTGAAATCTCAAGTCTCTTATTAATCTAATAATAAACCTAACCAATTCTGAATTTAATGAAAAGTTTTATAAGAGTGCTGGCATTACCAAATGCAATAAAGCTCTTTTCTTATCAGATAGAATTCAGGTAAGAATTTTCTCAAAAATCTCTCAAAATTTTTCCTTGTTGCTTTCATGGTTCAAATGCTTTTTGGTTGTTATTTTAAATAGTCAAAAATGATTACTGATCTTGCCATGCTGGTACAAAACTTTAAAAAAAATCGTAGAATCTAAAACAAAATATATTTCTGTAGCCTTCATTTCAGCTACTCATACAGTATTCATATTTAATTTGACATAATGGCCTGAACAGTAGACTAGAACTTGGAAAAATTAGAGGTTTAATACCAGCTCCATCACTGTGTTATGTGGTACCTGATAAACCTTTCTCTCAATTTAACCATCTATTTTTTTTAAATGGGGATAATTAGTTCATTTATAGAAATACTGTCTGTTCATTTAAGAGCCATAAATGGCTTTAAAGTTATATTCTAAAACAAAACTATTCGTGTGCCAAATGGGTAGGCATTAAGGTAATAAACAAGCCTCATCTAGGCATTGTACCTGCATTTGGTTAAAAGTGAATTTTCTGCCCTTTTCAGTAAAATAAATTATAGTCATTTCTTAATGTGAGTAGAGGGGAAGAAAATAAATGCCCAGGTCATCTAAAAGCCATTTATGTTAAATTAGAATAAGCATTTTTATTTTCATTTTAATATTGGCATATAGAATTGAGAGGAGCATATGTCACAATATTTCTACTCATTAAGCTATTGTGGGAATGATTTCCTCGGTTTGCCTACCTCACTTGATGCTTCTTCTTGACTCTTTCTTTCCCACCCCCACTCCCACCCCCATTTCTTTGTGTTGGTGTATTGGGAATGGATTGTGTGCTTTCTTAGTGTGGTACAAACCACTAGTGTAAACTCTGGCCTTCCATAGATAGGTAAAGGAAGTAATTAGCTGGGCCACAGGTTACTTAAGACCCGTTCAAATAGAAAATAAGAGATCTGTACTGAACAGCCAGAGAGTACTTGGTTAAACTAGAAGGTATTTTTAGTGAGAACTTGCCAGTGAAATTTCTGATAGATAATCCTAGATGTAAATAATCTGCCATACTCACTTCTTAATCTAGGTTAAATGTCACATCATTCTTAACTATTGCCATCCCTAACCCATTAAAGAACAGTCTAATTCTTAACAACCCTTGGAGTTGAGGGCAAGATAACACTGGGTCTGAGAGGATCCTCATTGGTCTTGAATTTGTCCATTTCAGAGTAAACTTTGGGAAAATTGAGTTTCTAGAAGGGCAGTTCGAAGTGTTAAGTCTATAACTGTTGTCTGTTCTTGAGGTTTTTGTAGTCCACACCTGTGATTTCATTGATGTATAGAAAATCCCAGTGAGGAAATTCAACTCATCCCAATGAAAATCCACAGCTCTGCAATTTAACCGTAGAGATTTGTATATGCCAGTCTGCAGCCAGTTCTCTATCCACTTCTCTTACACTGCCTCTCAGCAATTGTATATAATAGGCCCAAGTGTAAACTAAAATTCCCAATGTGGTTCTGGAACTAAAAATTTCTCAGAGAGACTTTTCTGTAGCTATTGTGGGTCAGAG
This sequence comes from Phalanger gymnotis, assembly GCA_028646595.1. Classification (NCBI taxonomy): domain Eukaryota; kingdom Metazoa; phylum Chordata; class Mammalia; order Diprotodontia; family Phalangeridae; genus Phalanger; species Phalanger gymnotis. The sequence continues at coordinate 469,233,345 of CM053622.1, read as the reverse complement.
CAGACAGGGGCAAACTCTTCACTCAGACTCAGCATCCAGATCCAGATGCCTGGATCTTCTGGTCAGTTGGCGAGCCCCTTCTTGGCATTGTCTCTCTCGTATACTCATCTCCTACTCAGTGTTTCGTATAGAAATGAAAGTTAATGCTATTCTGGTTTGTAGTTGATTGGTTTGTTCGGTTTTTTACCTTGAAGGTAGTTCACGTTCTCCCCTCTTTTTCATTGTTGGAAAGACATTGCATTTCATATATTCATGGAGCTTAAATTCCTTTTTTCTTTTTTGAAAGCATTGTGTTGGTAAGAGGCACCATATTCAGCAGATCCAGCCCTTGATGAGCCTACTATATTAAGGAGAATGGGATTAAATGCTAAAGGGGAAAATTGAGATCCCAAGTAAAGCTGTGAGTCAAGTGTCACGTATCCCACTCGGACAACCTCAATCCCCATCTAAAGGAGGTGAGGGCACCCTTGCCATATGCCCTTAGTGGAAGGGGATAGGACCATTATGTTGTCCAGCTTAGTCTTCACCAAATGAAGTAATATAACAAGAACCAGCCTAATTTAACTTTAGAGACTAATAAAACTAAAACTCCTTCCCCTTTGTATCCCACCTCATGTGAGTACTAGGTTATTCCTGTACCCACATTTTCTCTATTATATGGAATCTAGAGAATATCTCAGTGAATAATAAAAGGCATTTGGGGGTAGGAAAGATATATATCCCAGGTTGAGAAATACTTGATTTAATTTGTATAAGAATTTGTACTATAATTGCTGTTTCTTAAAAGTTTTTGAATTTGGGGATCTCCAATGACTTGTCCAATAAAGTGTACTCATTAGACCATCTAGTGTGGATTTGAGCACACTTCGGCTGACATTGACGCGCTTTCACATCCCCTTTCATCTGCATTTCTTTGGTACTCAACTCAAATGCACACTTTTTGTTCCTTGGAGATCTTGTTACACGTGCCCTTGGTAGAATAAGGCAACAGCAGTGGTATTCAGTTTCTGTTATTTAAAAGAATGGCCCTGCATGATATAGATTGGCATTTATTTTCTTCGGTCCACCCTGGACCCAATCATCTCTGAAGAATCAGTCACAAGCAGCTTCAGGAGCTCTATGGTGACTGAGTCAAAGTTAGACCCAAGGCTGCATTTGAGGAAAGAATACTGAAATTTACCCTAGAGTAGAATGCTGGGCCTGATTGGTTTTATGTTTTTCAAGGAAGATGGCCCAGATTAAATTATGACTTTTCCAGAGTCAGACTAGATGGAAAAAGATTTCTAAGGCTCATCTCAATCCCATTGCAGTTTTTATTTCCTGGACTGGAATTAGACTCACCTTTCCATCCATTTCAGTAAGTGCTCATTAAGCTCCTGCCGTGTGCAAGGAGCTGTGCCGTGTGCTTGGAGCGCAGGGACAGGAATGAAGCGGCCCTGCCCTGCAGCAGCTTGTGGCCTCTGGACGTTCCTAGCAGCGAAGTGAGAGACTAGCTGGAACATACAGGGGACACACGTCTGGTGCCCCTATTTGAGGGGCCTAAAATTAGGCGCCGTAACTTCAGCTGGGTCTTCGTCCTGCCCACCAGAAGACCCAAGTGCTAAAATCAGCCGTGGTCGTGATTCCCAGTCCGGTGCTTGATGCTTAGTAGGAGTACTTTTACTTCTTACGAGTATTTTACTTTGGGGATATTTATATGTAGAGAGAGACAGACAGACAGACAGAGATTATACAGAGGCCACATAGTCATATTCAGTATTTTTAGCTGTGTAATTTTTTTAAAGAAATACTTTAGTGAAAAATACCAGATGACTCCAGTTACAATTGCTATTCATTATTAAAAACTGGAGGGGCAGCTAGGTGGCACAGTGAGTAGAGCATTGGTCCTGGAGTCAGGAGGACCTGAGTCCAAATCTGGTGTCAGACATTTGACACACTTACTAGCTGTGTGACCTTGGGCAAGTCACTGAACCCCAATTGCCCTTCCTTCCCCCCTCCAAAAAAAAACCTAGAAAATGTATTTAGGTGTTAAGCACAGGTCTGTTAATACTTAATAACTCCAATGGATCCTTATCGCCTCTAGGAATAATGATAAGCCCCTTTGGCTTTTAAAGTGCCTCACAATCTGTCCCCAGTTTACCTTTCTAGCCTCGTTACATATTACTTCCTTTCCTACACCTTCCAGTCTAGCCAAACTGACTTTGCTATCTCTCACACACAGAACTCTTGCCTTCTCTCTCAGTGCATTTGCATTGGTCATTCCCTGTGCCTAGACTGATTTCCCTCTTCTCCCTCACCTTATAGACTTCCTTATTTCCTTCAAGACTCATCTCAAGCATTACCTTGTACATGATCAGCCCACTACAAACTCCCTCTCTTCCTAAACCAACTTGTGCTTATTGTGTCTGCACATAGTTATAGAAGCTGTCTCCCTCAGCATTATGGCTGATCCTGGAGAGCACAGATTGTTTCCTTTTTTCTTTGTATCCTCAACATTTAGCACAGAGCCTGGAAAATAATAAATACTTGGTAAATTCTTGACAATTGACTGGTGTCGGAAGTCTGAGTGATAGATGAAGTAGGACGAGTAATTGTAAACATGGTATACACTAGAGACTTCTGTGCCAGTAGATGCTTAGGAGTTTGCAATAAGAATTTGAAGTAAGTAAGCACCAACAACTTGTATCAAAGCCCTACTCAAATGCTTTATTTCATTTTAGTGTAAAAGTTCCTAAAGATTATCTATCTTAGCATGGCACACATTCTGGCAGACCCTCTCGAGCTGGAAAGGTTTTGAGTCCAGTGCTGGGATGGTCTCTAGACCTCTTGTCTGAGAACTAGGCTAAGTAGGTTCACAGAATTCAGGGCCAGAAGGTTGGACACTCACTCTTTGCTTTTTCTTTAGCCATAACAACCCTCAACAGTAAGATCATGCATAGGTCCTAGAGGTATTTTAAACATTCTCAAATACTTATTTTTCTAGTCATTGATTTAAAAACAAAAAACAAAACTCATGTCTTAATAGCCAAGACAAAGTGGGAATTTGGAGCAGCTCTTGGCATACTTTGAAAATCTAACAGGACAGCTAGGTGGCACAGGCAGTAAGCGCTGGCCCTGGAGTCAGGAGGACCTGAGTTCAAATTCGGCCTCAGATACTTGGCACACTGACTGTGTGATCTTGGGCAAGTCACTTAAGCCCAATTGCCCCACCTTCCCCCTACGAAAAAAAAGAAAAAAGAAAATCCAAAGATGACTTACCTGAATTATCCCAATAAGTGCCTGTGTCTTGTACTTTGTTTTCATTATAGAGAAATAGCTAACCTGTATAGTTATGGAAGGCTAGAAAAATGTCTTCCCAAATGGTCTATTTAAAGTGTGTCTGTGTGTGTGCGTGTGCGCACATGTACAAGCATATCTGCATGTGTACATCCTGACAAGATCAAATGGACTAAGTCTTGGACCATTTACATTTCTGGCTTAATTAAAACATTTTTAATTCAGATCAATAAGGCTACATATTCAAGAATAAAGCTGGGTTTAACCTTCCTGTCAGTGTAAAAACCCAATATATCTACAATCCAAGACTTTCTTCAGTATCATTAAGAGATGTTTTATGTCAGCATTTCTTGACACGAAAATTTGAACTCCTCTACTCTGCCCAGCTCTGACACTTAAAACCTCTCTAACCTTGGACCTCAGCTTCTTCATCATTAATTGAAGGGGTTGAATTAGATGATTTTGAAGGTCCCTTCTGGTCATTTCATGTAATTTTATGTAATTATATATCACATTTACTAGCATAGCATACATAATATTTTCTGGCTTTTTTATGTATGTATATTTGGATATCATTTGTTAACATCTAATACATATAAATAAAAGAGCTGAAAAGGACCTTCAAAATCATCTTCAAACAATCTTGAAAACGAGATCAAAGATTATAGAGGTTATAAGTATCCTAGCTGAGTACACTAGGAGAGCTCAAAATTTTCATGCAATGCCAAGGACTGTTGAAGTAAAGCATTTGTTAATGATATTAAAGAAATTCTTGAATTATATAATATTTTAGACTGATATTAAAGCTGTACCACGACCCAATAATTACACACATAAAAGATATAACTTTCTTCTTGAAATATAGTCTTGCCTGTCTGAGTATATTAATTTTTAGTTAAATCGGAAATTCTAATTTGTCCTTTATGTGTGATACATTTGAAATGATGAAGTGACATCAGCCTTTTTCAAACCACTTGGATCAGCAAGCTAGCTTCTTTATCCTGCCCCAAATGGAAATGATATCTACTTGTAGTTTATCAAAGAACGTTTGAAAAAAATCCCTGCAGGTAAACAGTCTCCCCATCAGCATTGCATTCTAAAATGGCGACTGAGGACTTCTGCATAAACAGCAGCAGACAGTCCACTTTGATCACAGTAGGTCCCTTTGAAAGTTCCTAAGGTGAGTGGATTTATAGTGGCCAACTTCACAGGATCCAAGAATTGAAAAAGGCTTAGAACTCGTTTACTCCAAACTGTACCTGAATAAGAAAGAATCCTCTCTCCAGCAGATCTGACAACTAGTCATCCAGCCTTTGCGTGAAGACCTCTGGCTAGGAGGCCCCACTGCTTCCTACAGCAACTTTTTCTACTTTTGGACTGTACCATTAGAAGTTTTTCCTGACATCAAGCCTCAGTCTGCCTCTTTGCAGCTTCTACCTTTTGTCCTTAGTTCACTTTAAGACCAAGCATAAGAAGTCTAATGTCCATCTTGAGGCTTGTAATGTCTGCAGTGCTAGATGGGCTCTAGACATTGTCTTCTACTATGTCTGAGTTTAGCAGCAGTATGGGCCTTCCAGGGGAAAACTTGGATGAATAAAGTCCAAGGCACATTAAACCTGCTATATACTGGGCACATAAGTATTCAATAAAGATTTGTTAATTAATTCATTGGGAATGATTTGGCAAAATATTATGAGACTTTAGAGTATAATTAAATTTCTATAAGTAAACCAAATCCTAGGTATCAGTCTATTTACCAGTTAGGAAAATGGGCATATACCTCATAATATTAATGAACTATTCAAGTCAGACTATAAAAAAATAATTAATCTAAAATATAAATTATGGCATAGCAACCCTAGAAAGCATTCTTTTTTTCACTTATAAACCATTTCACTTTTCTACTACTAAAGACAAATAGCTTTATTATAAATGTATTTTTCGTGTAACTGATTATATCTCTCTCCAGTGTACAAAAGGCTGGATGGGACAGTTGAATGTTGTAGCAACAACAGCCTCACAGATATCTGCTTTTCCTACAGTAATAATGTGGACACTCATTTGGTAAGTAGCCCCTGGAATGGACTAATAAATATCTATCAAAAGCAGAACTAGAAAGAACAAAACCTGAACGAATTGTTAGAAAAGGCCTAAAATGATGACTGTGACAATGGAAAAACCAATGAAAGGTTTAATTACTAAAAAAATGTATCACCTTTATAAAAATAGTACTGTAATGCCTTGTTAGAGGATGCAGGCGACCCTAGCTCGTTGAAGATTTGTCATTGGAGCTCAAACTTCGGCCAGACCCACCAGATTCAAAAAGGACACAAGTTCAAGCCTGATGATAGAATATCCAAGTACCAGCCTGCCTAAATTTAGAGAGGTTCCTCACTAGAAGGCTGCCTGACTACCAGTAATGTTGTTGGGTTTTGTTTTGTTGTTTTGTTTTTTTTTTTTTGGCCACAGCATCTTATGAAACCATGTACTGAGGAGGGGTTATGATCTGCATTGATGGAGGAAATATCCACCCAGATGAAATCATGGATTTTTGGGAGTGTTTGAAGGATAAAATAAACACAGGGAATTAAAATAGAATTTTTATTACTCTTACTTCCATTTTTATCACCTAATATGTAGTCAAAAATCCAGCACTCTTTCCACTATCCTACATTTTCACAACAAATCCCAACATTTCATGTTTGGGGGTTTTTTTGGTGTGAGAGAGACAATGAATCTTCACAAGCATCATGAAATCACAGAATCTTAGAGCTATGAGACATGTTAGAGGTCATCTAGTCCTTCTCCTCTGTGAAATATGAATCCCTTTGAAATATGGAAAGTTGTTGGGCAGTTTCAGCAGTCGAAAGTACTCTACTAGGGGAGCTCACAAACCTCAGCATGCAAAGGTTCAGATCAATGTAGAATTTGGCAAAATAGGTTAGACTCGCTGTCGTCATTGTATTCACTTCTGTTGCTTAAAAGAAGTTTTTTTCCCCTTAAAATCACTGTTGATAACTTACAGTCCTTGTTCATTGCTTTTAATCAGATGTTAATTTTGAGGTTCAGGCACCAGAAACGTTTTTGTGCTGTGTAGTTTTACACAACCGCTGATGGGATGCACAAATGTCTTTGGCCATCTGAGGCTTTAATGTTAACAGATCCTAGGGCCTCAGAGCAGAGGTGTCCTGAGGAGCAACACCCTCAAGTGGGCTGGAGCCAGATTAAGATGTGATCATTTAACAGAATATAGTAAAGCAAAGTAAAACATTGATAGTTAAATTGTGGTTTTCTAAGTTTAATGCACAGCCCAGATGGGTCCTTAAGTCCAGTTTAGTGACCCATTTCTATTTGAGTTTGACACTACTGCCTCAGAAGACCTGAATAAATAAGCCAACTAGGTTTGGAACTAGAGTATGGTCCAGGGGACTCCGAATAACCAGTGTACCAAAAGACAGCAAGGTGACTGATGGTGGTCAGAAATGAGCAAGTTCTTCCAGTTCCCCGGCCCCATATTTGTAAAAATATATTCCTGTGCAAAATCTACTATGTTGTATAAGATAAGATTAGAAAGGTAAGGAATGACAAGGGTCCAAGCTTCCATCACCTCCATTGATGCAAAATACAGCTTGATTTAGTACCTCCTCTTTCTGAATTGTTGTGGCTGAAAACTTTGACCACTTCTGGTGATAAATCTCTGAAGTTAACTAAGCTGGTGCTCCTTTGGCAGACACAGTGTTCTCTGCTAAGTCCATAATCAAAGTCTCTGCAGCTTGGTAAGGCTTCATTTGGGCTTCCTGGTACATCTGCTTTGTTTACCCAAGGTCACCATCACACCATTGTAAGGCATCAGAAGAGGATTTTAGTGGAAAAAAGGAACCAGATATTTAGGGACTTAGTTTCCTGCATTCCTGTAGCTTCTTTTATACCTCTCAGTGTCATTGATTCAGTAGTGGTTAAAGGGAGATGTACCTGCATTAAGTACCCATTTATTTTGCTTGAATGATTTCTATTAAGACCAAACTTCTTAACATCTCCAGTCAGAACTTTGCAACCCCTTTGTTTAATTCCTGCATTTGACAGATAGGTAAACTGGTTTCAAGAGGGAAAAAGTACTTGCTCATTGTGGTGCTTGCTTAAATAAGGGGAATCCCCATAATTAGATGAATAGTGGCAGCATTGTATTTATATGAAATATGTTTTCCTGACAGCATCTGAAGCATTTAGGTTAACAGTTATGGTTTAAAAGGCATTGTCAAATGTACAAATATCACCACCAAAACAAAGCGAATTGGTCAGACGTGGAGAACGAAAGATAGTAGATAGCTCAAGTGATATAATAGTGTCTTCAGTGTACTAAAAGAACCTGAGGAAGGCTTCCCATGGGTTGGGCAGTACCTCTGTGAAAGACAGAATTTAAAAAACCTGAGAAAGTGCCCAGACCTATGAAATCACAAGTCCTTAAAAGCAGGAGCTGTTGACCTGGGGGTCTGTAGACCGCCCCCCCCCCTCCCCAGAGGAGTCCTTACATAGACATCAGGCAGTCTGTGAACTTGGATGGGAAAAAAAATTACATCTTTATTTTCATTAACCTTTTATTGAAATGTAGTATTCCTTCAATTGTGAATTTTTTTTAAGTTATTCTAAGAAAAGAGTCCATGGCTTTACCAGAGTTACAAAGGGGTCCATGACACAAAAAAGCTTAAAGGCATTGAAATAAGAGATGTGCTATATCATCTTGTATGAAAGAATGTAACTTGCTGTATTTTTCCTGAAAATAAATCACTTTTGTTTTTATAAGGAGACATAATTGGCATGGTTATGACTCATACCTATGATCTAATGCTTTTGATTTTATGACTAATTAAAAATTTATTTCTAGTATGCCTGTCTGCCAGCCCGGAAAACAATCGAAGCCAATCAAGTGTGTAGAAGTAATGCGGACTGTCAAAAGGACTTTATTTCAAGTTTATGTGTGATACCGTCTTTGGAAAATCAAACTCGATTAATAAGAGTGAAGCACTCGCCTCAGATTGATATGCTCTTTGTAGGACATCCATTGCACCTCCAGCACACAGGTTAGTAATTCTGTTAGGATCTCAGAGAATCCCTGAAATACCAAATACACTGGGAAGATCTTTTGCACTGATTCTGTGCTAAAGTGAACGGCTTTTTTCAGAGGCTGCTCTGAGAATGTGCTCAAAGCAAGCCAAATTAAATCTAGACGAGCAAACCAAAAGTGTTCTGAGAATGCTTACCCAGCCCTTCTTCTCTGGATCCTTAGATGATATGTAATAGTGAAGAGGTGTGGGGTAAGGTCTTCCTTTTCCCACCGGCTGTAGCTCTCCTATGTGTCTGTTTCAAATGTAGAGTCTTTTTGTTACCTGACAGCTCATCTAGTTCCCCCAGTCCCTTTCAGAGCCACTTAAGAAACTAGTACGTGGACCAGGGTGACACTTGTCAGTAGACAAAAATCAAACAGTCCCTGTTTGTGGAGCTTGCATGCTATTGGGGTAGACAACACATCTCTTATTGTAAGATATGAAGCAGTATGTCTCAGAAGAAATCTATACAAAATTAATACTAGGGAATTTAGGAGGGGAGGCACTGGCAGTGGTGCATTCAGGATGGGCCTCGTAGTGTTTGATTTTAAGAGGCAGAGGTGTGGCAGGATCGCATTAGTGGCATAGGGGAGAGTTTTTGCAAAATCATGGAGGTAGAAGCTAGGGCGTCACTAACTGAGGAAAGAAAACTTTAAGGAATAAAATTCTGACAACAAAAAGGAAAACCATGCTGAGGTGGAAGAAAAGGGAGAGCTGTCCAAAGAGACCCATGTGTACGTATAGGGAACTCGGCAAACAATTCGGATTTAAAGATGTACAGTTAGACTCCATTTCCTTACTTCTGTCACATAGCAGCACACAGGGTCATCGTAGCTTTAGAACTGGAAGGGTCTTAGAAGTTGTCTAGTCCCCTAACATATTTTATAGGTGAGGAAAATGAACTCAAAGAGTTAAGTGACTTATTCAACTGGAAATGACAGAGCCAGGATTTGAACCCAAGTCTTCTGATTCTGAATCTATATATTTTTCCACTGTGAGGCTCTACGAAAATTCTCTGGTAACTTCCAGCTTTAAATACCTTTAGAAGAGCCCCAAGGAGTCCCCGCTTTTTCTTGCATCCATCCCTCTAATGCATCATGATCGGAGCTGTGGTTTATTGATCTAATGAGTGTGTTCTATCAGTGTCATTTGTCTCTACCTTACAGTAGTTTCTAAAATAAAAATCTCTCCTCATCCAGATCCAACCCTCCCTTGACCCATAGAAAAATCTACAAAGAAACCAGTTGTGGTGACTCCATTTGTGTGTAGCATTCCGACTGGGTAGTCTCCTGCCTGTCTGCCATGAGGAAAAGCATGTTTCATTTTCTCTCCTCTGTGACTGGTTTTCCCATTACTTAGGCCTGCTTTTCGATAGCGACCTTTTCATTTACATTGTTGTAATCTTTGTATATATTGTTCTTTGGATTCTTTTTTCACACTGCACCATTTCCTCTATTTTCCCATATTTCTTCCAATTTCTCCTATTCATCACTTTACTACATAATCATATTCAATAACATTCGGATACCATGGTTTTGAGGGGATTTTTTTTTTTTAGCCTTTCCCCAATCAAAGATCATCTACCTTGTTTCCTTGTTTCCAGTCCTCTAGAACCCAAAAGAGTGGCATATCTCAGACCTTTGACTTCCTTGGGGAAGCCCCGGTGGCATTGCTGGATCAGAAGTTATGAATGGTTTCAGAGCTTTGTTTTAAGAATATTAATTTGGTAGTAGGGTCCCTAACTTCTTTCAGTCTGCATTCTGACCCCATCACTCAATAAAAATCCTCTCTAAGATGGCCAGTGATTTCTTGACTGCTGAATCCAGGGTGTCTTCTTCTAAGACTTCATTCCACTCAGCTTCTCTGCAGCTTTTGGACACTCTCCTCCTCTTAGGCATGCTCTCCTCCCTTATATTCTATGATACTGCCATTTCTGGATTCTGTTGTTTGCTAAGTACAACTTCTCAGTCTCCTTTGCTGGCTCATTATCCGTCTCTTATCTGTTAAGCATGGGGACCCCCATAGCTCCTTCCTGAACTCGTTTCTCATGGCTTTCTACACTTTTGCTGATGTCACCAGTTCCCATCAGCTGAATTATTAGTTCTATGCACATGATTCCCAAGTTATATGCCTAACTCTGATCTCTCTTTTGCATCCCCAATTGTTCATTGTTTATTCTCACCCAAATGTCCCTTTGAAAGCATCTTAAACCCAGCATGTCCAAAATGGAACTCAAAATGGCCCAAAGCCTGAGGGTAGCTAGCACAGTGAGACAATATCCAAAAAGATCATGACAGGCCTAGAACATTAGGATGAATCAAATAAGATATAATTCAGTAGAGATCTTATTAAATTTTATATTTGGCTTAAAAAAAATAAACTTCCCAAGTGTAAGTCAGGGGAGGCATTATATGATAGCAGTTTGAATAATATTTGTTTAGTGGGCTACAAGTTCAACCTGAGGCAGTCAGCATTGGGTTGGGATAGCCAAGAAAACTAATGAAGTTTGGGGCTGTATTAAGAGAGTTAGAGCTTCCAGAGACAAGGTGATAATCCCTCCATGCTCTTTCCATGTCAGACCTCATCTGGAGTACTGTTTTCTCTTTGGGACACCAGAATTTAAGAAAGACATTATTAAGCTAAAGTGTTCAGAGGAGGCCAACCAGGATGGTTTTGGGCCTTGAGTTCATAAAGTAAGTATTAGTTGAAGGAACTAGGGAAATTTGGCCTGAAGAAGACATGACATTGATGAGATATGATAGCTATCTTGAAGCATTTGGGAGCTGCTGTGTGGACAAATGGTTAGACTTATTCTGTTTGACTCCACTGGTAGAATCAGGAATAATACATGGAAGTTACAAAGGTACATATAGGCTTGGTTTGAGGAAAAATGCTTCCCAACAATTTGAGTTGCCTTGAAGTGGAAGGACTTCTTTATTAGCAGGTTCCCTGTCTTTGGAAGTCTTAAAACAAAGGTTGGATGACCAGATTATTATAGAGAGGATTCCTTTTCAAATATAAGTTGCACTAATGGTCACCGAAGCCTGTTCCAACTCTGACATTTGCTTTTGTGATTAATCATATTCCCCTGAAACCCATCCTCCCTCCAGTTTTCTCTATTTCTGTAAAATGCTGGTCTCCATGGTAGGGCTCATGACTTGGCACCATGGAGTGTAGGGCTCATGAGCTGACACCATGGAGTGTATTGTCAACCAATCGGAGTAAAAAGAGATGTCTCTTCCCACTTTTCTCAAGATAGGTAATCATGGGACCTGTCTCTTAACACAACCAATTCCTTTCTCAACTATTTTTTTTCTTTTTTTGAGGGAAGAAGGCAGGGCAATTGGGGTTAAGTGACTTGCCCAAGGTCACACAGCTAGTAAGTGTGTCAAGTGTCTGAAGCCGGATTTGAACTCAGGAGCTCCTGACTCACTTTCTCAACTATTCAAGCTCCCAACTCCTCATACCATGCTGGGCATTGGCCTTTAGGGCAAGTATAACCTATTACTTAGGAAGCCACAGACACAGCAGCAGCTATATAGACACCACTGAGAAAATTCCACATGCACAAACCCCAAAGCATGCCCATCCCACCTCTGCCCCCTGGATCACCTGTGACTATCTTAAATAAGGCCCTCAGGGCAAAGACCAATGCGGAAGAAAGAGTCCCAGCCTCTCCCTCTTCTGTGAAATAGAGTGAGTCACTCGGAATGAGTCAGACTCAGACCAGTGGTAATCTGTATCATCCATCTTGTGACATTATCTTTATTCCCAAGTCCACCCCTGGATCAGATTTTCTTATTACTCTTCAGAGCAGTACTGTTTTTCCATTCCTCAGGTTCACAACAACCTCAGTGTCATTTGAACTTCTCACTCTCCTTAGCCTAGAGAGTCAATCACTTAGCAAATTGGTCATCTGTATAACGCCTTGTGTTTATATATCCCCTTCTCAATACTCATATATCCACCACCCTATTTCAGGCCTCAGTGCCTCACACCTGGACTATACTGTAGCCTTTAAAAAAAAATTTACTTCATTAAATATTTCCCAATTACATGTAGAAAACTTTTTTACATTTATTTTTTAAAATTGAGTTCCTAATTCTCTTGCCCTTCCTTGAGAATGCAAGCAATTTGATATCAGTTATGTATGTGAAGTCACATGAAACGTTTCCATATTAGCCACGTTACAAATGAAAACAGACCCAAAAAAACCAAAAACACAAAAATAAAATAAAAAAGCATGCTTCAGTCTGCATTCAGAGTTCACCAGTTCTTTCTCTGGAGGTGGATAATGTTTTTCATTATGGGCCCTTTGGAATTGTCTTGGGTCATTGACTTGATCAGAGTAGGTAAGTCTTTCATAGTTGGTCCTCCTCACAACATTGCTGGTGTTATGTGCAGTGTAGTTCTAGTTCTACACTGTAGCCTTTTAATGGCTCTCCCTACTTATATTCTCTGCCCTCTCCTCTCCACCTTTCACATTGCACCCAGATAAATTAAGAGACTTGTCTAACCACATCAGTCCCCTTCTCGGGATCTTCAGTGGCTGTTTATTGTATCTAGGATTATGTACAAACTCCTCAGCCTCGCCTTTAAAGCTGGTTCCAGCCTATAGACTTTTCCTATTATTCCTTCACTCACTGTGTGCTGTTATTCCAGACCAGATGTCAACACGTCATCTCCCATCTCGGTTCCCAAACTCTTGCCATGGATTTCCCTCTCATCACTTCCTCTTAGAATCCCCACCTTTCTTCAGGCTTAACTCTTTAATCAACTTCGCTGAGGCTTTCTACCCAGTTGGGGTAAGCTGGATGACCCAGTGGGTAGAGTGCCGGGTCTGAAGTCAGGAAGACTCTTCTCCCTGAGTTCCAATATGGCCTCAGACATTTATTAGCTTTGTGACCCTGAGCAAGTCACTTAACCCTGTTTGCCTCATATGTGAAATGAGCTGGAGAAGGAACTAGCAAAGCATTCCAGTATCTTTACCAAGAAAACCCCAAATGAGGTCATGAAGAGTTAGACATGACTAAAACAACTGAACATCTGCCCAAAGCCATCTCCCTCCTGAAATTACTTTGTATTTACTTGTCTACATAAGTGTTGTATCTCCTTCCCAGTATAATATAAACTCCTTGAGAGCAGAGATTTTTAATTTTGTCTTTGTGTCTCTGGCACCCAACACAACACTTTGCACATGCAATGTATTTGTTGAATTGGGTTAACATTTTTTTAAAGATGTGTGCAGAAAGCAGAGCAGGTAAGGGAGTATGAATATATAAGAATAGCGTGGTCCTTTGAGAACGTGTTGAGTGCTAAGTCTCAGAATGATCTGGGCCTGTTGAGGAAAGCTAAGCATAAGATGTGGTGTTTTAAAGAGGATAACACTCATTTTTGGTGTCTGGTTTCTGGTATTTTTTTTTTTAGCACATCCTGGATACACTCAGCTTTACCTCATTTTCCACCTTAAATAGGAGTGCATGTTGGGAATTACACCCTGTGTTCTACATATTGGCCCAAAGCAGCATCCCAAGAAACAGTGGCATTCTCTCCCTTTTTCCTATTTTTCTTGAAGCTTCTAACCTTCCTAGGTAAATTTGAGGACGAACTTCTTTTAGTGTTGTATTTTTGCTCGGTCTCTGATTGGGAGGTTGAGTCCTAATCAGCTTTGGATAAATGCATATAACATTAAATATGTGCTGTCTGTTGACTCGTTCATAATATTTGTTCTCACCACTTTCCTTCTTGTAGTGAGCCTCAGCAGTTTCATCCCACGATTCAGCTTTCTAAGCATTGATCTACCTGTGGTAATAGAGACATTTTTCAAGTATCCTTTCAAGTGTACAAGTTACTCTATACAAAAGGTTTGTATGAAAAGTGTATTGCTTAGAGTCTTAACACAGAGTAGGTAGGCAGCAAGGCATGGGTCCAATAACCCTCTTTGGATTTGAGTCCCAATTGTATAACTTACAATATGTGTCATAAGGCAAGTCACGTAGCTTTTATGAACCTATTTCCTCTGTGTAAAGTGAGTAGAATATTATTATACTCGCCTTCTTCACAAGGAACAGCTGAGATTATATATGTTTAAATGCTATATAAATATAAGTTTTTATCCTGAAAATAAAAACCTGACAGGACTCTCTGTGCCAAAGGAGATCACTTTAAAACTGGAGAGGCATTAAAAGTGTCAGCTTGAATATAAGACAGGGAACAACGGGTGCTAGAGAGAAAAATAAAAGAGAAGATATTCTGGAGAATACATAGAAGCCACATTAGAGTCAGATGGGCGAATTTGAAACCTTTCATTTTTTGGCTCATGGCTGGTTACCTCAGATGGGTAAAGCATCTGTGTTGTTAATGAGGGCAGAGATACGCTTTCTGCCCCTATTTGAGCCAGTTAATTTGGTTGACATTTTATCGTGGCTACAGACTGCCTGCAGACGCAGTTAGCTCTTTGTCTAATCTGTGCCATTAAGGGGGAGTGGGCTTCTATAGAGGAACATTTGAGAAAATAGGCAGAACGGGGTTGATCTATTGCCACTGCACTCCCTGCAAAACAAATCCAATAACATGGTATATCAGTAGTATCTTCTTTATATGTGAAAGGCAGGGGAAAAGACACATTTGTTTGTATTGGTTTTCTGCTTCCTTGTATTTCTGATTTTAAAGGTTTAACAGAGAAAGAAAAGGGAAAAATGCTGTATGAACAGTTAATTCAAAAGGTGCCAAAAAGACTATGCCATATATCCTGTAATCTGTATTTGTATAGCTGTCATTGTCTTAGGAGAGAATTATCCTACGCCCTGCCTCTACATAGTTACATTGAATAATCTTCAAGGAACAAAAACTTTCATTTGTCCTATCATAATGTACACAAGGTCAAAAACTAATTATTTTCCACTTCTTCTCCCTCCCAGACTATTCTTCTTTTTGTATCATTATAGCCGGAATTATACAGGCTAATGATAAAGGTAGATAAGTTGTCTTCTTTCATTAACTATGTCTTTATGCTAATAAGACTTAAAAATATATTCATTTGATTGTCAGAAAGACATAGCCTCTTCTGTGTCACAAAAGCTTAGAGAGAGTGATTTCACTTTTAAGTGGGAAAGACAATTGGAGTCTTACCTTCAGTGTGTTGAAAATTTTCCCTGAATTGTTCAAGTATGGTTTTCAATGGTTAACACGTTGGTACCTTTGTTGTTTATTCTGTTTAACTACTTATAACCAGATACCTGATTTCACTCTCAGGAGCGCTGGCTGTCATCAATGCTGTACCCTGCTTTGCTTTAGATGGACAGTGGATGTTAAACTCTTTTCTTGAAGCCACCCTTAGTTCACTGATCGTAGACAAGCAAAATAGAGATTTGTTAGGATTTTTAATCTTGCTTGCTGGTAGTACACTTTTGGCTGCCAATGTGGCCCTGGGACTCTGGATGGTGACAGCTCGATAATATGAGTGTTGTGTGTGTGTCTGTGTGTGTATGTGTGTGTATACGTGTGTGTGTGTATATATACGTATATATGTACACACACACACACACATATATAGATGTATAGACTCATTTGACAAAATCTGTGAGTTGTTATAATGTGCCAAAAAAAAAGACCAACCCCGTAACATTTGTTGCTGATTACAAAAAAACTTTACTTAGTTTGAAATATAAAAAAAAACTTCCTTAAAACTCTCTTAATCAGCACCACTTAATGAGATCCTGCTAATCTAGAGGTCTGTGCTAGGTATTCTCCACAATACCTTTTGTTACCCCACTAACAAAAGAAATAAGAAGGACCTGATCTCTGACCTCAAAGGATTTCAGCCTGGTAGTGACAGCATTTGTACATTAATTTGGACTTTATAAGTTCATCTATAAAAAATATTTGTTGTTTCATATCTAAGTGATGTGTTACCTTAGGGTAAGGGAATAAATAGAGGTGAAGAGGTGCACTTATATTAGGTTTTGAAGGAAGTAAGTGATATTCTGTGGCCACACTGAAAAGATGGTCACAACTGAATCAAAACCTCTTTGGTGTGCAGTGTTTTTAATTTAGAGCTGGATTATATGTCACAAGAGGAAGCTTGGATGATAGAGAGAGCTCTAGCCTCTGAGTCATGAAGACCTGAGTGCAAGTCCTCAATCTGCCACATAACTGGCTTTGTGACCCTAGACAAGACAGCATCTTGGTGCCCAATCCAGCGTGCTGACCGTAAGTTGCAGAATTGTTACTGATTTATATTAGTACAGGGAGTTTTCTTCACTGTAAGTTCCCTACGCCTACAGATCCAGACCAAAAATTTTGTTTCTTTAAAGCAGCTGTGATTAAACATTATTCTCTTGATAAAATTTTGTTTACATACATAATGGTGTTCAGAAATTTCCCTGAATTGTTCAGGGACATGGGGGTGTGTGTGTGTGTGTGTGTGTATGAATAAATTAATGATAGATCATCAGTCAAGAAATAAAAATCTAGATGTTATTTTTCAAGCAGAAGCTGAGACCTGCCACAATATGAGGTTTGTTTTTCTTTGTAACAACAGGTATCAGCTTATCTTTAAAAAGCAGCCTTAATGGTGAGTTTAGTTGTGAGCTTCAGGCAAGAGTCCTGACCTTGTATAACTTTCTATCAAAAGTGTTTTTAAACCTACAAATCACAGTATAGGCAAGGTTGGTTTATAGGCACCATGTTCTTTCAGGGCCCTTACTCTCCTGTGCCTGCCAAGTTGGGCTAGAGTCAGACTTTCCTCTAGAATAAAGATATTTGTGGTTGCTTCAAAGAGTCCTAGCCCTGATGTCAAAGTTAGATAATAGGAGCTACTTTTCAGTGGAGGCAGCTAAGAGGGAAGGTAGAAATAGAGGAATGGGCTCCCATTCCAACCCAAACAGATTCTTGAGTTTGTTGTCAAAGACAAATCAAAGACTCGATGAGATTGGGTCTTAGGACTTTATTATGGCTAAAAATCAGTATGGCTCAGCCGAGCCATTCTGGAAATAAGTGGTCTCACAGCCACTGGGCCTTAGGAGGGGATTATCCTCCCAGAAAGAGGGAAGGTGGGTTAGCCACTTGGGAAGAATTCTTTGAATCCACTCCTCCCCTAACACTAGCAGTGTGACCGTTTGTCACAATACATGTATAGAATGAATCTCCCTGAGTATTGTTTTGCCCACATTATTACAAAGTTCCTGAGGATAAGGGTTCTAGTTGTTCAAGTCAGCTTGCTATTTATGGTTTCTCTTATCTCTTGGGTTCTTTCTTTGGCCTGTTCAGCTTATGCGAAGCCCTTGACAACTATGGGCTCTTCTCTTAGTTCCCAATTCTCCCCTTGAGCGTAATTTCCTCCCTGTTTTAGGCTGCCCTTCTTATACTTCACAGGGTCACAGTCTGCCCTGTGTCTCCTCCTGTCTTTACTTTCTTCCCTTTGGATTTCACATATCTGAGGAGGTAGCCAAAGAAGGGATGGACTCCATGATTGGACCAATGTTTTTGATCTATCACAAGCGTGACAAACTGGGTGCCCTTTGTTTACAGTGATTTAGACACTTCCAGGAACATGCTGAAACCATCTCCAAGTTAGATCTTCAGCTCTGGTTTCTTTTCTGGGATTCCTTGGATGGACTCTGGCTCATAATTAACCAACCTGACTTAGACTATACAGAACTGGCCAACCACCTGGGCAATCTGAGAATAGCCTTTTTAACAGACCAAGGTAAACATTGTTTGCCTGGAAACAACTAAAGAATGCTGTTAAGGAGGTTAATGCAAAATCAAAACCACACATAAGTGTTGTGTGACCAATGGTCAGCCTCTTGGGATCCTCATAGAGTCCCATAGCTATAGAAGTTTTCAGCTAAAGTGGGTATTACATGTAAGTGCAATCTTTTATGGAGACCTAGATGTCTATCTTTTAGCGAAACAACCACACCGGTTCCATTATTTCAATAGGGAATAATTAGGAACAGTTTTCCAAGACCTCCAAGACACCATAAAATGCAAGGAAAGGATTTATGTGTCAAAGAACCCTGGATAAACCAGAGGACTAGAGAAATAAGGTTTTTTATTTCAGATAAATGCAAAGATGATGTCTCTTCATATTTATTGAGAATGAAATCATAGAAGACAATTATGTACAGTCCCAGAAAAACAGCCCTTGATACCACTTTGAGAAACAGAAAACTAGAAAGAGATCATTGCTTTATAATGTGAAATCTGTTTTATATGAGTTAACTAGCAAATTGTGTAGATAGAAATGTGTGTAAGATGATCATGATTAAAAAGGGATTTATGGGGTAAGAAAACATGCTTCTGTGTTTAAAATGGCAAAATGTACCATTGAATAGTCACTGCGCAAAAGTAGTGTAAGTTGTAGTTTTCATATCACTTGTCTTCCTGTATGGGATATTATCCATTTTTAATTGCTTGGTGCGATTAGGAAATTGGATTCACATAGTGATAAAGAAAATTGTGCTGCCACTTAATTTAGGCATGGAAACCCTGTTTTCCAACTCTGTAGTGTTTGTATTTATATTTTTCCTTTTTCTCTTAGAGCTGTTATACAAGGAATTTGTTTTTTGTAAAGCATCACAATTTGCAAAAATCTGTAGATTTTTACTTTCCTGGTTATATTTCTATAGAGTTCATTACCTTACTCCAAACTGAAGTACGTGAGTATATTTCTTGTCAACTTGTTGGACGCAATAACAATCAATTGCATGTATTAAATGTCCACATGTAAGTAACACATAAGTATTTTTTCTAAAATGCCTTTTGACCCTACTGTGTATTAGATGTACAGTGAATCCTTTTCTTTAAAAAAAAAAAAAGATACGTCCAGGCATGGTGAGGCATGCCTGTATTCCCTGCTGCTGGGAAAGGCAATTCTGAGCTGTAGCAGGGGCAAAGGTGGTCAGGTGTCTGCACTAAATACAGTACCAACATGCTAGCCCCTGGGAGAAAGGGACTGGTAGGCTGCCTAAGCAGGGTCTGACCGGCTCAGTCAGAAACAGAGCAGGTCCAAGTTTCCATACTGATTAGTAGTGAGATTAACCCATCAGTGGCTGCTGAACTTCCAGCCTGGGCAAAATAAGGCATTCCAGCTCGCCCCAAAAAGTTATACTTCACCTTGAAGACAACCCAATTGCTGGTAAATGATGTTAATAAATAACAACGTGGGACCATATTTTGTACTTTATACTGACTTGATTCCATTTCTTTCTGACCATATATATAAAATCATTCTCTCCTGATTGAATAATATCTTAATTGCCTATAATCCTTTCATATTTTTGTCTAAAGTGAAACTATTCCTGGTGAAAACAATCACTGGTTCTCTGCATTAATCTCAGATGTTTCCATTACTGGTGCAAATTCTGAGGCCCATTCTAGATTCTCTTCCTTTGTAGTAACTACTTTTATGTCTATGGTTATGTATTTTTAACTTTTGGATATATCAGAGTACTTTGCACATAACAAAAATAATTTAAAAAATTTGTAATTACATTAATTAAATAATTTTTTAATTTTTCAGATTTTAGGGGTTCTGAGGAAAGAAATTTTAACTATTAGTTTTATGTTGTATTAAGTTCTTACACCCCCACATCTTATATTTCTTTCAAAAACTTTTGCACCCAACCTCTGGCAGTATTTCATAAAGCCAGGTTAGCCACAGGTATCAAAACAAATTGAGAGCAACTGTACCTTTACTTTGTGCAAATGGGACCATGGGCTAGAGGAGTGGCTATGCCTGAATTGTTTTACCTTACAATAAATGATCCCTTTCTCTCTGCTATAGGCAAACCCTTTTATATTCCTGAGCCCTTTTCAAGTGTGAGTTGTATGTTTATGATGGACAGTAGAAGGAATAGGACTTTTCTAGTAAATGAAAGTCTAGAGGGAAAATCAAAACACAATTTCTGGTACTCAAGTTTATATTTCATCTTGCTTGGGTCAAGTAGAAAGTGCGTTCCATTCCTGGGCTATTGGTCTGCTGCTGAATTGAATAAATTTGTCATTTCAAAAGAATGGGGAAAATTAACTAGACTATATGATTACTTTTTATTTAAAAGACAATAAAGCTATTTTAATCTATGTATGTAAAATGTTTATTTTGTTTCTGAGGCTTCACTCATTTGAATGATCCATTGTATATTTTATCAGAGCGTGGCAAATGAATTCAATGAAAGGAAAACCTCTACTTCTGACCTTATTAATGGTACAATAGGTTGTACTTCTTGGGGTGGAGATAGAGAAAAATGGATCCAGGAAGCTGCAACTCTGATTACCCGGGTTCACCATTGTGTGATTCACGTTAGTGTTAGAGGGGGAAAATACCTTTATTTCATGACTCCGAGTTTCAGGAGACAATGAACGTTGTGTAAATTTCATGTTCTGTTGATCTCCTTTGGTTCCATAGAATAAATTGCCAAACATTTGCAAGTATCACCTTGTCTTAGAAACAGTTTTGGCTAACTACTTCACATGGAGTAGGTAGTTTTTCTTTTTAAAACGTTACATTGATGCTTTTTGGTTTTACATCACATTCATTTCCTTTAAAAAAAAAGTTTAATTTCATTTTTGTTCCTGTCACATTCATTTTCAAATATATGCTTCGTTCTCTTCTATAGGTAGAATATTCTAAAGCACCATAAATGACTCATTTGAATGGAAGAAGGAAATAGGCACTCATTGGGCCTCTGCTGTGTGGGCACTGTGCTGATAAGCACCTTACAGAGGTTTCATCTCCTCCTCCTGACCTCTCTCCTGAGGGGTAGGTGCTGTTATCCTTATTTTACAGTTGGTGAAACTGAGGCAGACAAAGGTTAAGTGACATACTTGTATAGGGTCACACAGCTCGTTGGTGTCTTTTTGACTCCAGGCCTGGTGCTCCACCCATTGTGCCACCTAGCTGCCTCATCACCGTAATCAATGAATACTTAATTTTGGTTTTTATTAAAATTCTTATTTGTCTGTAGCCTGATTTATTTTGACTCCAGCATATTTTAAGGCTCTGAGCCAATACTTGCCTGTATTACATATGGATGCCTGTTGTACAACAAACACTAATTTACTTATATTATTATTAATATGATATGTAATATTGTATTATTGTATACATTAGAGATACCAAGATAAAAAAAATCCCTACCACACAGAGCTTACACCCTGCCCTGTGGTAAGTTACACAATACGTTCAGAAAGACAATTCAAGGTAGAATGTGATAGGGACAAAGAAGAGAGCCAAACAAGGGATTCTGGGAATATTGGAGAAGGAAACAATCGCTTTAAGATGGAAAGATCAGAGAAAGCTTCTTGGACAAGATAAGGCTTAAACTGTTTCCAGACTTGGGTTCTGAAACCAGTTGTTCCTCATGGACAGACTGTGACATGATCCAAATCCAGAAGCACATAGCCTGTGGAATATTATAACTGAAAATGTGTTGGTAGAGCAGGACTCCTTGTCTAGGCAGAGTATGGCTTACCAAAATGCTGTTCTAAAGCACTAAGTCATTATAAACGGATTGGAAATATGGTGGTGGTTTTTCTGCTTTATCTGCAGGAGACCTAAATTGAAACAAGAAAAGTGAAATTGAACTCTGTATATTTTTAGTTTTATGGGAATTCTCAAAAGAAGAGAGAGATTTTCATATAACAGAAGTAAAAATACTGAAACTGTGATCAGCGAGAGAAGGGCCATAAACTTGAAAAGTAAAGAAATGGAACCGGATTTCTTATTGGCAAACCAAAAAATACATACTATGGTTAAAAATTAACAGGTATCTTTGAAAAAAAAATCAAAAGGAATAAATGCAAGAAGTCAGTGATCAGGGTGCTGACGCAGTAGTTTCTAACATGTTACAACCTTCTCAGGATGGTTAACCATTGCTGGAGGAGAAGGGACTTGGCCCAGGATAAAATAACGAGAAAGGCTCAGCCTAGTTAGTACTTTAGATGTTGCGTTTGAACCAGAGGAGGCAAACAAAGGAGAATCTCAGCACAAGAATTTATGTACCGCATGTCCCTAGAGTTAAAGTTTGACTTCCTCGTCCAAAGTTGTTCCCTTTAGCCCACTCTTTTTTTTTTCAATCAGTCAACAAGCATTTATTAAGAACTTACTATGTGCAGGCACTGTGCTAAGGGCTTGGAAAGCAAGCAAAGGCAAAAACCCTCTGATTTTAAAGATCATGTATTCTGATGAGAGAGAGAGAACATGTAAAAAATAAATAAAAACTAGGTGCATACAAGATAATACAGGATCAAAGGAGGCAAATCTGAGAAGTCGTGGCCCTAGCAACTGTGGGGACAGGGGAAAGGCCTCTTGCAAAATGTGGGACTTGAGCTGAATCTTGAAGGAATCTTGAAGGAATCTAGGGAAAAGAAGATTAAAAGGTGAAGAGGCAGACGTGGAGGACAACCAGTGCAGAAGCACAGACAGACAATGGAGTCATCTTTTTTTCTTTTTTGACCTGTGCCTTATTCGCTCTTGCAGTTTGCTTCAGAGGAAGCTAATTAGATCAATTCCTTTCTTTAAGGAATGTGTAAATGAATGATGCTGAGTTAATTTGGTACTGAGTATTTGCATTTCCTCCTATTTTCTTCCCATTTCCATAGTCCTTCCTTCTCCCCTCCCCCCCCATTCACTCTGGTTCAGTCTCTTCCAAGCCCTACTTGGAAGCTCTTATTTTCTAGGGGATGTTTTGTATATGTTTAACTTAAATGTCAAGTCTAAGTGTTAATATCTAACAAAAACAACAGTATATTCACAGCTTATAGCTTAGGAAATGAAAAATATTCTTTATCATGTTGTAAAGAAACTTCATTTGGAAAATTTACCCCTTAACAGATCTAACAGTTCTTGTGTAAAAAAGAAAAATTCTAGTTTGAGGTTTTTCTGTACAATTCATTCATTTTTCTCTCAGTATAGCACCTAGAAATACATGGATTCTTCCCATCATGCTTGGCAATGAAGTTTAAATCTTTTAACATATGTATGTTAACATTATTGTTGGCTCACTAATAACTTTCCCCCCTAAAGAAACCTTAAATACCGTAACATGCATATAGAAGAATATAATGTCTGGTATTTTAAAATATGTAAGACATTTGAACAATTTTCTTTTTAGCCACATTTCATTGCAGTATACTAGATGTCATTTCCAAAAATGGTGGATGTTTTATCCTCAATTATATGTGTGTGTGTGTGTATACATATATATATATATCATTAAATATGTATGTAATTTCAGTGTTTTTAAGTGAAAAATCTGGTTGCTGCTAATGCTTTGTGACTTTAATACCTTTCTCCCTGTATTGTTTGCCATTCGTCTTAAATGTGTAAAACCCATGACTGGATGGTTCTCCAAGTGTTAAAATAAGTGTGTAATCTTTATCTTCATCTATTTGGGTCTACTAAATGAATAATTCTGCAATGCTGCATATCTGGATTAGCCATCCCATACATGTATTATTTGTAAGTTTCAGAAAGTCTTGCTTTCTGACAATGTTAAAACTGGGAAATTTGAATATGTGTTTCAATTGTATTTGCCGCGATTCATCTTCATGTTTTTTCTACTTATAATAAATTTTCAATCTAAAGTGCATTTGGATTTTTATTTCCATTTAACATCTTTGAGACGAATGTTGCTTATTTTAGAATATTTTAAACTCATCCAATTCTAATTTTCCCCAAAAAATTAGTGTGTTTATTTTATTGCTTGTACTACTTATCACTATGAAAATTTGGAGCCTTAGAGTATGAACTTTCCCCTTTCATTTCCCCATCATTTTTAGAAGCTTCACAGCTTCGTCACTCTGCTTCTGTCCCACATCTCTAACTACCGGCTGCCCGTCTCTATGAAGATGTCCCAGAGGCTTCTCAAACCATGTCCAAAACAAAACTGGTTATCCCCTAAGCCCATCCCTCCTCTCAGCGTCCCTATTTCTGTGGAGGGTGCTACCAGTATTCCAGTTACAACTCTGCAAACTAGGATTGTCCCTTTACTGTTCATTTTTACTTCCCATATCCAAATAGTTGTGGAGTCTTGTCAATTATACCCAATCCATTCAAGGCATCTTGTTGTGTCTTTGCCCCTCTGTCTGCTTACCACAACGGCCCTGTTCAGGCACTCATCACTTCTAGCCTGGAGCATTACAATCTGTCTCCTTGCATGTGGTCTCCACCCCCCCTTGTCTTCAATCCATCTTCCACTCTGCTGCCCAAGTGAGGTTCCTAAGGCAAAGTGTAAGAGTCACTCCCTGCTCATGAAGCTTTGGTCAGATCCTCTTGACTCCCAGAGGTTCCCAAACTGATTTGGCCTACTGCCTTCTTTACAAAAAAAAAAAATTACTCAGCTCCCTCCCCACTGGCCCAGAAATCTACTTTCTTTATGATTTTTTTTAAAATGTGCATCATTTCAAAAATTAGAATTTTTTTTTAAAAAAAGAGGCATCTTAAATTTAATAATTTATTGTAAATTTGTGGGAGTTTTCCTGCATTGAAATTTTGATGACACAATATTGCATCGTGTAACCTGTAGTATCATATTGTAAACAAGTCATTACATTCACATATTCCTACCAGTGCATGCTGGGGCTTCCCAACATACTCAACACACTTGCTTCTTAAGACCCATAGGTGGACTCCACCAATGATTGGTTATAACTTGCATTTTGTGTGTTTATTTGGACAATAATCACTACGACTCTGTTACACAACAGATGAAACATGTATGAATGGTTTTTCAAAATTCTCTTCTTTCTTTATGCTTCCACCACCCCCTTGTTTTTATTCAACACTCTCCCTTGTACTCAAGGCTACTGCCACCCCTTGGATTGCTCTGCCCCCCCCCCCAAAGGACAGCATTGCCCACTTTGGGAACCTAAGGCCTAGGTTACAATACAAGCTCCTAATTGAGATGTGGCTTCAGCCCATCTTTCCAAGCTGATTAGCAATTACTCCGCATATTAAAGTTCCAGCCAAACTGGTCTACTTGGTTTTCCATCTCCTATCTCCATAACTTTGCCAGGCTGTCCTCAATGCCTGGAATGTTCTCACTCCTCACCGCCACCTCCCTTTAAGGCTCAGGTCCCACCTTCAAGAGGTACTTTCTGATTTCCCCACTTAGTGCTGCATCCCCCTACCCCACCCCATCACCAAAAAAGTGCCTTATTGTATACATCCCCTGCATTTATTTATCTGTAAACATTCTGTACACCCCAGCAGAACACAAGCTCCTTGAGGGCAAAAACAATCACACCTTTCTGTCTGTAGCACTTAGCATGGTGCATAGCATATAGGAGCTTGGCATGTAGGGAGTGGTATGTAGCGAACAGGGCACAGCTCATTGAGTCAAGAAGACCCTAGTTCAAAACCTACCTCAGTCACTTACTAGCTATGTGACCCTAGGTGAGTCATTTCTATTTACCTCAGTTTCCTCATCTGTAAAATGAGGATATTAATAGCACCTACTTTATAGGGTTGTGAGAAAATGTGTAAAGCACTTTCCAAAGTGTATTTTGGCCTAGGTCCCCTTTTCAAAAGAAAAATAACTCAGGTTCCCCCCTGGAAATGTACTTTCTTTAGCCCTTTAATAATTTTTAAAAATTTGTGTCATTTCAAAACAATGGAAAATTTTTTAAAGAGGCATCTTAAATTTAATAACTTATTGTAAATTTGTAGGTTTTTTCCTGCATTGAAACTTTGATGACACAATATTGTATCATGTAACCTATAGTATCATATTGTAAACAAGTCATATATACTTAAAGTGTATATAAATGCTATCATTATTATAATTACTGGTTGGTTGATTGTTAATCTCACTAATGCACTCATCGCTGTCTATTATAGTTCTCTGTGTTTGGGATACCCTATCCCCCTGGTAGACTCTGCACTTACTGAAGCCAAGGACCATGTACCTAAATTTAGTATCTCCCTCAGCCACATACAGGCTATGTGCTTCATTATATCTGAGTTAAATTTTAAATATGGTTGAAAACGCCAATTTTGTGTGAGGAAAATGTTCCCTCTAGCTTGGTTACCATCCTAGCCATTCTTCACTACTCATGGGAGCTGAAGAAGCACATCGTGAAGGGCGGAAAAAACCAACACTGTTTTCTTTAAAACTTACTGAAATGTTCCTTAAGTTATAGAAAAGTAAATGCTATTTTTATTAAGATTTTGTAGCTGATAAAAGAGATTCAATGACCAAAGTAAATTTAAATATACTTTTCAAAGTTTATTAAATATACTTTTAAGTACAACGTTTCAAAAGCACAAACAAAAAAAGGTCTTCCAATTTTATGTTACAGAAATTTTAAGTACTATGTAAGCAGATATAATAAGGGTATGGATAGGTCATAAATAATAAATATAAATTTTTCTTCCTTTATTAAATCTCCCCATGCATATATATGTATATATATGTATATATACACACACAGTGATACATAAAACATAAATCTTTGCACTGTGTGTGTATATTTATCTTAATGAGACTGAGAGAGATTCCATTTTCTCATTGCCTGCAGTCTTCGAATGGAATGTGCATGCCATTATCCCAGATCACTTCACCCATTTAAAAATGGAAATCAGCGAGGGTGAACTAGGCATCTATAAATGGAGATTTGCTTCACAGCTGACGTTTGAACATAGACATTACATATGTTATTAGACACCTCCGCCCCCCCAAAATAGTATTACTTAGATTATTATTTTAACAAACTTCTTGCAATTGTATTTCACTGAGCCCTAAATCTGTGATTCAGGGGAGAGCAGGATCTAGAGTTGGGTGATAAGGTTTCTACCACTTACTGCCTGTGCAACCTTGGACCAGTCGTTCCTTGTTCCTCAGTTTCCCCATCTGCTAAATGAGGGAGTTAAAATAGATGTCCTCTAAAGTCTAGATCTAAATCTATGATTCTATAATTGTAATGGAATTTGCCCTATATTTAGGAAAAGTATAAATAAATAGGGAAGGAGTTGGGTAAATCTGGATTACTGTCTCTAGTGAAGCTATTCTGTGTTTACAAAATATCAGGCTGCTATTCTAGTCCTAATATTCTTGATGGCTTTTCTTTATCATTGTTAGACTTTAATGATGAATCATTGTCCCAGCACATTTTTCATAATGCTGCTCTGGAAATGGCATGGCTCAGTAAGCTAAACAAATAAGATTTCAGTTCCCAATTCATTCAGACATCTTGACTGTTACATTCAGTTACATTGTTTTTGTTCAGTTATTTCAGTCACATCTGACACTTCATGACCCCATTTGGGGTCTTCTTGGCTGAGATGCTGGCATCATTTGCCATTTTCTTCTCCAGCTTATTTTACAGATGAGGAAACTGAGGGATACAGGGTTAACTTGTGACTTGCTCAAGGTCACACAGCTGGAAAGCCTGAGGCTACATTTGAACTCGTGAAGATGAGTCTTCCTGCCTCTGAGCCCAGCATTCTATCCACCACACCCTCTAGCTGTCTTCTCTTCAATTACAGGTGCCATATTTTAGGAAGGCTATTGATGAACTAGAGTCTCTCCAGAGAAGTGTAGCTAGGATGGTGAAGGAACTTGATTTCCTACTTTAGGTCACTGATTCTGTTTAAGGATCTATGCATATTTAGTCCAAAGAAGAAACAGGGAACATCCAAGCTGCCTTTAACTATTAGAAGGGGGTGGGGAGAGAGGGACAGGGACAGAGAGAGGATATACAAGAACAGAGATTAAGCTTATTCTTTGGGGCTCCAAAGGGCAGGATTAAGTCAATGGGGTTGGAGGGTGCAATGGGGCAAGTCTAGGCTGTGTGAAAGGAAAAGCCTGCTCTAGCCATTATAGATATTCAGAATTGGAATGGATGATGCATGGGAGGGATTCCTCCTCCCTGGAGGTCTTGATAGTCTTGCAGGAATGGACTCTCCCAAACTGAAGTCTTCAGACAAAGACTGGATGGCCGCTTGTCAGAGGTGGCCAAATGGGTAGAGCACCAGGCCTGGAGTCAGGAAGACCTGAGTTTAAATCCAATCTCAGAAACTTACTAGCTGTGTGACCTTGGCCAAGTCATTTGACATTTATCCGTCTGTCTTAGTTTCCTTATCTGTAGATGGGAACAGCAGTCCACAACTCCCAGGGTAGTGAGGATAAAAATGAGCAATTTGTAAAGTGTCCTGCAAACCTAAAGTGTCATATAATTGTTAGCTAGCATCATCACTGTTATTATATTGCAAAGAGCCCATCAGTCAGTCAGTCAGTCAACACCTATTAATCTCTGAGATACAAAGAAAGGTCAAAGATAGTCCCTATCTTAGAGGAGCTCACAGTCTGAGGGAAGAGACAGTATGCAAACAACTACCTATATACTGGAAATTAGAGACAAATCAGCAGAAGGTGAACTAGGGCTTGAACTAGAGAGCCAGAGATTTCCTACAACTCAGAGATCCTCATTTGTGATTTCGCTTCCTTTATCTTTGTCATGGGAACCTGACTAATGTGCTGCCTGAATGTGAATTGGGGGACATTGACTGTAGTTTCCATTCAGAATAGGCAGGTGAGTTTAGGGCCATGTAAAAATGTTATTTATCTGCTATAAACAGCACCTACCAAGGAATAAATGTCTAAGCCCTCATCAGGCCTGCAGCTCTCTATGTCCAGCCAGCTCCACCCATCAAGTCACAAAGCTGAAGGGAACTGAAGAGACAGAAACATGGGACTGCTCTCGGCCACTGGAAATGGGAACCACAGGACTTGAGATCAGACACAAAGGAAAGCAGAGGAGGCAAGAAAATCGGCAGGCAGAGCAGATCGGGTTCTGTCTGTGCTTTGCCTACCGCAGTTTATATTCTCACAGTTCCACAATGGGTGAGTTAATCAAAAGAGAACTTTTTATAGTTGCTTACCAGCCACAAAATCTGAAAGGGGAAACATCAGCTGTAGGCGCGCCTTTCTTCTGAATCTATTCCTGAAG
Organism: Phalanger gymnotis; assembly: GCA_028646595.1. NCBI lineage: Eukaryota > Metazoa > Chordata > Mammalia > Diprotodontia > Phalangeridae > Phalanger > Phalanger gymnotis. The sequence goes on along the minus strand of CM053622.1, from coordinate 469,204,012 downwards.
AAATGAGACTAGTCATAATGAGAGAATTTAGAGCTGGTGGGAATGTCAGTGGCCATCTTGTCCACCGTGTCCAGAAGGAATCCCCACTATAACATACCCTCAAAGTGGTCATCCAACCTCAGCTTGAAGGAAGAACCCCTAATAATGGGGCAGCTGGGTGATAGAGCGATAGAGAGCCCCAGCCTGTATTAACCGAAAACAATATCACAAGTCCACAAGACATTGCCTTGTAACTAGATTTATTACAAGAGAAATGAACGTGCATGTGAAACCCAAAACCCCACAGACCATAGCACGTTGGGTCTTCCTCAACTCTCTCATCTCCCAAAGGCTGTCCAAGCTCACGTCCATCCATCCTTTTCATCGTACATTTCTCCTTTTGCCTTCAATCTTTCCGGACATCAGAGTCTTTCCCAACGAGTCCCGCCTTCTCATCGTGTGGCTGGGGCATTCCTCTGATCTGATCTGCTCTCCTTGCTGTCCAAGGGACTCTCCAAAGTCTTCTCTGGGGCCATAATTTGACGTCTCAATTCTGCAACACTCAGCTTTTCTCACGGTCCAATTCACCCAGCCATGCGTTGCTGGTAGAAAACCTATAGCTTTGAGTAGACAGGCTTTTGTCAGCAAAGTGACGCCCCTGCTTTTTCGTAGCCATCCAGATTCGCCATAATTCTGCTTCTGAGTGAGCATCTTTTAATTTCATGGAAACTGAGTTGGGCATTTTCTAGGACTCCTGAGTCCAAAGAAACTTATATACTGTGGTCTAGGAAAAAAGTACAAAAGTGAAGTTGATGGGAGGACTTTTTAGGAGTTTTTTTTTTTAATTGAGATGTGTTGTTTTATTTGTATTTATTATAGGCAACTTTGTGTTGTAGTGCTGGGCCCAGGGAGGGAGAGCTGAGTTCAAATCTGGACTCACTAACTGACCCTAGACAAACCTCTGTTTTCCTCAGTTTTCTCAACTGTAAAATGTGGTTAATAATAGTATCTACCTCCCAAGGTTGTTGTGAGGATCAATAAGATGGTATTTGTAAAGCACTTACTACAGTGCTGGCACACAATAGGCATTCTCTAGATACTCATTCTCTTCCCTTCCCCCTTCCCATTATTATTACTGATTCTGTGCCAAAAATAAAGTATACAAGCATGCCTATAAGGGTTGAATTTAGGGCTCCAAGAAATAAAGCAAAAGCAGAAAAGAGGTAGGCTTTGTTAGAGATGGGGGCTGGAGATCTGGCTCTGATTAAGCTGATCCACTACAATCCACAGCCCCTAAATAATAATTCAGTGCCACTCAAAAGTCAAGACAAATTCAAGATCGTGGTTGTCTACTCCCTCAGAACCACTGAGAGCTTGTCATGCCTCTTCGATGGATTCAACACATATAATTAACAGAATGAGCATGGAATGTCAACACCAGAGACTCCTTGTGCAACAGGATCAAGAGAATGGCTAGCAATGCCACCTACTGGTTAAACAGTGTCCTATATTTTTTCAGAATGCCCCAACAAAAAAAGCTATTGTACATTTTCAAAGTATGGTGATTGATAATTATTTACAAAACTTTTTTTTCCCCTTGAGGAAGTAGTGGAGACTAGACTAGGCATTTTAGTATAACTTGTGTGACCCTGGACAAATCACTTAACCCCTGCCTCAATTTCCTCAACTGTAAAATATAACTCCCAAGATTGTTGTAAAGGTCCAATGAGATGATATTTGTAAAGCGCTTAGCTCAATGCCTGGAACATAATAGGCACTTAATAAATGCTTATTCCTTGTCCTCAAATACCCTTTCTCATCCTACAAGAGCCAGGGAGACATGCTTGCAAATGTTTAACAACTGGCTTTGACAAGAAGTTGGGGTAGGTGTTATGCACAACATACTTTTTTTAAGTTTAATCTGCATTAATAACATTTTCTCCATCACTTTCTTAAGTTTAAACAATAAAATACATCAACCGATCATGTCCTGATTTGTAGCATTTGCTGATTTCCCAAGGTATAAATGCTCACACTGAAAATTTAATAATAGGCTTGTGAGCTAGTTAGAGCCAATTCTGGCAGCCCCTACCAGAACCATTAACACATTTGAACTTGTGGAAGAAGGTACCTGAGTGGGACAAAAGACCACTACTCAATTAATCAAGACAAAGCCTCGGATACCTTGAAGACAGAGAGCAGTTTATTACTTTCTTGGAAAAAGGGTACAGCCCCTTGTCGCTCAGGGTAGCGCCAGGGAATACGACTTTTGGGAGTCATGACCCTGCCTTATATTCCTAATGCAACATTTCCCCTCCCTAACCCCATCTCGTTGTCCCATAGGCCAGGCCTGGAGCTCACGGTGTGTTCACGGGAATCTAACAAAAGGCAGTGGAAAATTACAGGGTCTTGCCCAGAGACAAAGAATGTCCGGGAACAGGGTCTCATGCTCCTGCAAAGCATGTTTTCTGCAGGTCAGTTAGCTGTGGGTGCTGTTCTGTAAGGGAGTACACTCCAACAATCTTAGGGCCCATTTTCCCAAGGCCACTGAGGGGCTTCACGAGTTTGATTCCCATACATACACTCTTCCCACTCTTACTGTGTTTTCTCTAATAACCCAACACCATTGTCTCATACTACTTCCTCAGTGAGGCAAGTGAAGAGAATGGGAATATCTGGTGCCTAAAAGGGAGTCATTTGTAACTGCTGAAAAGTAGCTACTGGACGGAACTGGCTAACTGAGGCTGGGTCAAGGGGCCAGGTGCCCTTGGGATTCACTAGTGCTGGTAGAAGGCAACAGAGGCCTCCCTCAGAACCAGGTAACGCACTGGTCCCACTCAGCTGTGATGGAAAATTGAAAGGGTAGAACATCTAAGGTTCTGCCAAAGTTGAAGAAGCAGACTGGTGCCAGTCCCATGAAGCAGGTAAAAGTTGGACAGGAGAGAGGAGACAAAGTTAAAAACATGAGGAACAGAGATGTGTGAACAGGGACAGGTTGCTGACCACAGTACCAGGTGCTGAAAGCCAATGGGCACTAGACTGCAAACTAGTCTGAGGGATGTCAGAAGGTCAGAGTCAAGGCGCACAGATACCTGAAGGTGGCAAGATAACTGGTCAAAGGTGGATTGAGCACCTGCAGGAGTGCGAGGCTTTTGATGCAGTGACTAGGGTTTTGGATAGTCTTGCTTTCCTGGTTCTTAAATGGAGATCCCACCTCTGCTTCGCTTTATTTTTTAATTATTTTTCTTTTTCAACGTTCATTTCCACGAGATTTTGAGTTACACATTTTCTCCCCATCTCCACCCTCCCCACCCCAAGATGGCCCATATTTTGATTGCTCCTTTCCCCAGTCTGCCCTCCCTTCTATCACCCCACTCCACCACACCGCCCCCCATCCCTTTTCCCCTTACTTTCTTGTAGGGCAAGATAGATTTCTATACCCCTTTGCCTGTATATCTTATTTCCCAATTGCATGTAAAAACAATTTTTTTAACATTCGTTTTTAGAACTTTGAGTTCCAAATTCTCTCCCTTCTTCCACATCCCCACCCACCCACCCTCCTTGAGAAGGCACCTGCTTCACTTTTATCTTGTTTATGTGAGAGGACTATCTCCAGTCCTCCTAATCCATATCTTGCCACTGGACCCAGATGGCTCCAGAGGAGAAAGTGAGGCCGGTGACTTTGCACAGCCCTCTCTCACTTAAATCAAAGTCAACTGCAAGTCATGGCATCATCTTCCTGATGTTCGGGAACCATATGTTGAGGTCAGGGGCTTGGGGACCCCAAAATACCAATGCACCGAGTCTTGCTGAATAAGTTCAATTCAAGCCTTCTCAGCTAAAGAAAAATAAAGTTTATTAAAGATCCACCATATTGGCCAGACTCTTAAGAAATCTCATCATTGGCTAGACTCTTAAGGAATCTGAGCGTTTGTGACACTAATGCCAGGGGGCCAGACTGAATCTAAATTGAGCTGGGTTGAATTTGAGTGCCTTCAGGAAGGCAAGATGAGAAAGGTTGCGGGAGGGATCTAGGGGTGGTCAAGTAGCCTGGGGTGATGGGAGGAGGGGTCCAGGGAGGATGCTGAGGAGGAGTCTTAGGAAGATCTTGATGGGACTTGGGTGACTAGAGGTCAGGCTCCTGGAACCAAGAGAATGGGATTTTGATGGGATCAATGGTAGGAAGCAGCCAGAGGCAATGTGGAGCTAACAGACAAAGCAGGGCTTGGCTAGTTTAGGGGTAACAGAGATTTGGGCCTAGCAATATGGCCTCAGGAGAAGGCCTGATCAAGTGGGAAAATTCAAGGAGAGTTCAAGGGGCTCCCACAGCCTGCACCCCATCATTGAGAACAAAGGACAAATAAAAATAACCACCCCTGGGACAGAAGTGTCAAATCACCGGCCTGTGACTTGGAATGTTGAAACTGAAGTTAGGAAGACCTGAGTTCAAATCCTACCTAACACACACACACACACAGAGCTGTGTGACCTTGGGCAAGTCACCTAGCCTCTTCTGCTTCAATTTCCTCATCTGTAAAATGGGGATAATAATAGAACCTACTTCACAGGATTGTGAAATTTCATGAATCACTTAGCACGGGGCCTGGCATATAGCTGGCCTTATATAAATGCTAGCCGTTATGATGATGTGGGTTACAAAACTCCTGCTACATCTGGCGACTGAACCAGGTTAAAATGGAATTGGGAAATATTTAACAAAATAAAGAAAAATACAGTAAAACAGTGTCAATATGCATTTCTTCCTAAGTCAGAATGAGGCTACAGGAATCCTTATGCATGATTTAGTGCCTGGCCCACTGTGTTTGATTTTGATACCACTGCCCTGGGGAATGCTATGAGATGCGGCAGCGTCCAGATACATCCAGTGCATTTTTCTCTTTCCATAGGAGAACAAACTTAGAGTTAGAAGGGGCCTTAGAGATCATCTACCTAGTCCCAGGTTCATCACCTTGTTTTGCAGATGAGGAAATTAATACTCAAGAGAGGTTAAATACCCAAGGTTATACAGCTAGTAAGTTGTTCAGTCATGTCAGGCTCTTCAAGACCCCAAAAGGCATCACAGCTGGAGTGGTTTGCCATTTCCTTCTCCAGCTCATTTTAAAGATGAGGAAGCCGAGGTAAACATGGTTAAGTGACTTGCCCAGGGTCACACAGCTAGTAAGTATCTGAAGTGAGATTTGAACTCAGCTCTTCCCAACTCCAAGCTTGGTGTTCTATCCACTGTGCCACCTAGCTGCCCCACAGCTAATAATGATGGGTATAGGATCTGGGAGCCCCCTTGAATTCTTCTTGAATCTTCCCACTAGATGAGGTTTTTGCGTGAGGCCATAAGCCTTTAATTATTGCTAGGTCCAAATCTCTAGGCTGGGTTACCCTTAACCTAGCCTAGCCCTCCATTGTCCAGCTACTTCTCACCCTTAATCCATTCTCTTGGTTCCTGGAGTCTGACTTCACCCCAGTTCCATGAAGCTCCTCCTGAAGACCCTCCCTAAGCCCCTCCTCCCTAAACTCCAGGACCACTCCAGATCCTTCCCACAATATATCTGTATGTAACTTTCATTTTGCCTCCATGAAGGGGCTCAGATTCAATCTAGATTGAATCTGACCCGCTGGAGTGTCAGAAATGATGAGATTTCTTAAGATAACCCAATATGGTGAATCTGTAATAAACTTTGTTTTTCTCTGGCTGAGAAGACTTGAGTTGAATTCGTTTGAGTAGGATGCGGCATGTTGATATTTTGGGGTCGTGACCACCCATAAAAATATATGGTTCCCCGACCTCATCAGTAAGTAGCAAAGGTTAGATTTAGAGCTCGTGTTCTGTGACTCCAAATCCCACGTGCTTTGTATTTTACCAAGTCACCAACACTTTTCTTTTTGTGGAGGAGAGAGGAAGGGAGTAGCCTGTCTTGCTTTATTTTTTAATTATCTAAAGCAAAGGCTTTTTGACTTCTTGTAGCGTAACAAAGTGTTTTCTTGTATTCTGAAATCATAATTATTTTTTGTAACATAGTGATTCATACCACCAAGAACATAAGTCACTGCCAACTATTTGAATATTACATGTAAAGTATTTGTGTTTTTGTACCTATCTGTTTTAAAATAAGTCCATGGAGAGAAAGTACTAAATACTTCATCTAATTCATCCCTTATCTACAAGAGGAATACACTATCAGTACTCCTCTACTCCGTTCTTATTCTGCTCAAGCATACCTTAACTATAGAGAAGTTAAGAAAAAGGAACACAACTGGAGAATCTTTTTATGTAAAACTTATTGGCATATGTTTGGGAATGTAGCCCAAAATGCTACATTTTGTTGGTAGAAACAAAGAAAGAAATTGGCTTTGACCATGCATACGAAGCTTAAACAGTTGGGGGTTTTCTTGAAGATGGGAACTTAAATGTGTTTTCTAATCGATCTGTAAAAAAAAAAAAAAAAGTTTTAAATTGCCCCGATTTGGGGGTTGGGAGTGGGGAATAAATATCAGATTTCTTATTTGTGCTAGATCCAACTACCCAATTTTAGAACATAAAATTCATGAACAAAGTAACTTTGAAGTTCTTTCTTTAACTTCTTAAAAATCCCAGATGTCTGACCTTGTATCTTATTTAATGAAACAGCCTGGTCACTCACTGATAAAATATTAATGTTCTCTTGTAGTTATACAAGGAGGCCATTGTTTCTTCCCCGAGCTTTGCTAAGGAACTGTATTCATTTTGCTTTTATGTTACTGTAATGTATACAGAATATCTATATCAAAATTTCAGGATTTAGAACATTTTTTAAATCCATTAAGAAATTGTCTCCATTTTGCTTTTCTTCCTAAGATAGGTGTTCACAATAATTCTCAAAAGGTGTCAGCTCAAGATTAAAACACTCCCATTCATGTGAAAACATTAAAGAGCTACAAATCTATTTCCATCTGTTATTTCTATTCATGTGATTGGTGATTCCTTAAGGTAAGGGCTCAGGAGGATAAAATATGGTACATGTATGTATGTGCATATATATATATATATATGTATATGTATATATGAATGTATTTGATTCCCTTCAGAGGGAAACAGTTGTTAAGGAGGCTGTCTCACTGCACTTCAAATTTAGCTTCTTAGGGGAACAATCGATGCCTTGTAAGCTATAAATCATTAGAATGAAGCATGTGGGATTCTTCATAAAACATATTAGATAATAGCAGAGCATATATTATCTAGTGTGTTTATCAGGAATCCTACTCCAGGGTACTGCTTTTTAAATATAGTTGTAGAACGACAGAGCTCAAGTCCACTTTTGTGCTTTCCGTAAATAGTTCTCCTCAGAGTAAAAGTTCTTAACTTGGATCAGGAAAAGATTCTGTACTTATTTTCACTAACTAACTGATATTTAGCATGTCCTTTGAATATTTTAAAACATTATTTTGAGAAGGGGCCCATGGATATCACCAAATTGCCAAAGGAATCTATGACAAACACAAAAAGGTTAAGGACCTTTGTTTTAGAGCAGGGTCTATCACTAACTTTAGGGCTTTAGAGTAGAAAGAAAACTTAATCGTTCCCTTTCCATGAAAGGGGGGACAATATTTACCCCCATCTATCCCAGAGATAACTGTAAAAGTAAAAAGAGACAATAGATTCAAACTTTCATTTTTAAAAGAGAAAGAAAATGGCAGCTTCTTAGGTTATTGTGATACCTTGTTTTTGGTGCTCTAGTCTTACTAGTGAATATTTTTTTTCAGCTTTTAAAAATAATCTTTATTTTAAAATGTACTTGAACATTATCATTATTCAAATCTATGACTTTTATCTCAGGATGAAAAAAAAGCACAACTGCTAACACACTAAAATATTTCAACACAAAAGAAACATTCAAGGGGTACTAAAGCCGATTATGCCAGTTTCAATACCTAGGTTCTCCTTAACGTGTAGTGTTGTATACCCTAAGAAAAATTGAGACAGTTTTAATTCAATAAAATAGTAATGCCCACTAGGTCAAGTCCTCAACTTTTTTTTTTTAATTTAGCAATCTGGAACAAAATTCTTCCATCAAGGGAATAAATTCAGTCATCTGAGTATCTTAAGATCTTCATCTCCTGTGCTCCACTTGCATTCTCTTTGTAGAAACTGGATTAATGGTTTGAGCCCCCAATTTTTTTGTTTTATTGAAGATTACAAGCTGTTTGGCATTCAGCTTCCATTTGCTCCTCTTGCTCGCGTTTTCTATCTGCTGCTTGTTTTTCATGCTGGCCTTTTGTCATATCCCTTCTATGAGCAGCCTGAAAATTTCTTCCTCCTTTTCTCTTCTTTTCACTTTCTTGATCTTCACCCTCCTCTTTAGAATCAGAAGTTGATGCAATGCCTGCTTTTGCTGTAGCAGTTTTTCTTTTTGGCTCAACTTCCTTCTTCCCTTCCTTTTTGTCTGGTTCTTTCCTTGGCTTATCGTCTTCCATTTGGACCTCTTCATCCTTTTTCAACTGCTTTTTTGGTTGTTTTTCATCTTGAACTAATTTTTTACTTTTATCCTCTTCGGTAACATTGTCATTGTCTGAAGGACAAGGCGGTTTCACCATTTTGGGTCTCCCTCTTGGTTTCGGAACTTTTACTTCTGTAGCTGATGGTCTTCCTCTTTTAGGACTCACTTTTGGAGAGACTGATGTTGCTGTTGTTGCGGCAGTCACTATTCCTACTTCCTCAGTTTCTACTTGCTTTTCTGCCTTTCTCTTTCTTCCTCTTCTAGCAGCCTTTGGAGTGGTCACGTCCATTGTTTTAGTCACATCTTCATTGCTATTTTTTTCTTCACGGTCAGTATCTTCTTTTGAAGCACTAGTTTCTTTTTCTTCAGTCTCAACATCAGAAGATGCATTTGACTGCTTTGTAGATGCCTGTTGACTAGAAAACTTCACTTTGGGGTTATTGTCTATTTCCCATAATCCTTCGTTAAAGCCTTTTCTTTTATTAGGTTTGCCATATTTATCTTTATTTTCTGAGTAAGGAAATATATCCTTTGGTCCCAAAAAAGCAGTCTCATGAGTTCCAAAAAAGAAAATGCGCAGTTTATTTGTAGGTGGCTTTACAGCTCCATCAGGAACTTCATCTACTCGGGCCGGCCAATGACGGTAACCCTTCATCTTGGCGAAGATCAGGTCTCCGGGTTTGAAATCGCGAGTCATCTCGGGGCCGCGGGGCTGGGAGTCCCGACCCTAGGAACGAGCTGCGGTGACGAGAGCTGCGAGGGGGCGGAAGGAGCATCAGTGTGGGCTCCTAGGGGAAGCCCGCAGTCTCCGGATGCGCCTGCACGGGCCTCGCGCCGCCGCTGCGGTTACCGCCTCCTCGGCGCCCGCGCCCACGCGGGGGAAAGCTGCGCCACCAGATGCCGCAGCCCGCGCCTGCTCCGTCAGCCCCCGAGATGCAACTGCCCACTAGTGAATATTTTTTAAAAATTTGTTTTAATAAACGAAGATCTGCCCTCTCACCTCCCACCTTCCCTCCCCCATTACAAACATGGATGGTTAATCAAACCAAATATCCACATTGGCTATCTTCAATAATAATTTGTCTCATCCTTCATTCTGAGTCCTTCCTTTCTCTGTAAGAAGGTGGGTAGCCTGTTTCATCATTAAGGCTCTGGAATTCTGGTTGGCAGTAATTAGCATGTTACTATTCCTTCATATTTATGCACCATAGCTTGTTTGTCCTTTCCCCAATTTGTGGGCACTCCCTCAGATTCCCATTAATTGACACCTCTAAAAGAGCTATGAATATGTTTGTACATCTTTAGATTTTGTTTTACTTAGAACTAATACCCCCTTAATCTACTCTCGCTCTCTAATTCACCTTAGTCCCTGTTCCCCTTTCCCTCCTATTTTCCTGTGAAGTAAAATGTTTTTCTGCACCCACTCTTGTGTGTGTACATATTATTCTTCCTTCTTTTGACCAGTTCAGATGAGAGAGAAGTTCAAGCACCAACCCTTACTCCCTCCTCCTTGTTTATATCCGGGTCTTCTTGTGTGCCCTGATCATATGAGATAATATTCCTTAACCTTCCTTTCCCTTCTCCCCACCCTCCACTTCCACAGTGTATTCCTCTTCCCCTCTCTCCCTTCTTTTACAACACATAACATGAAGACATAACAGAAGCACTCCTGGTCGTTGTATAGTTGGACACCCTCTGTGACCCCTGTTGATGAAAGGCAGCAGAGGGGACACATGTACCATCTCCCCATGCTTAAATGTAATCAGTTTATCCTTATTTGGTCCTTTGTGGCTGATCATTCCTGTTTACCTTTTTATGGTTCTCTTCACTCCTGTGTTCAGACCTCAGAGTTCCTACATAGTTACTGGTCTTTTCATCAGGAATGCCTGGAAGTCTTCTATTTCATTAAAGATTAATTTTTTTCCCTTGTAGAATTATACTCAGTTTTGTCCCATAAGTTATTCTTGGCTGTAAGCCTATTCTTTGCTTTCTGGAATGTTATTGTTGTTCAGTCATCTCAATTGCATCCAACTCTTCATGACCCCATTTGGGGTTTTCCTGGCAAAGATACTGTAGTGGTTTGCCATTTCCTTCTCCAGCTCATTTTACAAATGAGGAAACTGAGGCAAATAGGGTCAAGTGACTTGCAGAGAGTCACACAGTTAGCAAGTGTCTGGAAGATTGTATTGTAAGTTGTCTGCTACTTTACCTGGTAGACACTCAGTCATGGTTGATTCTCACTATGGCTCCTCAGTGTTTGAATTCTTTCTTTCTGGCCACTCACAGTATTTTTTTCCTTCTACCTGTAAGTTCCGCATTTGGCTTATAATGCTCCTGGAAGCTTTCATTTGTGGGTTTCTTTCAGGTGATGACCAATGCACTCTTTCTAGTTCCACTTTATGCTCTGTTTCTAAGAGATCTGGGCAACTTTCTTTTGAAGATTTCTTGAAAAAGGGATGTCTAGGTTCCTTTGTTGGTCATGATGTCTAGATAGTCTAATGAGTTTTAAATCTTTTCTCCCTCCTTGATCTGTTTTTCAGGTCAGTTGTTTTTGTGATGTGGTACTTTACATTTTCTTCCACCTTTTCAGCCTCTTGCCTACACCTCGATATTTCTTGTTGCCTCATGGCATCTGTTTGGTCCATTTGAATTTTCAGGGTATTTATAGCTTTGTCAATATTTTCTGCCTCTTGTACCATAGCTTTAATTTTCCTTTCCAATTCTCTCTTCCATAGCTTTCATTTCTTTTCCATTTTTTTCCTCAAGCATTCTCATTGCATTGAGAAAAAGATTTGAATATTTTTTTAACTCTTTCTTCATCTCTTCTGGGGATTCTAGATGAGTTTATGCCCAAACTGTGCTTTTCTCCAAGGTACAGCTTGTAGACGTTTTGGAGTCATTCTTTTCTTCTTCTGCATCCCTGTTGCCATGATAATTCATGACAGTACAATTCTTTTTTTTTTCCATTCTTGCAGCTACTTCCAGACTTCAGACTTGGTATTAGGGCTCGGTGAGATGCTGAGTTTGGAGTGTGAGCCACACCACTGCTGCTATTGGCTTCTAGATTTTCTCCTTTTAGGAGGAAATGGAACTTTCCTTTCTTCCAGGGTGGTATAACACCCAGGACCTCCCTATCTGAGAAACGAAATACTTCCATGCTGTACATAGGTCCCCTTCTCATTCTGCCCTGGATCATGACCTGACATTGGCTAATAGGCAACGAAACTACCAGTTGGTAGCTGTCCCTTTCATAGTGCTCCAGTATGGATCTGGAACCCCTTTTTATGCTGATTCACAGCCATTCCGTGGGCAACAGAGTGCTCTACACAGCAGCTGCTCCTGCCCCAACCCCATCCCAATATCTACAAACTTCTTTGTCTGTCTCCCTATGCCTATCTGGACCAGACAAAGGACTCACTGTGATTTTTTTCTGGATTCCTCCACCAGGATTCATCTGGTGCATTTTATAGATGTTTGGAGGAGTTGTGAATGGGAACTTAGCTGAATTGCTTCCTTCTACTCTGCCATCTTCTAGAGGAGAAGCATTGAATATTTAATCTTTATTTGAAGTAGATACAGAAGAAACTGACCGATGTGATACTTAAAAGCTTGAGGCATAATTTCTGGATAATTAATCATTTTATTAATTTTGGCTAGTGAATAATTAGTAAAAGGATGGTCATTTGGCCATCATAAACCAAAGACCTCTCCTGGAGGCCTCTTGACACTTATATACCCTTGGAAAAGTGGGTGTTCACAAAGGTGGTGATCAACTCTGACTGGTTAACAATTAATGAAAGAATGAATATTATAAGACATGGGCCTGTTCCAATGAGGGGTTTGAGGAGATGACTTTGATTATGTCACTCTTACTCCCAGACCACCTCCCCCACTCTAGCCTGGACAATCTAGACAAAGTATCTACCCCCATTCAAGCCAGAGTAGAACCCAATGGGCGGAATTCCCTTTGATTGAACTCTTTTGACTCTTTAATCAGAAGGAAGCTTCACTGCTTGGGCAGGGCGAATGTTACATCCAATCTCATTATCAGCCCTGTTCCTTAGAGACTGATTGCACCTAATAGAGAATGAGGGAATAAGGTAGAAAAATCTTGAATCTCCCCAATATTAACAATTGGTTATTTAATAATCATTCCTCTTACCAAGGAACTAGATGTAACCTCCGATCATGTCTCAGACTCAATAACAAAGTGGCCTACCACCATTCTGAAGGACTTAAGTCTGCCTCTGAAACTTGACGTTGATGGTCACTTGACCATCATGGTTGGTCTTTTAGTTTTCCCAATACATTGGAAAATAATTTTTAAAGTGGTTATCATTTCTTTTGCTTTTAGTTAATCAGCCAATAAACATTTATTAAGCACTTACTATATGCTAGGCAATTTGCTATGCACTGTGGATACAAAGAAAGGTAAAAGATAGCCTCTGCCCTTAAAAAAGCTCATAATCTAATAAGGGAGACAGATGCAAATAGCTACTCTATGTACAAACAAGCTCTGTACCAGATAAATTGTGTATGAGAGGGTGAATCAACAAAGGAAAAGCACTACAATTAAAAGGGATTGGGAAGGGCTTCCTTCCTGTACAAGGTGGGGTTTGTTGGCTACATTTCTTTCTTAAAGACCATGCCTTAAACTCAATTCACTCTGGATCTTATTGATTGGCCAACAATAGGTCACAGCCCAAACACCACTTAAAATGGTTATTTTTTTTTGGGGGGGGGGGGGTGCTCCTGATGGCTCAGAGTAAATGTAAGTAGTTACTGGTTCTCTTTTGGCCAGAAACCCCGAGGGTCTCTCCCTCCCAGCTTGATTTTTTTTAATTAAAGGTGACACTCCTTGGCTCACCTCTTAAACAGCCTTAATCACCAAATGGACATTGTTTCACTCAAAGTGAGAACTCAGAAAGACTTCAGTTTTAAAAGGACAAGGTCTCCCACTGCATCCTGGGACATCTCCAGTCATCCTGATCTATACCTGGCCACTGGACCCAGATGGTTCTGAAGGAGAAAGTGAGACTGTTGACTGTGCCCAGCCCTGCCTCGCTTAAATCCAATTCATTTGCAAATCATGGCATCATCTTCCTGATGTGATGGTCTTCTTTTAAAACAAAAGACAAATCACACAAGAGATTTTACCTGAGACTTGAAGAAAGCCAGGAATTAGAGATGAGCGAAAGAGCATTCCAAGCATGGGTGACAGCCAACGAAAATGCCTGGAGTTGAGAGATGGAGTGTGTTGTTCAAGAAACAGCAAGGAGGTTATTGCAATTGGATTGCAGGAATGTGAAGTGTAAGCAGACCGGAATGGTGGAGGCAGGTGTAAGGGTATGTTTATAAAGGGAAGTGATAGAGAGTCACTGGAGTGTATTGCTTACGTAGAGTCACATGGTCAGACCCGTGCTCTAGGAAGATCACTGACCACTGAGCAGAGGATTGACCTGGGTAGGGAGACACTTGCGGCAGGCAGAGCAACAAGGAGCTACTGCAATAATCCAGGTGTAAGGCGATGAGTGTTTCTACCACAGTGGTGGCAGTCAGAGGAGAGAAGGAACATATTTGAGAGATGATACAAAGGTAAAAGTGATAGACATTGGCAACAGATTAGATTGGAGGGCTGTGAGGAGTCAAGGATATCTAGGTTGCAAGCCCGGATGATTGGGGAGATGGTAGCGTCATCAACAGTAGGGAAGCTTGGAAGTGGGGAAGGTTGCAAAAAATACAATGAGTTCAGTTTGGATATATTGAGGATGTCCAGGCCAACATGTCCAATAAGCAATTGAAGATGTGAGACTGGTGGTAAGCCAGACAGATCAGGGCTGGATAAGTAGATCTGAGGATGATCAGTACAGGGACGATAATTCAATCTGAGGGAGCAGTTGATCATCAGGTGAAATGATAGAAGAGGAAAAAGGCCCAGAACAGAGCGCTAGGGGACACCCATTCATAGCAGGTGTGACCTGGATTAAAAGCCAGCAAAGAGACTGACAAAGAAACAGCCAAGACGTAGTAAGAGAACCAGGAGACAGTAGTGTCATGAAAACCTAGAAAGAAGAGAGTGATCACCAGAGAGACAAAGAAAGAGGAGGATGGAGAAAAGGCTTTTAGAGATGGCAATTAAGAAATCTTTGGTAACTTGGAGAAATAGTTCAATGGTGCCATATGGGAAGCCAGCCTCTAGAGTTAAGAAGAGGGGGAGAGGAAAGGAAGTGGAGGTATCTCTATGGAAGAAATGGCCTTCTCAAAGAAAAACCTGGAGGGTTGAAGGTACTTTGAAATTTGTTAGCCCCTTTTATCTTCACTGGCATCTCTAAGGTAGGTGGGGCAAGAGCACTAGAAGGAAATCTAGTTCTAAAAAACAAGTGGAAGATAGGAATAGAGTTAAAATGTTGAGTCTGAGCAGTAGAATGACCCTTGTGGCTCCCCTCTGGCGCAGAAAGAAGGATCATTGGTGATGATATTGTTGCATTAATGTTAATTTAACTATGAGTATAGTCACAACTATTGCCGTTAGCAAAGATAACCCTTGTCATTTAGGTGTGGCTTGGAAAGCTTGGTAGTGCTCACCTATTACAGAGTGGCCAAGTAAAGAGAATGCTTTTAAACAAAACAACACAAAAGATTGTATGGAGTTTAGTTTGCCCAGGGTCAGGTGGGAGCACTAGGATAAACTGAAAAGCCATTGTCTATGAAGTATTTGCACCTAGGTGTCTCAGTGGACAGAACACTGAGGCTGGAGTCAGGAAGACCTCACTTCAAATCTAGCCTCAGACACTTACTAGCTGTGTGACCTTGGGCAAGCCACTTAACCTGTTTGCCTTAATTCGCTGGAGAAAAAAAAATGGCAAAGCACTCCAGTTTGTTTGCCAAGAAACTCCCATGGATGGTATGGTCCCAGGGATCATGAAGACTCGGACCCAACTGAATGATTCAACAACAACAACAAATGAAGAGCTAGTCAAAAGACAGACACAAAAAAGTCTGGGATAAGTTGTTGAGTCTTTTCAGTCGTGTCTGACTTCATGACCTCATCTGGGGTTTTCTTCTCCAGCTCATTTTCCAGATGAAGAAACTGAGGTAAACAGGGTTAAGTGACTTGCCCAGGGTCACACAGCTAGTAAGCTTCTGAGGCTGGATTTGAACTCAGGTCCTCTTGACTCGAGCCTGGGTGCTTTATTCATTTTACTACTTAACTGGCATAAGATAGAGCCAGTTTTAAATGGGGAATAATACTGATATTTTGCAATTCTGCACAACACATATAGATATGTTCCTCTTTGTATTTTAGCAAATTATCCATATTAAACCATATGTTCTTACAAAGCTCAGCTTAGATGCCACCTCCTAAACATAGTCTTCCTTGTGCCCCCAGATGAAAGTGTCCTCTTTCTAAAACATTCTGCCTGGATCTCTCCTTTGCCCCTACAACTCCCTGACTTTGTATTATTACATTTATTATTGTACATGTGATATTCTTCTACAGTGGAATATAAGCTTTTAAATACCAGGATGATAAGCTTTTTCAGGGTTGGAACTGGTTTTCATTTTTTGTCATTATATCCCCAGTGATAGTGCCTGCAACAAAGTAGTCACCTAATAAACATGTCAAATCAGATTGAATAAAACCCTAACATAACTTTCTGTAGAATGTAATAGAGTGGAGACTATAAGTGAGACAGATTGGGACAGGAATTAGAAAATCCCATGTCTGAAATGCTTTCCCTTCTTGTCTCTACCTCGTGGCTTTCCTGGATTCCTTCAAGTCTCAGCTAAAATGTCACCTTCTACCAAAAACCTTTCCTTAACCTCCCTTAATTCTAGTGCCTTCTTTGGGTGATTATCTCCAACTTATCCAGTATTTATCATCTTTTTATATATAGTCATTTTCATGTTGTCTCCCCCATTAGACTGAGTTTCTTGAGGATAGAGACAATCTTTTAACTTTTTTTTGTATCCCCAGCTCTTATGACAGTGTCTGGTATGTAATAAGTGTTTAACATATGTTTATCGACTGACTAATTGAATGAATGCATAAGAAGTAACACAGTCCTCAGACAATCTTGAAAAGCAATAAAATATGGAATCCCAGATTGGACAATCAGTCTAAGCTATCAACCAACCAATAAACATGGCAACGGGAATACAAAAAGAGGCAAAAAACAGTCCCATGCCCTCAAGAAATTTACTATCTAATTGGGGAGATAACATGCTAATAAATATGTGCAAAGCAAGCTATATATGGGATAAATAAGAAAAGAGAAGGCACTAGAATAAAGAGGGATTGGGGAAGAAGTAAAGAATGGATTTAGCTGGGACTTAAAGGAATCTAAGGAGGTCAGTGGACAGAGCACAAGAGGGAGAGTGTTCTAGGGATGGAGGCCAGAGAGAGTGCTGGGAGCTGGCCAGAAGGCCAGTGTTATTGGATTGAAGAGGACATGTTGGGGAGTAAGGTGTAAGAAGACGGGCAAGGTAGGAGAGGGCTAGGTTATGACTATCTCTAAATGCCAAACAGAGTGTTTCGTATTTGATCCTGGAGGGAATAGGGAGTTGCTGGAGTTTATTGAGTATGGGGGTAGGGAGATGTAGTAGGAAGGCCGAATTTATGATCTCAAATATAATCATGTATATGTTTGAATGGTCCGAAATCGCAAGGTATGAGAGATTCTCTAAGGAGAAAACAACAAGAAATTTATTTAGGCCCCACCAC
>CM053622.1:469136229-469186319 GCA_028646595.1 Phalanger gymnotis | reverse complement strand
CTGGGCCTGGGGCTTAGCACTTAACAGCTGAAAGTACTTCCACTCAAAAGAAACAAAAGCCATGCTAATGAGACAATTTTGCTTAACAACACAGGAGAGGATGTGGAGGCTGAGGAGTGACTGGATCAGACTCACACTTTAAGAGAATCACTTTAGTGGCTAATAGGTGGGTGGACTGGAGCTGGGAGAGCCACAAAGCAGGCAGACTCACCAGCAAGTTATTGTGATAACTAGGTATGAGGTGATGAGGGCCCACACTAGAGTGGTGGCAGTGTCAGAAGAGAAAACGTGCAGATTGAAGAGATGGTGCAAGGGCAAAATTGAAAGGCCTTGACAACAGTTTGAATATGGGGGGTGAGAGATGCCAAGGGTTCCAGGATAACTCTTAGGTTGAGATTTTGAGGGACTGGAAAAATAGTGCTGCCCTCTATAGTAAAGAGGAAAGATAGAAAGTAAAGAGGATTTAGGAAGCAAGATAACGAGTACTGTTTTAGACATATTGAGTTTAAGATGTCTACTAGACATCTAGTTCAAAATGTCTGAAAGTGAGTCGGAGGTGTGAGATTGGAGGTCAACAAAGATTGGGGCAGGGAAGGTAGATTTGAAAATCATTAGCAAAGAGACTAATTAAATCCGTAGGAGCTAATGAGATCACCTGGTAAAGTAATAGAAAGGGAGAAGAGAAGTGGACCTAAGACAGAACCCAAAGGGATAAACACAATCTGGAGGATCCTGCAAAAGAGAAAGAACAGGAATGGCCAGATAGGTAAGAGGAGAACCAGGAGAGAGCAGTGTCCAGAACACCTAGAAAGAAGAAAGTATCGAGGAGGAGAGAGTGAGCAACAGTGTCGAAGGCTGCAGAGAGGTTAAGGAGAATGAGGATTGAGAAAAGGCCATTAGATTTAACAGCTAAGAGATCATTAGCAGCTTTGGAGAGCAGTTTCAGTGGAATGAGAAGGTCAGAAGCCAGATTATAAGGAGTTAAGAAGGGAGTGAGAGGAGAGAGAATGGAGGCATCTTTTGCAGAGGGACTTTTTTGTAGCATTTGGCTACAAGGGGCAGAAGAGACATAAGATGATAGTGGGGATAGAAGGGTCAAGTGAGGGTTTTTTTCAGGATAGGGGAGACATAGATGTGTTTGTGTGCAGTAGGAAATGAGCCAGTAGAGATGGAAAGATTGCAAATAAGTGAAAGAGTAAGGATAACTGCTGGAGGACACAGGATGAAAATGGGGTCGAGTCGCTCACACAAGTAGAAGAGTTAGCCTTAGTAAGGAAAACTTTAGTTAGTCATCTAAGACAGTTAAAGGAGTGATAGGAGATGAAGAAGAGGAGAAAAAAAGAAGTTCATGGCAAATAGCCTCAATTTAGTCTATAAAATAGGAGGCAAGGTTCTCAGGTGAGAGTGGGAGTAGAGGGGAAAGGGAACAATGGGAGGTTTGGGGAGGGATGAAAAGGTTTGGAAGAGCTGCTATGGAGAATGGTGGGATGGTGAGTTGAAAAGGGAGGTACAGTAGGACTGCCTATAGCAGCACTGAGGACCCAAGTGAGGTAATGAAGCATAAATTTGTAGTGGATCCAGTCAGAACAGTTGTATGATTTTTCTCTGCCTCAGCAGCACATGTATAGGCGTAAAGATGATGGGATGGTGGGAGTGATCCAGGGCTGAGGCTTGGCCCCAATACGAGTAAGGGGCTAGGAATTCAGGAGAGCACAGTGTAGAGTGGAATCGATTCTCCAAGGAGTCAAGATGGAGAGAAAAGGAGATAGTGGTTATCACAAAGGAGATAGCCTGGAAGAGGATTCAGGGGTCCAGGGACTAGAGGTCATGGTGTGGAGGAAGAGTAGGGTTATGTAAAGGAAGGCAAAAGAAGAGGTAAAAGGCCAGGAAATGATGGCCAATTAAGGGAATTTCAGAAATCTTTAACATGGAGGGAGTACATTTGTGGATAGCAAGATCATATATATGGCCATCTTTGTGTGTGACTGAGGTGAGGTGGAGGAGCAGCTCATGGGAGGTAAATAGGTTGAGAAAGAAAGTGGTTGGGGTATTCAAGGAAGAATCACTATGTGTATTGACATCCCTTAGTATGAGGACAAGAGTTGGAGAGAAGAAAACAATTGTAAACCATGTATTAAATCCATCGAAGAAGAATGGAGAATGACCTGAGGTAGATGCCCAGCCTAACCCTTAATGGCCTTTCCTTAGGGAACAAGCTGTGCCCAACAGGAGAGAGAAGGCCTAGGGTGCTAGGGAGGGGCTTCAGTGCAAGAAGGGACTGAAAAGTAAAAGCACCCCTACCAATCAAACTACCAAAGAATTACTTTATGGATCGAGTTGAGGAGGAATAACATAATTCATCTGCAAGTACAAAAGGTCAAAAATCTCAAGGAAAATAATGAAAAAAAAAGAGAAAAAAATTGGCCTACTAGTATCAGAGCTCCAACTTATGCTACAAAGTAGTAATCATCAAAACTGGAATTGGTGAAAAAACAGAATAGTACATAAAAAAACAGAAGGAAATAAAGTAGAAGACTATTCGATCAGCCCAAGGACGCCAAGTCCTCGAGGTAAGGACTATTTAACACAAACTACCAGGAGAGCTGGAAAAGTCAGGAAGGAGTTAGGTTCAGAAAAGCAACATCTTGAACTTTATAAATTAGCTCCAAATGGATATATCACCTAGGTCTAAAAGATCACACTATTAGAAGAGAAATTAAAGCAACAGGGAAAGTGATACTTTTCACATCTATGAATATGAGAAGAATTCATGATTAAATAAGGGATGAAAAAGATCATAAAATATAAAATGAACAACTCCAGTTACATAAAATCAAATAGTTTTTCTTTCCACAAACTGCAATTAGAATTGGAAGGGAAACAGTTGACTGGGGCAGGGGGAATATTAGTAGAAAATTTCTCTGAAAAAGGGCTGATTCCAAAATGTATTTTTGTAGATAGCAGGAAAGAAGCCGGAAGATAGAAATAGATTAAAGATGAGAGAGAGAGAAAAAAAAACACACAGTCTGTTAGAGACAATGGTAAGAGATAGAATTGTGTAGTGGAAATATCTCCATTTTACAGATGAGGAAACTGAGTCTCAGAGAAGTTAAGTAAACTGTCCATGGTCACAATTAGATTTGTGTGAGAGCCTGAATATAAACCAAGGTCTTATATCAGTAAGGCAACATTCAGTCAAAGGGCTGTACTTGAGGACCTAGAGGGCCTTGAGGCTGCAGCTTCCCCACCTCTGAAGAATATTCCGTGTTCCTAGTGGTCACTTTTAGACACTCTGTTTACTTCTATCACTGAAGTCCACTCACTCAAAATTATCTATCCAATCAAAGTTATGGTATCTGCAGTATACAATTCCTAAATTCTTCTCTCTCTTTTCTCAAGGAATTCAGCACTTGGTTCACCAAATTCCTTTCCTCTCCAACTCCTGCCCATATACTAGAGGACTTTAATATCCCATTCAAATGTTCCCTAAAACTACCTAATCTACCATCTCCTCAACCTTCTTAAGTCTCAGGACCCATTCATTCGTTCCTCCTCAAGTGTAGGGATGGTTGCACGTTAGATCTTGCCCTTATTCAAAGCATTCTACTTCCCTAATTAGAAACATGCTCTCCTGTCTCACTGTAACCTCCTGTCATTCTGCTTCTCTCTATGCTTCACCCCTGCTACATCTAGTCTCCCTTTCAAGACCCCAGTTACCCTAGGTATGGCTTCACTCTCCTCCCTCTTCATGGCAATAGTCAACCATCACAACTCTGCGATCATTCTTGAATCCCTGGTCCCCTTGTGCTTTTGCCACACTTCTCTTGGCAAACCTCAGTCCTGAATAACCCCATCATCCATCTCCACTAATTCTCATCACAGCGTCCAAAAAAAGTTGGAGAGAGTCACCTAACCTTCCTAGCTAGTTACATTATAATTTCATTTTATATAGTCTCAATGGCAGCAAAGCAACTCTTTTATTCCTCCCTAACTCGTTCCCTATCTTACTCCCCACAGAAGCTTTTCCAGAACTTTCCTTACTTCCTCAAGATCCTCATACCTCCTCCTTTCAGCTTCTCTCTCAGCTGAGGACTTTGAATCTTACTTTACTGAAAAATTTGAGGCCATTTGACATGAGCTCCCTTTATCCCCCTTTTCTTCATCTTTAAACCTCTTCATCCCTTCTCTCTCCTCTTCTCCCAGTCTCTGACAAAGAAATGGTTCTTCTCCTCTCCAAGGCCAACCCTTTCATATATACACCCAATGACATTCGTACCCATCTTCTCAAACAGATTTCATCCTCAATCCATTCCCCTTTCACATCTTCAGCCTCTCCTATCAAATAGATCCTTCTGTACTGTCTTCAACAAGGCCAAGTTTCTCCCATCCTTAAGAAACTTTCCTCAGACCTTACCATGCCTTCAAAACTGGTTTTCCATATCCTTTTCCCAGCCAAACTCCTGAAAAATTTGTTTATATTTATTTCTTCCATTCTCCATCTTCTTACTCCTCGACATTTTGCTGCCTTCACAACGTTCCCTGTCTATGTTCACTTTTCTCTTTAGACACAGCCTCCACCCTCTTGCAGTCAGCCTCATTTCGCATTTAGACTATTGCAAAAGTCTTCTGTGGGGGTGGAGCCAAGATGAAGAAGAAAAGGCAGGGATTCAGCTGAGCTCACCCAAATTCCTCTCCAAACAACTTTAAATTGTTCCTCAAAACAAATTCTGCAGTGGCAGAACCCACAAAAGGATGGGACAAAAAATTTTCCAGTTCAAGGTAACTGAGAAGGTCAGCAGGAAAGATCTGTCACACTTTGATAGGAGGGGACTACAGTCCAGTGCAAGCAGCAGTAGCAGGCTGCACCCCAGCAAATCAGCAGCAGGCCTTGGGGGCAACCAAGTCAGCAGCAGAAGCAATGGGAAGGGGGTCAGACAACTGGTCAAAAAGCTAGTAAAGAAGTCCCTTTGCTGGCACTGGGTGCAGGACTCCATTACATTAACCATACTTGGATCTGAATTGCAGTCCTGGGTTGTAGTCCCAGGGTGAAGAGGAGCACTAGCACACCAGAGCTTGTGGTTGCAGGGAGCGGTCCCCCGATCGCAGTTTCAGGACAGAAAAGAATGCTTGTGGTTGCTCACAGACCAGATCACAGTCCAGAAGAGTAGAAAATATGCCTCTCCTTAGATCATACCAACTTGGAAAAACTGAAAACTTACAAACCCCCAGAACCAGCTCTGAAAACAACTACACAAAAACCCTGAAGCTTGAGACAGTGCTCCCTCAACACAAAGAACACAACCCAACTTTAACATAAAATTAAGTTGAGAAATAGGCTGGAAAAAGGAGCAAACAACAACAACAACAATAAAAGACTTGACCAGAAAAAGTTACTATAGTGATGGGAAAGATCAAAATCCAAGCTCAGAAAAAGATAACAAAGTTAAAACTGCTATATCCAAAGCCTCAAAGAAAAATGCAAATAGGTCTCAGGCCCAAAAAGAATTCCTTCAAGAGCTCAAAAATTGTTTTAAAACTTATATAAGAGAGGTAGAGGAAAAATTGGGAAAAGAAATTACAGTAATGCAAGAAAATCATGTAAAAAGAGTCAACAGCTTGGGAAAGAAGGCACAAAAAGACAAAAACTGAAGAAAATAACACCTTAGGAGCAGCTAGGTGGTGCAGTGAGTACAGCATGGGCCCTGGAGTCAGGAGGACCTGAGTTCAAATCTGGCCTCCAACACTTGACACACTTACTAGCTGTGTGACCTTGGGCAAGTCACTTTACCCCAATTGCCCTACCTTCCCCTCTGCAAAAAAAAAAAAAAAGGCAGAATAGCCCAAATGGTAAGAGGCATAATATCTACTGAAGAGAAAAACTCCTTAAAAAGCAGAGTTGGGCACATGGGAAAAGATGTACAAAAATTCATTGAAGAATTCCTGGCCAGGTTTTGAGAAAGGATTCTGGTAAATTCAATACATAATATCACAACATGGAGCCTCGCCATCCCAAAACCTCTCCTACCCCCTGCTGAGGTCTCCCCAATGACAAACTCCCAGTACAGTTAAGTCAGCCTGTTCAGTTCCAACAATCACGAGTGCAGCCATTAGCAGCCATAACTGCATTCTCTCTCTCTCTCTCTCTCTCTCTCTCTCTCTCTCTCTCTCTCTGCATTTCCTATGACATAACTTCCTTTTCCTGTCAGGAAGCTCCTCCCACCACATGTGACTTAGGCTTCCCATGATGTAAGCAGGTCACATGGCCTATTAATGGAGGGGGGAAGATCTTCAAATCTAAATTGCTATTACACCTAATGACTGTAAGCACTCCTAGGAGAACAGAGTCCCTGGTGTTGGTTCTAGGACAGAGAAGAAAGCTGAAGCTTGCAGCTGCAAAAGAAAACACAAAGCATAAGAGTGACTGTGGTGACAACATTGCTGGGGGTCCTGGTCATGGCTCAGGCCCCCAGGTAGAGCACAGAAAATAATGGCACAAAAAATCTGAAGCCTGAGACATTATCTCTCACATCTAGAGACTAGAGCCCAATTCTAACACAAAAATAACAGACAAGAAATAAGCCAGTAAAAAGATGAGCAAGCAAATGAGAAAGAACCCAACCACAGATAGCTACTGTGGGTATGGAGAAGATCTACATTCAACTCAGGAAAAGATAATGAAGTGAATACAGCTATTTCTACTCCAAAGAAAAAAGCATAGTCACAAGTTCATTCGGTTCTGGTCTTTTCTTCACAAATGCCTAAAAGTCCTTTAACTCATTAACCCATTTTTTTTTTTTGCACTCAGCTTCATTCTGGCTTGCAAACCCAGCTCCTTTGCTCTTTAGAATATAATGTTGCATGCCCTTTGGACTTTTAACGTAGAAGCTGCTAAATCTTGTGTTATCTTGACTATAGCTCTACAGTATTTAATTATTTTTTCTCCTCCCCTCAAAAAACGTTTTAGAAAAGCTTTAAAAAGACTTTAAAAATCAAATAAGAGAGGTTGAGGAAAAATTAGGGGAAAAACATAATAGCAAGGCAAGAAAATTATGAAAAGAAAGTCAACCAATTGGAAAAAGAGATCCCAAGCCTTATGGAAGAAAATAACACCTTAAAAATTAGAATTGGACAATGAGAAGCTGATGACTTCATAAGATACTAAGAAATAATAAAATCAAATGAATGAAAAATGTGAAACATCTCACTGGAAAAACCACTGACCTGGGGAACAGATCAAGGAAAGACAATATAAGAATTGTTCAACTACCTGAAAGTTATCATCGAAAAAAGAGTCTAAACACTATACTTCAAGAAATTACTAAGGAAAATTGCCCCGAAGTCTTAGAACTAGAGGTTAAAATGGACATTGAAAAAAATCTACCAATCACCCCCTGAAAGAGATCCCCAGATGAAAATTTACAGAAACATCATAGCTAAGCTTTGAAGCTCCCAAGTCAAAGAAAAATACTACAAGCAACTACAAAAAATAATTAAATACTGTAGAGCTTTAGTCAAGATAACACAAGATTTAGCAGCTTCTACATTAAAAGTCCAAAGGGCATGCAACATTATATTCTAAGGAGCAAAGGAGCTGGGTTTGCAAGCCAGAATAAAGCTGAGTGCAAAAAAAAAAAAAATGGGTTAATGAGTTAAAGGACTTTTAGGCATTTGTGAAGAAAAGACCAGAACCAAATGAAAATTTGACCTACTAGATTCAGGAGAAACACAGGAATGTAAACATTAAAGACCAATTATGAGGTATTTAATAAGGTCAAAATGTTTACTTCTCTACATGGGAAAATGTTATTTGTAAATCTTCAGAATGCTATCATTACTTGGATAGTTTGGAAGAGCATACATAGAAATTATAAGAGCTTAGCATTTGAGTTGAATTAGGATGGTCCTAAAAAATAAAATTGGATAGGGAAACATAAAATGGAGCAATTATCTCATAGAAATAATGCATGAATGGAAGAATTATTACAGTGGAGGCAGGACAGAGTGTAGGGCAGATAGTGCTAGAAAATTATTCTCATCAGAACTGGATTAGAGAGAGAATAACATATATATCTAGAATGGTATAAAAGTTTTCTTTAACTTACAAAGAAATAGGAGGGTAAGGGGATAGGATATGGGAGACTGTTAGAAGGGTGGGTAAATTAGGGAACAGGAAAGTAAGGAGAGAAGATAAGGTATTCTTAGAAGGGGCAAGCCTTAGGGAGGTGGTGGTTAGAAGTAAATTAGATGTTTGAGGAGGAATAAGGTAAAAAGAGGGGGAGAGAAAGATAAACAGTGAGGGAAAACAGGATGGAGGGAAATGTTCAATTAGTGATTATAATTTTGAATGTGAATGGGATGAACCCACCCATAAAATGGAAATGGATAGCAGAATGAATGAAAAATCAAAATCTAACAATATATTGTTTACAAGAAACACATTTAAAAATGAGAGATACACATATAGTAAAAATAAAGAGCTGGAGTAGAATTTAAGTTGGGGGAAAAAAAGCAGGAGTAGTAATCATGATCTCAGACAAAGTTAAAGCTGTGATTTAAAAATGTACCATAGATAATGGAGCAATAGCAATAGTAAATCTATATGTACCAAGTTTTTAAGAGGAAAGCTAAATGAATTACATCTGGAAATAGCAAGACTATAATAGTGGGGGACTTCAGCCTTCCCTTCTCCAAACTAAATAAATCTAACCGAAAACTAAATAAGAAAGAAGTCATAAAGATGAATAGAATCTTAGGTAAGCTAGATATGATAGATACCTGAAGAGAACTGAATGGAAATAGAAAAAAAAATACCTTTTTCTCAGTGGTACATGAGTCCTTTACAAAAACTGACCATAGATTAGGGAATAAAAACTTTATATTTAAAAGCAGAAAATCAGAAGTATTAAATGCATCATTTTCAGATACTGACGTGATAAAAATGATATTTAATAAGGGACCATGGAAATTAAGTGGAGACTAAATAACTTAATCTTAATGAATGGGTTAAAGAACAAGACATAGAAATAATAAATAATTTTATCAAAGAGAATGATAATAATGAGACAACATACCAAAACTTATGGGATGCAGCAAAAGCACCAACCAGAAGAAAATGTGTATTTCTAAATGCTTATGTCAATAAAATAAAGAGCAGACCAATGAATTGGGTATGCAAGTTTAAAAAACTAGAAAAAGAAAAATTAAAAATCCCCAATTAAACACAAAATTGCAAGTCCAAAAAATTAAAAGTGAGATTAATAAAATTGTAAGAAAACCATTGAACTAATACATAAAATTAAAAGTTTGTTTTATGAAAAAAACAATAAAATAGATAAACCATTGGTTAATATGATTTTTTTAAAAAGGAAAACAAAATTATTATCAAAATTGAAAGGGGTGAATAAACCATGAAGATGAAATCAAAGAAATTATTAGAAGTAATTTTGCCTAATTATATATCAATAAATTTAAAAATTAAAGTGAAGTGGAAGAATATTTACAAAAATATGAACTGGCTAGATTAACAAAGAGGAACTAGAATGTCTGGATAAACCTATTTTTGGAAAAGAAATTGAACAAACCGTAAATGAGCTTCCTAAGAAAAAAACATCAGGACCAGATGGATTTATAAATGATTTTCACCAAACATTTAAAGATCAACAAATTCTAATAATAAATAAATTATTTGGATTAATAGACAAAAAAAGAGTCCTATTGAATTCCTTTTATAAAATCAATATGGTGCTGATATCTAAACTAGGAAGAGAAAAAAAACAGAAAGAAAATTATAGACCAATTTTATTAATAAATATAGATGTAAAAATCCTAAATAAAATACTGACTAGGAGACTACAACAATACATCGAAAAAATTATACATGGTTACCAAGTGGGATTTATACCAGGAATGCAGAGATTGATGGTTTAATATAAGGAAAATTATCAACATAATTGATTATATCAATAACAAAAGTCATGAAAATCATGATTACGTCAATATATGCAGAAAAACCTTTTGCCAAAATACAACACTATTCCTGTTAAAAAAAATACTTGAATGCATATGTGTAAATGGATTTTCCTTAAAATGATAAGAAGCATCTACCTAAAGCCGTCAGCAAGCATTATTTGTAATGTGAATAAGCTAGAAGTCTTCCCCACAAAATCAGGAGGGAAAGGATGCTCATCATCATCAACAGTATTAATATTGTATCAGAAATGTTACCAATATTAATAAGAAAAGAAAAAGAAATTAAAGGAATCAGAATGGGCAATGAGGTACTAAAACTGTTTCTTTGCAAACAATGTGATGATATACTTGGAAAATTCTAGAAATTCAACTAAAAAGTTGATTGAAACAATAAATAATTTTTAGCAAAATAGCAGCATAAACCCACATAAGTCATCAGCATTTTTATATATCACCAACAAAACCCTGCAAGAAGAAACAGTAAGAGAGACCTCATTTAAAGTAAAGACATACCCTATTTAAAATAACCATCAACAGTATAAAATGCTTGGGAGGATTTCTGCCAAGACAAACTCAAGTACTACATGACCATAATTATAAAACACTTTTAATACAGGTAAAATCAGATTTAAATAATTGGAAAAATATTAATTGTGCATGGATAGACATGTTTAGTAAATGCTTATTGACTTGACTTTGCAATCTGAATTTTGACCTCATCTCAACTGAAACTGCTCTCTCCAGTTAATAATGATCTTTTTCTTAATTACTAAATCTGATGGTCTTTTCTTAGTCCTAATCCTTCTGGACCCATCTGCTGCATTTGACCCTACTGGCCACTCTCTCTAATTCCCTTCCTCCTCCTTCCCTTTCTTTCTGTTTTTGTTTTTGTTTTTTTTTGTGTGTGTGTGTGACACTACTCTGTCCAAATTTGCCTCTATCTTGTTTGGCTACTTCTTCAAAGTCTCCTTTGCTGGCTCATCATCTATATCCTGCACTGCCCATATACTAGAAGACTTTAATATCCATTCCAATGTTCTCTGAAACTACCTAATCTACCATCTCCTTAACCTATGTGTATTCTCCAAGGTTTTGTCCTGCACCCTTCTCTCTCCCTTCCCCTTTCCTATTCTCCCCGCCCCTTCTCTCTGTCTGTCTCTGTCTCTCTGTCTGTCTCTGTTTCTCTGTCTCTGTCTGTCTCTGTCTCTCTCTCTCTGTCTCTCTCTGTCTCTCTCTCTCTGTCTCTCTGTGTCTCTGTGTCTCTCTGTCTGTCTCTCTGTTTCTCTCTCTCTCTCTCTCTCTCTCTCTCTCTCTCTCTCTCTCTCTCTCTGTCAGTCTCTCTAACTCAATCGCCTGCAGTGGATTTCAGTATCATGTCTTTGCAGGTGACTCCCAGTTCTATACATCCTGCCCCAGTTTCTCCCCTGAGTTTCAGTGACACATCACCAATTCCTTATTGAACATTTCCACCTGAGCCTCCGGAAGACATTTTAAACTCAGTATGTCTAGAACTGAATTCATCTTCCCCCTCCCTTCTTTGAAACATCCCTAATTCTGTCGAAGGTATCGCCATCCTTCCAGCATCTCAAATTCCTAATCTTGACATTATGCTAGAGTCTTCACTCTCCCTAATAATGCTGTTTTTGTCTTTACCGCACCTCTCGCATTTGACTTCAAGCCCTCATCCCCTCACCTACATTTTTGGAGCAGCCTCCTATCTGGTCTCCCTGTCCCAAGTCTCTCACCACTCCAATCCCTCCTTTAGATTGCTGCTAAAGTCTTTTCCCTTTATCACAGATATGACCATGTGACTCCCCTATTCAACCAATTCCAATGGTTTCCTATTTCAGATAGGAAAATAAACTCCTCTAACTCTCAAAGCCTCAACCTATCATTCTACCTGCATTAGATACTATTCTTCGTCCTGCATTCTGTGGTGCAGCCAAACTGGCCTTTCTTCTGTTCCTCACACACAATATTCCACCTTTCCTGTTTTGGGACTTTCGCCCTGGCAGTCCTCCCTGCAGACTCCTCCTTTAAGATGTAGCTCAGGCATCATCTTCTCCATGAAGCATTTCCTGATCTCCCCAAATGTTTATGCTATGCCTCCCAAACTACTCTATATATAACCTTTTGTCGTATATTTGTATTTATTCTGTATATATGTTTATAGGCATTTGGCTCTCCCATAGAAAACAAGCTCATTGTAAACAGGAATTATTTCATTCTTTATTCTTGTATCTCCAGCACCTAGCACAGTGTCTGGCACGTAATAGGTTCCTGGTAACAACAAGAACAGCCAGCATTCACATAGTCCTTTAAGGTTTTCAAAGCACTTTACAAATATTATTTTATTTTATTCCCAAACGACCCTGGGAGGCAGGTGCTATGACTATTCCCATTTTACAGTTGAAGAAACTGAGATAGACATTAAGGTACTTGCCCAGGGTCACACAGCTATTAAACATCTGAGAAAGATTTGAACTCAGGGCTTCCTGACTGCAGGTCCAGCTTTTTATCCACCCACCACCCAGATGCCTGCTTTGAAAAATACTCGATTGACTGAATAATTAAACATGCATACTTCCTTTGTCACCTCTAGTTCACACTCTGTTGAGAATTGGGAGGAATGAGAACCTAAAGATTTTCCTCTCTTTGCTCCATTCATGCTTGTTCTTTCATGGGCCTTTTCTAGCCTCACACCCATTTAGCCTTTTTATATTCTTGAAAACATTTGAAGGAGTCATGAGAAGCTAGATGAAGGTACAGTCTCCAACACTTGTCAGCTTTTTTTTAAACCTTGAGTCTCTTAATCTCTCTGAGCTTCAATTTCTTTGATTAAAAAGTATTGAAAATAATATTTGCATTTATGGTATCTGTCATTCATTATCATCATTCTATTCCTCCAAAGCTTTGATCCTCTTCATCCTTGGTCTTCCTTTTTTCCATAAATATTAAAAAAGAAAAAAGCTAAACTAAAATAAAACAAACCAAACAACTAGATGAAAGATTGCTCTGAATCACTAATAATAAAAGAAATGAAAATTTGAACAGCTCTGAGGTTTAATATTACACACAACAATTTGGGGAAAAGACGAGAAGAGTCAGTGTTTGAGAGGCTATGGAAAGACACACAAGCTAACACAATGATGGTAGAGCTATGAAATGGTCTAACCATTCTGGAAAGCTAATCTGGCACTATGCTAAAAAGAAAAAGAGTTAGAATGTTGATAACCTTCAACCAAGAGCTCCTACTGTCAGTCATATATATGTATATATGTGTATGTGTGTACATATATATGTGTATATATATAAAACCTCCAAAGAGGTTAAAAAAAAGTTTAGTTTACATGAAACAATTTACAGCAGCACTTTTTGTAACAACAAAGACTAGAACACAGTAAATGTCTATCAACATAGCAATGGTTAAACAAATTGTATAATGGAATATTTCTGTTCAGTAAGATATAATGAATTTAAAGAATGCAGGGTAAATTTATGTGATACAAAATGAAGTAAGCAAAACCAGTCAAGTAATACACACAACTAAAATAATAATAAAAACAAAAATTATGTATATAGGTATCTAATTATATATAGTGATTTATGTATATATGTATGTGTGTATATAGATATATAGAGAGAGATATATAATTACTATATAATTATAATGGCCTATCTTGGCCCTAAAGACAAAAATGTGAGAGTGAACTTTGCTCTCATCTTTGTAAAAATGAAGAACTATAGAAATGACAGAATATTTTGTCAGATTTGATTGATACATTGTTTCATTTTAATGGCTTTCCCCTCCTTACTTTTTTTTTTAATTACAAGGTGTGGGTCTCTGGGAGAGGTAGAAAGGATGAATATATTGGTAGAGGAAAGTTTTGGAAGGAAAATAAAATAAATCAGTAAAAATTATTTTATAAATTTTTTAAAGGATCAAATGAGATAATATGCAAAAACTACTATAGAAACCATAATGCCCCACTGAAATATGGGCTAACATGGCAGTGCTCAGTTAATGCTGCAAATGTTTATTTTATTTCTTGATTGAATTCTTTTCAGAAAGTTCTTTGGATATGAAAGTTCCCTATGATAGTGCATATGGCTGAGAGTTAACTACGACCTCTCCCCTTTCAACCTCTTGCTACAGGAATAGAAAGTTAATTTTATCATTGGAAAGGTATGATAACTGTGGGTCCATTCACTATTCTAGTGACACTCCAGATGGACAAAACTGGCCTGGGCAAAGCTCCCATATATCTATATTTATTTTATCTTTATCTGTGTTGTTGTTCAGTTGTTTCAATCATATCTGTCTCTTCATGACCCCCCATTAGGGGTTTTCTTGGCAAAGATATGGGAGTGGCTTACCATTTCCTTCTCTGGCTCATTTTACAGATGAGGAAACTGAGGCAAGCAGGGTTATGCGACTTGCCCAGGGTCATATAGTTAGTAAATGTCTGAGGTCAGATTTGAACTTATGATGAGTTTTCCTGACTCCAGGCCTGGCATTCTGTTCACTGTACTACCTACCTTATGTCTCCAACTACATTTATATCCATATCTATCTATGGATTTATCTTTCCATTTATCTATCTATCTACCTATCTATCTGTAAGGGAGTGTACCTCAGTGAGAGTTCATCAAAAGCTAAAGATCTAAGATCTGCCAGGCTAAAATAGTGAGATATTCAAAGGCTATAGGGAAATCCTTCTGGTGCAAAATAGAAATTCCTAACAAACAGGGCTGGATGCTTGAATGCTTGGATTGCATATGAAGAGGCCAGACAGAAAATGAAAGGTGCCTTGGAGGGATGGACTGCATTCACACCTTTGTTCTTAGCCATTCATCTATATAAGATTTCCAAAGGAATTTGGGAGGTGAACATGATTGAGTAAAACTATTTATTGTCCATGAACCTCTGTTTTAAAAATATTTATAACTATATTTCTGTATTACCAGTTTTCCTTGTAATCCTATGTAATTATTTTATTCATTTAAAAACATTTTTCAGAGAAAGTAGCCACAGACTTCATCAGACTGCCAAAAGGATACATAACACATAAGTTAAGAGCTCCTATCCTGGGAGCAGAACCAGGAGATCATTATACACAATTACAGACATATAGTGTCTGTAAGGACTAACTTTGATAGACTTGACTCCTCTCATCAATACAAGGTTCAAAGGCAGCTCCAAAAGAGTCATGATGAAAAAAGCCATGCACATCCAGAGAAAGAATTACGGAGTCTGAAAGCAGATTAAGGCAAACTATTTGCTCTCTTTTTTTTTTCCTTCTTTTTTGGTTTCATTTCTCTTTTCTCATGATTCATTCCCTTGGTTATAACTCTTCTTTATAACTGGACTATTATGTAAATAAGTTTGATATGAAGGTATATGTAGAGCCCACATTGGATTACATGCTGTCTTGGTGGAGTGGGGGGAGAGGAGAGGGAGGGAGAGAAGCTTTAGAACCCAAAACTCATAAAACTGAATGTTGTAAACTAAAAATAAAAAATAAATTTATTTTTTAAAAAAGGATCCTTATCTTACAGTGATAAGGGTAGTGTAGGAAGAAAAGGGCTTTTGAGCCTAGAATAACTTGTCAATGGGAGAGACTGCCTCTCCTCCCCAAAAAACCTTTGATCTGAGCCTTCCTTTGGGGTTTCGTCCAGTCCCAAATGTTGTTGTCCTAGAATGAAAGAGCTCTGCAGCACTCTGGCTAAACAGACCACATCACCCAGCAGAGTCAATGTTTGATGGTGGAAAAGCAGTTATCAACAATATTGTTTGATGCTGGTTAAAAAATAGAAAAATCTATTAGTAGAACACGTTAGGTACACAAAACCTAGAAGAAAGTGAACAAGGAGGAACAAATTATTCAATAAAACCAAGAACTACAATTACTGGGGTAATGATTCACTAATCTGACAAAAAGTTCTGCAAAACCTGGAAAGCAATCTGGCAGAAACTGGCTTTATAGAAATTCCTCACACCATATACCACAATAAGCCCCAAATGTACAATAACCTAGATGTAAAATGTTATATCATAAACAAATTAGAGGAGCAAGAAAGGAAATTGCTTTCAAAATTTTGGATAGAGGAAGAGTGCTTAACCAAATAAAGGATAGAAACTCACAATACATAAAATGGGAAATTTTGATTACATAAAATTGAAAAGTTTTTGCACAAACAAAATTAATGCAACTAGAATTAGAAGAACAGTTAATGGGAGGAGGGAATCTTTGCAGCAAATTTCTCTGATAAAGATCTGATCATCAAGATATATAAGGAAGTTGAACCAAATATATAAGATCCAGGACCCCAATAACCAGTCAAAGGAAAGAAAGAGCTGTTCTCAAAAGAAGAAGTGCAAACTATCAACAACCATATACAAATGTTCAAATCACTAAGAATAAGAGAAATGTCAATTAAAATAATTCTGATTTTTTTTTAACTTCATGCTCAATCAGATTGTCAAAGTTGGCCAAAAAACAACAACAAAGCCAATTGTTAGAGGAATGGGAAAAGTACAAGTGCACTAGCACATTATTAGAGAAGCTATAAAGTGGTCCAACCATCCCATAAAGCATAAGAGCACTACTGAGCATATAATCCCGAAGAGACCCAACAAAGATAGAAATTATTTTTCTGTACAAAATACCATTTTTGTTGTAGAAAAGAATCGGAAACAAAGTATTTTACCACCAAATAATTGAACAAATTATGGCATATGAATATGGTAGAATATTATTGTGCTGTATAAAATTATGAAAGGGACAAATTCAGAGAAACCTGGGAAGACTTATATGAACTGGTAAAGAATGAATTTACCAGAACAAAGGAAACAGTTTATTCAATAACTACAATACTGTAATAAACAACTTTGAAAGACTTAAGGCCTGTGATCAATGTAATCTCATGATTCCAAAAAACCAATGACAACTTATGCTCCCTACAACTTGGCAGGGATGGGATGGACCAAAAATGCAGAATGAGAATTACATTTTCAGATAAAGCTGATGTGGGGATTCATTTTGTTTGACTATATTTGTTTTTTACAAAGGGGGACCTTTATTTTTTTTTTTTTGCTTTATTTTGTGAAGGAGACTTTGGCAGGATAGATTAGGGATAGCCCCTAAAAAAGGATGAAAAGAAAGACAAGTGTCAATGAATCATTTTTTTAATTCATAGAAGAGAAAATAAAGCAGTCCAGAAAGAGCAACAGACAAGTATGGCAGGGTCAGAACTACCATGTGAAATTTGAATTAGACTTTAACAAGAGTACAAAGCAGGGATTCAGAGTTCCATATGCAATTCTCAATTTTGTTTTTCTTTGTGTAGAGAATTATTCACGATTGCTCATTTTTTGGTGACATGCATAACAATAAAAAGGAAAATTCAATTTAAAAATTAAAAAACAAAAGTCAAGTGTTGTTATGGTAATTATGGTGGGACTTTTTTGCTATTCTTCTTTTTTGGAATACTAAGGCCATCAAGTGCCTTCTGTTGCTAGCAGCTGTTGTGGGGGTGAAAGACCAATAACACCAGCACATAGGAGGGCTGCTAGCACAGGTCCTTTGATCTGCTTTTCTAAGGAAAGCAACTTTAAGGGGTTAACAATCTCGCTTTAATCAAACGTACATATACCACTCACTTAGTTCAGGGGGAAAAGCCAACACCTTGAACTTCAGAGCAAATACAAACAGAAATCACAAACAGAGACAATATCAGCAGATCAAATAACACAAACCAGTAGACAGGACTCTAGCTTTCTGTCCAACATCTCAATGCATAGTTACCAAGGAAGCACCAACATCTGGGTTTTCAAGCCGGGAGGGATCCTTAACAACAGCTACCCAGAGTCTCATCTGGTCAAATCATACAACACTTTTCCAGTGAGTGAGAGCCCCCAGCAAAACTCTAACCTCTGAGTTTATATGCCCGGTTCAGGGTCAAAGGGCATCACAACCATGCGACTCAAACCTATGTCCTCAAAGACTCCCAATTTAATCAAAGAAACAAAAGTCAGACTCATCAAAGGCACCTGATAACCTAAGTGCTCCAAAAGAGAAAACAGTAAAAAAAAAAAAAAGTCCCACCTCAATTGCCATAACGGCGCTCTTGCCGTTGGTCTTTCACCCCTACAACAGCTGCTAGCAATATTGTTGTTATAAAAGTTCAGTTTAATTCACATTTGCCATTTTGGCCTGGCGTGAGCAGAGGAGCCAGGTGACTTGAAGGGTGCTGGTGGTACCAGAGCAAGCAGAGTCCTTCTAGAAGCTCATACCAGGAGATCTTTCCAGAGAATGGGACTTGACAGAGGAGCCCCAATCAGGTAAGGAAGGGTATCAGGAAAGGGAAATGAAGGGAGTAAAAACAGGAACCTGAGCCAGAAAATCCAGTGACAGGAGGAATCAGACTTTTTCGAGCTGTTTCATTTCTGGCAAATTACCTTTCCCTGGGGACCATTATCTGTAGTAATATACTTAACTAAGCCTAAAGATGCCATTAACCAAACAGGTTAGTCTGGTGAAATTGAGTCATGAGCATCTGATCACCTTCCTTTAATCTTTACAGGTTATTACCCTACTCCGGTCAGCAGAATTTGAGCTGGTATATCCTGTTGCTGAAAGGATGAACTTTATGTAATCAATAAGGCTTAGTCAAGTGTGATATAACGTTAAGGAATGTAGCACATGAGCAGATATAAACGGATCGGCATTTGATTGGAATGAAACAATAACAACCAAAAAGTCTGAAAATTATGAACATGCAGCTCTATATAATGCTACCTATCAAATGATTATTCTCTGGGTTGAAGGGAAATTAGTAAGAAAAAAGAATATTGTAACAAGAACAAAGTCTCCTTTGAGAATCAGGCTCCCTGTGGGATTTATTGGTAGCTGGAGAATAGTATCATCTGATTAAAAAGCTCAAATTCTCTGAAATCTTTTATTATAATTCAAGCACCTTGCCATATCAAGCTTTCTGTTGTTTACCTATTGAAACCACAAAAAAGGAGGCATAGAGAGAGATTCCTTCATAGCCACTAGGTCTAATTAAGGAGGCTCGGCATAGAGAGGTGGAATCATGGGGTGTTTGTGTTCCACAGCAAAGGACGTTTTGGAAAAAAATCATTTGGGAAACTTAATACCTTAGAATGATTTAGCCTAGGAGACATATTGCTGAGAAATTCAAGCAGCCTTATCACAGGAACACAGAAGCACCTTTACCAATTAGATGTACCTGGTGCTACTGACAGAGGCCATTCAGGAAGTAACCTGATCATCAAACTACTGAGATGACTCCTCAGGGGACTGGGAGGCGGGGGAGGAGCCGTCCCAATGATGGGTATTGAATGCATCTTGACCCAGCCATAGGCAGACACGGGCAGGTAGACTAGAGTGGTAGGGGAGAAGGGCAAAAAAGATATGCTTTCTCATCTCTGTCTCTCTCTGTCTGTCTTTGTCTCTCATCTCTCTCTTTCTCTCTCTCTCTCTCTCTCTCTCTCTCTCTCTCTCTCTCTCTCTCTCTCTCTGCCTTTCCCCACTCCATCTCCTGGCTCTGTCCCTTTCTGTGCGTATCTCTCTTGTTTATCTCTCTCTGTGTCTCTGTCTGTCTCTCTTATGCACCACACACACACACACACACACACACACAAGCATACATACACACCTCACACCTAGATTATTGAAATAGCCTGCTGGTTAATTTCCCTGTCTCAAGTTTTATTTCCACCTCAGTCCATCCTCCACTTAGCTGTCAAGGTGATCTTCGTAAAGTGTAGATCAGCCCTGTACTCAATAAACTCCAGGGGCTCCCTACTATCTCCAGGATCAAATAGAAAATCCTCTAGCTTTTAAAGCCCTTCATAACCTAGCCCCTTGCCTACTTTTCCAGTCCTCTCATATTTGACTGTCTTCCATGTACTTTACAATCCAGTGACACTGGCCTCCTCACTCTTCCCAAGAGACATTCCATCTTCCAACTCTATGCATTTTCATGGTCTTCCTCTCATACCTAGAAGGTTCTCCCTCCTCACCTCTGTCTCCTAGCTTCAAGTCTCAGCTCACAGTTTGAAAGATGCCCTTCCCAGTCCCCCTTAGTGTTCATGCCTTCCCTCTGAGACTATGTACTTCAATGTATTCTGTATATATCTTGTTTATTCATAGTTGTTTGCATGCTGTTCCCTCCACTAGATTGTGAGCTCCTCAAGGGCAGGGACTAATTTTGCTTTCTTTGTATCCCTAGCATCGGGCCTGGCACACAGTGCCAGGCACATTTAATAAATCCTCGTGACTGACTGACAAGGAGCTTATCTAGTTAAAAGAAAGAAGATATACAACAATTTTTTATAGTATCGATAACAGCCCAAGACTGTAATAGAAAAAAATGTGTCATGTGGTTGATTAATTAGCGTATGAATTGTGCAAACTGTACATGCTGATATACGTAGAGATTAGGGGAGAGATTTGGTAAACACATTCTCACTTCAATGTGACTAAGGGTGAGGGAGGAAGAATAGACACTGATTCCATTGAGAAAGTCCCAAACACAATAAAGGTATATTGAAATACTTCTAGCTAAGCACGAGTTTCCATAAACAAGAGAATCTATAAACAAAGACAGAACAATAATAAATGTATGCATGCTCCTGAGACTTACTAGACATAAACCCTTGAGGCAAAAGTGAGTCAAGCTGGGATGATTGACTATCTGTGGGGATGCGCATGCACTTGCCAAATGGCAGCCCCATCCAGTACCCACATGTAAGGTTAAGCAGGGTGGGACTTTTTTTTTACTGTTTTCTCTTTTGGAGCATTTATATAATCAAGTGACTTTGATGAGTTTGGCCTTGGTTTCTTTAATTAAACCAGGAGTCTTTGATGATCTGCTTACCTTGAAGGAAAGTCTAGTTTACATGGGTTTGAGTTGAATAGTTGTGACACCCTTTGACCCTGAACAGGGTATATAAACTCAGAGGTTAGCGTTTTGTTTGGGGCTCTCACTCACTGGAAGAGTGTTGGTGTGGAGACTCTGGGTAGCCGCTGGAGCCTCCCAGTTTTGAAGAAAACCCAGATGCTGGTGCTTCTCTTTTTGGTAACTATGTATGTGATATCTTGATCAGACAAAGCCTGTCTGTTGAATTGTGTTATTTGATCTGTTGATATTTTCTGTTCGTAATTTCTATTTGTATTTGCTCTGAAGTTCAGCGTGCTAGCTTTTCCCCCTGAACTAAGTGAGTTATATATGTATGTGTGTTTAAAGTGTGATTAAAGTGAGGTTGTTAACTCCTTAGAAAAGCAGATCAAAGAATCTGTGCTGGCCGTTCTTGTTGCTGGTCTTGTTGGGTCTCACACCCCCACAGCAGCTGCTAGCCACATTGTTGTTACAACCCTTGAACTGCAGAAGTCTATGCCATGACATATAGGGAACACACAATTACAGATGAAGCCACTCTCCCTTTAAATGTGGAAACTCTTTCTATAAAGGACTCTTTGGACCAATGGCTCCCTACTTCTAAAATAAAAACAAACAAAACAAAACAATTCCTGTTTAACATTTACAACCCCTTACAAGCTGGCGTCCGCCAACATTCCCATGCTGATTACTCAGACTCTCAAATTTTACATTCCAGTTAAGCTGGCCTTCCTTGGTTCTCCCAGTACATGCCATCACCCATTGAATGCCTTCTTTCCTCATTTCTACCCCTTAGAATACCTGATTCCCTTCAAAGCTCATCTCAAATGCTGCTTCCTACTGAGGCTTATCCTCTCCCATGGAGATTCCTTTTAACTCCCCACACTGCTAAAGCCCCTACAATTACTTTGTACATATCTTATATTTAATTATACACACACACACACACACACACACACACACACACATACAAATGCCTGGAAGAGAGCAGATGCAATTGAGGGGGAAGCACAGGAGCTAAGGGTTGAGAAGTGAATGGGAGGTAAGAGAGTGTACATAAGGCATTACGGACATCTTTTTATAGGATACTAGCTGTTAAAATATGTAGCTCCATAGCATGGTACGTTGAAGGGATGGTTGGCTAAGTGACTGGTTTAAGAGCATGAGATCTGAACGTTCTTGGAGGCAGCAAGAGAAGGTAGAAAAAAAAAAGGAAATGACTAATGGGGAGAAGCTCCTGAGCAGAGAGGAAGAAACTGAGCTCTTGAGAAGGAAGAGAGATGCTTCAGCATCAGACTATGACAAGGAGGAGAGGATTGTGTTCAGTTGTGGGTACCATTGTTAAGGAAGGACACTTGAGCCCAAGATACTTCAGATAAGGGCAATTACAATGATAAAGAGCCTCAACTCCACATAAGATTGTGATGTGGATACAAACAGTATCCTAAGGGTTAATATTAAGGGTTACTCTCCCAGGCCCCTTGAGGAGGTTTGAGGTTCATTCTGTAGCCCATGCTATAACTTGAGCTTCTGTAACTTGGGGGTTTCTTAATGCCCTTTTCCGCTTATCTTGAAATACCATATAACTTGTACGAAAAGAATTGCCCTTGTCCCCCTTATCCTGTGTTCCCTATCCTGTCATTCATCTTCCTCATCCTGTGTCATGACAATTTTTTCTTATCTTCCTCACCTTGTTTGTCCTTATCTTGTCCCTAAATCTCCAACCCCCGTGAGAAACCCTAAACTTACATCATCATCCTGAACATCTCTATATAAGCATAACTTCCCCAAATCTCGGAGTCTCATTTAGCTTTCTTGCCAAGGAGGCCTGTGATGCTTTATCAAATAAAATAAAAAGCTCCCATTGGCTAAAAGAGAAGGTCTAAGTTAATTCTTTTACACATGAACCTGCTCTCCCAACTCTAACCTCAAGAGTTTGTTAAAGGAACTAGGGAAGTTCAGCTCAGGGGAGAGAAAGAAGCAGGGGAAAGGAAGGGGGCATAAAAGCTATTTTCAAACATTTGAAGAGCTGTCCTATGGAGGAGGTATTAGATTTTTTTTTCTTGTTTGGTCCCAGAGAACTGAGCCACTTTCAATGGATGAAATTCCAAAGAGGCAAATTTAGATGATGTCAGGAAAAAAATAAAACTTCTTAGCAATGGGAGCCATTCAAGAAGTATCTCAGAAGTCAGCAACTTCTCTCTTATTGGGAAACTGTAAGCAAAGGCTGGATGACCACTTATCTGACATGCTGCAGTGAGAATTCTTTTCTGGGTAAGGGTTGCAGCGTGGGGAACCTGCAGACTTGAGGCCACACGTGGCCTTCTAGGTTCCAAGGTATGGCCTTTTGACTGAGTCCAAGTTTTACAGAACAGATCTTTTTATTAAGGAGATTTATTGTTTGAAGTTTGGATTCAGTCAAAGGGCCACACTTGAGGACTTGGAGAGCCGCATGTGACCTTGAGGCCACAGGTTCCGCATTTCTATACTAGATGGTCACTGAGGTCCCTCCTAACTCTGAAATTCCATGATTCTAATTCTCTGAGGATCCCCTCAACTCCTGGCTGCCAGAGTATAATGACTTGTAATACAGGTATGCTTCAGAGAAGGGCTCAGAAGACCTAATCAAGGACTTGGCTTTTGCTGACCTCTTCACATATCCTTTTGATGATATTCTTCATCTGGGAGTATGAAGTGTTCAGGAAGAGCTAGCACCTTTGGTGTGAGGGCTTGCCAAGCCTTCTTCAGGGTTGTTCATCCACCTTTGGTGTCCCCTTTCACCCATCTCTCACCTGTGGCTCCAAGAAGCTATAGCATGCTCAGTGACCACACCCCAGTAACACAGTCTCAGAGGATGGGCTAAACATGGTTGATGGTAACTGACAGGTCTCAAACCCATTGGAGAGTAAAGGGAACATCTACATAAAGCATGTGAAAGTAGCAGAATGGTTGGATAAAACCAATTTGTTCCACTGAAGGCGCCTGAAGCAGGCATTGTGGAATGCTTAGAGGTTGGTCATGCACTGAAGGTGTCAAGGTCATCCACTGCATTCTGGCTACTCCTAGTCATCCTGACTTTTGTTCTGCCAGTGGACTTTGATGATTCTGGAAGAGAGAATGAGACTGATGACTGTGTGCAGTTCTGCCTCACTTAAGTCCAATTTCCAATTCATGCTCTAGTTAAGACATCACCCCATGATGTCATTGGTCTTCTCCATAACAAAGGACAAACAACATCCAGCAGCTAAGAACTCAAGCACTTCGTAGCACAAGTTTAGTTCAAGACTTTCCCCAAGGACATGTGCAGAACAGGTGAGTACAAACAACGAGCCAGAGAGGCCACCCAGGTAACCAGATTCTTCAGAGCTTTGTTGCTTTGCCACAAAGAGGTACCATTTCTCTCTTTCTCTACCTCCAAAATATGAGACCCAACAATCACCATATAACAGTGACGGGGTGCAGGCTCTGGAAACTCTCTTGAACTCTCTTTGAATCTTCCCACATGATCAGGAATTCACCTGAGGCTATAATCCTCTCAAATGGCCTTTCATTATTGCTATGCCCAATTCTAGCCCTTAACCTAGCCTAGATTTTCATTGTCCTTTACCTCCTTGATTCTATCTAAATCTCATTCTCTTGGTTCCTGGCATCCAACCTCTAGTCCCCACAGCTTACTGGCCACTCCCATCAACATCTTCCCTACACCCCTCCTCCACTCACCCCAGACTACTTGGCCAACCCTAGAGATTTCCCATAGTCTTTCTATATGTAAGATCTATCTCAGCCTCCATTAGGATGCTCAGATTCAATCTGGCTCACCTGCATTAGGGATACAAATGTTTAGATTTCTTAAGAGTCTGGCCAACATGGCAGACCTTGTTTTTCTTTGTCAGAAAGAAGGCTTGGGTTGAATTTATTTGGGCAGGACCCAGGTATGGCTATTTCAGGATCCCAGCACCCCTAAACCTCAACAGCAGGACAGCCTAACACTAACCTAAAAGTATAAGCACCATAGACAGACTTAGAAGTGGAGAGACATAAGTGCCTTTGTTAGAACTATTCACAACAGCCACTTTCTTGGTTGTGGTAACAATATCTTATATGCTTTAAATCCCCT
Organism: Phalanger gymnotis; assembly: GCA_028646595.1. Taxonomy (NCBI): domain Eukaryota; kingdom Metazoa; phylum Chordata; class Mammalia; order Diprotodontia; family Phalangeridae; genus Phalanger; species Phalanger gymnotis. The sequence continues at coordinate 469,161,304 of CM053622.1, read as the reverse complement.
CCTCCTTTCTGGAGGGGAATGCAATGCAATTGGCACTAATTCTTGTGGGGAACCATCTGGTGTCAAATAAGTCTCTCCTTGCTTGTGTTACTGGATTAGTGATGGTACGATGTGTAGCACCTGATTTAGAGCCAGGGAAATCAGGGTTAGAGCCTACCTTAGATGCTTACATTTGTGTCATCCTGGTCAAGTCACTTAATGCCTCAGTTTCCTTATCTGAACAATGAGGATGATAATATCCATAAGAACATTTTTGTAACTATTAAATAAAGTATTAAATAAGTAAGTATTAAATGAAATAATGTATGTAGTATACCCACTTGGATCACTCCCCCAGCTAGCACTAACACTGGCAAGTTAGGTTCCTAAGTGGGGTTACTGCTACTTCAGATTCTAAGGATAATCCTTCCATTGGCTAATTTATGAGTCTCAACTGGTGTGCTTCCTATTAACAATCAGCCAAAAGATTCACTTTCCTCTTAGAAAAGGCATTCATTCATATGGTATAGTAAGAATAGTAATTAATCAATAAACTTTTATTAAGTGCCTATTATATGCCAGGCAATGTACCAAGCATCAGGGATACAAAAGGAAGCAAAAGACAGTCCCTGTCTTCAAGTAGCTTACAATCTACTGGCAGACACAACATGCAAACAAATATATACAAAGAAAGCTATATACAGGATAAATAGGAAATAATTAACAGAGGGAAGGTTCTAGACTTAAGAGGAGTTGGGGCATGCATGCCTCCAGTAAAAGATGGATTTTAGCTGGAACTTCAAGGAAGTCAGGGAGGTCAATTAGAGCAGAGGAAGGCAAATATTCCAGACATGGGGAACAGACAGAGAAAATTTCCAGAGCTGAGAAATAAACTATTTTGTTCTTAGACCAGCCACAATCACAAAACCTTCCCTTTAAAACCACAGGGACACCCTCTCACTAATAAACACACAGTCTATGATGGAAAGAATGGACACAAACTTAAAGTACAATAGCAATGAGGCATATGTGTAGGAGCGCATGTGACCAAGGCAACTCACAACCCCAGAATTGTAGGGACTTAAATGGTCTCAAGAAGTTCATTGTAGGCAGGGTATTGTTGAGGTTTAAGGGTGCTGGGACCCCAAAATAGCCACGTGTGGGTCCTGCCGAAATGAATTCGACTCAAGCCTTCTTTCAGCCAAAAGAGAATAAAGTTTATTAAAAATCAGCCATTTTGGCCATACTCTTAAGAAATCTTAGCATTTGTAATGCTAAAATTGAATCTGAGCACCTTAAGGGAGGCTCATATACAGAAATACTGCAGGAGGGATCTAGGGTTGACCAAGTAGTCTGGTCCTTGTAGGACATGGCCTTTTGGTTGGATGATGGGCTCAACTGGGTTTGCTCATTATAGGTTACAGAGTATGATATTTCAACTGGATGTGTCATTCCATTGGTGGGCTGGGCTGGGCTGACCAGGTTGCTTGGTTTGGCCACTCTTGATAGGATGTGATATCCTGCTGGATAGGACAATCCACAGGATTCCCTGTGTTCATTCTGCAATCGACACTACAGTCTCCTCTACCTAAAACCTTTAGATGTTATTGTGCTCTTTTCAGCTAGTGTTAATCGCGATCTTTCACAAAGGAAGACTAGTCTAGGACTGACAGAAACCTTTGCTCTTTGACTGTCTCCAGGCTTCATCTTTGAAGTCTGTTGCTTTCCAGGAAGGAGGTAGAAAAGGTATAGCCTTTCCTGTTTGACAGTTCTTTCTGGTTTAGAGCTAGTTTTCCCTCAGTGAAGGCTTCCACCCTTACTTCTGGCAAACCAGTTATTTTTTCCAGATTCGTATTGAGATGCAATGAAATTGAATGGCCTGGAGACAGAAGTATGTAGGTAATCTCTGCTCTGGGGCAGGTTCATTGTCTTTGCTGTTCTTTTCTGTACCCATAGAGCTACTTAAAGCTTCATAACCCTTCTAAGCTTCCTTTACACCTGGAAGGGCCTCATCTTTACAATTCGTTTTCTGTCTCGGCCCCCACCACGTTCAGTTTTGCTCCACTAAACAAGGCATGATCTTACTTTTCAAGGCATTTATTAAGCACTGTGTGCCAGACATATAGGCACAGCTTGGTAGTACAGTGTATAGAGAACCAGGCCTGGAGCCAGGAAGATCTGAGTTCAGATGCAACCTCAGATACTCACTAGCTGTGTGACCCTGGGCAAGTCACTTAACCCCTGTTTGCCTCAGTTCCTCAACTATAAAATGTAGACATACTGGAGAAAGAAATGGCAAACCACTTCAGCATCTTTGCCAAGAAAACATAGAGTTGGACACGACTGAACAACAAATGTACTCAGCACTATGTTAGTATTGGGGATACAAAGAAAAGTAAAAAACAGTCTGATTGGGGAGACGACAAGCTACTATATATAAATAAGATAAATACAGCATAAAAAGGAGAGGGAAGGCACTGACATAAAGGAGGATCAAAAAAGACTTCTTGAGGATGGCAGGATTTTAGCTGGGAATTGAAGGGAACCCAGAGATGAAGGACAGAATTCCAGGTATATAAAATGCTTGGCAAATTTTAAAAGCCTCATGTAAATATGAGTAATTGATGTTATTATTTTTCTAAGGTAGTATAACACCTCCACACATGAACAAAGTCTTTTTTGACATAACTTAGGTATGTCCTTAACAAGAACTTTTTGCTTTTCTTTTGGCAAGTCTTTCCTATCTCCCAAATCTCACCCATTGGTGTTAATGGGTATTCCGATAATTCTCCATCCACCATTGTACCAACAGAGTTCTACCAAGAGGAAGAAATTGCTATCTCCTTAGTAGCTTCCCCTCTTAAAGCCTCCTGTCAATCCTTTTAGATCATTTGAGCCCCAATCATACCCAAAGCATCCAACCTGCTTTGCTCTGCTCTAAAAATGCCCCTTTCTGTGTGAGCAGCTTCAAAGGCCAGATAAGATTGACAAGGGATATCTTTCCTGTTGGTGACAGGATGTCTGCCGCCAGAACAATGGGATTTCTCTTATCTTAGTATTCTAGAGACATTTGTATCTTGTGATCCTAATCTCTAAGTGACCCTACTTTGTCAATTGTCTTGTTCAACTAAGAACTTCCTTTCTTTGATATGGAGATCATAAACTGGAGTTGGGATTGTTACTTACACCATGTCTTCTTTCAGGCAATCAGAAGTTTGCTTCTGATTCCATGATCATGTATCCCCTAGCTTTGAGGGAATAAACTGTATGAATTTACATAGCCTGTTTGCCTTCTTTAACCAAACTTTCAGGTCGACACTCTCAAACCCAAAAGAAGCTTAAACTAAAAATCTTAGCCACCTGAGGCTTCTCCTCAGCCTTCTATTTAAGGTCCCCGAACTACCGTTCTCACAGTGAGGAGGACATTGCAAAGCTCCTAGTTCAACGCAATGTCCCAACTACTTCTTCAGTAGTTCCTTAGGAGGAAATGAAGCTTGTACTCTGAGCCAAGTTCAGAGAATTCCAGTTAAGGTTGGAATTCGTGTGCTGCCTAAACCACTGTTTCTAAGGTAATTCAAAGTAAATTATTTCAAAATCTTCCATTCTGCCACCTGATTGTGGTGGGAAAAAAGAATCCACTTCCATGAGAGTGTTGGAAAACATGTTTTTGTTTTTGTTCTTCAACAAAATGGAGGTGGGGCTGGCTGGTCCTGTGTTCTTTAATAGTCTTCCTAATTTGCTTAATCTTTTTTTTTTTAATTTTGGGATTGGCAAAGATCATATCATTCCCCTTAAGGAAAAGTCTACTCAAGCCAGCAAATATTTATTAAGAATCACTGTATGCAAGTCTAGGATTTGTCAGGGATCCAGCACCAAATGAAGTTAAACACCATATTTGCCTTCATGGTGCTGTACATTTTAGTCGCGGAGATGTATTGGCAATCAAAATCTTAATCTTAGCACTTAATTCAACCAAGTGCCCTTGAAGAGTTTGGCCATTACTTACTTGATTAAATTAGGAGTCCTTGATGACCTCCTTGCCTCAAGGGAAAGCCTAGCTTACACGGGTTCGAGTGACATGTTTGTGACATCAGAGGCTTTTAGACTGATCACGTGAGTTTAAGTCGCATTTTTGTGACGATTTTAGGTTACATGGGTAAGTTGCATGTGTGTCATGGTCACCATTGAAAAAGATATAAAACCTGGGGTTGGCTTTCTTTTTTTGGAGCTCTGACCCACAGCACAAATATTGCATGACTCTGGGCCAGCCATTGGGTTGCTTTCCTTAGTAAAGTAGATCAAAAGAACCTGGGCTTTCAGCATTCTGTGAGCTGGTTATTGTTGGTTTTTCACCCCTGCAGCAGCTGCTAGCTGGATTGTTGAAACAAGAGGCCACCCATGACTACATGAAAAGTGAAATATTACCTAAGATTTTAATTCACTTCATTGATAGAATCGAAGATTTGAAAGGGGTTCCAGAGGACACATAATTTAATCTTTACTAGAAGCATGAATCCTTTCTATAGTATCTTGACAACTAGTCACAATGCAGAGCTTCTAGTAACAGGGAACCCACCATCTCATAAAATTAAAGGCAATAATAGAATATATTACATTTCATACATTATGATACAAATTATTTGGCCTTTAATCACTGTTGCTACAAATATGAGACCATAACAAATAATTCTAATAGAGAGCTTTTACTTTGTAGTTTTGTTTTATGTATAAGATGCCCATTTTAATTCCCTGGGAATACAGATAGAAATTCACAGGAGAATACGGAATGATCCCCAAAAGGCAATCTTTTGGCTGGCATAGGAAGTGGAAATCCAGCTGTGACTCAAACAGCTAAGACTATTTGTAGCTTAAGAGAAACTATGTTTAAAACAGAACATCACAGTTTCTGTGTAGGTTTGCCAACTTGTGATTTGAATTCCAAGTCACAGTATTTCAAAAGAGAGAGCTCTTTTATTTCATTCTTGTCATCTGGAATTTGTGCTTCGGTGGCTGGTCAGTAGGGTCAATCCAGGACCTGCCTGTGGTTTTTCTAGAAATATGTTAAGTAGCAGAACTTTGAGATGGAAGATGGCTGAACAGGTTCTGGGAAGTGTATTTGAAGGAAATATAGATAGATAGATAGACAGATAGATGATAGATAGATAGACAGACAGAAAGATAGATAGACAGAAAGATAGACAGACAGATAGAAAGATAGATAGATGATAGAGATAGAAAGATAGATAGACAGATAGACAGACAGAAAGATAGACAGATAGATAGATAGACAGAACAATAGATAGACAGTTAGAAAGATAGACAGATAGATGATAGAGATAGAAAGATAGATAGACAGACTGAAAGATAGACAGATGATAGATGGAAAGATAGATAGAAAGATAGAGAGATAGACAGACAGATAGATAGATGATAGAGATAGATAGAAAGATAGACAGACAGGTAGACAGACAGAAAGACAGACAGAACAATAGACAGAAAGATAGATACGTTGATGCACAATACATATGTGCATACATACATGCCTAATAGATATCAAGTATTTATTAAGCACTTACCAGATATCAGACACTGTGTTAAATGCTGAGTAGACAAATAAAAGCAAGGAAGATAGTTCCTGCCCTCAAGGAGCTTACGTTCTGATTGGGGAGAAGATAATATGTAAAGGGGGGCTGGAAAGGAAGCGAGTATCCACCAGGGGTCATGGTGGGGAGACTACAGAAACTGACAATGACATGGGGCAAGATAAGACAAAGAGCTTCTCATCTATAGGAGGTGGGGATGGGAAGGATCCTGGAACAGTAGTGTCAAGGGTGTCATGCTGAGAATATGGCAAACATGATTTGTAACTTTTGTAAAATTTCTGAAGCACAAATGCTTACACTGAAAATTTAACAATTGGTTCTCTTGAGCCAGTTAGAGCTGGTTCCAGAACACCCTTGGAAGGAGTCCAAGTTTCTGGTGGGGGTTAAGATGGTCTGAGTGTGTGGTCAAGGTGAAAAGATGCAGGAATTATCAGTGAAAGAGAGGCCATTTTCTTCCCACCCTGGAAGAGATTCAGGGTCTCTACCCAGAACGGCATTGTGATAGGGTGGAGATGTTACACTTTGGCTGTGGTAGCAGCTGGATAGAGAATGTTTAGGGACTATGGGATAGGATGGAGCAATAATTGCAGTGATGGCAGTCAGTGATGTGCAATGAGGAGCTGTGGGAGAAAGGAGCACTGATCAGGTTGGTGCCCTCATTCAGTGGGGCAGACTGGACAACTGGGACCAAACTGTGAGACCAGAAAACGGATCATACATTTTCCCTTTCCCACTCCTTTTCTGTCCAGAAGGATGAGGGAATAGACCAGAGTTTCCTGGTCTTTACATTTGTTTTACTGTTATGTTAAGTCATACTTTTAAAAGTTGACTCAATATAGATAAAATCTGGCCTACTTTAAATTCTTTTGATTTATGTATGTCTATAATTGTAAACAGAGGTTGCAGATGGGGGAGGAACAGTGTTTGCTTTTGATATAGAGAAATTATAAAGCCCAGGTCCAAAAACACTAGACCTTCTACTGGCTGGGGCAGAAAATGTTAAAAAAAAAATCCAAAGGGTTCTAGCTCCTTAAAGTTATGGTTAACATTTTAATTTAATCAGTTTGGAATTTGCTGGGGGTAGAGCTAAATTGAGAAAATAATCTTATGGTCCTGATTTATTGACTTTGGATAAACTTCCCAAAAGTTTGAACTAAACTAGATCCAGGATTTTCCTCTTGCCCTTCAAGCTAAAATGAGTCAGAGCACCATTTATACTTCTGGGACAAGGCCAGGCTGTTGGGTCATGTGAACTCAGTCTTACTTCCCCTCTCCCTGCTCTCTGTAGGAGTTGAGGGTAAAGACTAAAGCATAGGAACTGCCTGGTGGGAGGCAAAAAGATGTGGCTATTGCTTGCTACATTGTCCGCATTCCAAAGGTAGGGGCAAGAGGTGGGACTCATTTTTTTCCCCTTTTGGAATAACCCCCAATTTCACACTTAGGTATGGATGGACATTACAGATATGTACATGGTCATAATGAATGGCATCTATCTTGCCCTCTGAGTTGTGCCTCTTGTTCATCTAACAGTATATGGAGTTAGAAGTGATTTGTCTAATGAGAAAACTAACTACTTGTTCCCTGTTAGCTGGCTGCCATCTTTAAGTGAGCAGAGCCACTCTTCCACCCCCACCATAGGGCATGACTCTCCCTTATCTAGGTGACGCAGTGGACAGAATACTATCATCCTGAGTTCAAATCTAGCCTCAGACACTTACTAGCTGTGTGACCCTGGGCAAGTCACTTAACCCTGTTTGCCTCAGTTTCCTAATCTGTAAAATAAGCTGGAGAAGGAAACGGTAAACCACTCCAGTATCTTTCCCAAGAAAACACCAAATAAGGTAATGAAGAGTTAGATATAGCTGAAACAACTGAACAAAAGCAACACTTTGCTCCTCACTTAGGAGTAGGTGGTCTATTAGAGAACAAAGAGTTGAGGAAACTTCTCTAAGGCCTCTGAAGGAAGGAATATTCACTCGGTCTCTTTCTATTATTTAAATCTACTTATTCATGCTTAGACTTTGGCCAAAGGAAAATCCAGGATTCAGCTTTGTCTGGCTTTAGGAAATTTACAAACTATCATCATCTGTAAAACTCTCCCTCACGTCACTCAGGAGCCCCCAGCCAAGATGGAGTCTAGGAGATTTAGACAGAAGATCCAAACCTCTTATACTTTGCCAGACATTGCACTGCTCCCCCCCCCCCATTTTCTCTGCCTTTCCTTTACAAATAATGAACAACTTAAAAACCAGATCAGTTATGACAAATCTGTTTACATAGGCAGCACATTCTGAACATCAAATAGAAATTATAAACATAACTTTAAGGAACGAGGACATTTTGGACTTTTTACATACACTTTCCTAGTGGGAGAAAGCAAAGAGGGATAAAGAAGTCAGAATATGACACTGGCATTAGTTCTCTTGAAGGTGGGTGGGTGGGGGAGTTCAAACCTGCCTCTCATGTTGCCCCTAGATACATCCCAGACGGTCATGGCTTGCAGCAATGGCTTTAATTACCTCTGCCTTTATGCCCCACTTGTTTCTGACTCATCATTGTCTCTACTTGCTCCCAGTTTATCAAACCAAAGATTAAACTTCCCTTAAGCTCCAACTGTTTATGCAACTCTTGCACCGTCACTGAGTTCAGAACCTCCTTGCATGGATGCATTTTGTCCACACTCTTCCCTCTCTCTAGCTCAGGTACATCCTCTTACCTTCTAACAAGATCTGGGAAGGCAATATGTACCATCTCAGCCCACAGAACTTCATCTCCTAATGTAGTTTCTCCATGTGAGAGAAATACCCAGGGTTACAGTGGAAGTTGGTCTGATGAGGTCAAGGGACCAGGCTGTAGGATCTCTGACTCCTTTTTCCCGTTCTTAGAATAAAGCCAAAAAGTTTCTATTTGCCAAGGAAGATCTTGTCTGCTGCTGGGGATAATGGCCTCTCTCATGTGACTGAGAATGTTAGTATGTTGCACCCTGTATGACAACAGTTATTCCTTCCTTTTTTAAGGATAAAGATTCCTAGAGGTCTCTCAGAATTCCCTTTAAACCTCATGATGAATTACAACTTCGGCATATTTTTCTCCTAAATCTAAGATTAAGGGTTGTCAAAGTAGGCAGTCACCCGAGATAAAGCACCAAGGAGTGTTTTTAACATTAATTTTACAAAATATACCTAACTTGTTAATTTTTATCACGAACTAGAAAACTGTCAACAAACAAGTATATTTCCAATATACAAAAGTCAGAAGATAATTATTTTTGAAGCCATGAATCTATTAGAATCAAATTACTTTTACAAAAATATACTACATTTAATATGTTAGTACCAACATTATCCTGCTTGTCTGTGTCCCACTCTGAACTTCCTTCCGCTCTCTTCTGCATATTTTATAAACGATCCGCTGATGTTCTTTCTTTTCTTCTTCTTTTTTTTGGTACCACTATCATTACTCCTTCATACTCTCCCTCCGATCTCCTCCCTCTCCCCCATTAAAGTCCTCCATTATAACATAGTTATAGTAAAACAAAATCAAACAAATTTGTGCTTTATTGCTATGTCTGAGAATAAATTATTTGGTAATGGATAAAACATAGAAAAATATGCCATTAGATCAGAAAGGAGAATCTAGAAATAGAACCAAATGTATATGAAAGAAACAATGATTTTGATTATACAACGGCAGGGTAAAGAATCATTATTAAATAAAAACGGTTGGGAAAATTAGGTGGATCCATATCATTATTCCAGGGTGCAATATTAATTAAGGTGGGACTTTTTTTTTTTAACTGTTTTCTCTTTTACAATGCTAAAGTCATCAAGTGCCTTTGATTAAGTCTTACTAGGTGCAAAGCCCCAGGCCTACATCCTTTTGCTGCTCAGGTGTGAAACCTTCCCAGCCCTAAGAAGGGTATATAAAATCAGAGGTTAGCAGCTTGTTTGGGGCTCTCATTGGAAGAGTATTGTTGTGGAGACTCTGGGTAGCTGCTGGAGCCCCCCTGAGCCCTCCGCCACCCCAGCTTCAGAAAACCCAGAGGTTGGTGCTTCTCTTTTTGGTAATTATATATGTGATATCTTGATCAGACAAAGCCTTTCTGTTGAATTGCGTTATTTGCTCTGTTTATATTTTCTCTGTTTGTGATTTCTGTTTGTATTTGCTCTGAAGTTCAAGGTGCTGGCTTTTCACCCTGAACTAAGTGAATGATACATGTATGTTGGATTAAAGTGAGATTGTTAACCCCTTAAAGTTGCTTTCCTTAGAAAAGCAGATCAAAGAACCTGTGTTGGCAGCCCTTCTGTGTGCTGGTGTTGTTGGTCTTACACAGCCATAGTAGCACCAAGCCACATTGTTGTTACACAGGGGCTACAATAAGTTCCTATTAATGTTTTTGATATTTTAAATATTAATGTATTTATCTCAGGAAAAAAATGAAGATCATGGGATCATAGGTTTAAAGCTGGGAGGGACCTTAGAGGCCACTGAGGCCATTCTTCCTATTTTGTAGATGAGGAATCTAAGGTTCTGAGAGAATTTTATTAAAGGGAAGTGGGGGAGGGAAACATGCTTATTTAAATATTCATAAAAACTGTATCTGAAATAATGAAAAATTGAAAATAGCTTAACACATCCAATAATTCAAGAATGGCTGTATGAATTGTGGCATGTGTGTAATAGAATGTGATTGTGTCATAAAAAGTAACAGATATGGAGAATACAAGGAACGGCGGAAAGATATAGTAAGTGATGAAAAAAACACACCTCTCCTATGACTCCATTAAAAAAAAAACAAGAAAAATGGTAAGTATGCAGATAAAATCAGATCACATATAAAATAAACAAAATACTTTTCTTATTATTTTGAAAAATGTTGCTTTTATTTGGGACTTTCCCCCCCCCCTTTTATATTTGTGGAGATTGTTAACAAGTTAATAACAAGATACTTTGAAATAAGAGTTATGCTATATTTTAAGTTATAAAAAAATTTTTTTTTACAATGTCAAATCCTTTTTTTTAAGTGAAACATTCCACATTTTTGGAGAAGAAAAATTTTAAGTTGATTGTCACCCAAGTGAAAAAACTGAATACGTGCCAAACTTGAACATAAATTTTACCCTTTGAAAAATCATTTCCTGTTGAATCATCTAAGAGAATTACCATCCCCACTCCCAACCTCTGAAAACTTTTTTTTTTCTCGATCACAATGTGAAGCATGGACTAGAAAGGGCTTGAGCATTCCATAATACATACAGAATGTCTATTCGAAGATTTTTTTTTTAATTTCTTAGGCCAAGGGTTTCATGTTGATGTTTGCCCTATATGTCTATCTGAGAAATAATAAAGAAGTAAGAAAGCCAAAAAGTTATTTCCAACTCCTCAACACATTAGCTCACACATTTTTTTTTCTAATTAACTTAGTGAACCACTGTTTTGCAAATGGACTTTTCTAGTTTATGATAACAGCAGAAAGACATATAACTAGAAATATTATATCAATAAATGAGTTGGTGAAATTCATACTACGATTATTTGGTGTGTAATAAGTATATCATATGTAATATTTATTGTTAATGTTAATAATGTTAATAAGCAGTATTCACAATTAATGAATATCAACTAAAGCAGGGGTTTTAATTTTTTGTGTGTGTCATGGGCCTCCCTTAGGCAGTTTGGTGAAACCCATGGCCATTCTCAGAATAATGTTTTAAATGTGAATAATAAAATACATAGGATTACAGAGAAGGCAATTATATTGATATAGAGTTACCAAAATATTTTAAAAAACAACTTTATGGAGTAGTAGTCAAAATGGAGTGGTAGATCAGTAGAAAAGTATATAATACACAGTAGTAAATGACCGTCATAATCTAGAGTTGGATGAACCCCCAATTCCAAGCTTTCGGGGTAAGAACTCATCATCTGACAAAAATTGCTGGGAAAACTGGAAAACAGGTTGGCAGAAACTGGGCAAAGACCATAATCTCACACCATATACCAAGATCAGGTCAAAATAGGTAATGATTCAGACAGAGAAGGTGCTATCATGAGTAGATTAGGAGAGCATGGAAAAATGTGCCTGTAAGATCTATGGAGAAGGGAAGAGTTTATGTCCAAGCAAGAGACAGATAGCATCAAGCATGTAAAATGGATAACCTTGATTACATGAAATTCAAAAGTTTTTGCACAAATAGAACTAATGAAGTCAGAGTTGTTATTGTTTGTCCTTCATTCTCAAAGAGAACCAATGACATCACGAGGGTGATATCTTGACTTGTAAGGGAATTGAATTTAAGGAAGGTGTAGCTGTGCAAAGTTATCAGCTTCACTCTCAGCAATCAATATGTAGAAATAAGCACTGCTAGCTAACAAAGCAAAGTTAGCTAGTTGCATAAATGATAGTAATTAATAGACCTACATATTAAATATAAGTTAAACCATTCCAAAAAGCTCATGATGGAAAATGCTATCCACATCCGGAGAAAGAACTACAGAGTCTGAAGATCAAAGCACGCTATTTTCTCTTTTTTTTTTTCCTTTCTCATGGTTTTTCCCTTTTGTTTTGATTCTTCTCTCACAATATGACTGATGTGGAAATATGTTTAATATGATTGTACACATATAACCTATATCAGATTGCATGCTGTATTGGGGACGAGGGAGGGGAAGGAGGTAGAAAAAAATTTGGAATTCAAAATTTTGTAGAAGCGAATGTTGAAAACTATCTTCACATATAATTAGAGAAAATAAAATACTATTAAGTGGGGGGAAAATTAAGCTAATTTTTTAAAAAGTATAACAACTATAACCATTAGCATATATACAAAATAATTAACAAACAGACAGACATTCTTATAGCGTAAGGGGAGAAAAACATAAGAAAAAAAAGAAAGAATAATGCAGCCAAATTTTTTTAAAACCCAAATATACTCAGTCAATAATTCACATGTACAGCAGTAAGCGTGTAATTTCTTGTGAGACACTTTTTACATGGCTCATCTCTAGTATTGTCACCTAGATACCTGTGTAATTGTATTTTGAGGTTTAACTTTAATATAACTTGGCATAGTGACTGGTCTAATAGGCCCAGTTCTCTTGTCGTTGACTGATCTCTCAGCTCCTATGCCACAGCAAATAGTTGGTAGAGACTGATCATCAAGGTCATTACACACTTGTGTCTGTACCTGTGCTGGCAGTCAGGTTGGCTATCGGTATTTTTGAGCTCTGTAAGTTGAATCTGCACTCTAAGAGTCTCTGTAGCAGTCCTGGGCAGGACAAGAATTGCTTCTGAGTTCAGTTCTCCTACCCTATAATAATAAACATTGTCTTCTTTATTGGAATCACTTTTAGTGCCCATATTGGGTCAGAAAGTCTCTGTACAGCTGGTAGACATTTTCTTTTCCTCAGCCTTTGCCTAGGTCTGTGTCTATCAATTCTTTCTGCCTGCTCATTAGAAAGTTCAGCTAACTTGCCTATGGGCCATAGGTGATCATGGTGAGTAGTCCTGATAGGGCCCCCTCCATTCTCTGGGTCTACCTTGTAAACAAGAAAGTCTCTCAGTCACTCAATAGGTTTGCCAAAGCCGAATAGGCACAGAACCAAATTGAACCTACTCTGCTTATACAAGAATGCTGGAGGAGACAGAGCCTGACCCTGGCACAAAGTCACAATTAAGGAGCTGAGCTTGGAAATATGATTAAGTAGAAGAAAATGCTGAACATTTTTCACTGAAGAAATATAATGGTTAAGAGAAAGCTAAGAGGTAAACCGAGAAGAAAAGAGTGACTCCACAATGAGTACAAGTAGCACCTCGGAGGGGATAAATTGGCAAGAACTCAATAGGTTTTTCTCCTTTGTGCTGCACAGTAAAAGAGACGAAATTATAAGAGGGGTCTTCTGATCCATGCCTCCCAGCCCAATATCTCAACTGAAGTTTGTATGCATTCATGCCCAGTAATATTTGGCCTTTTTTCTAGGAGGGTATCCACTGTCCCCTTAGGCTATCTTTCAGTCTCCTCATTGTGTTTGGGTCAGAGGCCTTCCTCCATCCCAAGTACACCCTTGCTATGCCCAAGTCTCCTAAGAGTGTCCTTCGGAGGGACGTAGTTCACATCCACAGACAATGCCAATTTGGGCCTATGTTATCTGTATACTACAAGATGTATGGGCCTCTAATAACAATGCTGCTTGCAGCTGCTGTGGAGGTATAAGGCCAATAACACCAGCACGCAGGAGGGCTGCTAGCACAGATTCTTTGATCTGCTATTGTAAGGAAAGCAACTTTAAGGGGTTTATAGTCTCACTTTAATTAAACATACATATGTCATTCACTTAGTTCAGAGGAAAAAGTCAGCACCCTGAACTTCAGAGAAAACACAAACAGAAATTATGAGCAGAAATTATATAAATAGAGCAAATAACACAAATCAGCAGACAGGGCTTCTAACTATCCATAACAATACATACATAGTTACCAGAGACAGAAGCACCAACATCTGGGTTTTCAAAGCTGGGGGGCTCCTTAATAGCAACCCAGAGTTTCGTCTGGCCAAATCACATGAACAGTCTTCCAGTGAGTGAGCCCCAAAGCAAAATGCTGACCTCCGGGTATATGTACACTTCTTCAGTTTCAGAGGGCGTCACAACCATGTGACTCAAACTTATGTGATTTAGGCTTTCTTGTGACTTAAGCAGGTCATCAAAGACTCTTGATTCAATCAAAGACTCTTGATTCAAACAAAGGCAAGACTCAATCAAAGGCATTTGATTGCTGTGGTACTGAGAAGCATTCCAAAAGAAAAAACAGCAAAAAGTCCTACTTTGCTTGCCATTACAGGCCCCTGTCTTACTCATAGACATAATGGAGTGCTTGGATTTAATTGTGACAGTCCATCTTACCCTTTGACATCCTACCTATTTAGGCAATGCCTTGTGCTCAAGTCTGAAGCTTCCGGGAATAGCTTCCTATTGTCAGTTTCTCAGATATATCCCCATGGGCAAAATTCTCAAGCAGGATTAGAAAAACTTCCCAAGCTGCCTTAGCTGCCTTAATAGGCTGTTCTTAATAACCTTCTAGTTCCTTCACTTTACTACTCAATGTCTTAATGACTTAGGGTTTGTCTGTGTTCCTGATACTAGGAGACCTCTATGCCTTTCAACTGCAAATGCAAGACAGTCCCTCATAATCACTCTAGTCCCCAACTTTTCTGGAGATTGCTCCAGGCATGCCCACATTGGTCTTCACTCAATCACCCCAAATCTTTGAATAAGTACCTGTATCAGTAGGGCAATAAACACAATGTAGATGACAATTGTCAAATTGCCTCTGTGGTTCTGTATCGCAAAGTAAATGACACCCTCCACATAGAAGGGAGAAGAAGTAAACCACTTATTCAGACACCAGAGAACCAGATCCCACAAGCCATTTATCCTGTCCATCACAGCAATGAAACATTCTGTACACAATATCACAATTTAGAGAGTCTCCATCCTAAAACCTCTCTGACCCCCTGCTGGGGTCTTCCCCTGAGTAAACTCACAGTACAGCTAAGTCAGCTTATTCAGCTCTAACAATCATGAGGATGGCCATTAGCAGCCATATTCTGTCTCTCTCTCTCTCCCCCCCCCCCATTTCCCATGACATAACTTCCTTTTCCTGTCAGGCATTTTGGACAACCCTGTACTAGATAATGATAGTATGAGGTCATCACAATTGATCAGCAAGATATTTAAAAGCTAAGCTTTTGTTGCAAAAAAAAAAAAAAACCGATGTGTAACACCTATTAAAACTCTTAATTACACACCCACAATTTGGAAACAGAATTTTTAAACTTGGAAACAATCTTTCAGATGAAAAATCTCAGTGAATTTTGAGCCCCTTTGTCAAAAATAGAAAAATTCAACACCTTCCTATTAGTCTGCATGGAAAACTGATTGGCATCAGGGAACATGGAAATCTGTCAATAAAAACCTATGTACAATTGATGGACAGGTTTAAAAATGAATGTCATGTTTTAGTAAGCTCAGCCAATGGGGCCTTTTTTTCTTCTATTTCCTTCTCTTGAGGGGTTGTTTTTTTCAGCCACAATAGCCACTAAAACCAGTTGTTTTTTTAAACTGAACTTAGAATCAGATCTTTATATCATTGTATTAGAAAGTGTTGTTTCTCAAAAATAATGACGTGTATTCACTCACGTTGTTTATTTAAATGTTATTAACATTATTATTATTAGTTTCCTTCATTCCATTATTATAATTATTAACAATAATATACCAGTGAGAGCAAAGATTTTTTGTACCGTTCATAAAATAAAATTATTTTCTAATATTGTTTATTTGATCTTTATCTCACTTTTTTCAATTTCTATTTTTATATGTCTTTACAATGCACATATATTAGTAAAGTAGTACATTAATGTAATTTGTGTGTGTGTATATATATATATGCATATATATATACATTACAATATAATAAATACATATACGTATGTAATGGCAGCCCCACTACTGGACTCAGGAGGTCTGGGGCACTAGCCCTCTCTCATTAAGAGGCCCCTGGTTCTGGCTTCAAAAAGTGTTTTAGGAGCCTTTCTCTGAAGAGAGGAGTCAGACTCTCCTTGTTGTCCCCAGTTCTTTTAGCATACCTCCCCCAACCTGTAGAAACAGGGAAAAGCACTTAAAGAAAGCTTAGGTTTTGCTCAAGTCTAGAGTGTTCTGCTAAAGTAGAAAGTTACTCAAGGTAAAGGTAGATCAGATATAAAATAACTATTTGTTCTAAGCAAAAGAAATGCTTCTAATACTAAAGATTTATAAGAACTTAAAATATTATAGTTATCCATTCCACATCGTGGTGGGGGGTAGGGGTTGGGGTAAGGGATGCAGCAGCGCAGTGATCTGGAAAATCCATGAAAATGTTTTTGGCTGTCCCTTCATATTAGAAAGAAAGTCTGAATTTTTTTTTTCCTTTTTCTTTGATGGGGTACTTACAGTAGCTTATTGCAAAATTTGAGTATATTTGTGATATTAAAAGATAAAATATGTTAATACTGTACAATACTATACATATATTTTATTCATTTCTGAGTTTCTAAACCTTTTCTGTGTCATCTGCCGGCCTTTGTGTGTTGTCTACACTTCCGCAAAACTCCCCCCAAATTCCTATTTAATTTCTTATGCTAACCCACAATATGTCAAAAGCGCCATGGGAAAAGTTGTTGTTAGGAAAGTGGAGATGTAGAAGGAATAACTGTGTAGTAACTTGTAACTCCTATTATATGCTCCTGGTTTTTGTTGTTGTTGAGTACTTTCAGTTACATCTGACTCTCCATGACTTTGGGGGTTTTGGCAAAAATACTGGAATGTTTTACCATTTCTTTCTTCAATTCATTTTACAGATGAGGAAATTGAGGCAAACAGGGTTAAGTGACTTGCCTAGGGTCACCCAGCTAGTAAATTTGTGAGACTAAGTTGATTTGCTATTTCCTTCTCCTGAGTTCATTTTACAGATGGGGAAAATGAAGCAGGCAAGGTTAAGTGACTTGCCCAGGGTCAGCTAGTGTCTGAGAACAGATTCAAACTCAGGAAGTTGAGTCTTTCTGACTTCAGGCCCTGTACTCTCTCCACTGGGTCACCTAGCTGCCCCATACTCTCCTGGGCATTTGCTAACTAAAACATTAAGACACCGAACACCAAATAGGACTATTGAAAAGGCATTTCAACCCTGCACTGTCTAAACAATTCCTTCACAATCCACATTTTCTCGCAAAGCATATTATGGTTTGAGCTTATCCCCCTAATGGTGGTCATCTTCTCAAACAAGTATAGAGTTAGAAAAAACTCCTCTTGCTACTAGACAGCTCTGACTAAAGGACCCAGGAGCTTCCAAATCTAATAAACTCCTGAGCTTATCTCCACTACCATAAATATGTCATAATTGCCATTTGTTCAACTATCCAAATAAAAACAAAAGAACACAAAGCAGAAGAGGCCACCGTGACCTTGTTGTCCAGGCTCTGCCTCACCTAGACAGGCTGGGAACATGTAGCCATGTAGGAGTAGCTGCCCTAACTGCTGGGAGGGGAGGCTTTTTCCTTTATGTTAAGTCTCAGGGAGATCCATGACACATGTTCTGGAAAGAGGAAAAGAGTAAAAGGGGAAATTGTCTCTCTTAAAGTCTACTAAGTAGGAAGTTTTTGTTTTGTTTGGTTTTTCTGTTTTTTTTTTCTTTTTAATGGTATTTTTTTTCCAATGATAGTTTTCAACATTCACTTTTATAAGATTTTGAGTTCCAAATTTTCTTCTCGCTCCTTCCACTTCCCCCTCAGCAAGTTAACAAGCAATCTGATATAAGCTATATGTGTACAATCATATTAAACATATTTCCACATTAGTCATGTTGTGAAAGAAGAGTCAGAACAGAAGAGAGAACAGTGCACTATGATGCCAATGGAAGCATACCGTTCTCTCTTTTGTTTTGATTCTTCTTTCACAACATAACTATTGTTTTGTTTTTTTCTAACTCAATGGCCAGTCCAAAAAGGACTGTCCAGAAAGATACAGGCCCACCTAGCTGCCATAATAAGGAAGAAAGGATGTAAACAAGCATTTATTAAGCACCTACTGTGCACCAGGCACTGTCCTAAGCCCTTTACCTACATCATTTCATTTGACCCTCACGGTAGCCCTGAGAGGTAGGGTGTTATTACTATTGCCATTTTTACAGTTGAGGAAACTCAACTGTAGAGACAGAGATCAAGTGACTCAGCCAGTGTCATACAGCTACTAAGCATCCAAAGCTAGATTTTAATTCAGAACTTCTTGACACCAAGCCCAGTAGTCTATCTGCAAGGGCAAGGTGGGCTTCAAGGATTGATTTCTCTTCTGCCAATTCAGATCATTTTATATTTGGATCTTCCTCAAGTGGGCTATTCCTTTGCACTCTTGTAAAGATATTTCTGACATTATTAATAGATTTATTATTGTCGATGCCAATAGGAATATTATAATATTTACTATAAAGGACAAGTGATGAAAGATGCTATCTGCATCCAGAGGAAGAACTGATAAACAGAAATATGTATAGAATAATTTTACACATATATGTATACACACACATATACATATATACACCTATTTGTGTCTAATGGTAGCTATCTTTGGGGGGGAGCAAGAAAAAAAGAAAAAAGGAGAAAAAAGAAATTTACATGATAATTTTATTGTATGTTTTAAAGCAATAGAAAGTTGTGCATAGCAGATTTACTGTAAAATGTATATGTATAACCATCTTTTTTATTCTACTGTGTCATGGAAATGCTTATTTTATTCCACAAATTAAAAATAAAGTTTATTTTAAAAATTAAATTAATTTTTATTGTAAATAATAATAAATAATTTGTTTTAGGATATGCTGACGGGTTATCAAGGTGGATATTAAACCCAGGTATCTTAGCTTTTCAAAGCTCTCTTCCATCAAGTTGGTGATGAGAAGCAAAGGAATTCTAAACTATAGATTGTGAACTTTTTGCAAACAGAAAACACATCTACTATGTCTTTTGTATTCCCCACTAGCAGCTAGGCTGGACTCTATAGCAGTGGGCACTCATTAAATTCTTGCTAATGGCCTTTCTGATAGCAGTTTCTGGATATGCCTGCTAATTTAACATTTTAGGAGTCTATCGCGTGTGTTGCCTACCTTTAGAAACTATTACACTTCATCATTTCATCTCCTTTTGATTACAGGCAGAAAACAGAAGGCAGCATTGTCTTCCAAAGAACACGGTGTTTTCTGCTACAAGCAATTAAGGTTACCTTAACCTGTTCCTTCATCTCAAACAAAGCAACACAGAGAAAAGAGGTCAATAAAGCATTGGTTTGTTTTGCTTCAACGTAGGGAGAGTTCCACTGGGGAAAGTGGAGGGAGAAGAAAGGCAGGAGGGGATGGATCTGTCTTTAGGTAGTGACAGGAATAGTAAAGACAAAGAGAAACAAGCATCAATAACACTTTTTTCTTTTTAAAAAAGAGGCCTATTTTCTTGCCAGTTCCATGGGTATTGTACTAAAATTAAGAAATGAGCATTCATTAAGTACGTTATATGTGCCAGCCACAGTGCTAAGTACTTTAAAAATATTGTCTCTGTTGATCTTTCAATAATAACTCTTTGAGGTAGATGCTATTATCATTATCTTTGTTTTCCAGTTGAGGAACATGAGGCAGGCTGAGGTTTAAGTGACTTGCCTAAGGTCACATGGCTAGTAAGTATCTGAAGCCGAATTTGAACTCAGGTCCAGTCTTCCTGGCTCTCAGCCCAGAGTTCTTTCCACTTAGCTACCTTTATCGTTGTTGTTTATCCTTTGTTCTCAAAGAGGACCATGACATCAGGAAGGGGATACTATGACTTGTAAGTGAATTGGATTTGATTGAAAGAGGGCTGTGCAAAGTCACCAGCCTCATTTTCTCCTCCAGAGCCATCTGAGTCCAGTGCTAAAATATAGATCAGGACAACTGGAGATGGTCCTGGATGCATTGGGACATCTTGGCCTTTTTAAGCTAAGGTCTTTCTCAGGTCTCAGTCTGACTGAGGCAACACCATTCAGTGACTAAGGCTAGGTAAGAACTAGGCAAAAAATGGCTTCTTTTACTTCATCGAACATAAAAAAATCCATCTTGGAGGGGAAGACCCTCAGGGTTTCTGTCCAAAACAGAAACAGTTGCTATTTATATTCATTCTGACCTATCTAGGCCCAAACAATGACCTAGTGGATGTTGGGTTGGTATCTATTGTTGGCCAATCAATGAATGGCAGAGTGATTTGGGTTTAAGGCATTGTCCTGAAGAAAGAAATCTAATAAACCCCAAGATATTTAGACCATCAAAATTTACATTCCTTTAGGCTTGAGCTGAGGAGAAGAGAGGAGAAAAGAGAAGAAACTGGCCACTTGGGTGCCCAGTGGGGCTGCTCATACTACTCACATGTTCTAGTTTGTCCTTCATTCTTGAAGAAGACAGCACCATCAGAAAAGTGATTCCATGAATTGCAAATGAATTGAATCTAAGTGAGGCAGGGCTGTACAAAGTCACCAGCCTCACTTTCTCCTCTGGAGCCATCTGGGCCCAATGGCAAGATACAGATCAGGATGACCAGAGATGGCCCTGATCCAGTGGGAGACCCTGGCCTTTACTTATCTACCTAGGTGAAAATGCAACGGAGAAATGCCCCGTGGATACAATCAGGCAGCAAGATGTCACAACAGTGAACTGTGAATGACTCAGTGTGAAGCTATATAAAAGATAATGCCAAAGAGATGTATGATAGAAAAAGAAGGGGTTATGGATGAAGGAAGATGGAAGGAAAGACTTCACGTATGCTCCATTGGTAAGGGACTACCGGATACCAAGAGATCTAGGGGAATGCCCCTAATGCATTGAGTGAGTAGCTCTTCCTATAAGAGCTATTGAAGGACATGGACATGACTTTCAGATTGAGAAGGATGTCCAACACAGGAGACACTTCTTATAGTAATGAAATTATCGGACCAAATAAGTATTGAGGTATCATAGCACATTAAAGTAAATTTAATTTGTCCGTGGAGATGTCTTGCATTATGGAGAATTATAATAATTTATATTGGCAGCTAGGTGGCACAGTGGATAGAATGCCAGGCCTGGAGTCAGAAAGACTCATTTTCCTGAGTTAAAATCCGATCTCAGACACTTACTACCTGTATGACCTTGAGCAAGTCACTTACCCCTTTTTGCCTCAGTTTCCTCATCTGTAAAATCAGCTGCAGAAGGAAATGGCAAACCAGTCTAGTATCTTTGCCAAGAAAAACCCAAATGGGGTCACCAAGAGTTAGACATGATTGAAAAGGTCTGAATAACAAATAATGGTTTATATATTATTTTACATTACTATAATTAGTTACATCTTTAGCTATTTCATGAATTAACTTGAACATCTCACATTCTTAAAGAAAAGAAAGGGATTACATTTCTTCGAGGAAGTTTAAAATGATAGAGAATTTTATCTTGCCCCTCATCAGTATATTTTAATGTCACAGAAGTATGCAGAGATGGGAATAATTAAAATTTGCAGTACATTTCAAAAAAAGCAGGACTATAAATTCACTGGGAGATAAAATTCCTAATGGAGTGCACACATTTGATGATATTAAAGTATACATCTAAAGTGTCACTAAGACTTTAGCAGTAAAGTCAAAGACTTTTGCTGGAGAGTGGTGTACCAAACACCTCCCAATGCCTTGTTTCACAAAGGCCAGAGACTGGACTTTTCAGCCCACTCTGCATCTGCTGCTTTGCCTGATTTCAACTTTACACTGGATTTCCTGCCTCCTTTTGAGTGATGTTTCTCCCATCCCCCCCCCCCATTAGATTATAACACTCTTGAGGGTAAGAACTGTCTTTCTTTGTATTAATTGTTCCCAGCACCTAGCACTGTACCTGGCACATAGTAGGTGATTAACAAATGTTTATTGGATTGGACTGGAATTATATTTGTGACGTGCCCAAAAATGCAGAAGAAAACAAGTAGTGACCTATTGTCCTATTTAAAAAACACAGATTGACTACTTTCTGGATCTTAACATTTAATATTTATTGGATAATATAGTAAGGCATAAAAACATTAAAACAAAGAGCCATGGGGCTATTTGTGCCAAGTGGCAGACGTGGGAAATCTAGCAGGGCAAGATTTTAAAATATGATCTGTAAAGAGGACTGGCTTTCATTTATTTATTTTTTGCTTTGAAAAAGCTGTAAGGAGACCCAGGAACAGAGAAAAGGGGTGTATTCAGTATTGTTTCCTCTGGGCCAAATTGTAATCCGTCCCTGTTCAGAATTTTTTTTTCTTTTTTTTTTTTTAGACAGAACAGTCTTTTGCCTACGTAATGAATCTGTGGTTTTAAATCAACACTTCAATGGTTTTCTCTAAGCTCAGTTCCATGTGCTCTCAAAGAAAACAGCGTCTCTATTCTTAACTATCACCTAAGAACAAAGTCTCTGTGTAAAAGCAGTGAACTATTTTTTTCGATTAACATATTTTTCTAGGAGAACAACAACTTTAAGGGAAACAAAAAGCTCTCTTTCCTTGGAAGTGTTTTCTTGCCATGCACTGAAACCCACTATAGCGAAAGGAGGGATCATCCAGATGCTTCATGTGTACCAAACATTTGAAATAAGTGAGTTACGTGCAGAGGATTGGGAATCCTTTAATTATACTGTTCGGAAAATGTCAGCTGTTGAAATAAACCTTAACCTGTGATATCACTGGTTCTTCACTCTCTGACGAAGAAGTGAAGAATTGCAAATGACCCCAAACTTTTTTTTGGCTGCTAAGAGAAGTGAGAACTCATTTTCACAGAGAACATTTGTACTGAGTTGCAGATTAGGCTACTGAAATAAAGAGAAGATTTTTCTGGCCCCTGGGATTTGAACTGCAGCAAGATCGATTACATATGTTGGGTGAACAGTATGAACAATTGCAATATCTCTCTATAATTGAGAGCTTTAGTAACAACATTTCCTACTAAGCATTAAAAATATTTAAAACCAAAAGCGAGAGAAAGAAGGAAATGGCACAATCCTTTCATAGGGACAAACAAGGAAGTGTGGGTAGAAAAAGGTCACTGCTCAAGAATCACATGGGGATTCTCTCAAAACAAAACTAAACTAAAGTAAATAAAAGCAACCCAAAATACCCGATTTATTTTATTCTAGAGTTTGTCCTTCTCAGGATATGTGTGAGCACTTACAGTTTCGTGTATCTGTATCCTTTGACTCCTGCCCTCCAAACTCTGCTTCATGGACTATGTTCAATTGTGTAGACCTCTCCCAAATTATTCTGTGGTTTGTTTTGCTTGCACCCTGATTTCCCTGGAAACCTCAGCATTTAGCTCATATCTAGGTCTCCACTGATGCGAGTGAAAGGTTCTCAGTTGTCGCATAAGCACACAAGGTAACGATGCATGTTAGATACAGCACAGCTTTTGCTTCACTCCACAGAACGTTCAGAACTCAGGACTCACAGTAACCCATAAACAGGGTAATAAAACACAAAGGACTCACAGGAATCTATAACTAACATGATCTCCTCCCTTCCAGTGAGTCAGTCCCACTTCCCACATCAGAAAACACATAAGGGTCTCCAGCCATATTTACATTAAGGATTTGGGTTTCCCTAAGAAGAGAACACGGCAGCTAAATGGTGCAGTGGATAGAATGCTAAGCCTGGAGTCAGCAGGACTCATCTTTGTATATGGCCTCAGACACTAGCTGTGTGACCCTGGGCAAGTCACAAGAACAGGGTTCTGTTTGCCTCAGTTTCCTCATTTGTAAAATGAGCTGGAGAAGGAAATGGCAAACCATTCCAGTATCTTTGCCAAGAACACTCCAAATGGGATTAGAAAGAGCTGGACCCAGCTGAAAATGACTGAATAAGAAGAGAGATAAACTTGAGGTTGCTAGAAAGACAGCTCCCTTGACATCCTACCTCAATTACTTAATACCCTCTGTGACCTTCGGCAAGTCAAATAACCTTACTCAGCGTCCATTTCATTATTTAGAAAATGAAAGAGTTCAGGACTTCTGGTTAAAGTAGTGATATGAAAGCTTATAGAGGAGCCCAACTCTCCCACGTACATCTCAGAAAATATATAAAAAGGGCATTAAACAAAGCAATAGTCAATAAAACTGAAAAGAAACAGAACATCCACCATCAAGTCCAGAACTATACTATATACATACATATGCACGTACATACATGTGTGTATTTTTTGTACTTCTTGTAGAAATTTCTTCTAGAAGAAAAGTATAATTGTGTGTGTGTGTGTGTGTGTGTGTGTGTGTGTGTGTGTGTGTAAGGCCAAAGGCCAGACAGAATTCTGGCCTATTATAACAGAAGGGACAGAACAAGTCTCTGTGTTAACCGGACAAGATCCCACATGTATATTCCTCAAAGCCCTGGAAATGGTAGCAAAAGCCAAGGCCAACTCAGCACCTGGGCACATGACTTAGGTAAAGGGGTGGGGGTGCGTCTTGCAAGACCCTTAAGACTAGAGCATCTTCACCGCTGAACTGGTTCCTGAAAGGCCCATAGCAGGTGACAGAACTAACTCCTGATTTGGGAGTATGTAAGCAGAAGGAGAAAGGGAAAAGCATCAGTTAGCAGCATCTGCATTGGATCACCAACAAACTGGGATAGACCCCAGAGACTGAGAGAGAGGATGGTGCCTAGTACTGGGGGAGGATAGGACCAAATAGGGCCTACTCTACTTAAACGAGAATGCTGGAGGAGATGGAGCATGAACCTGGCACAAAGTCTCAATTAAAGAACTGAAGTTGGGGGGGGTGGAGCCAAGATGGCGGCTGGGAAGCAGTGACTGGCATGAGCTCCCCACCAAGTTCCTCCAAAAACCTATAAAACAATGGCTCTGAACCAATTCTAGAGCTGCAGAACCCACAAAGTGGCAGAGGGAAG
>CM053622.1:469097325-469135729 GCA_028646595.1 Phalanger gymnotis | reverse complement strand
AACAGGGCAACCAGAATGTACGCCATCTTGGAGTGGGTGGGGGGAGGAAATGGGGAGAAAATTTGTAATTCAAACGCCTGTGAAAATCAATGCTGAAAACCAAACATGTCAAAAATAAATTAAAAAAAAAAAAGAACTGAAGTTGGAAATATGATTAAACAGAAGAAAACATTGAACACTTTAAATGAAGAAATGTAATAGTTGAGAGAAGGCCAAGAGTTAAATCTAGAAGAAAAGTGTAATTCTACAATGAGTACAAGTAGAACCTCAGAAGGGAAGAAATGACAAGAACTACAAGAGTGGTTGGAAGAAATGAAACAAGAGATAAAAAATGAAATTAGAAATGAAATTTGAAATCTGAGAGAGGATTAATTGATTGGAACAGAAGGGAGAAAAGTACTCTGTTCAA
The DNA here is from genome assembly GCA_028646595.1 of Phalanger gymnotis. Classification (NCBI taxonomy): domain Eukaryota; kingdom Metazoa; phylum Chordata; class Mammalia; order Diprotodontia; family Phalangeridae; genus Phalanger; species Phalanger gymnotis. The sequence continues at coordinate 469,135,320 of CM053622.1, read as the reverse complement.
GTAAACTTTGCCTTTTCTGAAAAACAGAATGGAGCAACCAAAACTCAATGAGGCAACAATAAATATTGAAATTAAATTGAAAAAATAGGAAAAAAAAAATAAAGGGCATCTATAAAAAAACAACTGACCTGGGAAATGCATCTAGAAGAAATAATTTAAGACTGGAAATTGAAAGTATGCCCATCAATTGGGGAATGGCTGAACAACTTGTGATGTATGCTTGTGATGAAATACTAGTGTGTTATAAGAAATGATAAGCAGGATGCTTTCAGAAAAACATGGAAAGGCTTATACGAACTGATTTAAAGTGAGGTGAGCAGGACCAGGAGAATATAGTACACACAGCAATATTGTGAGGATGATCAATGGTGAAAGACTTAGCTGCTCTGATCAAGACAATTCCAAAGGACCTATGATGAAAAGGGCCATCCACTCCCAGTAAGACAACTAATGAACTCTGAATGCGTATTGAAGGATACTTTTAAAAATTTTTTCTTCTTTTTCTTTTGCTCTGTGTTTTCTTTTGCAACATGTTTAAAATGGAAATATGTTTTGCATGACTTCACATGTAAAAATAAAAATAAATAATTTAATAAACATCAAACTTGGGGGTGGAGCCAAGATAGCAGAATGAAGGCAGGGCCTGGCCTGAGTTCTCCCCCAAATTCCTTCAAAACCCTTTAAAATAATGACTCTAAACAAATTCTAGAGCATCAGAACCTACAAAAAAAATGAAGTGAAACAAATTTCCAACTCATGACAATTTGGTAGGTTGGCAGCAAAGAAAGCTCTGCTGCACCAGGGTGAGAGTGGAGCACAGTCAAGCACAGGCCACACAAGTGCAGCCCCAGACACAGCAAACCAGAGCAGGTCTTGGGAGTGACTGAATCAGCAGAGGCAGCAGCAATAGCTGCTTCTGGAGCTCTCAGCCCATAGATGATAAGGGGGTTGAACTACTGATCGGGAGATTATAGGGGTCTCTTTGCTAGTCCTGAGGCAGGACTCTGTTGCTTTGCCCATACTTGGATCTGGGTGGTAGTCCCAGGGTGAGGAGGAGCACTAGCATAGCAGAGCTTGCAGCCACAGAGGAGGGAGGACCCTCCTCATAGTTCCAGGATAGAAAAGAGTGCTTGTGGTGCCTCATAGACCAGATAAAAAGCCAGGCTAGTAGTAAACACTTCTCCTTAGATCATACCACCTTGTAAGAACTGAAAACGTACAGTTCCCTAGAAGTATCTCTGAAAACTGCTGCATAAAACCCTTGAAGCTTGGGTTAGTACACGCTCCACCCCGGAAGCAGAGGCCTATTTTAACAAACAGTGAAAAGTCAAGTAATAGACTGGGTAGATGAGCAAACGATGGGAAAAAACTCTGACTACAGATACTATGGTGACAAAGAAGATCAAAACACACACTCAGAAGAAGACATCAAAGTCAAAGCTCCTACATCCAAAGCTTCCAAGAAAAATATGAACTGGTCTCAGGCCATGGAAGAGCTCAAGGAGGATTTTGAAAATCAAGTAGAGGCAGAGGAAAAACTGGGAAGAGAAATGAGAGTGATGTAAGAAAATCATGAGAAAAGAGTCAACAACTTAGTAAAGGAGATAAAAAAATATTGAAGAAAATAACACCTTAAAAAATAGACTAAGCCAAATGGCAAAAGAGGTCCGAAAAGCCAGTGAGGAGGAGAATGCCTTAAAAAGCAGAATTGGCCAAATGGAAAAGAAGGTCCAAAAGCTCACTGAAGAAAATAATTCCTTAAAACTTAGAATGGAGCAAATAGGAGCTAATGACTTTATGAGAAATCAAGAAACAATAAAACAAAAACAAGAATGAAAAAATAGAAGATGATGTGAAATATCTCATTGGAAAATGACACATCTTCTCCAGCATTTATAATTTTCCTGTTTTGTCATGTTAGCCAGTCTGATAGGTGTAATGTGGTACCTAAGAGTTTTTTTGATTTACATTTGTCTAATCAATAGTGATTTAGAGCATTTTTTCATATGTCTATAGATACCTTTAATTTCTTCCTCTGAAAACTGCCTGTTCATATCCTTTGACCATTTATCAGTTGGAGAATGACTTGTATTCTGATAAATTTGACTCAGTTCTCTATATATTTCAGAAATGAGGCTTTTATCAGAGACACTAGTTGTAAAAATTCTTTCCCAATTTTCTCCTTCCCTCCTAATCTTTGTTGCATTGGCCTTGTTTGTTCAAAAACTTTTCAATGTAATGTAATCAAAATTATCCATTTTGCATTTCATAATTTTCTCTATCTTTTGTTTGGTCATGAAGTCTGTTCTCCATAAATATGACAGGTAAACTATTCCTTGCTCTCCTAATTTGCTTATAGTATCAGCCTTTATATCTAAATCACGTACCCATTTGAACTTTATTTTGATATATGGTATAAGATTTGGTCTATGCCCAGTTTCTGCCATTTCCTAGTTTTCCCAGCAGCTTTTGTCAAATAGTGAGTTCTTATCACAAAAGCTAGGGTCTTTGGATTTGCTGCAAATTTTTTTTTTACTTTATTTTTCACGAGGTTTTTTTTGGTCCGTTTTCTTTCACAATACGATTATTATGGATATTTTTTGTATGTCTACACATGTATAACCTATATCAAATTGCATGCCTTCTCAATGAGCGAGGAGGTGGATAGGGAGGAAGAGAGAGAGAATTTGGATCTCAATGTTTTAAAATGTTTTTACATGTAAAAAATAAATTAAATTAAAAAAACACAAATACCAAAGTTTCTGAAGATTATGTTCAAACAAAAACCTGGGGAGAAAATTTACAAAATCATACAAATCCACTCTGATTTTTCATGACAAAGGACAAAGTAAAAGTAGGAAGAATCCAGCATAAGCTTCTGAAAGTTCAAATTAAAAATCCATAGGAATGTCATGGCCAAAATCTAAAACTTTCAAGTCAAAGAAAAAATTGTTCAGGTAGCTAGAAACAAAGGAGTTCAAGGCTCAACAAACCATAGTCAGTATTACACAAGGCTACGGCACAACTATATAAAGAAGAGAAAATCTTGGAATAAAATGTTCCAAAAAGCAAAAAATATGAAGATATACAACCAATAATAACTTGCCCTGCAAAAATGAGTATAATCCTACAGAAGAAAAATAGATCTTTAATAGAATAGAAGACTCTCAAGTATTTCTGATCAAAAAAGACCAGGACTTTGAAAGGCAATCAAAGAAGTCAAGAGAACCCCAGAAAGGTAAATATATCTGAGTAAATGAAAGAGCTTAAATGATGATGATGTACGTACACACTGACAAGGGGAGAGGAGACAAATGTTTCTTCAGAATCCCATTGTCATCAAGGGTCATAGAAAGAGCTAAGGAAGAGTTACACAGAGCCTTGTTGAGATTTTGTATTCTTGTCTTAGTTTTAAAAGAGGAAAGGAAAGAAAGGAAGTGGAATATACTAGAGAAAAAATGATGAATAAGGGGGAAGAAATAAGAATTTCTTATAATTAGAACACTTTAGAAGAGATTACAAATATGGGAGAAAGGGTGGTAGGAACAAGCATGTCATGAACCTCAATCTTTTTTTTTTTTAATTTTATTTTTCAATCAGTGAAAATCTGTCTTCTCTCCCTCCGTTCTAAACCTTCTCCTTTCCTTCCACTCTAAACCTCTTCCTCTCACCACCCTACCTCAACTGAGAATGAAAGAAAAACAAAACTTTTGTTCCCAACATATACCCCCAAGTAAAACAAATTTCAGATGTATCCAGAGAAATATATCTCACTCTATCCTCTGAGTCCTTCACTTCTCTATCAGGAAATGAACAGCATGTTTCATCATTAGTCTTTGGGAATCATGGTTGATCATCAGAGTTCCTAATTCTTTTAAAGTTATTTGCCTTTACCATATTGTTGTCATTGTATAAAATGTTCTCTTGGTTCTATTTACTTCACTGTACATTAGTTCATACAACTCTTCCAGGGTTTCTCTGAAACTATCCTCTTCAATAATTTTTGCAGCACAATAATATTCCACCATATTTATATACTATAACTTGTTCAGCCATTCCCTAATTTATGGGTACCTACTCTAATTCCCATTCTTTGCCACCTCAAAAAGCTATAAATTTTTTGTATATCTTTAGTAAGTTTGTTTCATTTAGGATGAACCTTTCCTCTAATTCTCCCTTCTCCGTTTTCCCTCCTATTTCCCTGTTGAGTAAAATATATTTCTGTATACAACTCTTTATGTGTGTGTGTGTGTGTGCAGCATGTATTCTTCACTCGTTTGTAGATGTTTACTTGCACAACCTGGTTATATGAGATAATTTTACCTAACCTTCTTCCCCTCTTTCCACTCTTCTCTTAAGATCATCAAGAAATAACAGAACCATTCCCAATGCCTTGACTAATTAGATTCCCCCTGCGATCTCTAAGGATGATTGAGTTCAACGTTTATTCTTCTTTATTCCTTTATCATTTTTCTGTCATGTTTACATTTTTATGTTTCTCTTCTCTCTGTGGTCTTTTATTAAGAGTTCTTAGAAGTCTTCTATTTCATTAAAGGGCTATTTTTCTCCCTATAGGATTATATTCGGTTTTGCTGAATTCTTGGTTGTAAGTATAAATTTTTTGCCACCTGGAATATTGTATTCCAAACTTTCTTCTTTTTTATAGGTGGCTGCTAAATTTTGTATGATTCTGACTGTGGCTTCTGAGTATTTTAATTATTTCTTTATGATTGCTTGTAGCATTTTTTTTTTCACTTTGAACTAAACGTTCTGGATTTTGGATATTTTCCTGGAAACGTTCATTTTAGAGTTTCTTTTGGGTGGTGACCACTGAATTCTTTCTATTTTCAATTTACCTTCTGGTTCTAACACATCTGGGCAGTTTTCTTTTAGTATTTCTTGACATATAGTGTCTAAAGTTTTTGTTTGTTTGCTTTTGGTCATGTTCAATGACCAAATCATAGTTCAATGATTCTTAAATTTTTTCTCCTTAATTTATTTTCTAGGTCAGTTGTTTTTGCTATGAGATGCTTTATATCTCCTACTATATTTTTGGTGTTTTGACTTTGTTTGAAAATTTCATATTGCTTCATGGAGTCATTGGCTTCTATTTTATCCATTCGAATTTTCAGAGAGTTTGTTGCTGGGCAAGATTTTACACTTCTTGTGCCAAGCTGTTAATTTCTTTTCCAATGCTTTATTCTATTGCTCTCATTTATTTTTTTTATTTTCCCTTATCTAGTGCTTTCATTTCATTTATAAAAACATTATTTCTTTAAAAAAATCCTCCAAAACTCTTGCTTCATCTCTTCCTAAAATTCTAATTTAATTTGTGTCCAAAAGAAGTTTTTGAGTCATTCTCTTCTTCTGGGTTTATATTTTGAACATCCCAGTTACCATAATATCTTTCTGTGGTGGAATTTTTTTTTTGCTCATTCTTCCAGCCTACTATATTACTTTAGATTCAATATTAGGGCTAGGCTCTGTACACTTCTAGAGGAAAAGTCTGGATGGTTGTATTACTGCTTTCTTGAGGAGTATTGAGTGTTCAATTATTTTAAGCTCTCAGAGACAGTTCAGACCAGGGACCTATGAGTGTTCATTGCTCTTAACATGGTCTGATCTAGGCCAAAGTCTGATCACTACCTCTCCCCCTGTACCAGTAAGGCAATAAACACAACATCAATGATAATTGTGAATATACCTATGAAGTTCTGTATTGCAAAGTATGAGAGACTCTCCATAAAGAAGGTAAAGGAACTATAACATTTATTCAGACACCAGAAAACCATATCCCATAACCAAATGTTCAGCTTCCACAGCCAGTCAGCCCACTTTATCATATCAGCAAGGAACTTAAAACACCACATAACATCTTGGAGCCTCTCCAACCCCCTGCTGGGGTCTTTCCCAGAACAAACTCACAGTACAGCTAAGTCACACCCTGTTCAGTTCTAACAATCATGAGGGCAGCCATTAGCAGCCATAACATCTCTGTCTTCTCAGCATTTCCTGTGACATAACTTCTTTTTCCTGTTGGGAAGCTTCTCCCACCACATATGTCTTAGGCTTCCTGTGGTGTAAGCAGGTCACATGGCCCATTAATTGGTGGGAAAGATCTTCAAATCCAAATTGCTACTACACTCTCCCACCTCCATTTAAGGTTTGCAAGTTCTTGACATGGGTTTGGTTCTGAGCAACAATAGATTGTTGCTAGACTCAGCTAGTCTTCTCTAATGAGGAAGTTCTGCTGGTTTTGAGGCACAGAAGCATAGGCTACCTTTTCTTTTGAGATTTCTGATTTGTTAGTTTCTCTGCAGGCTTTAGATTAGACTAGAAGTTGGACCCAAGGTCCTGTTATGTTCCTGGGGTTGGCCACTTCTAAACTTGCCAGCCTTCTAAATTTCAGCCTAGGTCATGGAGACACCTCCTACTCTTGAATGTCACCCCAGTGCACAGGGCCCTTTCTGCACCTTACCCTGAATCTGTGACTCAAAACTTTGTAGTGAACAACAAACAAAGCTACTAGTTGGCACCTGCTCACATGCCTTACCTTGACCCAGCGTGAGTGTGAAACCTCTTCTTGTGCTGGTGCATAACTTCTCCCTAGGCACCAGAGGCTACCCTGTCTCCAGTATCCATAGACTTCTCTGTCTGCCTCTCAATGCCAACCTGAAGTAGCAAATGACTGTGATTTTTCTTGGATTTCCTCATCAGGATTCTATCTGGTATATTTCTAGATCTGTTTGGAAAAGTTATAGCAGAGGGAAGTTTGCTGTATTGCTCCTTGCTATTCTGACATCTTGGTTTGACTTCCTCACAAACCTCATTCTTATCTGAATTGGAAACAAAAAGGATATTCTCTCTCTCTCTCTCTCTCTCTCTCTCTCTCTCTCTCTCTCTCTCTCCCCAAAATTCAATTCAGAGCTTTAACTTTTTTCATGCTTTTCTTTTTCTTAGATTTGTCTAGGTTTGAACCTAGAATGGTCCTCAATGGAATAATGAGGTCCCCAACTATTATAATTTTGCTATTTTCTCTTCTCCCTAATCCCACCTGTTTCTTTCCTGGGTTTCTTTTCTTTTCTTTCCTTCTTAAACTAATATATAGAAATGTTGATGATTTGGAGGAGGTGCAGTTTTTAAAAATATCCTGTTACTTTACTAAACAGAATCCCCTCCTATCATTGAAACAAAGTCTCTCTCCTTTTCTGTTCTTTTCAATCCTCCCTCCCTCCTTCTCATCCACTTCTCTACAGGCTCTTCATATCCTGAAAAACCATAGGGATTAACTTCCTCTCATTGCTAGCCCTCAGTTTTACCCAGGCATATCATACACTCCCTTTTGTTCTCCTCCTGCCCTACCCCCCTTTATCATGCACCTTCTCATTTTGTAATGTAGTCCCACATTAAACACTGAGTCATTTGTAGATGAGATGTCCCAAGGTTCTGTTGATAATGGCCCAAGCCTGCCTCTCTACTATTACTTCCACCTGATTTCTACCTTCACCCCTGCCTCTTGTGCACATTTAGAAAGAAATCTCTTAGTGGTCTCTTTGCTCTCATTCTGTTGCTGTTCCTGTCCTTGGCTTCTACATTTGTTCACCCCTCCTGCATTTCTGTGTCTGAGGGTACTGAGGAAGCAAATAAGCTCTTCAGGTCTAGTTTTCTTAAGAATGTTTAAATGCCTCTTTATTGCTGAATACCGAACCTTTATCATTTATGGTAAGCTCAAATTTGCAGTACAGGTCACTGGGCTGCATCCTGGACTCCGTTACTCTTTGGAACTGATAATTCCATTCCTTCTTGAATTTTCAAATAGTCTTGTTATGATTCAAATAGTCTTGCATTACTCAAATTTCCTTTTCCCCAGGTTGCTTCCCGAATTTGTTGTTCCTGGGTTGAATTATAAAATTCAACTACTATAAGTCTTGGAATTTGTCACCTTGGTTTTTGTTCATTTGTTTTTCTGGAAATGACTTATGGGTTCTTTCAACTAGTAGTTCATTTTCTGTGTTTAGAAGTCTTAGGCGGCTTTCTTGTATTATTTCTTGCATTATGATGTTTAGGTTTTTTGACTTGTCATGTTCTGGGAGACCTACAGTCCTTAAGTTGTCTCTACATATCCTGTCTTCCAGATCAATATGTTTCGCTTAGATAGAGAGCATATTTTCTTTTAATTTTATTGCCTTTTGCTTCTCTTCTTAATTATCCTTTTCTTCTTTGTATTTCCATTCCCAACCAGTTGTCCTTTCTTTTGTTTCTTTGGCAAGACTTGCTATTTCAGATTGAAGTTTTTCTGACAATTACTTCTGCTGTGCAGGCCACGAATTCAGCTCTCAGAATTCCCATTTGTCTTTTAAACCACTGAGCAACAGTATGTTGTGGTTCTTTGTTCTCTTCACATTTCACAGGGTCTTCTGTCTCATCAAGCATCGAGTCATTTCTTTTTGTTTTGTAGTACTTATTCATAAATGTCTGAACACATTTACTGTATCTGGAATCCATATTTTTTTTTTCTGTTAATGTTTTCTGTGGTGATTTATTTCTTTGTTTGAGGTCTTTGAGTTTTCTTTCTCTTGAGATCTGTGGCAATTTTATTCTTTTTACTCCCTTCCCCCCCCCCCCCCTTAACTTACTGTCTTCCTCCTCTCTGATGGTGGTGTCCTTGGGGGCTGGATCTTAAAACTCCTTAGCCTCTTTCCTCATTGGGCATTAGGTCATGTTTGCTTGTTTTCTGGGGTTCCTGGTGTCCTACACCATGGAGACAGCTTGAAGCTGCTTAATCTTGGGCACATAATGTGAGAGGTTGTGAAGATCAGAGAAAATGTGTCCTCTGTCTTACTGGTCAGATCCATTGCCATCTTTTAAAAGGCGAGTAATGTTATTTAATTTTAAATGAATTTTTATTGATATATATATTTTTTACATCACTATTATTTCTCCCACTAACTCACTTCCTTTCCCCACATCTAGAGAGGCACTGTATAAAACAAATGGTATTTTTATTTTTTTTATTTTTTATTCCATACTTTATTATTTGATATTTTTTTAGTTTTCAGCATTGACTTCCACAAGATTTTGAGTTACAAATTTCCTCCCCATTTCTACCCTCTCCCTAAGAAGGCAAGTAATTCAACATAGGCCACACATGTATCATTATGCAAAACACTCCCATAAATAGTCACGTTGTGAAAGACTAACTATATTTCCCTCCATCCTATCCTGTCCCCCTTTTATTCAATTTTCTCTCTTGACCCTGTCCCTTTTCAAAAGTGTTTGCTTTTGATTACTTCTTCTCCCTATCTACCCTCCCTCCTATTGTCCCCCCTTTCTTATCCCCTTCCCCCTACTTTCATGTGGGGTATGATACCCAATTGAGTGTGTATGTTGTTCCCTCAAGTCAAATCTGATGAGAGCAAGATTCACTCATTCCCTCACCTGCCCCCTCTTCCCTTCCAATGAACTGCTTTTTCTTGCCACTTTTATGTGAGATAATTTATCCCATTCTATCTCTCCTTTTCTCCATATATTCCTCTCTCATCCCTTAATTTTATTTTTTTTTCAGATATCATCCCTCCATATTGAACTCTCCCTGTGCCCTCTGTCTATGTATATGTATATCGACTACCCTAATGCTGAGAAAGGTCTCATGCATTACACGCAACATCTTTCCATGAAGGAATGTAAGCAAAACAGTTCAACTTTAGTAAGTCCTTTATGATTTCTCTTTCTTGTTTACCTTTTCATGCTTCTCTTGATTCTTGTGTTTGAAAGTCAAATTTTCTATTCAGCTCTGGTCTTTTCACTGAGAAAGCTTGAAAGTCCTCTATTTTATTGAAAATCCGTATTTTGCCTTGGAGCATGATACTCAGTTTTGCTGGGCACAAACAGTATTTTTAAAAGCCAAAAGTGGGGGAGACGGGGTGAGAGAAGAGAAAAAAAAATCAGCATGTGATCAGTACATTGAGAAAGCCTGAAAATATATGCAATGTGTAGTACTGATGGGGTACAGGATCTGGGAGCCCCCTTGAATCTTCCCACTAGATGAGGCATTTGTCTGAGGCCATAAACCTTTCATCATTGCTAGGCCCAAATCTCTAGGCTAGGTTTCTAGCCTAGCCCTCCATTGTCTGGATAGTTTCCACACTTGATCTTGTCAGAGTGCCTATGCCCAACTCTGTTACACTTAAATTAGCCTAGCCCTACATTGTCTGTTATCTCCAGGTAGCCTTCAGGGCCTTCCCACCATTAATCCCATTCTCTTGTTTCCTGGGGTCTGACCTCATCCCAGTCCCATCAAGGTCCTCCTTAGACTCCTCCTCAAGACCTTTCCTAAACCCCTCCTCCTATCACCCCAAGATCACCCTAGATCCCTCCCACAGTCTTTGTGTATATAAATTTCATCTTGCCTCCATGAAGGGGCTCAGATGGAATCTGGCCCACTTGTGAAAACAAGTGTCACAAATGGTAGGATTTCTTAAGACAACCCAATATGGTAAATCTGTAATAAACTTTGTTTTTCTCTTCAGCTGTGAGAGGCTTGAGTTGAATTCATTCGGGCAGGACCTGGCATATTGGTATTTTGGGGTCTCAAGCACCCCTAAAAACACATTGTTCCCTGATCCCATCAGTACTTGTGTACTTTACACCTCTGCAAAGGAGTGCGACTGCGATACCTTCACCTACCTCTTTCAAACCATTCTTGTACTTCGTCATTCACTCTTGATTTTTTGGTGATGGTTCTTTCCATTTATGTTGTGGTAGTCATTGTGTACATTGTTTTCTTGTGTGTTTGCTCTCCTTCAGTTCACATACTGCTCTGCATTTAGCACATTCATCATTTCTTATATCACAGTAGTATTCTATTACCTTCAGGAACCACAATTTGTTTAGCTAACCATAAGCCAATTGATGGGTATGTATTTTGTTTCTAATTCTTAACTGTCACAAAAAGTGCTGCTATCAATAATTTGGTGTCCTTTGGTCTTAAGCTGTAACGGCTTTTGTAAATTCCAGCTGATCTATAAGGTCCTGCCTCTTCATCTCTAAGTCTCCTCACCCCCTACCTTCAGTTGGCTCATTTGCTTCCTTGGTTTCCACAGCTAAACATTTTTTGAAGATGTGCTTCAATGTGTCCTTACTACATTTCTTCTGCCTTTCCCTGTTTTACCTTACTTTAAAAGAGCTCACTAAAATATGTGCTTCAACTCCTTTTTCCAGGTCTTGCCCTCAAGAGTTACCGCATGGCTAAGTTTTCTAAATGGAGTGAGCATTCTGCAAAGGCAATAGATGTCACATTCTGACATAAAATGAAATTCAAGCTGCACTAATGACTTAGGCTGTCACCCTAGCATTCACAGGGGCTATTATCAAATTAATAATACTTAAGCCAAATATATTTACTTACGCGTATTCATTTTGTGTCAGTCAAGCCTGCTGGGAAAGCTACGGTGTTGGAGTCTATGTTTTATTGCTATGTCCTTGAAGCAGACCTTGTCCTTGACAATGATAAAGACAACATAGGAACAAAAGCTTGGCTGTCGATGACAGCTCTACAGATCATCACAGCACTGGTTTCTCTAGTTTACCTCTTAACTAGATGTTGGTACTGGCAGAATTATGGGCAAGACTACTTAGTCAGGGATTACAAGGTGATAGGGTAAAGGCTGAAACAATATGTGAAGTCAGCTAAACAAGGTAATAGCAGGAAAGAAGAATGAATATAGTGTGCCATTTTGGTAAACATTTTTATTAAGTAACCCACAAATAGACATTTCAAAGTCTTAAGAGAAGAAGCAGGAGGGAAAAATGGAATAAGGAAACAAAATCTTAAAAAGGAAAATTTAAGCAATAAGGAAGGAAATCTTGAAAAGAAAAATTTAAAGTAAATATAAAAGGAAGTGAAAAGTCAATCACTCAACAAGCATTTATTAAGCACCTACTAAGGGCCATGCATCATACTGGGCTCTGGGAATACAAGTACAAAGAATGAAACAATACCTACTTGAAAGAAACTCGCATTCTAATGTGAAAAAATTATATGTATACACACATACACTCACGCACACATATATGTATATGTGTACATATGTATGTGTATACACACATGCACATACACACATGTATATACACATACATACACACGTATATAAATACATATATACACATATATGTGTGTTTATGTGTTTGTGTGTGTATATGCCAGTTTAACTGAATTAGAGTGCGAGAGAGGGATTAATGTCCTCTGGGGCTAGAAAAACAAGTTGGGGCCAGGTTATGAAGGACATTAAAGGCTAAACAGAGGGACTTCTGGGTCATATGACCAACAAGATGAAAAACTAGACATTTTCTCTGATCCTTATAACTTCTCACACCTGTCCAAAACACAAATTTATTGCCAAAGATAAATCTGTTTACATGACCTTACAGGGGTGTGGAACCTGTGGCCCCAAGGCTACATGTGGCCCTCTAGGTCCTCAAGTGACGCCCTTTGACTGAATCAAAGGATTTGTTCTGTAAAACTTGGACTCAGTCAAAAGGCGGTACCCAAGGACCTAGAAGGTCACATGTGGTCTTGAGGCCGCACCTTCCTCACCCCTGGTAGGACGACAGGAATCCAAAAGAAGGTTTAAAAAAAATGAACTAATGCTTACCTTCGACTTACTCATTATCCTCTCCTCCACCACTCACCATACTACCAGAAGTGAGGTCGCACTAAATACCCAAGGACCAGACCCATACTTCAATCCACCTGCGCTGTGAAGATTCCCTCACTTCAGGCTGCATAAGTTTGCTGGAGCCTCAGTTGGACATGGGGCAGCAGCATTCTGTACTGCTAAAGACTTCTGCAAGAGACTAAAGGAACATGGGATAGGGGCAAGACATGTGTCTTGGATTGGAATAGAGCTGTCCCACATCACAACTCTTATAACATGAAAAAAAAACCATTAGAGACAAATGTAGGAAAATAGAAAAGTAATGACACTTTAAATGAGAATGGATTAAACAATCCAATATGGGGGGGTGAGTGAAAATGAGTAATCCAGGCTAAAACCAAGATTACAAACCATGGATCCCGAAAACATGGTGGTGTGTTCAGGAGAACTAAGGAAGTATGCAAAAAGCAAAAGATGGTAAGTTCAGTTTTGGATATTTTGAGATTATGAAGCCTCTTAAGACAGTTTGACATATATAATAGGCAACTGGTGATATAGTACCGAAAATGGATAGAAAGATGTGGAAGACATCTGTATCACAATGATAGTTAAATCCTTGGGAGATGAGGAGGAGAGAGAGAGAGAGAGAGAGAGAAAGAGAGAGAAGAGAGAAGAGAGAAGAGAGAGGAGAGAGGAGAGAAGAGAGAAGAGAGAGAGGAGGTAAAGGCAGACAAGAGAAAACAGAACCTTGAGGAACGCCCACAATTAGGGTCATCATATGGAAGAAGAGTTAGCAAAGGAGATGGAGAAATAGCCACATAGGTAGGAGCTGAGGCAGGAAGAAAAGTATTATAAAAACCCAGGGAAGAGAGAGATTATCCAGGAGGAGAGAGTGGTCACCAGTATCAAGTGCAAAAGACAGGTAGAGAAGGAGGAACTGAAAAGAGACCCTCAGATTTAGAAAGGTTAGTTTCAGTCCAGCGACAAATTCAGTAGTCACATTACAAAAGACAAAAGATGGAGGGGAGAGGAGAAAAAGGGAAAGTAATGAGTGTAGTTAGCTTTTTCTTCTTCAATACAGTTTGCTAATTTATTTTTAACATTACCAGTTTCTGTCTGAGTGAACTTCAAAGGACATTAGGTGGCTGAGTGATAGAGGTAAAGAAAGAGGCTATGAGTGACAAAGTATTTTGATTTTTACTTCTAGGATCCGATGACGTAGTAGGTAGAGCACTGTGCTTGGAGTCCGGAAGATCTGCATTCAAATCCAACCTCAGACAGGTGCTAGCCATGTGACCATGGGTAAATCACTTTACTCCGTCTCAGGTTTCTTCATCTCTAAAATGGCAATAATAAGAGAACCTACTTCTTAGGGTCGCTGCGAGGATCATCAGAAATGTAAAGCACTTAATACAGAGCCTGACACATAGTCAGCACTATATAAATTATTGATGCCATTAGTGCGTGTCAGGAGAGGCATTGGAGGGGATAGTCAGTATTGTCTGGAGGAAGCCAGGTCTCAGGATGGCTTATGGATGGAGAGAGTGAGAGAGAAAGAAGGTAGACATTCACTCAGCTTCAAAGGCAGAACAATTACAAGTACTCCGACGACAATCTATTTTTGTATAAAGTAGACACGTGTGGCCTAAAGGATACACAGAGGGCTGGCTTCTATATGACACACATGGAGTAACCACTGGGATATCACTTCACCTTTCAGGGGCCTGGGCAACTCAGGCAGCAAATCACAGATGAATTGCTATTCCACATAAGGAAGAATTCGCTATACTACAGTCCAATCAGAAACCAAAAATTTTCCATTCAATAAGAAACCACCCATATTTGGCACTATCAGAAGATTCTATGACATAATTTTTTTCACTTATAGTTTATATCTGATCATGGACTCATTCAGATCTGTAATCCCTGAAATGTGGATGGTCATTCCCTCCAATGATGCAGATTGTAAGCTGTTTACGTCTGCCTGTACCATGCCAATTTTGCTCAATCTTCCTATACAGTCAACACAGGGGTTCCACATGCAGTGCTGAGGGCCCTTCTCATTTTTTCTTGACATAACAGGTGGCACATACTGTTGGTTATTGGTTATTGTCCATTGGTTATTCCTAATACGTGACCTGCCCATCTTATTTTCATACATTTATTTGATGACATCCTTTACTCTGGCTCTTCTTCATAGTTCTTTGTTATCTTTTGAAGCCTGTTCACATCCAACATGTATGTGCCCCTCCATTGCCCTCAGACTGATAATCAGTTTTAATTCTTCAGAAGATGTCCTGGTTCTTGGCTTGAAACCATACAATGCCATCTCCTTGGAGAATTGTGAAAAAAAAAAAGAATTATTCATCTTTTGTCTTTATGTTCCCTTCTTCCTCCCTTCCGCTGAATTCCATTCCTTGTAATATTGTAAAGCGAAAGACAGAGACAGTGACACAGAGGGAGAGCAGCTCATTAAGACCAACACATGATAATTTCCTTTCAGTCATGTCCAACTCTAGGGTTTTCTTGGTAAAGATACTTGGAGTGGTTTGCCATTTCCTTCTCCAGCTCATTTTACAGATGAGGAAACTAAAGTAAACAGGGTTAAGTCAGGGTCACATAGCTAGTCAGTGTCTGAGACTGGATTTGAATTCAGGTCCCCCTGACTCCACGGCTCTGTAAAGTGGGCCACTTAACTGCCCCTTATAGTTTCCTACCTCTTCAAGAAAGAGAAAGAGGTACAAGGCATAGACAACTCAGCCTGGAGTCCAGAACACCTGACTTGAAATCCAGGCTCAGGCATTTGCTAGTGTGATCCTGGGCAAGTCATTTAACCTCAGCCTCAGTTTCCTCAACTGTAAAATGGGGATAATAACACCTATCTCCTGGGTTCTTTGTAAAGATCAAATGAAATAACACTTATAAAGCACTTAGTACAAAGACTGGACTATAATAGTCAATTAATACCTGCTGATTCCCTCTTACCCAATCCCACCTCGTTCTGGGTCCAACTTAGTCTTTCAATTAGACAGTATTATTTTTGTTTCCTGTTTGATCTTTCTTTTATGCTGTATATATAGTTGTGCTTTTCCAGCTAGCTTCACTTTGTATCAGTTCATGCTTTCCCATACTTCTCTGTATTCTTCCTAATCATTTCTTACAGTGAAATAATATTCTATGACCTCCATGTATCAGATATCTGCCTCAGTTTTACCATCTGTAAAGTGGAGATTAAAAATAGCACTACCAGGGCAGCTATGTGGCAAAGTGAGTAGAGCACCAGCCCTGGAGTCAGGAGGACCTGAGTTCAAATTCAGCCTCAGACACTCGACACACTTACTAGCTGTGTGACCTTGGGCAAGTCATCTAACCCCAAGTGCCCTGCCTCCCCCCCACCCCAAATCAAACAAACAAAAATAGCGCCTACCTCCTTGGTCGTTGAGAGCATCAACATAAAATAACGTTTGTAAAGTGCCTTGCCACCATTAAAGTGCTATATATTATTGAATAGCCTACAACTCTCAATTTGGGAGAGTACTTCTGCACCATTTTCTTCCAAGGGCAAAAATTTTTCTTTCACTCCCCTTTTCAATTCTTTATTCCAATAATTATAATAATTATAATCAACATTAACACAGCCTTAGGAAGAGGCCCTATAGCTCTGCTCACCTGCCTCGGGCCTTTCAGACAGAACCTAGTCTCAAATATAAGATCCTTTATTAAAAGTGCTCATCAGAGGGTGTGCTAGGTAAGCCCAGGACAGTCTTTCTACTTTGACTCAAGCACTCAATTCTATATGTGTGTGTGTGTGTGTATGTGCATATATATGTGTATACACATATATACACATACACACATACATACATACACATACACACATATACATACATATATATGTATATATATATGTAAATGCCTCAGTATCACCTCGAATAAAAGAACCTTAAAAACAGTAAATAAACAATATAAGACTAAGGATGCAGTACTTTTTGGAATCTTCTGTTTGCGTGGGCAAACTGAGGCTGAGGTCTTGACCTTCCCAAGGGCAGAAAGTGAATTACTGGACGAGCAGGAAACAGACTTCTTAATCTCTGTAACACTAAAGCACTAAATCATATGCTTCCCCATGAACTTGTTTTTATTGTACGAAACAAAGGCAGGGAGGTCCAATGGGAGGAGAACCTTGCATTGTTTAGAAGAAGCGTGTGTAGTTCTCATGCCCCAGGCGTGGAACACTTCTTGTTTGGTTGTTTTTTTGCAGTTGTCCTTTCATCTTGAATCCAGTTAAATTTACAGTAATTCTCACAGAACAGATGAGAAAAGCCTTGCAAAGACAAACTTTCCGTAAGACAAGATGATTAAATGCACTTAGATCCAGGATCTTTTGTTCCCCCCCAACTTTTTCAGTAGAGGTCTGATCCTCCCAAGGGACAGGATGTCCCCATAAACGAGGAACAACAAAAGCCTATTGGTATTCGACCCAGGATCGCTATTATTACGGGAATGTTCACTTTCCATCTGAATGAAGAAGACAATGGGGTTATAATTGGACGCTAACTGAACTCAACCTGGATCAACACAATTAAACTTAAAATAGAAATACACATAAAATTCATCATCAACCGAGAACTCGAGGTGCGCCCGAGCAAGCTCTTCAAGCGATGAGTCCAATTGTGTCTCCACATTCTAGCAAATTTAACTGTGCCTTGGAAGCTGCTCTACACGTGACTTCGATGAGGGTTTAGAATTTGGAATCCCTTTTCAAATAAAACTTTTTTGTGCTCAAGCAATTGACAAATGACCTTTAAACGACCCTCGGGGAAGTAGGAAGCTCTGCCTTACAAATGTTATGTAAAAAGTCTCTTTATTTAAAAGTCAAATTATTTTTCACCCAAAAAGACATTTTGTTTCAACTCCTTCTCAACGTCCTGCATAGCAGGAAAATAATTACTGGTCCCTAATTAGGGTTGCCTTAATTATTTTTCTGCTTCTTATTTAGTCATTAAAACTGGGCGATCCCCATCCCAACGGCTGCTTCCGCAGTAATAATAACCGTGATCTGTTTTTCCTGCACCTTACTGTGCTATTCTGGACCTGGAAGGAAAAAATGGGAGGACAGCACTTTACGCCTTAAGCCATTGTTGGCGGGGGCGGGGGGGGGGGCGCATTGCAGCAAGGACTATTTTTTTTTTTTTGAGGGGGCAGTGGAAAGACGACCCAGCTGGGGAAAATATGCATTTACTTTCTTGCACGGGGATAAGGGAAGAGGAGGCTCCAGTCTGCCCCACCCCCCTGCCCCCGATTCCCCTTCTTGCTTACTTCTGCCCTCCCGGGAAGTGGGGCAGTTTTGCTTTTTATACAGAACCCAATCCAGGAAAGAAGAGATTAGGTAGAGTAGCTGCTGCCCAGCTTCCTGAGCCGCAACCATCAGTTTTGCACCCAAGATGTGGAGTTGGGAGAGATGCTGGCGCGCCCAGCAACCACTAGTCCTCCTGGGACAGGCACGCACTGGCTATGGAAGCTTTTTCTCCCAGGTCTCACGCCGCCTCCTCCCCTCCTCTCAGTTCACTTCCCCCTTCGGGGTTAAGCGAAGCTCCCATTTTTTTTTCCAGAGCAGTCCTTTCCCCCTCCCTCCCAGCGGCCGCACGGTCGCGCCTCGCCCCTCCTCCCTCCAGTGTGACTGTGCAGCCCTGCGCTCTGCAGCTGCGGGGCTGGCTCGCTCGCGCCCCCCCCCTCTCTTTGGGCTCGTCCCTCCCTCTCTACCCCGCCTCAAATAGCGAAGCGCACTCGCCGGTGCAGCCTAACACACACATACACACGCGCGCACACACAGAGACACGCACACGAGGTTGCACACGCAGCAGCAGGAGCAGCAGCGAGCAGCAGCAGCGGCCGCCTCCACCAGGCATGGCACTGGGCTCTACCTCATTATGGCAGCCGCGCGACACTACACCCTCGACTTCCAGCTCAGTGCGAAAGGTAACACGCGGTCTCCCTCCTCCCCGGGGCGCTCCTCCCATCTTCACCCCCACCCCAGCCTCCCGCCCTCTTCTCCAGCTGGGGGGTCTGCAGGGGGTAGGCGTTGCAAAGACTGAACAATACGAGATTGCCTGGGAGAGGGGAAAGACACCTTCCTCCTTCTCCTCCTCCTCCTCCTCCCCCCTAGGTCTGGGCGTCTTTTTCCTGCTCCGCACTAAGGATAGCCATCCTCCCCTGGCTGCGTCTTTTTTTCCCCCAGGGGAAGGCGGGCTGGTCGGAGCCGTGGGGAGGGCCAGCTCCAGGGAGCCGAACAGGCCGGCGGCCGGGTGCTCGCTGCAGAGGCCACGCTCACGTTGCCGTTGCCGCCGCCGCCGCCGCCGCCGCCTTCCCCCACTGCCTCTCTGTGCCCCGCGCTTGCTCTTTCGCTCTCGTTTTGCAAAGCCGGGGCCTCGCTCGCGTTGCGGCCAGTTCTACCTACCTCGCAAGCAGGCTTGCAAGCTGGGGGTTTTCCCTACCCCTCTTAGCCCCATGCTGCATTAATTGCGTTCTCTTTGCCGGCCTGACAGGTCTTTGCCCACCGCCACCCCTCCCTCCGCCTCAGCTCCTTTATTTATGTTGGCGGATGCATGTATGTATGTGCATCATCCCATTCCCAAAGCCCTTGGCATCTCCTTTCCTCCATCCGTGCCCCCAGCTTTGCATCTCTGCTTTGGAGGCGCACCCCTCTGCTTTCCCACCCCCCTTCCCCCGTCTCCTCTCCCAGAGCGCTTTTACTGAAGACCCTTATGGAGGATTCCGCTTGGGTGGCAGGGCTAGAGGTGTGGGCAGACACCCAGGGCTGTGAGGAAGTGTAGTAGAATTGCCTTGTGCAGGAAGGTGCGTGCACAGTGGTTAACATTGTTTTTACCGCCCGCATGACCTTATTATGCTCTTGGAGGAAGGTCAGTTTCCCTTCCAGGATGCAGGTAGTCGATTTCCTTCGCTTTCCTCCCCTCTCAGCTTTTTATTGGATTTGTGATCTGTGTAATTATGGGAGCCAGTGCATCTTTGACAAAGATTGCGAAGAGGTACAGAGATTGGATAGAACTTAGGAGAAAACAGCTTTGTTTTTTAAGTAATTAAGAACACTCCCCCTCCCCCATTTCCACCAGCGGGCTATAGTCATAGGGCTTTAAAAAGTTAATGAAATGTTTTGGAAAGTTACCCTTTTCAGCGAAAGCTGGCGTTGAAAGTTTCTGCGGCAGATAAAATGTTAACAATTATTATTGTTACATGATTGGGGACAGAAGTTTCCCTTACAGTCCTTCAGAAGAGGTGGAGTGGGAGGGACCCATCCGACCCCCTCCCTTCGGCTTGCTTTCTGCTTCCTTTTCCAACGCCAGCAGATGTGGGTTTCCAAGGTTGTGGGTAACCAGGACTTTACCCTTAGTTTATTTATTACCAGTTCTTTGTCACAACCAGACTTTCACTTGTTACAGCCTTAGTTTAATACCCACTTCTTCCTCCTTCCTTTCCCTCCCCCTACCCCATTTTTAGGGTTGAGGATTTAAGTTTGAAGGAACACAACCTATGGTCTAGTTCATCGGACTGACCGCAAATTGGCTAAGTGAGGTCCCTTCTAACTGAAGATCTAAGCCATTCAGGAAGAGGTATTAAGTAATTAAAGCTATAAATAGTATTGGGATTTATTTAGTCTGAAGCTAGAAGGAAGTGAGAATGCCGAGATAAGAAAGAGATTATTTATTAATAAGAGATTAAAGGGGTATAGATATTAGACCTAAGAAACCATTAAATCCTCCAAGTTTAAGATTCAGGTCAAGGAAGTGCTTGTGTTTACGCTGGAATTATGTTCTTTCTCGATGAAAAGATTTTCAGAGCAGTTGGTTTTGATAGCCATTATTTAAATATTCAAGCGGAATTTACAAACATCTCATTTGCCCTTCACAACCACCCAGAGAGGTAGGGGCTGTTTTTACCATACCCATTTTACAGAGTAGAGTAGGGTTTCATGACTTGCCCAGGGTGACACAGCCAGAAAGTGAAGTTGGAGGTGAACTCTGGTGTTCTTAGCTCTAGGCCCACCAGTCTTTCCTTTCTGACTCCTAGCGACTAATGAATCAATTTTAAGCATTGATTAAGTAGCTACTGTATGCCAAGCACTGTGCTAAGTGCTGGGAATGCAGTCTCAAAGCTTATATTCTAACGACAGAGACAGCATGCAATATACAAAGCAAGCTATATATAGCTGAAATAGGAAATAATTAACAGGGAAGGTGCTAGCAGTAAGAGGATTTGGGAAAGACTTCCCATAAAAGAAGGAATTTTAGGTGGCTTGGTTGGGGATAGTGTATGCATGAAGGTCAGAGATGGAATGACTTGTTTGTGGAACAGTCCTGGAGGCCAGTGCTAAAGAGTGAGGGCTTAGAAAACTGGAAAGGTAGGAGGGCGCTAGGCTATGAAGGCCTTTCAGTGCCAAACAGCATTTGGTTGAACTTTGATGCATATTTGAATAATACTTGCCCATAAGATATTCAGATTTTTAAATTGTTGGATATGTTGTTTAAAATATGGTTTTAGAATATTTATTAATTATTTTAAAATATTTATTACTTCAAAAAAAGTTTAGGCTTTACACAGATCAGATTCAAAACAGGGCTAGTACTTGGATCCTAATTATGATTTATTTTGACCTTAAATTAGCCAAACTACTCACCGCAACTCAAATATTAAGTTTAATTGTAACTGTTTGATTTGGAAGAACATAAACAAAATTAACTTCTAAGGTCCAGATGTTCTTTATCCTAGTGTCTAGGTTGTTAAAAAGCAGGAACATATTTTTATTTACCACAACTATCCAAAAACCACAAGAAACAAAGTGAAGGGAGACTTACTTAATACTGGTCCAGCTGCCAAAAAGTGAAAGAAAATACAGGCTCTTGGACTTGGAACAGCCAGGTGAGGAATCGACAGATCTCAACTTGGCAGTGTTTACAAGTATTATCCAAATACCATTAAAGGCGTGCCAACAGGAACAACATTTAAAAGGTGAAAAGACCAATTCAGGGCAGAGTGTGTATGGAGAGTGGAATTAAAAGCCTTTAGAGGGTAAATCCCCTATAACAAAGCAAAGTTTAGCCTCCTGGAGGGTGTGCTCGCCTGAAATATAATAACTTTGTACTTAACTAGATTTTTTTCCTCAGTGTGTATCAGAAAAAAGAACATCTTGGTCAGCTCTCTGTTTAAAGACTTTAATGATTACGGGCAGTGAGGTTTGACTTTCCCCTTGAGACCTGCTAGGGGCTTCCCAGGCCTGATCAGTTTTTTCTGCTATAGAAATGCAAACTTATTTTACAAAAATCTTAACAGCCCTCCTTAATGCAAACAATGCCGTCCCCCTGTTATTACCTTCTATTTATCTTGTATTTTCTTGTTTGTGCACAGCCTGCGTGCTGTCTCCCCCTTAGACTGAGTTCCTGGAGAACCAGGGACTGTCTTGCTTTTCTTGTATATACCCATTGCTTGGTATGGTGCCTGGCATATAGTAGGCACTTAATAAATGCTCGTTGACTTATTTTAATATTAAACTAAACAACTAACTGGGACAAGGTAAAGGGGAGTGAAATTTCATCGGTGAAATCCTCAAGAAAATGGGATTTAGAATTTATTTTTTGAGTCTCTCAAGAGTGTCCAAACCGTTGCTTTTCTCGTTGGAAACCGACTATCTTCAAGTTCAAAATTGGAATATTAGAACTGGCAGGAGAGACCTTAAATCTAGTCCACTCCTGTTGGTCATGTTCTGTATGGAGAAACTGAGGCTCAGATGTGAAATCCCCTGTTACTTCAACCTTTCTAAGTGACTGTGGAGATAATGGACTTGTAAGTGGTAAAGTGTTACACGAATAAGAACCCATATAGTCCTTCCATGACTGGTTAGCTGTGGGACTTTAGGGAAATCACAACTTTAGTTTCTTCCTGCAAAATAAAGATAGGTTAGTTGGTTTTAGGACTCAAGTCAGGGAGAAGGCTTTTTAAATCTTTTTTTTTTTTTGGTTGAACACCAGAATTTTATTAATGCGTTTTCTTGGATGGGGAACTCTACTGCAACACAGGTAGTTATGACAAAATGATTTCTTCAAGAAACCAAAATAAATTTTTGTTTCCAGGTAGCCCCCTAATCAATGTCTGAAAGTAATTTTTAGCAAGTTAGACTTGAGGTAATAAAAATAGCTAACATTTATATAGCAATTTAAGATTTGCAGAACACATAACAAGCATTATCTCATTTCTTCACACTAATCCTGAGAAGTGCCATCATCTCTATGTTGCAGATGAGGGAGTTGAGGTAGCCTGATTCAGGGATTTGCCCAGCCAGAGTCCCACAGCTAGTGAGGTTGTATCTGAACTCGAGGTCTTCCTGACTCCAGGTTGGGCACTTTATCAGCTATGTCCTCTCCATGAAGCTGAGCCATGCGTTCTTATCCGAGCTGAGACCTGTCTTTCCCCTCCGTTTTTCTTAGAACTTTGTGTGGCTCTCAGTTTTGGCTTTAGTCTTTTTCTGCTCTCTCCTGTTCTTCCCTGTCTTCCCCTTCCCCCCATTAGTTGGCAAAATCTGAGGTTTTGAGACCCTAGGCTGTTATTTTTCACTTTGGTGTCCTGTGCTGTGCACATAGTATTACTGTTTTGAAATACCGCATTTAATATATCACTAATAAGGGTTGGAAAGACATTCTTACAGGACAACCAGTGTTTTCTCCCAGTGCTGTTGGTGATGTCATGGGACTGTCAACCAGACTGAACTGGCCTCTCACCTGCAGATGACCATAGCTGAACAGAACAGGCTAGAGACAGGAGAGTCAGGAATCAAACAGAAGCTTAATTTCCAAATGAGGTGGCTTGCAAGCCAGGAGGCAGATTAGACACGTGGAGGTGGGGGCCGTCCCTATTGGGGGAATCAACTTTAGAGTGGCTCAGCCTTGATTTATATACTTGTCCCTAGACAGAGTCAGAAAGTGTAGTGTAGCCACAGTGAGGCAAGGTTGTCTAGTGACAAAGTCCATTCATAGCAGGGCTTCACATCTGTTGGTGCTTGCCCGACCTCAGGGACCATCAGCTCCGGAAGGTGAGTGCAAAGGAGTGTTGTTATGTCAAGCTTAGGGCACAGCTAGTATCCTGACGGAACCTTTTGACTTCCCTAGGAATATAACTTTTAAGTTGTCTTAATGCTAATGCCTTCTCTTGGTTCATTATCTCTGGTTGTTGGTCCATAACTGTAATTGTTTGCATTTTGTCTCCCTATTTAGACTGTGAACTGGAGAGCAGGGATTGTTTTTTTGCCTTTGTGTATCCCCAGTGCTTGGCAGAGTGCCTGGCACACAGTAAGCATTTAATAAATGCTTGTTAATCCTCCTAGAATTGTAAATTGGGTTAGAGTAGTTACTGCAGATTCATAACCCCCACCTTTCTTGATGTGTCTTAAAAAAGCAAACCACAAAACCTGGGCTCGTTTGGAACATAGGCAAGATGGAAGATTGGAGACAGGACTGACTTAGAGACCCGGATTCTGTGCTTCACTTTGCAGTGAATTGGGTGACCTTGGTCAAGTTACTTAAACTGTGGTTCTTATTTTCCTCACTCTATAAAAGGACTAGGTGATTTCAGCGGGATGAATTGTTAAATTTGACAGTGGTTCAATTGTCACGCTTCCCTGATTGTTAAAATTGCTGAGTTGTTTCTTCCTTTGTAATTGGAATAACACTCATTTTAGCAAAGAGATAGAAGGAAGCCTAAAATGATTTTTTTTTGGACAAGTAGGTCAGTTCAACCTGAGATTTAAAATGTCTCTAGATGAATTCTAATGTCCATTGCAGCTTTAGCCTTCAGTGATTCTCTGCATGAAGCTAACTGGCTCTAATACTCCTACAGTTATAGAACAGTACATAAAAGAGGGCCTTTAGCTGCCTAATCCCAAGGCCTCACTTGACAGATGAAGAAACAAATACTGAGACTGACTTTTTCAAGGTCACAAAGCTAGTTAGTCACAAAACTACTACATATTTCTGTTCAATCACTTTGGAAATTTAGGGATAGTTTCCCTCCTTTCTCTCCCTCCTTTCCTTCCTTCTTTCCTTACTTCCCTCCCTCCCTCCGTCCCTCCCTCCATGTGTTTTTAGCTTTAATCTCCTTAAAATAAAGAGAATTGATGGGATAAAATGTGGTCTTTATTTTTGCATTCCTAAAGGTTCCTTGCAGAAAGCTAAGTGGCACCGTCGATGGAGTGCTGGGCCTGGAGTCAGGAAGATAAATCTTGTTTGAGTTCTAGTATGGTCTCAGACACTTACTATCTGTGTGACCCTTGGCAGTTCACTTTACACCATTTACCTTGGTTTCTTCATCTGTAAAATGAGCTGGAGAAGGAAATGGCAAACCATCTTTGCCAAGAAAACCCCACATGGGGTTTCTAAGAGATGACCGACTAAATCAACAACAACGAGAAAAGGATTCTTTAAGCCAAAGAAAGCCAGGAATCAGCATATCCTAGAACTGGACTTTAGAGTTCCCCTGCACTTGGAATACATCTTCCTAACATTTAGGCAGACCACCCGTTATATGCCTTGAAGTGTCTATTATACTCCATGGCATAGAATCTTCAAGCCTCCTTGCACTGGCCCTTAGATCTTCTCCACATTGTGGTGGGACAATTCAGTATGTGGCCGGAGGAGGAATGATTTGCTAGAAAGCATACTTAGACTCCAAGTCTGAAGACCATGATTCCATTCTTATTACTAACTATATGACCTTGGCTGAATTGCTTACCCTGTACTCATTTGCAGATACTTTAAATAGCTGCCTTACAGGGATCAAAAGATGTAGGAAATAGCAGTGACCGTAGACTTTGACCAGGTCTTCAGCTTCTGAGGAAATGTCTTTGAAAAAAATCTTTAAATGTGAGACTGCTTGTCTGTCTATAGAATGGGAAAAAAGGGAGATTGTGACTTCCAAAAGTCACATGTGTAACGACATTGTCTGATGAGTCTTGGAATCTTTCAGTTCTACTATGTTGTCAAAATTTCCATTTATCTGAGGGATATAGTGAAAAATGAACTCCTTATTTTAGACAACTCAATCCATAGCCAAGAACCAGGACCGTTGGCAAACCTTCTGCCTCGAGGCCACACAGAACAAATCCTTTTATCCAGGGGATTTGTTCTGTAAAGTGGATTCAGTCAGAGGGCTGCACTCGAGGACCTAGAGGGCGACATGTGGCCTTGAGGCCAAAGGTCTGAACCATTCCTATTTGAACATACTATGGGAATACAGGGCGAGTCCAGGATGGCCAGCAACATGACATATTGCACGAAGCACAAAGCATCGGAGACGTAGTTTTTCATAGGGATTCCACCATTAGCTAGTTGGAAGAGCTTGGGCAGTTTTCCTCATCTGTGAAGTGAGGAGAAGGGTATTAGCTTTAAAGTCTCTAATAGTCTTTTGTAACGCCTGTAGGTCAAGTGTCCCTTGGTTCAACTTTCTTGCTGGGGAGGGATAGAATATGCCATGAAGGTGTGGGCCCCGCCCCCCCCATCCAAAATCTTGAATCTATCTTTCAAAGATAAATTATTAGTCAGAGGTGTTGCCTTAAGGATATTACTAGTTCAGGGTTTCTTAAGCAATTTGGTGTCACGAACCCTTTTGGCATTCTGAAGGAGCCAACAGACACCCTTAAATGCATAAAATAAAATAGGATTACCAAGGAAAGGCAGTAATTGGAATATTTTTAAAAACAAGTTCTCTGACGTCAGGTTAAAAAATGCTCCATTAGACTTTCCAAGCAGTTCACCTGTACTGGATCACTCTTGGTAGCTGAGTAAATCAGTGAGAACATTTTTCTTAACTTATGCGTGTGCTTTACTTCCCTTAAAATATAATGATTTGTGCGTGCTTTATGGGTTGGGTATTTGGGGAGGCAGATATTTAAAGGCAATGCATGACTTGTCTAGCTTACAGACATCTGCCAAGTTTGGCCTTAAATACTTTATTGTTTTTTTTTTTAGATCCTCTTCCACAGCAAGAGTTCACTCGGACTTACAATAAAAACCTTCTACTTTACCCCATGTGAAAAATTAATTTTGTTATCTTAACACTTTCTAACAAGTAGAATTGTTTAGCATAAAGATAGTACTAAAGTCCCAAGTTTTACTTAGTTTCTAAAATCTCCCAGGCTGAAGTTTTTTGACTCTTTAACATGAACAAGGTGTATTAAGTTTCTGATTGCTAAGACATCTTTAAAACTAATGCCTAAATCCAGAAGTGATGACTTGAAAGTGTTTTATACCAAAGTGGTTTGTAAAAAGTTGGGGGTTTCAATTAAGGAAGTGAAGTTTTTGGGAAATAATGTACCTTGTAAAGAAAGAAGGAAGGTATCAGTAATTTTTAAAGTTGTGGGTTATTGGGGACAACTTCAACTTTATTTGTATTTGAATATTATATATATTTTTTACATTGCCTTTATTTTTGAAAAAATCTCTCCCCACCCCACTACTGCTACCCCAGTCCTTTGTAGCAAAACAAAAAAAAGACAAACAAATAAGTACAGTAATATTAACCAACACCTCATAGTTTGACTGTATACTTTAGGGAACATCAAGTCCAATTTAGTTTGCAAATAAGGAAACTGAGGCACAGAGAGGCTAGATGAGTTGCCTGGAGTATATACATAGGTATATAGTGATAAGTGTGACTTGAACTTAGATCCTCTGAGACATCTTGCAGACTGCTCCCACTCATGTCCTGTTTTCTTTTTTTCTAAACACACATTTTTATGTTTTTTTTTATCTGTCATGTGGAGCTTTTTAAAGGATGTAATAAATTCAGCGTATCATTTTCAAAGATCCTGTTTTTAATTCCTTTCTTTTATGTGCATTTGAAAAAAATGCTTCAATGATCCTTTTTTTTATCTTTTGATTTTAGTTGATTTCGTGAAATCCACTGAGAGCTATGAGGCTGCAGGGTTTTAATTTGGGATGGCGAAGGGTGGAGGGATACAAGATTTTCAGCTTTGAGACTCAGCCCATTTTGGAGAATTCATTAATGGGGTGTTATGTCCTATAGAGAAGTGTTACCTGAACCTTAATTAGTTTCCTTCTCTATTTAGAGGAAAGATGCGAGGGATATGAAGAAGCAGGAAACCTGGCCCGGTGTGAGAGGCTAACTAGGCCAATTAAGGACCATTTGATTAGCTTTCTCTGGGAGGTAATAAGGAAATGGCTCCAGTCAGTTGTGATGCTGAAATCCTGCAGCCAAGGTCATATGCCCTTCCACAGACTCATCTGTGCTTTTCCTAGAGTCAGGAAGAGCTGAGTTCCGATCCGACTTCAGACACTTATTAAATGTGTGACCTTGGGTGAGTCTCTCAAACTAGGTTCCTCTGTAAAATGGGGATAATAGCACCTACCTCTCAGTGTTGGTAATAATTATAAAGCACTTAAGCACAGTCAGGGCCTGGCATGGACTAAGTCCTGTGTCACCGAGAGCTACTGTCATTGACCCCAGAAACAGTTTTAGGTTGAATTTGACCACTGTCTTCGGGATAACATCGGAGGTCAAATAAATTCTTAGAATAATGAAAGGATTAGCTGACAAAGTAACCAGTCACAGCTAGATAATTCTTTAATTACTTAATTACTGGCTCATAAATGAAAAATGTGTTGAAGTTCATAATTCTTGCCTCTGTACATCGCTGCTATGACTGAAGCTTTGTTAGATTGGACGAAGTGACCAAGGAACTTACCACCTGACGGCGGTTACTCTGAATTCACCTTCTGTTCTTTGAAGAGCTGAATAAACCTATTAAGTGAATTAGCAATCATGAACCTTAAGCAGTAATACTTGGATTGTTGAAGATAGTCTTAGGCCTCCCACTGAAGATAAATTAATGTCTAATATCTTCAACAGTCTTGGTTGTTGATCAGCTGTTTATTTTTCCATTGTTTTGGTGACTCCATTTGGGGTTTTCTTGGTAAAGATACTGGGAGGTTTGCCATTTCCTTCTCCAGCTGGAAACTGAGGCAAATGGGGTTAAGTGACTTGGCCAGGGTCATACAGCTACTACGTACCAGAGGCTGGATTTGAACTCTTTTGCACCTGACTCCAAGTCAGATCTCTATCCACTGAGCTACCTAGCAGCCCCACTTTTAAATGCCTCTGCTTTGAAGAAAACCTAGAATCTAATATGATTTATCTAGACATTAACCTACTTTTGTGGTTCTTTACCTTTGTTACCTTGGGCAAATCGTATCTTTTTCGGGCTCTCAGTTGGACTAGGTGACCTGTGGTCCCTTACAGCTCTAAATCTATGATTTTATAAGATTCGTTATTGAGAGGTCTATATTTTATACTCCTGCTGAGCCCAACTTCTGTTACTTACTTTTTTTTGTTTTGGACCTGAACTCCAGGCAGATAAACAAGTAAATTGTAGTGTTACTTCCCCAGGGAGCACTTAAGACTTAACTAGGGTTGCACAAGTAGTATATGTCAGAAGTCTGATTTAAAGTTTAGAGATTTTAATAAATTACTGTGACTTAGGGATAGATTAGAGAGACTGCATTGGCATGTTGGAGATTGTGTTATTAAAATACCCCACATGCCGTTGTTCGTAAGGTATAACAAGTGTTTTTAACAGCATGGAAGAGTGTGTAAATACCCAACCATAATTTCAAAAAACTTTCTGGGCTGAGTGCCTTGGTAGAAACACGGAGTCTTGCCAGTGTACAAAGACGCTCGCTTATAATGAGGTATGGTAAATTAAGGCAGATCACACCATGCTATTTTTAGCCTCATTCAAGATAAAAGAAAATCATGTTGGCAAATGAACAGGCAAAATTAATGAGTTATGTTATTTGAAGATTGAAATTCCTAGTTAAAGGGCCATATTAGTTTAGGCTGAGTTTTAAAAGACCTTAAATTCTCACCAGATTTGTATTGCTGATATTTTCCCTGTAACAGGGCAGAGAACAACTTTAGCAAGTTTTTAGTTCATACATATAAAGTTAGGACCTTTAAAGATGGCTTTATTGCGTTCATGAACTTGAATTGGGGGTGCTGTCCGTTTAAGTTGCAGAAGGTCACAATGCAGCAATTTGTGAATTTTTGGGGCTCAGACTCCTTTACACTCCTAAAAAAAACTGAGTTTCCCAAGAGGTTTTTTTTTTTTTAAAGATGAGTTCTATCTACTGATATGTCACATTAGAAATAAGAACTACTGATCTCAACTTCAATTCATTTTCTTTGTTTTGACCCTGGAACCCCCATGCATCAGATAAACAAGTCTTCTGTAAATTACAATATTATTTTCCCAGGGAGTGCCTATAGAGGTTTGAAGACTTAACTAGGGTTGCATAATTAGTATATATCAGAAGTCTGAATTAAATTTCAGAGTGTCTTAATAAATTGCTGTGATTTAGAGGTAGATTATCTCACTTGTTATGCAATAGAAGCCACATATGTATGTTGGAATCAATTAGAAATTAAAATTGACAAATTTTTAAAAAATATTCATTTAAAAGTAACATACCCCATTACATGTTAAACAGTATTTTTGCCTGAAAACTTTTTTCATTATTTTACGTATTTTTGCAAGTCTCTTTAATGTCTGGCATAATAGAAGACCGTTGGATTCCTATCTGCTTCTGCATTCATTCTGGTTGAAGTATATGAAGCTCTGGCCTCACGCATAGATGTTGGAAAAGGGAAGAGCTTTTCAACAGGAAAATAACGTCTTGGTATTATGAAAATAGTTTTGATCTCTCAGACGCCCTGAAAGGGTCAGGGATCTTCAGACAACATTGAGAGCCTGTGGTATAATTGCCCCGGATACTATCAGAGTTTTCCTCTCTGTAAAACTGGGATAACAACTATAGATCTGCCTTACTGGATCATTGTGAAAATTGAAGAAGATGATTTATGTGACGTGCTTTGTAAGCAATAAAACGGAATGTGTCACTTGCTATTAAAATCATTTTCTGATGTAGGGCTCTAACCCCAAAGGAAATGTTCTAAGGTAATGGTGAGTTACTCTTTTTAAGTCAAGCCAGACTAGGTTGCATTTGACAAATTCTATCACCAAAAGATCTCCTCATGATTTGATGAGAGTCCACAGTTTCTTGAGTTAATTACAGATAAATTGAAAGACCAAATGGTGGGAAAAATTGGCACTAGCGTGTAACCAGTGACTGGGCAGTATGAGAGAATTGGCATTAAAAATCTTATGCTGGACATGTGGGCTGATATGCTGCATGAGGCCACTGGGAAAAGGGCTTCCAAGCCCATTGGGTAGGAGCTTTATGAGGAGAACAAGGACAGGTGGTGTTGGTCCTTTGTTCTCAAAGAGGATCATGACATCAGGGAAATGACGACATGACTTGGGGTGATTTTGATTTAAATGAGGGAGGGCTGTGCAAGGTCACCAGCCTCACTTACTCCTCCAGAGCCATCTGGGTGCAGTGGCCTGATATTCACCAGGATGACTGGAGATGGCCCAGGATGCATTGGGAGACAGTGGCCCTTTCAGGCTAAGGTCTTTTCAGGTTCTCACTTTTCGTGAGGTAACTACTCCCATTCAGTGAATAGGCCTCTTTCTTTCTCAAAAACTAAGCCTTAAACTCAGTTCACTCTAGAGCTCAAAGATTGGACAATAGGTCCTTGCCCTCCTAGCTCAGAGTGAATGTAAATACTAAATAGTAACTGTTTCTCTTTCGGCCAGGAACTCTGAGGATCTTCCTCTCCCAGTTTATTTTTTTTCTTTTCTGAGTTTTGATAAAAGGGGCCATCTCTTGATTAACTTCTTAAAGAGGCCTATTCACTGAATGAGCATTTGGAGTGAGAACCTGAAAAGACCTTTGCCTGAAGGGGGTCTCCCAGTGCATGGGGAGAACAAGGACAAACATCCCACCGGATGAAAAGAAGTCTTTGTCATCTCTCTACCGGAAGTAGTTGTGTGGGAGGGGAGCTGTATTTGTACAGCATACAAAAATCACTTTTGTAGCCGTTCTGTCCCTTGATGCTCTTCACCTGATGAAACCAATCCATGATCTTGAGTCACCCCATGAGCATATTGGGACTCAGGACTCCACCCATTGCCATTTTAAATTAACTCAATGTTACTCACCTATTACATGGACTTCTGCTTCAAGACTATCAGGCCTTGAGTCTGCAAATTTTTAAGTACCATGTAAATGTGTTATTTACACTGCCACTGCTTCTAGTATTTTAAATGCATGTGTTCATCATCAAATTCCTTGGATTTACATGCATGTGTACACAACATACATATAAAATACTAGAAGCAGTCTGGGTGGAAATAACACATTTGCATGGTACTTAAAAATGTGCAGATCCAAGGCCTGTGAGCTACCCTTGTAAGAAATGGAAATAGTAAAGTAGAATTCATTCACTGGCCCTGTCCATAAATATGTCCCATTCTGTACCTTGAGAATCTCTGTCAGGGCAGCATTCTTCATCAGGTCTCTGGAGTGGTACTTGGCTGATCCCAGATTTCTTAAGTCTTTCAAAGTTCCTTATTTTTATAATGTTGTTAATGTATATACACTGTTCTCCTGGTTCTCTGCTCACTTAATTCCTCATTAGTTCTTACAGGTCTTCTCAGATTGCCCTGAAACCATTCCCTTTATTAATGACGGCAAATTCAAATAGAAGTCCCGGCCACCAGACTGTGCATGAGGATCCCTGCAGTCATATATTGACTTAGAAACCACATTAATATTATCTATGTTCTATTATTAAGCTTATTTTCTTAAACATTACCCAGTTATATTTTAATCTGTTTTTGGAGCACTTTCCTTCATTTATTATAGCACAATAGTGTTCCATTCTGTTAAGTGTGGCCATTCTCCAATTGATGGATACCCCTCTAATTTGTAATTCTTTGCCATTATAGAAAGAGTTGCTATAAATACTATATACAGATGCTTTTCGTCTTTGATCTCTTTGGGGTAGAAGCATATGTATCATTTCTTATGAAACAGTAATATTACACACATTGTGAAACAATTTATTGAACTATTGTCCAATTAATGGGCATCTGCTTTGTTTCCAGCTCTTAGTTACCACAAAAAGTACTATTATAAATATTGGTGTCTATGGGTTTTGTTGTCATCAACCTTCCCTGGTAATGGGATTTCTGAGTCAAAGATAGGGACACTAATTCATTCTTTTTGCATAATTCCGTATTACTTTTCAGAATGGTTGGCCCCGTTCACAGCCACACCAGCAGTACATTAGCGTCTTGGACTTCATACAACGCCTTCAATATTGACTCTTTCCATCTTTTGTCGTCTTGACCAATTTGCTCTTTATGAGGCAGAATCTTATTAGCTACCTGGAGCACACTTTCATATGGTTGCTAATAGTGGGCAATTTTTTAAGTGAATCCTTCCTATCCTTTGACTTAAGATTCTCATAATTTAAATTTAATAAACTCTGTATTTTCAGCTTGTGAAATGCCCTAAAATCCCTGAATTTCAAAAGCAATACTTACTTGTGCCCTATCCATAGCTCTTACATAATAATGCTCTAAATGGTTCTTCAGCAAACTTAATTGTCTCCTCATTGGCTTCTGATTCAAATGAGTCACTTGTCTGGTACAGTTAAATTTGAAGTAAATAATGATATAACTACAGGTTTTTTTTTTTTACTTCAACCAAAATTTCCCTTTTTTAAAGCTATTTTTTTCATTCAAGTTTTCCTCCTCATTCTAGTTACTCTTTCAGTTTTTTTTTTCCTTTTTAGTTTTTCACTGTTTCTTTTTCTACAGTTTGGGTTTTCTTAGACTTTTTCTTTTAGGAATGGTATCATTTGCCCTTTGCTTGGAAAGTCAGTTATTTTCTTTCCCTTATCTTAGATTAGGTAGGCGGGGAAAAGCTAACAATGATCCAAGCCCTTAATTACAGAAACTTCAGTAGCTTGTGTAACCTCTGGCAAGTCACTTAATCTCTGTCCTCACTTAACCTCTGTGCTTCAGTTTTCCTCATCTGTAAAATGGGAGTGGTAACAACACCTACCTCCCAGCTTTGTTGTGAGGACCAAATGAGATAGCGATTACCAAGCACTCAGCATAGAGCCTGGCAAGTAGTAGAGGCTCCATAAAAGCTTGCTGTCTTGACTTGCCCAAGTCACACAGCTGGTGAGTATACCAGGCAGGATTTGAACTCGACTCTTTGTGACTCCAAGTCTGCTTCTCCATCTGCTGTGTCCTGCCGTCTCCCTGCTCTTCCTACTTACGTGTGGCTGACCGGAGCTGGAGGAAGTCATGAAGCTGTGATTGCTTCCTTTATATGCTGTCTACCTCTCCACCAGGCCAAACTTCTCCCTGATTGATGCTCGGCGCAGCAGCCATTCCCAGCCTCCTCTCTCCTTTCATAAGCACCACCTCCTTACACACACACACACACACACACACACACACACACACGATCCTTTCACCTTTTAAAACAAAACATACCTATTACATTTTGCCATTCCCATCCAGTGTTGTTCTGCCACATATCTTTTTTCCTCCCCTTCTCTTCCAAATTTCTTGAAAAGAGTGTCTGCACTTGGGGACCACGTTATTCTCCTCATGCCCTGCCTAATCTTCCTGCTGTCTGGCTTCTGACCTGAAAACTAGAATGGAACGGTTTTCTCCAGAACCTCCTGATTGCTAAGTCTATTCTTTTTTCAGTCTCTGCCTTTTTGGACTCTGCACCATTTGGTGCTTTCGAGTACTTCCTCCTGGATGCTTTCTCTCTTTCCTGGGTTTTTATGATACTGCTGATTGTCCTCGTTACCTAAGTCTGATGGTTATTTTGTGACATTCTCCGTTGGCTCTTCATCTAAGCAATGATGTCCACTTCACTGTAAATATTCCTTAAGGCTCTCTCCTGGGCTTTCTTTAGTACTGACTGGCTTGATCCCAGCAAGCTAGGTATCCACTACTGGCCTTCCTCTTGAACTCCGGGCTACAACCACTGCCTAGTGGACATTTCGATAAGATGTCTTGAGGATGTCAAAGCGGTGCATCAACTCGGCTGAAGTGGCATGCCAGCTCGGGGCTGAAGCGGCACCACCAACTTGGGGCCAAAGCGGCGCACCAGCTCAGGGCTGAAGCGGCATACCAGTTCATGTTTCCCTTTCAAGCATCTCTATTGAAGTCACGATAGTTTTGCCTTCAAGTATTTGAAGGGCCCATATGTAGAAAAGAAGAGAAGAGGAAGTGAGTAAGGATTTATGTAGCTTCTGCTGTGGGCCAGGCACTATTAGCTCATTTTGATCCTCATAGCAGCCCTGAAAAGTGCTGTTACTATGCCTGATTTACAGTTGACAAAACGGAGGGAAACAGTTTTGTTGCCCAGTTTTACATACCTAGGGAATGTCTGAGGCAGCATTTGAATTCGGGTCTTTCTGACTCCAGACCCTGTGTACTATCCACCCAGCTGCTGTGTAGAAAAAGGATTTTCCTCCTTCTGCTTTGTTCCAGGGGATAGAACCCAATGCAGAACTTCTGAAGGAAGTAATAATGAAAATCCTAATAATTAACATGTTGAATACATATTAACAAAGTGCCAGGCAAAGAGGCTGATTTCGGCTCGCTAGAAGGAAACTGAGAATACCCTAAGAATAATGAGCTCTCCATTTTTAGAACCAGGAAGGTGATTCTTGTCTAGGTATGTTATATATGGTAGGCAAGTGGTATAGTGGTTAGAGCGCTGTACCTGGCGTCAGGAGGACCTGAGTTTGAATCCTGCCTCAGATACTTCTTAGCTGTGGGACTCTGGGCAAGTAACTAAATTTCTACCATCTCGGTTTCCATCTGTAAAATGGGGATTATAATAGCATGCCCACCTTCCACCCTCAGTGAGACGATGTTCTGTAAAATGCTTCATATATCTTAAATCCATGTCAATGCCCACTATTACCGTCCTTACTGTTACTACGGACTCCAGCTATTCTCAGCGGTCTGATGAGACCACAGGTTTAAAGCTTAAAGGGACCCTGGAGGCCTTGTGGTCTGATGATTCTTAACCTTTTTGTGCGTCCAAGACACCTTTGGTAGTCAGGCAAAGCTTTCTCAGAATGTTTTCCTAACACTCATAATTGAAGGAAATGCTACATTTTGCTTAAAGACTCCCTGAAATCTGTTTATGGACTTCAGGTTTAGAGCCTGTGATCTAGTCCTGCTCTTTCTTTGCACAGTCTAGGAAAATGAGACTGAGGCTCAAAGCACATCTCAATCTAAAATAGCAGTGGCAGAATTTGAATGCAGGGCTTTGCTATCACTGTACTTGTTTGTTTCAACTCTACAGTTCTATTGTTCACTTACTTATAGAACAGTGCCGAGTAAAGGTAATCTGGGGGATAGAATCTGATCAAACAAGTCCTTTCAGGTGCTTCTTTGTGAATACCATTTGGGACATTTCAGTTGGGTCATTTCCACAAGAGGGATCTCAGGGCTCTCACCCCTTCAGGATGTTAGTGAGCCTGAGAGTAAACACTAGGAAATTCGTTGCCTCAGTGGAATAGTAAGCCTTCAGTGTAGACGTCAGTATCCTGAGGTTTGAACTCTGAGGTTCCACTTGCCTCCAGCTTTACCTTGAGCACCTTTAGGAGAGGGGTTTCTTCATCAGTGAAGAGCTTTGCCTTGCTGTATTTCCTTACTCTGGCCCTTGGTCCATCTATCTAGAAGGCCATCTTCCTCTATAAACACTTTTCTCTAAAAACAAAAATAAACCAAAACATTTTATTTTTCCATAACAATCCTCTCCCTCCTGCGTCCTCTTTCCCATGGAGAGTAAAACAACAAGGACCAAAAAAACTCCTGTTAAAAATATGTATAGTCAAGTCATGTCTCGAAAGAAAAATATCTCCATCTACACTCTTTGAGACATCCCCTCTCCATCAAGAGGTGGGTAGCATGTTTCATCATGAGTCCTCTGGGATCGTAGTTTGTCGTCACGTTGATCAAAGTTCCCATATCTGGAGCTTAAACTCTCCTCTTCATGTGTGTAAATGGTCCCTGCCGCTCTGCGTTTTTGGCCCCATTACCTCCTCCACCCTCTACCTCCTCCCCTTAGCCATCTAGCTGTTGTGAGATAAGAAAATCTATGCTATCATTCTGGACCTGAAGGTTATGTTACAAGAAATACTGACCTGGGCACACGGATGCTAGTCCCACCACACTTGAGATTTTTTAATGCCCTTTAAGGTGAGCCTCAATGAAAACTTAGCTGATAGTATGTAATCTCTAACCGTTTTCATATTTTCTCATCAAGAAATCCATTATGTGTAAAAAGTTTTTCAAAACCTCAGAGTTCTGAATTATGTCCTTTGACGTAAGAGGTGATCGGAAAGAGAAGACCGTTTAATTTTGGTTTGTGCCTTGGAAGGAATTCTGCCACCATTCATGTTGTCACAAACATATTTTTAAGTTCAAAAGTTGCTTATAAGTATTACTGGACTACAGATTAACTTCATCCTATGAAATCCTTCAACACGAATAAAATAATAAAAACTTTTTAAAAGAAGCACAGAACTGGGTTTAAAAAAATTCTTCAGAGTCTCGGGCATCTTTGCATCCCGTGATAATGTTTATACCTTGTCCTTTGGCCTGGTAGGAATTCCTTCATCCTTTGCCGATTGCAGGCCTAATTCCATGGAGTCTTTGATCCTTAGAATTAGCCCAGCACCCTCTGGTGGGTTTGGGAGGTTTTTTTTTCTTTTTTAAGTGGTTGGGAGCTTTCTTACCTGTCACACCTTTTGAATGTTAGATACGTTTCTAAAATGGCAGGTTAAAATGATTGTTCTTTTTTACCTTTTCCCTCCTTTCCTCCTAGTTTCAAGCATTCATGATTTGTGTAGTCAGTATGCAGCCTGGAAATGTGAAACCTGAGGACAGTTAGGAAAACTCAGGAGAAAAGCAAGACGTTGCTTGATTCTCCAGAGAATAATCTATGCTTTCAATACCACTAATCTTTATTAAGGCATTTCCTGGTTGAGGTGGGGCTACAAATATGGGAAATAAGTCCCCGTCTGAAAGAAGCTTTTTATTTTCTACCAGGAGATATGTAACATACATATAAACTTTCAGCAGGATAGGGCACTTAAACAACTAGGGCTATCAGAAAAAGCCTCATGTATGAGGTGGCTTTCCCAGAGCTACACGTTACTTTTTTTTTTACTGTCTTTTTTTTTTAAATTTATTTTTGACAAGTTTGGTTTTCAGCATTGATTTTCACAGGTGTTTGAATTACAAATTTTCTCCCCATTTCCTCCCCCCCCACTCCAAGATGGCGTACACTCTGGTTGCCCTGTTCCC
>CM053622.1:469077005-469096825 GCA_028646595.1 Phalanger gymnotis | reverse complement strand
AGTTCTTCCATGGCCTGAGACCAGTTCATGTTTTTCCTGCAGGTTTTTGTTGTAGGCTCTATGACTTTGTTAACTTCATCTGACTGTATGTTTTGGTCTTCTTTGTCACCAAAGAAGGATTCCAGAGTCTGAGACTGAATCTGGGTGTGTTTTTGATGCCTGGCCATAATCCCCTCCAACTTAATTAACCTTTGAATTTTTCAACGGGGTGTGGCTGCTTAAAGACTAAAGAGTTCTATGTTCCACGCTTGGGTGGATGCGCTGCCTCACCAGCACTCCTCTTTCCCCAAGAACCTCCTACCTGGACTGGGCTTAAATCTTCAGCAGGCTCTTTACTCCTGCTCTGATCAGCCACTTAATTCCTCCCACCAGGTGGGCCTGGGGCCAGAAGCAACTGCATCCTTTGTTCTAAAGGTGCCCCACCTCCGCTGCCCCAGGGGCAGTGGCCGAACTGGAAACTCAGTCACTGCAAACTCAGTCATGCAGCTTTTTCCGCTAACCTTCTCTGATGTCTTTGCTCTTTGTGGGTTGAGCAGCTCAGTAATTCAGGATGCCAGGGCACTCTCCGCTCGTCTCCTGGTCTGGTAGGTCCACGTCTGGTCTGTTCGCGCCGGCGCTGGGCTCTGCTTGGCTCAGCTCTGCTCCTCTCAGCTGGGGGCTGGGAGCTCTGTGTGGGACAAACCTTACCCAGAGACCATCCAGGCTGTCCTGGGCTGGAGCCCTGCTTCCCTCTGCCACTTTGTGGGTTCTGCAGCTCTAGAATTGGTTCAGAGCCATTTTTTATAGGTTTTTGGAGGGACTTGGTGGGAAGCTCACGCCAGTCACTGCCTCCCAGCTGCCATCTTGACTCCGCCCCCAATACTCAGAGCTACACTTTATTGGGAAGCTAAGTTTCTAAGAACCTAAGACAGGAGTATGTTTTAGGCTTGTGCAAAGCTGGTACTTTTTCTTTC
Source organism: Phalanger gymnotis (assembly GCA_028646595.1). Taxonomy (NCBI): domain Eukaryota; kingdom Metazoa; phylum Chordata; class Mammalia; order Diprotodontia; family Phalangeridae; genus Phalanger; species Phalanger gymnotis. Next base: position 469,095,872 of record CM053622.1, on the reverse strand, counting down.
TTTTTTTCTTTTTGAGGGGCAAGGCAGGGAAATTGGAGTTAAGTGACTTGCCCAAGGTCACACAGCTAGTAAGTATGTTGAGTGTCTGAGGCTGGATTTGAACTCAGGTCCTCCTGACTCCAGGGCTGGTGCTCTACTCACTGCACCCCCCAGCTACTCCAAAGCTGGTACTTTTAAAATGGAAATATCACTGCTGCTGTTACTGCTACATAAGAGCAAGCTAACAATTGCTTCCTGGGGGTTTGGCTTTTTCCTTAGAACTCAAAAGAATCCCTGTATTGAGTACCTATGTGTGGGGCAGCTAAGTGGCACAGAAGCCCTGCAGTTGGGAGGATCTGAGTTCAAATCCAGCCTCAGACACTAGTATGACCCTGGGCAAGTTATTTAACCCTGACTGCCTCAAAAAAAAAAAAGAAAGAAAAAAGAGTGTACCTTGGCTTAGCCATTGGGGAAATTAAAAAAAAATATAAGATACAGGGCCCTCCTTTAAAGAACTTAAAATATTAAGTTCATAAGACTAGATCATCGAGGAAGAAGCACTCGTTTAGTACCTACTTTTTGCTCTGTGCTCAAATACTGGGGGATACAAAGGAAAACGACAGTCCCTGCCTTCAAAGAGCTCATACTCTTATATCTTAGACCAATGTAGATAGCTATAATAGTGTTATTGTACTATATACTAGAGTTAGGGAAAAAATGGTGAGAGTTCTAAAGTGGAGGAGGGAAAGTCCAGGAGATTTTCACTTTTTCCTTAAGTGTCTAAACCTTCATTGACTTCTAGCTCCTAGCCTGATTCCCCCTCTCAGGGAGGTCCTGAAGGATGGATGATGCAGTGATGGGCACACTAGTGCATTGTCGGTAGGGGGAAAACAATAAAAATATTCAGTACCTCCACTTTGGAAAGCAATTTAGAATCACAAATAAAATGATTAAAGTATCTGTTCATCTCCCTAGACCCGGACAGTCTCTTACTAGATTAATATCCCAAGAAGGTCATTGGTAAGAAGAAAGTCTCCATATGTATCCAGATATTTGTAGCAGTACTTTTCACATATCTGTTTATATATCTTTATATATGCTAACCCTTATCTGAAATTTGAGCAAAAGATTTCATTCCCATTTGACTACTTTGTGTCTTATCCCAGGTGCATTAATTTTGTTCGTGCAGAAATTCTTCAGTTTCACATAATTAAAATAATATTTTTTGTCTTTTGTAATTTTGTTATTGATGAAAAATAAATCTCCCCATAGTTGCAAAAGGTAAATTTATCTTCTCTTCTTAACTTTTAAGTGGTATGGTATATCTTTAATATTTCCATCACGTATCCATTTAGACGTTATTGTGGGATATGGCACATCGTGTTGGTCTAAGTCTAATTTCTTCTAGGCTGCTTTCCAGTTTTCACAGCTTTTTTTTTTTTTAATCCAATAGGTAATTCTTTTGTAAATAATTTGTTTTCTGGGTTTGTTGCTGACTGGGTTATTGAGTTCCATTGGTTTTTATTTTCCCCTGACTGTTGCATTCCCCCTTTAATCCTGCTGCTTGACTGTTTCCTTTGATATTCTAGATATTTCTCCAAGTTATTCTGTAGAATTGGTGCGGTATTAAAAGTGTAGATTAATTTTGATAGTCATTGTTATTTTATTGATAATATATTGTCTCATCGATAACATTATTATATTAAATTATATTATAGCCATAAGCACTGTGAATATTCCTCCAGCAATTTTTTTTTGTTGAATGTTTTCTGTTGTGTTTCACTTTTCCTGACCTCATTTGGGGTTTTCTCGGCAGAGATCCTGGAGTGGTTTAGCATTTTCTTTTTCATCTCATTTTACAGATGAGGAAACTGAGGCAGGCATGGTTAAGTGACTTGCCCAGGGTCATACAGCTAGTAAGTTTCTTAGCCCATTTTTGTACTCAAGGCCTCCTGACTTCAGGGCCAGTGCTCTATCCACTGCTTAATCTAACTGCCCACTAATGAAATCTAGTCTCTTCTAGCTTTAAGGACAAGGAATGACTGTTCTGCTTGTGTTTGTCTCTTAGAGCCTTGCACATAGCAAATGCTGCTTGAAAAAAAAAAAAAACTAAAAAAAAAAATTCAAAACAATTTGGGCAGCTAGGTGGCACAGTGAGTAGAGCACCGGCCTTGGGGTCAGGAGGACCTGAGTTCAAATGAAGGCTCAGACACTTGACACATTTACTAGCTGTGTGACCTTGGGCAAGTCACTTAACCCCAATTGCCCTGCCCCCCCCAAACCCAAAAACTAAAAAAAAAAAAAACCAAAAAAAATTCCAAAAAATGCAAATGCTGCTTGAATGATTTAGAAGTCAGAGAATGGAGTTGAGAGTGGTTTGGGTGGATTGGTGCTGTAAGGTCAGTAAGATATAAGAGATTCCAAATTAGAATAGAATCAGATTTAAAGCTAGAAAGGACATTGGTGGTCATCTACTCTCATCCCTTATTTTGCATATGAGGAAAGTGAAGCCTGGGGGAGCTGAAACAAACACCCAAGGTCAGATAGTTGAGTGACAGTCAGTCAATAAGCTTCTATTAAGCACCTCCTGTGTGCCATGTTGTACAAATGAAACAACTCTCCTTACAAGGAGATTTCATCCTAACTGGTTTTTTCAGTCTCATCTGGAAGGGCCCTTAGATGACTCCTCCCTCTCTCACATAAAAAGAAGGTGGGGGACAGGCATAAGACATTTATTCTACCCAGAACAGATAGAGATCTATACATCTAGATATCTATAGATATATGGATAAGCATTTTAGCTAGATTTTCCTTTTTTATATGCTAATTACATTTGTGTACAGTTCAGTTCAGTCCATTCTCTATAAAGTATTCTAAGTCAGTCCTATTTGAATCAATAAAATTTTGTTAATTTTCTCAGGAAGGGTTTTTTTTTTTTTGGTCCTTGATTGAAATAAGCCCCTTGTTTCAATCTCTTTCTATATGTACAGGGCAAGTGTAGGAAGAGGATGTGAAACTTACAAGCTAGGTAGATAACTGAGAAAGTTTTAGTGGTCCCCTATGGATAAAAGTGAAATTTGTGGATTTAAAGCCCTTTTCCTATTTCTCTCTTTTCTTTCCCCGGCAAACTTACTCATAAACAAGTGGTTTATATGTATTACCTCCATTTTATCACAGTCCATACCTTCTTTAGCCCTACATATTCTTAGGTTTTGCTGCAATGTGGCTCTTCCAAAACAAACAAAATCACATGCAAAGACCATCTGTTTCTTTTTTTCTTTTTATTTTTTTCAACATTCACTTGTATAAGATCTTGAGTTTTCAGTTTTTTCTCTTCCTCTCCCCACCCTAAGATGGTGTGCAATCTGATACAGGCCATAAATATATATCATAGTAAACATATTTCCATATTAATCATATTGTAGAGAAGAATTAGAAAGAACCAAAGGGAAAGACCATGATGTAAAAAGAAAAAAAAAGAAAAATAGTCCGCTTTGATCTGCATTCAGACGCCAGAGTTCTTTTTCTGGATGTGGATAGCATTTTCCATCAGAAGTCTTTCAAATTTGTCTTTCATCATTTCATTGCTGAGAAGAGCTAAGTCTCTTAAAACCGGTCATAGCCCAGTGTTGCTGTTAACTGTATACAATGTTTTCGTGGTTCTGCTCACTTCACTCGGTATCAGTTCATGTAAGTCTTTCCAGGTTTTTCTGAAGTCTGCCTCCTCATCATTTCTTATGGAACAATAGTATTCTATTACATTCTTATACCAAAACTTCTTCAGCCATTCCCCAATTGATGGGCATCCCCTCAGTTTCCATTTCTTGGCCACCACAAAAAGAGCTGCTGTAAATATTTTTGTAGATGTGAGTTCTTTTCCTATTTTTATGATCTTTTCAGGATACAGACCTAGAAGTGGTATTGCTGGATCAAAGGCTGTGCACATTTTTATAGCCCTTTAGGCATAGTTCCAAATTGCTCTACAGAATTTTTGGATCAATTCACAACTCCACCAACAATGAATTAGTGTTCTGATTTTCCCACATCTTCAAGATGTATCATTTCCTGTTTTGTCATATTAGCCAATCTGATAGGTCTGATGGTGGTACCTCAGAGTTATTTTAATTTGCATTTCTCTAATCAATAGTGGTTGCCATCTGTTTAAAAAAATCAGGCTGCTCTGACATGTATGCTCTCTTAACTCCCCCCACCTCTTCAGCTTACCCTGTATTCTTAGAGTTTTCTTCCTACATGCTAAAGCATACCTGCGCCTCAAGGCTTCAGTGCGGTGTTTGGACTGAGTCCAAGTTCTACAGAACAAATCTTTTTATTAAGAGGCTTTGTTGTGTGAAGTTTGAATTCAGTCAAAGGACTGTACTTCAGCACCTAGATCTATACCATGGTTTCTTCATTTCCTGAGCTTCTAAACTCCCAGTGAACTCTGCGTGGACTTCCTCCAAGGCTTTGTGCTTTCTCTTAGAGAAGGCATCCATGCACAGGGGTTCTCAGCTTGGGGTTCCCAAACCTGTTTGAAAAATTAATTTGATAACTGGGTTTCAATGTCATTGATTTCCTTTTTGATTCTGTGTAATTCATGCACTTAAAAACATTCTGAGAAGAGGTCCATAGACTTCAGAGCCAGAGGGAGTCCACTGGGTCATAAGGGAAAGTGGTGGTGGGTGGCCAGGGTGGTTGGACTGGCATACCATCTCTTATCTCTACTTCAAGGTGCTTTCTCTCTTCAGCTAGGCTGACTTGCATGCCCTGTGGGTGACAGTAAAGTAAAGATAGTATATGCACTGTGTATGGCTGTAGTCCCTCACTCCTGAAAAGAAGACAGGAGATAGACCCGTTGTCAGTTAGGTGTTGGAAACTGACTGAGATAGACGCATTGTCAGGTGTTGGAAACTGACTGGGTCATTATAATTAGGGGGATTTTTTGCTTTGCTTCTTTCACTTTCATTGTAGCAGTAATTGCATTTATATGTATATGGTTTTTCTGGTTCTGTGTACTTCCCTTCTGATCACTATCACCTCTTTGCTTCTCTATTCATGTTTCTTACAGCCTAGTAATTTTCCATTATTTGTGAGCTACAATTTGAACTGCTCTTCAGTGTCGTGCATCTGCTTTGTTTCCAGCTCTTTGCTACCACAAAAATACCGCTCTAAATAATGTGGCTGCTGTGGGTTAACTCCATAATAAAACTAAATTTCAAAGTTGCAGAATTTTGAAAGTAATATAGGTTATATTCCTTACATCAAGTTACTTTGTATAAAGAGAAAATTAACTATCTAAGTGACAAGCACTGTTAGGCAAATGTAAAACTGTTGAGCATATGTCAGTGGTATAAAACATAAATTGGTCTCCTTTCCCTCTTTAATTTCACTGGGGCCTGTGTCCATGCATAGACTTTTTGGGTCAAAGGAAATGTGAACAATTTAGTCAGTTTCTTAGTGTGTTAACAGTTTTCCAGATTGGCTAGATCAATTCACAGCTCCACCAACCAGGTATTAGTGTCTCTCTTTTGATAGCCTTTCCAGTATTGACTTCCCATTTTTTATTTCTTTGACGAATTGAGTTGTTAATCTTTGAAAAATGGTATGAAAGTTTTGCTCTTCTCTTTGTCACTATCGGGTAATTGTCTGGCCTTATGGGTATCTCTAGAGTCGTTCTTGCATTTCCTTCTCTCCCTACTCTAGTAATTCGGTAGAATTTCAAGAAGTGTAGCAAATTAGATTCATGTAGGTTAGCAATAAAATATTAAGGTTTCTTTGTTTGCCATGACCTTTTTCTTTCTTTTCTTTAACCTTGTCTCCTGTTTATCTCTCCTCCTCTCTTTTCTTACAGCTGATGGAGATGCCATTCTTAAAGGTCTACAGTCTGTTTTTGAAGAGCAGGCAATGACAGAAACAGTTCATTCTTGGGAAGATCATGGATATTTAGCAACTTACATTAACAAAAATGGCAGGTAAGTGAAGGTCTTTTTAAAAAATTAATTTTATTTTTACCTTAAACACATAGTAGAACATAGGATTCTATATAAAACCATAAGTCTCCATTTTTATAACACTTGTGGGTTTTTTAAGAGGAAAAAATACATTCTACACATTACTTTTTAAAAGTGCCCTGCTTGTCTGTTTCTTCTATTCTCTATTATGTATGTATTTAAGAGTTTCAGTGGACTTCCCCTTTTTTTGGTCACTGTTGTTGACTGCCTCATCTCTGTGCTTTAAAAAGTGACAGAAAGAAAAAAACCAGAAAGTGTGGAAAAAAAAAGTAAGAAAAAAAAACCTGGAAAGAAATTGACACAGTGGCCATGTCCAAAAACACATCTTATAGCTTATAATTTTTTCCTGAAAAACCTGGCAGGATATAATGTGTATCTTATTTCTTCCTCAGCAAAGAAACCCAGCAGTATTTCAGAATGGGCCAGGTTCATAAGGAAGAGAAGATCTTTTTATAACTCCATTTTATTTAGGAAAAAAATCCAACTATGTACAGTTACTGTGCTCGGTGCTGCAAGTTACCAACGTGTTCTCCATTATGCTCATACTGTAGCAGATTTGATATCATTATAGAGATTCCTTCCAACAACTGATTTTTCTGTACGTGCTGGCCCTTTCAGGGAGACTCTTAGTCACGTCCTTCTATAAGTTGGCTCCCGGAGGAGTTCACCCCACACCCTAGGTCCTTTCTTGAGGTCTCTTGATAGTCCGTGGATGCCAGTGGAGCATTCAGACTTTTAATTGACTATCCCTGCTCTCCTTCTGTCCAGCCTCTGTGTTTCATGTTTTATATCATTTGTATAAGTAAGCTAGGTGGTGCAGTGGATAGACTGCCAGGCCTGGAGTCAAGAAGATTCATTTTCCTGAGTTCAAATCTGGCCTGACACTTACTATCTGTGTGACCCTGGGCAAGTCACTTAACCCTGTTGGCCTCAGTTTCCTCATCTATAAAATGAACTGGAAAAGGAAATGGCAGCCACTCCAGTATCTTTGGGGACACGAAGAGTTGGACATGACTGGAAAACTGCTGAACAACAAATTACTTTTATGCTATCCTCAGTGGTTTTTTGCTTACAATATGTTTTACCCTGTCACACCCAGCAGGACACATGAAAATATGTTTTATTAAGGGCCAAGTGTCAAGAAGTTTTTTAAGCACTAGGGGTGCAAATGGGAAAAGGAAGGCATTTTCTGTTCTCAAGGAACTCATAATTTTGTCGGGGAGATAACACATAAGAGAGTTTAGTTGTAGGGTTGATAAAAGAGCCCAGGGGTTCTTAGGTGGTTCTACAGATTAGATGACGGTGTATTTGCAGGGTAGGTGGTGAGGCCTCTTAGGCACCTTAGGATGCAGTGGCGGGGCAAGGGCTGGTGGTCCTTAGTCTTACTGGAGGGATTGTAGTTGTTGAACTAAGCAGCGTGGGTAGCCAAGTCATTCTCCCCACTTTGCTGTCCTGGGTGGAGTCTGTGAAGCCTGAAGTCAGCGGAAGAAGGGAAGGGGGAGATAGATGCAGGGGAAGTGTGTATGTATCTTTTGGGCTTCTTAACCTCGTGGTTTTGTCATCCAGTAGGCAGCATTGCCTGGTGGTGAGCCTCGGAATCAGGATCTTGGGATCCTGTTTCAACAATCCAGCTAGCAGCTGCTGTGGGGGTGAAAGATCCACCCACAGCCAGTACCCAGAAAGCTGCCAACAGCACAGGTTTTTTTGATCTGCTTAACTAAGGAAAGCAAGGTGAAGGGGTTTGACAAGCTTACTTTAATTCAGCATACAAATATCATTCACTTAGTTCAGGGAAAAAAGCCAGCACCCTGAACTTCAGAGCAAATTACAAACAAAGTACAAACATCAATAGACAGACCCAATACAGATTCATAGTTACCAATATCTAGGTTCAGCCCGGGAGCTCAGAACAAGGGCTGGCCCAGAGTCACACAGGCCAAAGGAGGAGGAGGCCAAGCCCTGGTTTTATATCTTTTTCAGCATCAGGGGTGAGTCACATATGGGACTCACCCAGGTAACCTAAAATCATCACGAAGAGGGGACTTAAACCCACGTGGTCTAAGAGCCTCTGCTGTCCCAGACATGTAAACTAGGCCCTCCCTGGAGTTAGCCCCACCTCAGGCCCCACCATAGTTGCCAATCCACACCCACATAGGTTTTACACCTAATAGGGGTTTGGGCCTGGGGCTTAGCACTTAGTAAGACTCAATGAAATACACAGAATTACTCAAAGCAAACAAAAGCCAAACTCTTCAAGGGCACTTGTTGAACTAAGTGCTAAGGAGCCCATTTTGCTTACCAACAAATGGAGCAAACATACTTAGAGGTCTTCCACTCCAAATCCTTTCTTTACAGACGAAGAGATTTAAGGTCTTCCCAGAATTTAAGTGACTTGGAGCAATGTCCTTTTGACTCCCTAGTCCATTTTGCCTGGAAAGGAACATAGAATATGACGGTAAAAACCTTTGCTTTCAACAGTCTAGTCAAGAGGTTAATGAGGGCCAGACCTCCCTTGGTCATAGAGAGAGTGAGCATAGAATTTGATTATACTGGTTAAGCAATGGGATGTTGGCAGCAGATGAGGGAGAAAAAAGGGTCAGAATGGATTCCAGGGTTTTGAGTTGGGTTGACTTGAAAGAATATTGATGATGGAATGAATTCTTTGAGGGAATTTTTATTTCTGTATCCCTGGTACTTAAAATAATGCAGGATAAGCTTGTTGAAGGGAATTGGTGTTTGTGCCCTGGGTAGAAATAGGAAAACTGAGGAGAGGGGAGGAAAGGTGCATTTTAATGAAGGAGTCCCTCTGGGGAAGTTCTATGGTATTATCTAAATTAGAAAACCATATTATTGTGGTATATTGTTTCTGTGGTATTAGATGGGGAAAATAAATGTGAAGGATGTTTGTTGTCTTCATTTCCTTACCTTCCTCTTTCTCTTTACCCCTTGGTGGTCTGGCTCTACTCTTCTCCTTCACCCCTATGAAGCCCTACTGTGTGTCAGGTGCTCTCCAAGCACACAGTCTTTGACCTCATTGGTGACCTTTGACTGAAAAGTTTCAGTGATTGAAATCAAATGGCTTTTTTTTTCAGTCTTTATCCTCACTGACTTTGCCAATATTAGCTGGCTCACATCATGCGTTAAGGCTTACAGAACCCTTTATATAAAATCATTAGAGCTTCACAGAGACCTTGGGAGATAGTTCCTAAAGGTATTGTGATTCTGCAGATGAAACAGAGCTCAAACAACTGGCCAATCTGTGGTCATCCAGCTTGGTTACTGGATTGCAGGGGCTCGCTGCCTCTCATTATTTGATACAGATGGCAACCTCTTCCTAATAGAGACTTGGTTTCAGAGACACTGTATTCTTTTATCTCTGGAACCATTTCTCGGTTCTTGGTTGGTTCCAGTGGCTCCGGTTCTGACCTTCACCTGCTACTGTCTGATTCACTTTTGTTATCTTCAACCACCACCCAAATATAGACGACAGAAATCTCAATCTCCAACCCCAGTTCTTTTCCATGCTGTGACTTGCCCATTTAGGATGTTGGCCGCGTGCCCCATCATCCCAAGTCAATTGATCTGACACCTACCTTAGCGTTCTCTGAAAACTGTTGTTCCTTCTGACTTATGTGTTCTTATAGGTGGTGTTAGATCTTTGTGGTACAGTCATCACCTATTTAGAGGAGCTAGAGGCATGGTAAATAGAGTGCTGGGGCTAAAGTCAGGAAGAGCAGAGTTCAAATCCAGCCTCAGATAACCTTTGAGCAAGTTAGTTTAACTCTGGGGATAATAACCCCTAGCTCACCAGGATATTGTGGGGCTCTAGTCAGAAGACGTGTCGAGTGCTTTACTAACTGCAGGTGCTATTTAGTGATTTCTGGGTTGGTTCAGTTTTTCAGTTGTTTGTCTCTTCATGACCACATCTGGGGTTTTCTTGGCAAAGATCCTGGAGGGGTTTGCCGTCTCCTTCTCCAGCTCACTCTACATTTGAGGAAACTGAGGCACCCAGGGTTAAATGACCTGCTGGGGTGGGGGGTCACTCACCTAGTGAGTGTCTGTGGCCAGCTTTTAAACTCAAGAAGGTAAATCTTCCTGACTCTAGGCCCAGCACTCAATCACTTGGCCACCTAGCATTGTTATCATGAGTTTTCACTTCTTGTCTTCAATCAGGAAATAGTTTCAGTGATCCCAAAATCAAAAAGCCTTTTTTTCCCCCAGTTTTTATCATCCCTCACCTTACTAAGAATAGCTGGCACACATAAGATTGATAAAACTCCTTACATAAAATAATCCACATTCCTGCAGATTCTACCTTTAAAATTTCTGTTGTATGTTTTTTCTATACTACTTATGTTAGCATTCACGCTCAATTTCCACCTACCTGAATTGGTGTGATAAGTCTGCTTCCATTCTCTCTCTCTTATAACATTTATTCTTCATGCTTTTGCCAGACTTACTTTGTGCATTGTTTCAAAAATGTCTCCAGTAACTCCTGAGAGGTAGCAGGGAGCTGTGGGATTTGGCCTTTTCTACTTACCCATGTGACTTTGGGCAAGTCCTTTAATGTCTCTGGGCCTCAGTCTCTTCTTGAAAATCCCTTTCCTCTCCCAAATTTATGCTCTCCCAAATCTGTGATCTTACGATCTTGTTGCCTCTTGAGTAAAATTGAATCTCCCTTGCCTGGCAGTCAAGGCTTTTCACAGCTTGGCACCAGCCTCCTATTCTGCCCTTATATCACTACCCTCTGTACACACTCTAGCCAAACTTGGTTACTCTTTGTCCTTGGAATATAATTCTGTGCCATCTCTCCTTCCCTTTACTGTGGCTGTGACTAAAATGTTACAAATCTTTTTGAATTGAGTTTCTACGTCCTTTAAAGCCCAATTCAGATACTGTATGATCCATGAAGCCTCCCTCGTTGTTACAGTCATGAAGAAGAAATTGGAGATGGGCAAAAGGAGGTGAATGAGGGAATAGTGTTGGAAGAAATCCGTAGGGGATGGGATTGAGGGAAGGGTTAGGAAAGATTTAGCACTAGAAAGAACTCCCTTGGTCTTGTACGTCAAATGTCAGATATCCCAGATATTTCACCACCACCCAGTGAATCATCCCTTTTAACAAAGAATAAAGAAGGAAGAAGGAAAAAAAAAATCAGTTCACCACATAATTAAGCCTAACCAGTCTGCTTGTGGTCTTCCCACCCTGGGCAAAAGACGGAGGAGGTACATGTCTTACTGCTCAAGCTCATTCCTTGCTATTACACGTAGCGTTTTGTCATCGTCCTTTTCATTTATACAGTTACTCTCTGTTTATGTGCCTGTCTATCTCTCTATGTCTCTATCTCTGTAGCTGTATATATATAGGCTCCTATGCTTTGCCCATCAGAAAGCCAGCAGGTAAATAAATCAGAGTGGCTGTTTTGTTTTTTGTTTTTGTATTACTAGCCCTCTGTGATGCAGAGGCCTTTGCCGTGCCCCCGGATCTCCTAAGTTCTCTGTAAAGTTCTCCACACTCCTGACTTTTCCTTCAATAACTTTCTCACCTGAAATGGGTAGTTAACTCTTTCTTTTTCTTTTGGTGAGGCATTTGGGGTTAAGTGAGCCACATAGCTAATAGTGTCAAGGTTCTGAGGTCGGATTTGAACTCAGTTTCTTCTGACTCCATGGTGGGTGGTCTATCTACTGTGCCACCTGACTCTTTAACATTTTAAATGTAAAATGTAATGCTGAGTTGTATGAGAATTCCACTGTTTGAGTCTTTGAATACACTCTTGATGACTTTTGTCTGTCCGTTATAGTTTTCAGTGGGATATTTTTTTCCACTGGTTTTCCAGCACGAATTAGCCATATGTTTGAAGTGTTTTTTTTTAATCACTTTTGCCTGGCTGTGTGTATCTTCATAATGAACTGCTTAATTTAGGGGTATGAGGAATGTGGTGTTTTTAAGTCAATATTTTGTTCAGAGGCTGCTATGGTGAAAAGGGTTATTTTTCTTTTAAAAATGTAGACTCATAATTTAAGTACATGAGCAGAATAGACATATCAAAAACAATAATATTACTTGTCATACCTAAGACTTGTCAATGCTCAGAGGAGAGTGTCGCCTGAACCTTAGTCATCTTTTAGAAGAAATTTAAAGTCGATTTCCTACTTGAAGGAAGGACTAGCTGAGAGAACACTTAAGTTCATGGCATGGGATTTTGGATAAGAAAAGTTAAAGTCCATTTCACAGGAACCACAAACCATTTCCACCTTATGCTGTATACCAACTATTGCTTATACCAACTTATGCTTATACCAACTATTAAAACTTAATATCGATGTTTTGGTTTTTTTTTAGTTTCGCCAGTCTGAGAATTTACCCACATGGATTAGTGCTGATGGACGTACAGAGTTACCACAATGATTTAAAAGGAAGAGAAGAAATTGACAACGTAGGTGTTTCTTGTTTTTTGTCCGGGTGGTGTTAAATATAACCCGATGTACTGTATCTTTTTTTTTTGCCTATTTTTTATGCCTGATTTTTCCAGCTCCAACATTAAAATTAACTTTCAATTCATCTGTAGGCTACTGAAATGGTTTCCAACCTGAGATGATCTAGGTCTAGGACTTACAGACCCTTCTTCCCCCCTCATTAAAATTCTCTTTGAGTATAGCTGTTTTTCGTCTTTGATTTTTGAGTGCACAGGAGGAAAGGTGAAAATCCAAGTTTTATTTCCCCTTAATCTTCCTCTCCCTCTTCAAACACTGACTGGAGTTACCTGAAGTTAAAACTGTACTTCAGGGGTAGGAAGAGACAGAGCTGGGTTGGGTTGGGCAGGGGGCTGAATTGTATCAGAATTCCAGTGTTTGAGTCTTTGAATACGGTCTTAATGCCTCTCTGATTCCTTCACTTAGGGCAGAACTCTGTAGGCAAGCCTGGGTACGTGGGCTGTGACTTTTGTGTGTGTGTGGGGGGGTGGCGTCTGTCCTAATTCAGATCTCCCACATAAGCCCCGTGGAAGTCTGATGTTGCAGTTCCATGGAAATAAAGGCGATTCTGATAGCTTGTTACAAGTTGATACACATTATCATAGTTGCCTGTATAAATTCTTTTTTATTTTGCAGCTACTAAACAAACTAGAAGAAAGAATGAAAGAACTGTGTCAGGGCAGTATTGGAAGGTTAAAACGGTGAGTCTGTGTTTGAATGTTTTATACTTTTTTCGTCTTTCTAATGGCTTTGGTGTGAATCTTGCCCAGACATGATCTACCCAAGATGTAGAAAGGAACCTAGATTGCAAAGGCAAGCCTGATGATAGTATGAATTCTCCAGTTATGTCTCAGGTGAGTGCTAGGGCTCAGTTTTCAAACATGAGCCTCTCTTTGGATGGTTAATTGTCTAGCAGGAATTTAGGGAGTTCCGAGTCAGTCAGTTGGTCAACACTGATTAAGAGCCTACTACGTGTTAGCTGTGAGGATACAAAAAGAGGCAAAAACCAGTCCTCGCATTCAAGTTTACACTCTAATGGGGTAAACAGAAATGTCAGTATAAAAGCTTTTGTCCTAAAATGGCCTTCACATCTCTGTAAAGTCTGATTTGTATATCCTTTACACAGTTTTGGTCATTATAGCAACATGTAGAGCTCTAACACTTACCACAGTTCCTGGAATATAGTAGATTTTTAGTAAATGCTTATTGACTTGATTTAACTTCTTGAGGCCAGGGGTATAGAGCAGGGGTGGGAAACCTGCAGCCTCAAGGCCACATATGGCCCTCTAGGTCCTCAAGTATGACCCTTTGACTGAATCCAAACTTCATAGAACAAATCCCCTTAATGAAAGGATTTGTTCTGTAAAACTTAGACTGGGTCAAAAGGCCGCACCCAAGGACCTAGAGGGCCATATGTGGCCTTGAGGCTGCAGAGGTTTGAATTTGAAATCAGAAGATCTAGGTTTGAGTGTGAGCTCTGACTTGAGTTACTTAAGTGCTAATTCCTTTAACACAAGGCTGTGGCTGATTCTTCAGAGACTCAAGGACTCCTGTTTACTAGCTGTTATTTATAAAGAGATTTTTTCTGAATTTGTGCATATTCAGAACAGAACAAATTCCCACACCCCGCCCCCCCACACGCACGCACGCACCCGCGCGCGCACACACACACACACCCCCAAACACAGTGATTTACTTAGTAGATGAGGTCTTTGTAAACAGAAGAAATGCCCCAGAGCCCCTGGAAATACTGCTGTTCTTTTGTCAGTCACTATCACATTATTTCCAGAGTTAGTGAGGCTGAGGCAGGAATAGAAGCCTAAACCGTAATTACCGAAGTGAGAAACATGAGATATTCCTGAGAACTAACAGGTACTTAAAAATAAAACTTGAAAAGAAATGGAAGAAATTCATGGATTCATAGAAGTTACTATCCTGGTCATACATCTGAAGAAACCGAGGCAGATTCGATGACCCACTCACATGTCAGGTGGCTGGGTGGTGCGGTGCATGAGAATCAAGTCTGGCATCAGATGGGACGTTTATTGGCTGTGTGACCTTGGGCAAGTCATTTGATCCTGTTTGCATCAGTTTCCTCATCTTTAAAATGAGCCGGAGGAAGAAATGGAAAACTTTTCTTTCCAGTGTCTGCCAGGAGAATCCCGAATGGGGCCATGACGAGTCAGACATGACTGACCATAACCAAACAACAGTAACGATGATGACATTCTGCCCGGTGTCACACAGCTAGTAAGCCTCTGAGACTATGCACTCTTCCTGACTCCAGGCTCAGGGCTCAAGTGTAAAGGGAATCAGCTTTTCTGATCTTTAACAATATTTGTGGCATTTAGAATTTTAAATTTTTTTTAAAAATTCATTTTCAGTTTTCAACAAGATTTTGAATTCCACATTTTCTCCCCATCTCTTCCCTCCTCTCACCCCAGGACAGCATGCATGTAGGGCAACATAGATTTCTCTGCCCCATTGCCTGCATATCTTATTTCTCAGTCACATGTAAAAACAATTTTTAACATTAATTTTTTAAGCTCTTGAGTTCCACATTCTCTCCCTTCCTCCCTCCCTACCCACCCTTATTGAGCCACTCAATATAAGTTATACACGAGTAGTCGTGCAGGACACTTCCATAACAGTCATATTGTGAAAGACTAACTATATTTCCCTCTGTCCTATCCCACCTACCATTTATTCTGTTGTCTCCTTTGACCCTGTCCCTCCACAAAAGCATTTGTTTCTGATTACCCCTCCCCCAATCTGCCCCCTCTCTTCTATCTCCCCTTCTCCCCACCTCCCCTACCTTCCTGTAGGGTAAGACAGATTTTCATACCCAATTGAGTGTGTATGTTATCCTCTCCTTAAGCCAAATTCAGTGAGAGTAAGGCTCACTCCTTACCTCTCTTCTCTTCCCTCTTCTCCCTCCACTGTAAAAGCTTTTTCTTGCCTCTTTTATGTGAGATGATTTACTACATTCCATCTCTGCCTTTCTCTTTCTCCCTGTACATTCCTCTCAACACTTAATTTTACTTTTTAGACTTCATCCCTTCATATTCAACTCACCCTGTGATCTCTGTGTATACACACACACACACACACACACACACACACACACATATATTATATGTAGACGTATCTATAGATATATCTATATCTATCCATCTATTTATCTAGATAGATATAGATATATTCCCTCTAACTACCCTAATACTGAGAAAGGTATTAGGAGTTACAAACATCATCTTTCCTTGTAGGAATGTAAACAGTTCAACTTTAGTAAGTCTCTTATGATTTCTCTTTTCTGTTTACCTCTTTATGTTTCTCTTCATTCTTTTATTTTGAAATTCGGATTTTCTATTCAGCCCTGTTTTCACCAAAAATGCTTTGAAGTCCTCTTTTTCATTGAAATTCCATTTTTTTCCCCCTGAAGTATTATACTCGGTTTTTCTGGGAAGGTCATTCTTGATTTTAATCCTAGCTCCTTTGACCTCTGGAATATCATATTCCAAGCCCTTTGATCCTTTAATGTAGAAGCTGCTAGATCTTGCGTTATCCTGATTGTGTTCCCACAATACTCGAATTGTTTCTTTCTAGCTGTTTGCAATATTTTCTCCTTGATCTGGGAACTCTGGAATTTGGCTACAGTATTCCTAGGAGTTTTCCTTTTGGGATATCTTTCAGGAGGTGATTGGTGGACTCTTTCCATTTCTATTTTCCCCTTTGGTTCTAGAATATCAGGACAGTTTTCCTTGCTAATTTCTTGAAAGATGATGTCTAGGCTCTTTTTTTTGATCATGGTTTTCATGTAGTCCAACAAATTTTTTTAAAGCTTCTTTATATATATGTGTGTATATGTATATGTATATACATATATGTATATAGATATTAATTTATTTTTGTAGTTTACAACACTAAGTTCCACAAACTTTTGAGTTCCAAATTTCTCACCCTCCCTCTCCTCTCCCCTCCCCCCTAAAGCATGTAATCTGATATAGGTTCTACATATACCTTCACATTAAACTTATTTTCTAACGATCAAGGTGTAAAGAAGAATCATGACCAATGAAATGAACCATGAGAAAGATGTAACAAAATCTAAAATAAAAAGGCAAAAAAAAAAGAGAGAGAGCAAATAGTTTGCCTCAATCTGCATTCAGATTCTGTAATTCTTTCTCTGGATGTGGATAGCTTTTTCCATCATGAGTCCTTTGGAGCTGTCTTAGAACCTTGCATTGCTGAGAAGAGCCAAGTCTATCAAAGTCAGTCATCACAGAAGCAATGTGTCTGTGGTTGTGTACAGTGTTCTCCTGGTTCTGCTCCTCTCACTCATCACCAGATCATAGAACACTCCAGGTTCTTATGAAGTCCATCTGCTACATTCTTACAGTGCAATAGTATTCCATTATATTCATATACCACAGTTTGTTCAGCCCAATTGATGGGCATCCCCTTGATTTCCAATTCTTTGCCACCACAAAAAGAGCTGCTATAAATATTTTTGTACATACGGGTCCTTTCCCCCCTTGTATGATCTCTTTGGGAAGTCCAATAATTTTTAAATTATCTCTCCTGGATCTGTTTTCCAGATCAGTTGTTTTTCCAGTGAGATATTTCACATTGTCTTCCACTTTTTCATTCCTTTGGTTCTGCTTTATAATATCTTGATTTCTCATGAAGTCACTAGCTTCCGCTTGCTCCAATCTAATTTTGAAGGAATTGTTTTCTTCAGTAAGCTTTTGGACCTCCTATTCCATTTGGCCTATTCTGCTTTTCAAGGCATTCTTCTCCTCATTGGCTTTTTGGACTTCTTTTGCATTTGGGTTAGTCTCTTTTTAAAGATGTTATTTTCTTCATTCCTGGGTCTGGGGCTGGGGCTGGGGCTGGGGCTGGGGCTGGGGCTGAGGCTGAGGCTGAGGCTGAGGCTGAGGCTGACGCTGACGCTGAGGCTGGGGCCGGGGCTGGACTGTCCTCCTCTCACCTAGGTGAGAGACCTTTCCCACTGACCAAAGCTGTCTTTGGCATTTGTGGGTTGAGAAGTCTGGAAACCACCATAGCTACCAGTGATTCAGTGCCCTGTGGCCTGCTCCAGACCCGTCCCTGCCGGCACGCACAGCCCACACTGGGCTGTAGTCCACTTCGAGCCCGTCGTAATAGACCCTTTCTGTCAACCTTCCACATTGTCTTGGCTGGAAATCTGTTTCACTGTCATTTTGTGTCTTCTGCTGTCCAAGTCCTTTTTTACAGATATTTTGAGGGGCTTGGGGGGAGAGCTCAAGCAGGTCCCTGCTTCTACTCTGCCATCTTGACTCCTAGAGTTTTACATTTTTGGCAATTAATTGTCATTAGTATCTAAATCCCTCCAGTATAAAACTTCACCTCGATTGTGTTGAATATGTTTATGTATAAATTACTCGAACACGTCCACTCTATTGATTGTAATCCATATCTGATCTTCGTGGGTGGCCACGGCCAAATGTCGATGTGAACCTCTGAATTTTTAAATAAGCTACTCCTCGGATGACATCATGTATTTTAGTTCATATACTTACTTATGTAACCCAGGGTAGGTGACATTACCCTCTTTGACCTTTGTGTTGTTTTTTTTTTTTTTTACCATAAAATGAGAGAATTGTACAAGATGGCTTTTGGGATTCCTTCTGGTCTTAGCTCTGTCATCTTATTAGTGCTGGGCCCATACTCAAGGTCTGTTTTGCTCGATAGGACCTACCAGAGGATGTGTTTGATTCACATAACCTTTTCAGGATTCAGGGACATCAACCTTTAAATCCGTGATTCCAGGGTAATAGTGAAGCATTTGCACGGAATTTCTGTAGATAGCTTTTTATAGAAAGATGCTCTATCTATATTAAATGCAGTTTGTATACAAAAAGGAGTTTTTCTGTAAACACACAGCTTCTGTTACATATTGTTAGAGTTCTGTCTCATATGGGAATTGTGTGTGTGTGTGTGTGTGTGTGTGTGTGTGTGTGTGTGTGTGTGTGTGTGTGTGTGTTGATTCCTATCTGTTCTGGCCTAATCAAGATTTAGTTCTTTATTTTTTTTTTTAATATTTTCTTTTTTTTTTATTTTTGATATGTTTAATTTTCAGCATTGATTTTCACATGCGTTTGAATTACAGATTTTCTCCCCATTTCAACCCCCCCCCCACTCCAAGATGGCGTACACTCTGGTTGCTCTGTTCCCCAGTCTGCCCTCCCCTCCGTCCCCCCATTCCCCTCCCATCCCCCTTTCCCTTACTTTCTTGTAGGGCAAGATAAATCTCTATGCCCCATTGCCTGTGCATCTTATTTTCTAGTTGCATGAAAAAAAAAAAAAACTTTTTTACTTTTGAACATCTATTTTTTTAAAACCTTGAGTTCCAAACTCTCTCCCCT
>CM053622.1:469029766-469076505 GCA_028646595.1 Phalanger gymnotis | reverse complement strand
TATGTTCCACGCTTGGGTGGATGCGCTGCCTCACCAAAAACCCCCTACCTGGACTGGGCTTAAATCTTCAGCAGGCTCTGCACTCCTGCTCTGATCAGCCACTTAATTCCTCCCACCAGGTGGGCCTGGGGCCAGAAGCAACTGCAGCTGAATTTCTAAAGCTGTCCCGCCTCCATTGCCTCAGGGGTGGTAGTCGAACCGCAAACTCCGTCCTGTCCCGCAGCTTTTCCCACTAACCTTCTGTGTTGTCTTTGCTGTTTGTGGGTTGTGAGGTCTGGTTCATGCCACAGCTCATTAATTCAGCATGCTAGGGCACTCTCCACTCCACTCCTGGTCTCGTAGGTCCGCGGTCTGCCGCGCCCGCTGGGCTCTGTTTGGCTCAGCTCCGCTCCCCTCAGCAGGGGGCTGGGAGTTCCATTCGGAACAGACCTTACCCAGAGACCATCCAGGCTGTCCTGGGCTGGTGCCCTGCTTCCCTCTGCCACTTTGTGGGTTCTGCAGTTCTAGAATTGGTTCAGAGCCATTTTTTTTATAGGTTTTTGGAGGGACTTGGTGGGGAGCTCATGCCAGTTACTGCTTTCCAGTCGCCATCTTGGCTCTCCCCCCCCCCCCAAGATTTAGTTCTTAAAAGCTTCTGTATAAAATGTGGCCATTTGCTATTTGGAGTCTGTAGACATTTCCTGGTTGCAGAAGGGAAGATGACATTTATCAAATGGAAACAGTAAAGGCCTATTTGTTTCTTCAGATTGCCAGCTCTTGTACGAGGAGGCAAGATCGATAAGTATTGGCCCACGGCTGATGGACGCCTGGTGGAATACGACATAGACGAGGTCGTATATGATGAAGATTCACCTTATCAGAACATTAAAATTCTGCATTCCAAGCAGTTTGGAAATATCCTGATCCTCAGCGGGGATGTCAGTGAGTATTATCACCCCTCCATCCAGACTGGCTGAAGTGGTCTCTTTATGTTTTGGACATGCTAGAACTTTGTTCAAGTTTGCTTCCGGAGTGTTGCTGCTATAAATTTATGTAAGATTTTTCATGTACCTTAACTAAAATATTTAAAATATTTTAGTATTTTTAAATAAGCCTTTTATTTCTTGAGTTGCCATTGCCTCTGATTTATTCCTACATTATGCAAAACTGCTAGGGGAAGAGGACTCTTCATGTCATAGTCACAGGCTTTAAAAAATGATATTTGGTAGAGGGTATGTATTTTTGAAAATATTGTTTAAATGCATTTTAATTTCTATGTCACATTCGCTTCCCAATCATCTTCCCTTCTTGCCTATTGACTATAAGAGAAAAACAAAAACTTAGCAAAATCAACCAATATGTTGGCTGCAGTGGGCAGAATATGGAACTGCCACTTTTCTGCCAGGAAGTTAGTTTGTTCGTTGTCAGGCTGGATCCAGTATTGATAGTGACGTTTGATCTTGATAAGTTGCCTTGTCTCATAATTTATCTTGTTGGTATTTATCCTGTGTTGGTTCATGGAACATGTCCTGTTTTTCTGGCCATCCCTCATCTATTGTTTCGTGGCATGATAACATAGTAATGGCTAGCATTTATGTCATGCTTTGAATTTTCAAAGTGTGCTTTTGCAAACACATTATTTTATTTGGCCATAGCAGTACTTCACTGTATTCACGTCCCACAACTTGTTCAGACCTTCTCCAGTTGATGGGCACTTGGTTTCTTTCTATTTTTTTTTTTCCCTCCGGCTTACTAGGTAATGGACATATTCTGTTGACTTTTTTTAAAAATTATTTTTGCTTTTAAATAAATGAACTCGTGAATAGAAAAGAGGGAAGCAAATGAATGGTTTTGCTTCTAGAACTCTTCTGGCACCAAAATCCTCATTCTGTGGAATTGTTCTACGGCAGAAACCAGTGTGGCTTTATGAGTTGAAATGACTCCAAAGAAGATGCATTACATCTGATTGACTACGGACCCCGGGCCTTCCCATCTCACTTGAGCGGAATTCCCTTCTGTGTCTCATATTCCCCTTTGGAACGGGAACTCTTTGGCAGGAGCTGTCTTACTTCAGTATTAATTTATTCTCTACTCCTTAGCACATATTACGTGCTTAATAAATGCTTACTCTAGGCCTAAGTGAATACAGTTATAACTTAATTTCCCTCCTGTCCACTGCCTTTCAGTCAATCATATTCGAATCATTAGTGCTAGGTGGCAGAGATGTTTCTCTAGATAATCCACAGAATCAATGGATATTTTGGAAAAGTTCTTAAAGGTAAAAAGAATCTTAGGGATTTAAGTGACATAAAAGCAGATTAAATATTTTTACTTTCTATGATGTGTAGATGCTAAAATTTTTATGAAACGTTCATTCTGGCCAGCTAAGGTGTAAGCGAAATTGATAAGATCAGAATGTCTAACCATCTTTATGTTTGTATTTTCTGATTCCTAGATTTGGCAGAGAGTGACCTGGCGTATACACAGGCCATCATGGGCAATGGGAAGGAAGATTATACTGACAAAGAAGTGCTGATTCTGGGTGGTGGAGACGGGGGTATATTATATGAAATAGTCAAATTGAAACCAAAGATGGTCACTATGGTAGAGATATCCTTTTTTTAAAAGAGTCAAGTTGTAGCGTCTTCTCTATTTTTTTCTTAACCTTATGCCTCTATAATGCATTTTCCTTTTGTCTATGACAGGTGTTCTTAACCTGTGGTCTTTGAACATTTTAAAAAATACAATTTGATTATTTTATTTCAACATAATTTGTTTCCTTTGCAGTTCTCTGTGTAATGCATTTAAAAATATTAATTTGTGGAATCTGTTTCTAGGCTTTTCTAGACTGCCAAATATATGATGACTGTGTGCCCATGACACAGAAAAGTTTAAGAAGAACCCCTGGCAAGGTAACAGTTGTTAAAAACCAGGCATGGAAAAACAAAGACAACTCCGCATTTTAGCTTAATCCTGTTAGCCTGTTTTCTTTTTTTGTTGCAGTAACCAACAAGCTGGCTATCTCCCCCTCTCTCTTACTGTCAAGAATAATCTACCCAAGGACAGCACACATGAGCAGTCTTTGGCGGGATGCCTCTTTGTCTCCTGTAATCATTGTAATGGCCTGCCTCTGAGCCCATAGGGAATTTACAGGAAGAAATCTTTTGTTGTTTTGAGTGTCCTTGGTGCAAAATAAAAAGCTTTGTCTCTCTTGACAGCTAATTTTCCTCTCCTTTTTCTCCCCTCCAGAATAGTCATGTTTTCCTGGAAGAGAGAAAGAAGGTTTTTGAAATTTACAGAACTATAATAGCAAAACTTGTGCTTTGTGAGAACTTCGTATCTTGCTAACATTTTCTTTCCAATGTTTGACTGTTTAAAAATCAGTTAACACAACTGAATATTGTGGAAAGAGTTTTCATGCTCCTTAACAAGTTTCAAACATTGACCAGATGGTGATTGACGGGTGTAAGAAATACATGCGTAAAACATGTGGAGATGTCTTAGACAATCTTAAAGGAGAGTGCTATCAGGTAATATTTCTGTTGCTATTCACCTCCCTGCTGCTGTTAGGTTGTTTCACTTATATCCACCTCTTTTTGAGCCCATTTGGAGGTTTTTTTGGAGAATATACTGGGGCGGTTTGGCATTGCCTTCTCCAGATCCTTTACAGATGAGAAAGCTGAGGCAAACAGGGTCCCACAGCTAGTAAGGGTCACCTACTTGCCCTACTCAAGATGAGGGTTGTTGACATGCATGATAGTGATTTACTGCTGATACCTTTGGCATATGTTTTATAGCTGGCCATTAAGTGGTTTATAATGTCACTGGTAATAAAAGGCAAGGACACACACCCGAAAGCTATACATACTTATATCTGTATACATATATCTATATACATGTCAGTCGCTTCTTGGAATTGGTACCTGATGAATGGGAGCTTATCTACTACTGTTTTCTGGATACCTAGAAGTCACTGACTCAAGCAGTGCAGACAACAGATAGCAAGAGATTGGTAACAAATGATGTGTCCATAAAAGTGAGACGTTTTATGGCTTTGGTCCGTGTGGAATTTAGAGTCCAGTATGAGGCACTATAGAGATAGCTATCAGTGCACATATTTATTAAATACTTGCTGTGTACCCAACATTGTATTCAAGCTGTGGGGAAACAAAAGTAGATAAAAAACCCAAACAGCTTCTGCCCTCAAGGAGTTTCTGTTGGTTGGAGAAGATACCACATGCACTTAAATGCAAAAGTCCAAGATAATTTGTGGGGAGTGGCTTTAAAGTTATAAAACTACTTTCAGGGGGAGGTCCATTCCTTAGATTTTACATATTACTTTATTCCTCTTCTTTTTCTATTTTATTCTACATAATAGGGATTCTTTATCCACCCACCTCCATTAGGTAGTTCACTCCTTAAGGACTGGGGCTATATCTAAATTTTCTTTGTATGTTCCCCTGTGCTAATAACAAATGACTTCTATGGAACAAATGAGCAGTGAACTACAAGGTTAAAAGTCCTCATGTTTAATACACATTTTATGGGTAGGGTTCTGTGATGTGAATGTTGAAATCATCTTATTATAGTCTGGAGCTCTGGATGAAGTGGGAAAGCTTAATACATATAACCACGTCATAAGAAATTCTATCACGTGATAGCTCTATTTTGATCATAGCTCCCAGAGAACTGGAGCTGTGTTTAATTTGTTTTGTACATTCTTTCATACATAATTTTGGCGATAATGATGAGACCATATTTTTGATAAAATTTAACATGGATTATAATTTTTTTTGTTCTATCTTTACCATTCCTTAGGGTAGAATCAATTTGGGTTTGACCCAGTTGAAGATGGAACATGAATATAAATGTGAAGGCAGTGTTTAATTTTTTTGAAAAGTCATTTTTGTAAGTCAGAATTGTTGTGGATTGTACAAAAGTGGCTGAGAAGCTAATAGTGGTATCTTGTGGTCATACTAGTAATTGCTGAAGAGAAAGGACAAACAGAAGACAAGGAAGTCATATAGTAAAAGGAAGCAGCACGTTCCAGTTCCCCCACACAATTCCAGAAAGGCCTTGAGGATAGACCAGACTGAGGGCTGATCAGGAAATCCCAGGAAGTCTCTTTATTAGCCCTGGTCAGCTCATTGGAGACTAGATCTAACTGGGAGGCACCGCGCAGAGCTTTCTAGATTTGAGACTGAAAAATAGGTCCTAATGCTATAAAGAGGACAGGAACAGGTTGGTCAGATCCCAAAACTGGTATGGACTGTGGAAGGAACTTGTGTTTGGAAGTGGTAGTTCAGGTCAAGCAGTGGTCCTAGTCTCACTCTGTGTACTGTCTAGTGCAGAAGCAGAACTGAGCATCATACGTGTGGCTCTGGATCCTAGAGTGGGTCTCAGATCCAGGCCTCAGCCTCTAGCAGAACAACCAAGGCAAGTACCTCAGCCCAAAAGGAAGCTTGAAAACATCTACGAAGCTGATAGTGGTTGAGTTCAACAGCAGGCTACTGGAACTGTAACCAGGAGCAAGCCCATAGTTTTATTGCTCACAACTAAAGACAGGAGAGGAGCTCATAAAGCTCAGACCTGGAAGTCAACGATCAGACTTTGCCCTGGATCAGAGTACTTTGGGCACACCAAAAGGTTGCACAGCCCCAGCCTGAGCTGTATCTGAGGTCCTTAATTGGACTCAAGAGAACACAAAGCAAGACTAAGCATGGCCAGATAATTCACTCCAGAAGTGCACAGAAGCCTGGCTCTGGGGCAAAGTCCAGAGTTGGGAAATAAGTGTGGAAGAATCTCATAGAGAGTTGTTACGGTAACAGCTCCAAAAAACATTGACAGGCAAGGCCCTAAAGATAAATAGCTTGGACACAAGTTCAACTAGAATTCATGGAAGGAATGAAATAAGAGTCCAGAATGATTGTAACAAGTGAGATGAGAATACTAGATGAAAAACCAGTTAAAAAGAAAAAGGAACTATGGAGGAAGGGCTTAGAATAAGTTTAGCATGAGGTATAAAACTTTACTCAAGCAACAGACTTGTTGAAAATTAGAGTGGACCAAATAGAAATGAATCTGTGAGATAGCAGGAAACATTAAAATGCAAAAGATTGAAAAAGGTAGGGAAAAATGTAAGACATTTCATCAAAAACTGACACAAAAAAATAATAGGTCAAGGAGAAATAATTTAAGGATCATTGGAAAAAGTAAACTGCCCAGACATCTTTGAACCAGAGGGCCAAAGGGCAAAGTGAAAGTAGAATCTACCAGTCACTTCCTGAAAGAAACCCCGGAAAGAAACTCCGTATCATTTTAGCAGTAATTCAGACCTCAGGGTCAACGAGACAGAAAGAAAATATTTTAAAAACTGGAGTCACTTGTTGGGCTTATTCAAGATCTAGCCATTGTTTTAATGGTAGAGAGAGCCTGGAATATTCTGTTCCACAGGGAAAGTAGTAGGAGCTGAATATAATCCTACAGGGCAAAAAAAAAAATGAACCTTTAATAAAATAGGACTGATAAGATGAGAGCCTAGTAAGAACTTTAAAGTACAAACACAGAAAAGTAAGGTAAATACAAACCAGCAGTCCTAAGTGGCTAAAGAATTGCTTACATCCTAATCTTTATAGTATTAGGGTTTTCAAGTCTGAGCTTGAAAGCCTAGCTTCTGCTAGAAGCCTTTCCTGGTCCTCCTTAATCTTAGTGCTTATAGTCTCCAGTTTATCCTGTGTGTATATATGTGTGTGTGTGTGTGTGTGTGTGTGTGTGTGTGTATATCTTGTTTGCCCATTAGTTGTTCATGTGTTGTCTTCCCCCATTTAATCATGAGTTCCTGGAGAGCAGGGTGGGTGGGTATATTGGCATGGGCATGTGCATAGTAGATGATTAATAACACTGTATACCAACTTAAGCTTCATACGGTTCTATGACTTACACACATAAAGGTTGACTTCATAAACAAATTAGAGGAACAAGGAAGAAAATATCTTGTAGATCTGTGGATAGAGGAAGAGTTGATGAACAGACAAGGGATAGAGTGATTCACAAAAAGACAGGTTTGATTTTATAAAATTAAAGTTTTTGTACAAACAAAAGGGAGAAAGTTAACTGGTTAAAACATATTTGCTGCACATTTCTCTGATGAAGATTTTACTTTCACATATAATCAACAACATTCAGTAAGTGTTTATTTTTTGCCAGGTACTATTCTAAGGGTTGAGTATACAAATACAAACATAAAGAACTACAGCCCCCACCCTCAAGGGGCTTCCATTTTAATGGGAAAAGACAACACTGAAAAGGGAGATGGTGGTAAATGGGGGAGGGGGAGAGGAGACACACAGAAGATGGGAGAATTCCTGTAAAGCTGACTCAGCAGTGTAGCTTGGAGGGGAATGAAGAATATTAGTAGTAGTGACTCAAATTTACAAGAATTAGAACCATTCCCCAATTGATAAATGAGTAAAAGATGAGTAGGCTGTTCTCAGAGGAAGAATTACAAACCATCTAAAAAAAATGTTCCACATCTCTAAGAATTAGAGAAAATTGAAAATTTTCATGAAAAGTATGAAAATTAAAGCCACTTCAATGTTATACCTCAAACCTATCATATTGTCAAAAGTTGACCAAAAAAAATTATATAGAGAGTGTGGGAAGATAGCTTACATGGGTAAGCTCTGTAGAGTTGTGGATTGGTTTAATCATTTTGTAAAAACATTTTGCAACTGTGTCTCCCATATTGCTAAACAGCGACTCAGCCATACCACTATTAGTTCTATCCCCCAAAGAGATCAAAGACAGAAGAAAAGGGACATATGTAGAAAAATATTTATAGTGTCTCTTTTTATGGTGGCAGAGACCTAGAAAGTAAGAGGTGGCTATTGTCTGGGGAATGACTGAACAAATTATAATGGAGTACTCTTGTGCTGTAAGAATGATGAAGGAGTTGGTTTTAGAAAGAGCTGGGAAGTCTTCTAAGAACTGAGGCGGAATGAAATTAACAGAACCAGCAAGACAGTGTTACAAAGACAGCTTTGGAAGGTGTCTGAATGATACAATGACCAACTATGATTCCAGTGGAGCCAGAATGAAACATGCTCCCCAACTTCTAATGGAGAAGTGCTGGTTTCAAGGTGTACACTGTGACATACATTTTTTTGGACATGACCAATGTAGGATTTGTTTATTTGACCCAGACCTGTTCAAATTGGTGTGGTATTTAGGCATAGCTAGCTATTATATAGATATTCAAACTATTGTGTTTGCATATAAGAGTTTTGATAGGGAGATAAAATAAATTTTTTTACTTATTAAAAACAAATTTAAAAGGAAATTACAGAACAAGAAAAGTAAAAAATACTGAGGCTGTGAAGATGACTAAGAATGGTGTTAGTAGGTTAAAGAAATGGTATTTAAAAAGGTGTGACTGGTAGTATAATAAATTACTTGATACTTAGGAAATGGTACAGAAAAAGTAGAGAGGAAAAGGAACAAATATGATTTTACTGGTTTAAGTAACTCGGGTTAGTAAAAGTCCCTTTTACTAATACAGTTGGGCACTTTGTCTGTAACCTAAAGCCTTTTTTTTTTCAATTGGGAAATGTTTTATTTTTTTCCCCCAATTTTTAAACATTTTTATTTAAAGTTTTGAGTTCCAAATTCTCTCCTCCCTCTCTCCCCTCCCCTCTTCCTGAAACAGTAAGCAATCAGATATGAGTTATACATGTGCAGTTATGTAAAATATTTCCTTATTAGTCATTTTGTAAAAGAAGACTCAAATAAAAGACAAAGAATGAAAGAAAGTGAAAAATGGCATTCTCTAGTCTGTATTCAAAGAATATCAGTTGTTTGGAAGTGGGTAGGAGGCTTCATCATTAGTCCTTTGGGGTTGTCTGGGATCATTGTATTGCTGAGAATAGCTGTGTCATTCACCATTCTTCATTGAATAGTATTGCTGTTACTGTACAACATTCTCCTGGTTCTGTTTACTTCACTATGCATCAGTTCATATAAGTCTTCACAGATTTTTCTGAAATCATCTTGCTTGTCATCTCTTATAGCCCAACAGTATTCCATTACAATCACATTCCTGCCACAGCTTGTTTAGCCATTTCCCAATTGATGGGCATCTCTTTGATTTCTAGTTTTTAGCCACCACAAAAATTGCTGCTCTAAATGTTTTTGTACAAATAGATCCTTTCCCCCTTTTTTATTATGTCTATATGTATCTATAGATATAGCAGTGGTAATACTGGATCAAAGTGTATACACAGTTTTATAGCCCGTTGGGCATAGTTCCAAATTGCTCTCCAGAATGGTTGGATTACAATTCCACCAACTACATTAGTGTACCAATTTTACCTCATCCCCTCTAAATCCAACATTTTCCTTTTTTGTCATACTAGCCGCTCTGATAAGTATAAAGTGGTAACTCAGAATTGTTTTAATTTGCATTTCTCTATTCAATAGTGATTTAGAGCATTTTTTTCATATTACTATAGCTAGAGCTGATATAGTCATATGACTATATTTTTTTCCCAGTTTTCTGCTTTCCTTATAATTATGGTTGCATTGGTTTTGTTTCTGTAAACTTTTATTTTGTATAATCAGAATGTTCTATTTTACATTTTGTAATGCTCTCTATATCTTCTTTGGTCTCAAATTCTCCCCATAAATCTAACAATAAACTACTCCATGCTCTTTTAATTTGCTTGTGGTATCACCCTTTTTGTGTAAATCATGTACCAATTTTGACCTTATTTTGGTATATGGTATGAAATGTTGGTGTATACCTAGTTTCTGCCATACTGTTTTCCAGTTTTCCCATCAGTTTTTGTCAAATAATGAGTTTTTGCTCCAGAAGCTTGGATCTTTGGGTTTATCATATACTAGATTGCTATGGTCATTCACTGTAATGTAATTTGTATCTAATCTATTCCAGTGATCCAGCCAGTGCCTGATTGTTTTGATAATTACTGCTTCGTAATACACTTTTGAGATCTAGTAGGCAAGACCACTTTCTTTTGCATTTTTTTCACTGATTCTCTTGATATCCTTGGGCTTTTGGATGAATTTTATTTTTTCTATCTGGATAATAGAATTTTTTGATAGTTTAATTGCTGTGGCCCTGAATAAATAGTAGGTAGAATTGTCATTTTTATCATATTGACAAGGCCTCCCCATGAGTGGCTAGCATTTTTCCAGTTGTTTAGATCTGACTTTATTTGTGTGAAAGTGTTTCATGGTTGTGTTTATTCATAGAGTTCCTGGGTTTGTCTGGGCATGTAGAATCCCAAGCGTTTTATATTGTCTGTTATTTTAAATGGGATTTCTTTCTATCTCTTGCTGTTGGACTTTGTGGGTAATATAGAGAAATGCTGATGATTTATGTGGGTTTATTTTATATCCTGCAACTTTGCAAAAGTTAATAATTTCAAGTAGTTTTTTAGTTGATTCTCTAGGATTTTCTAAGCATATCGTTATATCATCTGCGTAGAGTGATAGTTTTGTTTCCTCCTTGCGTATTCTCATTCATTTCTTTTGCTTTACTCACAACAAACCCACGATCTAAGTAGTGAGCTTGTTCCCATTTTATAGATAAGGAAACTAATGACTCATTCAAAGCTTTCAGTACTTACGATTTTGTTGGCGTGGATATTTCCTATAACAATATAGGTCACCCTTCCTTCCTCTCTCCCCCCTCTTTTTTTAACATTTGGGGACACTGTCTTCCAGAGTTGATTCCCTCTATAGCCAAGCAGATGATACATCCCTCTGAACTTAGTTTTTAGGTATAAATATTGTCTATTGTTGTGTCTGTATCCTAGCCAGTACTAGAAAACAAGTCTCCTGATGAGCCCAGTATTCCTTTCACCATACTATACTAGTTGTCTTGCCTGATAATCCAACTTGCTGTCGTTACCTGTTTTGGATTCATCATTGCGGCATTACAGAAGTGTTTGCTTACCCCAGAATTGTTGTATTTTTAATCTCCTAAAGGTTCTCATAGAAGACTGTATTCCAGTGCTGAAGCGGTATGCCAAAGAAGGGAGAATGTTTGATTATGTGATTAATGATCTGACCGCTGTTCCAATCTCCACGTCTCCAGAAGAAGGTGAATTCCACGGATTTTTGCTAAAGTTCCCAATATTCTGTGACTTCACTAACGTTTTGTAGCTAGAGACTACTGTTTGCAGAAATAAGTGTTTTATGATTAACATGTATATAATATATGACTACTTAAAAATTAGGCTTCAGTAGTCTAGAAGGACATAGTCGGCTTCTTACAGCCTTTGTTCTAATTTTGCTTTTTCTTCTATAAAATGAACTTCGATGTAACACTTAGTCATTTTCAATTATCTGACAGTCTTTGGATAGAATAGTGAAATCAAGGTTATTTTGGTCCTGTTAATTGCTTAGAGGTATTTACTGATTCTGTTCATTACTTGGTACTTGACCTGTGCCTGTTCAAATTCATTCCCCATTTAGGCATATTGAGCTATTCTTCTGGCAAAACTGGGTATTCAAACTGCTGTTTTATTTTTGTATAAACAACTTGTTGCAATCTTTGTTAGAATTTTATTCTGGCCTGATGATCCTAGATGAAATGTTATCTTTGGGTGGTGTTTCTTTTCAGTGTTCTTTCACGTGTGTATGTGTGTGTTTATATCGTCCTAAGCTATTAAATAGCTTTGTTCAGTGATTCTCTTGAATATTAACATCAAATAAGGCATAACCTTGGGAGATGAAACTCACTCAAATTGTCTTGTATAAGACATAACTAACATAGGGGAAAATCCAAATAGAAGAGGAATTTCTTATAAAGGTTTGGTTCTTCAAATGTTTGTTGCTAATGAAATTTGGAGCTGTGAAGAACCTTAGGGATCCTCCAGGACAGCTGCTTCACATGAGGTACGATGAGGAAACTGAGGCCCAGAGGCCCTGACTAGTCCAAGGACATGGGTATCAAGTAGCAGACCTGGGATTTAAGTCTAGGCCTGTTTCTCTAAATCCTATGACCTTTATACTGCATTGATTTTTATCAAGCCTTGGAATCATGGGTGTTTCCTCAGTGAAAACTGTAGACATTGTTTCACACAGTGAAAACTGTAGACGGCATAGCGAGGCCCACGTTAGGGTGAGCGTTGGTCGAGCACTGTAGATAGAGAATGAGGAGGGAGGGTGGGATAGCCTTTGGGAAATTGCACCACCTTGTCCAGGCCAAAAAAACCCCCCAAAAACCCCAAACCAACCACAATCCATTTTTAAAATATTAGCATTTCACCGGTAATTTGTATGGCTATAAATTGGGAAGCATCAGTCTCAAAAGAATCAGCCCAGAGACAATGGAAAGAGTTCATATGATTGGTATAAATTGGCTCTAGAGAGGCAGCTAGGTGGTGGAGTGAATCTAGCACCGGCCCTCAAATCCAGTTCAAATGCAGCCTCAGACACTTGACACACTTACTAGCCACGTGACCTTGGGCAAGTCACTTAACCCCAGTTGCCTCGCCTTCCCCCTCCAAAAAAAACTGCTGTAGCACACAGGGGGTCAGCCCGCCACCTAATTTTGTATGAAAAGTTTTATCATTCCTGGCTTGGGCAGACTACACGCACAAAAGCAGGCGGTGGGCCCTAGTTTGCCAATTCTTGCTAGAGTATATTGCCGACCACGACTTGCATATGAGAAGTTTGGAGGATGTGACTAATTAGAGAAATAGGAGGGATGACAGATGGGGACTACCTTAGTGCTTTGGTAATAATACAAAAATAGTGAGAGTGAGGTCTTTAAGTCATACTAACAGAGGAAGGTCTTATGTATATGGATGTCTTTTATAGAAAGCTTGGGAAGCCTGGGCTGATTCATCTCATAAGAAAAGATAGGAATGGGTTGCTGTCTACATGGGCACATCTGTGAGATAATAGATCCAGGGAAGAATTATTAGGAATTTCTTACTGGAGGTTTTCAGCTCCAGTTTTCTGACATTTAGCCGTATTTAAGAGAATCATTGTCATGTAACATTTATTAAGTGATTGCAGGCTGAAGGAGCTCTTAGGTACATTCTGCCTCTTGAGATTTGAAGTTACCTAGGACTGAAATCAACCATGAGTTAAAATCCTGCAAGTTTAGTATTTTACCCATTTCTTTCCTTGGACTTGGTGAACATTTATGATGTTGTGCACCAGTCAAGCATTAGCTGGGTAGATAGACGGATGGATGGGTACTTAGTATGTGTGTGTATGTATGTACATACAGAAAAATATGCATTATATGTTATGCTTTTGTGCTATAAACACACATACATACACACACGTAAAATATATATACACATATTCACACATGAAACACCTGGCACATAAATTCTATAGACATGTATTTCTATATACAGAGAGAAATGTGTATTATATATTTTATGCTATGTAAATGTATCTTTCTATATCTTTCTGTACCTCCACACATAACAATTCCTGGCACATAATTGGTTCTAGAGACATAATTTCCGCATCTACATATATATTATTACGTATTTTATGCCATATAAAAACAAATGCATAAATGTTTCTCTCTAGAGATATAGATTGCTATGCATATATACAGGCTCTCGTGCACACACACACACGCACACCTGGCACATAAAGTTTGTGTGCTCGCTCTCTCTCTCTTTCCCCTTTCCCCCCATCTCTCTCCCTTCTCTTTATTTATATAGAGAAATGTATAATGTGTCATAGATTTTGTGCTGTGCATCATAGATAATACTTGTATGTAATGATATTTATATATAAATGTTTTGATAATACATAGATTTACTGCCTTCTCTGCCAGGCACTATGTTAGACACTGCCAGACAGAGACAAAAATGAAACACGCCCTCCATGAGCTCATTTTTTAGTAGGGGAGATAAACGGGGACCTAAAGAAGCATCTGTAGAGTAGATAACAATGTAGCCTTGGAGGGAAGGTGGCCAGGGACCTAGGAAAGTTCTCATCTAAAAGGGGGCACTTGAGCTGAGACCCGAAGCAAACTGTCATTACCAAGAGTCCCAGGGGAAGGAGGAAGGGGGTTCTAGGCCTGAGTCACAGCCAGTGCAAAGGTGCTGGCTATAGGTGGAGGTGCCTTTAGAGAGAGTGTTGGGTGTAAGGAACAGCAAGAGCTCTGTCGTAGCTGGGAAGTACGTAGTGTGTGGGGGAGAGGGATGCATATAGCAAGGTGGGAAGGAGAGGATGTGGTCGGGTTGTGAAGGGATTTAGGTATCAAAGGAGTACCGTGCCTAATCTTAAGGCATTAATCAAGCAGCCGCTGGTTTATGGAGTAGGCCATACTCTGCTTTGCTGGCTGTATATGTAATGCCACATTTAGTCATAGAATGCTGTGGTGAGAAGGACGTTGGCATTTGGTTCCTGGCCTCGCTTCTTACTACATTCGTGAGCCCAAATAGAGATAGCGAAGTTCCCTGTACCCTCCTCTGTGAATTGAGAAGTCTAGAAACCATTCACTTCAAAGTTGTCTAGCTCTAAAGTAAGCGTCGCATTTTTGTTGATTTTAGACAGCAAGACGCTTAATTAATGAGAAGGTAAATTAAAGAAAAATTAAGCCGTGTAACTCCTTTCTGCATTTAAACTCGTATCTAGATTCTACGTGGGAATTTCTCAGACTGATCCTTGACCTTTCAATGAAAGTTTTGAAAAACGATGGAAAATACTTTACACAGGTATGCTTCTTTGCTTTATTCTCCCCTCCCTCCCTCTGTGAGGTTACAACCTAGTTTATTGAAGAAAGAATTGCAATAAGTAATTTTGAAATAGTCATGGAAATTAGAGAGTAAAAAATTTTCTCTTTTATGCGATAAAACAATAGGGTATCTGTGCCCGGCAACCCTGCCCAGTCCACAGCTTCGTGGGAGTCAGCTTTCTTTGTTTTTTTAAGATGATGCTGTCCTATCCTTTTTGGGAGGGATCTCCAGCCCCCACTCTTTAACTTTTTGTACAAAAGTTGTACTAGATTGTTGATTCACCTACATTTTTGCTGGCCTTTCCCTTCAGTTTGATGATAATGATGATGATAGCTAACATATATCACTTACTGTGTGCCAAACCCTGCAGTAAGCACTTTACAATTATTTATAATTATCGTTTCATTTGCTCCTCAGAACAACCCTGGGAGGTCGGTGCTGTTATTATCCGCATTTTACAGATGAGCCAACTGAGGCAAACAGAGGTTAAGTGACTGGCTTAGGATCACTCAGACAGTAAGTAAGTGTCTTGAGGCTGGATTCGAACCCAGATTTTCTTGACTCTGGGCCCTGCCTTCTGTTCACTGAACCACCTAAGGCAGCCGGATAGTGTAGTGAATGGAGAGTAGGGCTTGCAGCCAGGAAGACCTGAGTTTGAATCCTCCCTCAGACCTAGCCCGAGCTAAGATAACATCCGGGCAAGTCACACAACCTTTCTGGGCCTCAGTTTATTCACCTGTCAAAGGATGGGGTGGAGAAGAATAGCACCCATCTCAATAAAGTAGTTTTTTTGGGGGGGGCGCACCTAGTTGCCTAAATTGTTAATAAGGAATCCAGTGAGTTAGCACTTTGCAGACCTTTTGGTTTTATTTTTTCAATCAGCGTTTCGTTATCAATTACCAACATTTCAGCCAGTCGTTAAATAAAAATTTATTAAGCTGTGCAACTATATGCCAAGCATCATGTATGTTAATTACAATTCTACTTTCCCCTTACGTCATTGAACCCTAGTTTGACTTTGAAGACTTGTTGCTTTTCCTATTATAGGGTTTAGAAAAATTAGAACCAGAAGGGCTTTGTAAGTGAGGGAATGTCTTGGCAGAAAACAAATAACCTGGGCAAATAATTTTGTGGCACTGGAGATTTCCAGAGATTATCTGCAAGATCGCATAGCCTTCCACATAGCCTTCACAAACAAGAAAAATTCCAGATGGATTGAATTCAGCAAGCACGTGTCAAGTACCTATTGCATTTTGCCTTGGCCCTGGAGAGAATGAGGAATTTTCATTATACTCATTGGGGTGACAACATTTAGGGTCTTCCTCTGCCCATGGAGGCAGGCATCTTCTCTGCCATGAGAGCCCGGAGCACTGAGAAATTCAGTACTATGCCCAGGGCCACATAGCCAGTAGGTGTCAGTCAAGCCTAAATTAATGTGGTGACAATAAATTAACAGCCTCCTGCATTGTTTAATGGTGGTGATCTGAGTGTTTCCCAAAGTGACCTTGAATAGGAAAACTGAGCCTTGGCTGCAGTGTGATCTTGTTACCACCAGATGGAGAACAAGGATCACGATTTTCTTCTAGGAAACTCTCTTTCATCCTTAGAAGTACTGTAGGTTGTGCTCCGCCTATGCACAGTGACAAAAATCTAAAGAATTCTTCTGGAAATGCTGAGTTAAAGCTGATGTGATTGATGATTTAGTCCTGTATTTGCAAACCTGAAAAATGAAGCATTTACTTGTCAGGGAAGGGGAAAATAACCTCACCTTCGAGTTGTGTGCACCAGAGAGCCTTAGTACTTGAGAATGTGAGAATTGCCCTCCTGTTCCCTTTTTTAAGGGCTGGTTCTGCTGGACAGGTGCGGGGTTCGATACTGTTTGTTCTCCTTGAAGAAAGAACTGACTTTGAGCAAACTCATTTCAGTTTTTATGTAATTATAGAGTCATATGGTAAAGGATTTCAATAGGGATGGAAGAGACCTTTAGCTGGTGAATGTCTCAGTAATGTCAAGTCTGCCTTCTTAAAAATACCCAGGAATATAGGGGATTTTGAAGGTTTTCATTGGAAAAATGAATGTTTATCCCATCTACCAAGAAAAAAAA
The DNA here is from genome assembly GCA_028646595.1 of Phalanger gymnotis. NCBI lineage: Eukaryota > Metazoa > Chordata > Mammalia > Diprotodontia > Phalangeridae > Phalanger > Phalanger gymnotis. The sequence continues at coordinate 469,059,687 of CM053622.1, read as the reverse complement.
TTATATGCCTGCTGTATTTGTCACAAATAAGGATATTCCTTAAGTCAGTTCCAAATTGAGAAAAGGAAAAAAAAAGATCGTTTGCTCCATACTCTGTTTCTGTAGAGGAAAGAAGAGTGACTAAAATATTAAGTAATTTTATTATGAAAATTCCACAGATTATCAGATTTTATTAGTTACTAATAACTCCTGACCTTCATTTGTCAAGAAGCATCTTGACAATTTCCTACATCCATATTGAGAGAGTACCACCATTGAAAGTAGTAGAGCAGTAAACTGGGCTGCTGTACCACTAGGAGGATGGGCGAGGTTATGTTTAGGAAGAGACCAACCCAGGATGAACGAAAATGAACAGAAACACTAATGATACAAAGAAAGCGCAGAGACTTGTAGAATAATTCCTGTAGAAAATTTAGCATCTGGCTCTCTTCATATAGATGAGCAAATAAGCCCAAGAGTCCTGGGAATGCCAGTCCCCCTGGACTGCTGATCCTGCTTTCAGCCCAGTCCATAGAGTTATTTGGACCAGCAGTTACTATGGAGAATAGGCCAGCATCCCCAGCAACTGCCATGCACAGGGAAGATAGGGCCAGCCTAGGCTAACCGCTTGTGGCAGGTGATTCAGTCTTAACCACTTCCTCCTCTCAGACCACAATGGAGACGGCTTAGGATCTTGAATTCCCCAACAGCTAGGATTTGAACCCCCCAAGTCTTGGGCATAATAGTGTCCCCTTAGCCCCCCGTTATCACTGGCCTCTACAACTGTCTTGGAGGGGAGCAAAAACCCTGTTTTCATATGGTTGAGGTCATCTGCATCACCATCACCACCAGCTACCAGCTAACTGCTACTGAGGAGTGTGTAAGTGTGAGCTCTCGGAATGGACCTGCTTTGAGCCCAGGCCTCCCAGACATCATCCTGGGAAGCACCTCTGTGGAAGACATGACTGAGCTGCAATTTGGCCCTCGTGCCCTCAGCCGCCATAGCTACTCAAGAATCAGAAGAGACAGTTCTTGTCATTTGTGGTTTTGGCTCAGAAACATGATTCTGTCGTTAGAAACCATATTAAGGAAAGATTTCTCAGATATTAATATGTAGTTTCGGAGAAGAAAATGGCAAGCCACTCCAATGTCTTTGCCAAGAAAACTCCAAATGGGGTCACACAGAATTGGACACGACTGAACAACAAAGTGGGTCATTTAGATTGGTATAGACGAGCGCTACTCATAGAGACCAGATCAGGCAATTGAAATAATTGGGGCCAAGTAAATGCCCCCAAAATGGGGGCCTAACCTAGGATTTTAGTGAGTAAAAGGAGAAGTTTGATGCTGACTATGACAGAGTTGGCAGCTAGGTGTTGGGGCGAGAGGATGTGCCCTCAAATGTGACTCTGGCTCCAGGCTCAGGTGACTGGGAGATCAGCGGTATTATTAAAAGAAGCAGGGACATTCAGAGAGATTAGGGCTCAATAAAGTTCCCAGAGTCCTTTGGCTTTGGTGTTAGGGACGTTTCCAACAGAGTTACAAAGGCTTTCAGCCAGGTTAGAAACCAGATGGGAGAAGACAGAAGTTGAGCTATCACCAATAGAGTCCTTTTTTTGGCAGGGCAGTTGGGGTTAAGTGACTTGCCCAAGGTCACACTGGTAGTACACATGTCACATGCACCACCTAGCTGCCCCAGTAGAGTCCTTCTTGAAGAAGTTTGGTGGTAAGAGGGAGGTTGAAAGAAATGCTGCCGAGCTAAGGTCAGAGAAGTGGGTAGGAGAGCTCTTAATGTGGGAGAGCGTTAGTGGGCTGCAGCTCAGTGCAAACCAACAATACGTGATGTGGAAGTCAAAAAAGTGAATGAATTGGGAGAGGCGAGGTGTGCCTCGCTCAAGCTGCAGGCCCAAAGTGTTTTGCCCAGAGCTCATACAAACAGTAAGGTCTTTGACGCCAGGTCTTCTAATTCCCATCTCTCTACACCCCCGCCCCTGCTGACTATTGCCTCTCTTTCAGAAGAAGTGGAGATCAGACCCTTTTTCTTGTTTCCTTACATTGTAGCTGGAGAGGTGAGAGCATTTGTTTAGTGAGTGAGCCAAGTTCACCGATGTAATTGGGCAAAAGCTTGGTGGAGGAGGTTTAGGCTGAGTCTTGAAGGCCACATGACACTTGTAAAACGAACACTGCATTTGGAGTAAGGATCTGGATTCAAGTCCTGATTATTCCACTTACCACTCGTGTGGCCTTGGGTGGGTCACTTAACATTCTCATTTGTAAAATGAGAGGGAATGGGCTAGAACGAAGGTCTGTTTCTCTTCTAAATCTATGATTCTATGGTAGATTCCTACTTTTCTTCTCCTCTCTATCCCTCCCAGTTTTGGAGTGTCCATTCCCTTAGAATCTGTTTGCCTTAGTGATCAGTAGATGGCTGAGGTAGTCAGAACCCTCAGGAGCCTCTGGTCAGGCCCTGGCCTTGCTCGTAAAGTGGTCGTGTATAAACAGCTGGACTCATCCCTGGAAGGAAGTTTAATTTATCATGAATCTAGTTTCACCTTCAATCTTGCTGTGAATTTTTCTTTGAGAAGTTGCATAAAGTTGTTTTAACATGGGATCAGGAAGTCCCAGAAGTTACTGACTTACATTCTTTTAATTCTAAAAAAAAGGTCTTTTGGCTTTTTTTTATCCCAAGGGGTATTTCATACTCCTCTCTTCCTCCCTTGAACTTAATTCTTTTAAGCATATTTCTGTCCCAAACCTGTTTTTTGGCCAAGTTTGGGAAATGTTGTCATGGGAAACTGAAGTAGTTCTATATTTTTTTTCCTTCCTGAAAATATTACTAGTCCCTGTATTTTTTTTAAATCAATTTATTTTTAGTTTTCAACATTCAGCTTCTATAAGATTTTGAGTTCTAAATTTTCTCCTCTTCTCCCCTCCCCAAGACGGCATGCAGTCTGATACGGGCTCTACTCATACATATACATCTTTAGTTGTCGTGGGTTTTATTTTGTTTTTTAATTACAAAGAAAGATTCAGTGGAGAGGGGACATAATTTTGGCATAAAAACAAAAGGCAACAACAAATTTTTTTAAAGATGCAAATTTTTTAAAAGATCTGATTATTAAAATATAAGTCACTGCTAATGTGAAAATATGTTAAATATGAATGTATACGTATTTGGTCCCTTTCGCAGACCATCTCTGACCATAGTGTATACCATATTCCACTGAGAGGAGGAAGGTATATCTCCTTATCAGCTCTCTGAAACAAAGCGTTTATTACAGTTGATCATTACTTAACTGTTTTTAGTATTTTAGTAATTAAGTCTTATTCATTTGAGGTTTGTGGGGGTTCTTTTATTTTTGTTTTTTTTAGTGTTCTGTATAATTCTCTTGGTCTTGGTTTAGTGTGCATCATTCCATACAAATCCTCCCATGTTTTTCTCAATGTCATCATTTCCTAAGAGTAGAGTCGTATTCTCTTATACCTGTTCCACCATTCCCCAGTTGATGAGGACCTATTTAGCACTCGGTTACTTGCTCCAACAGAATGTTGCAGTGAATATTACGTATAAGACCTTTCTTTCTGTCCTTCACCTTCTTGAGGTATATGCCTGATACAACCCTAGATTTTCTCATGTGCTCATCACTTCCCTATGTGGATTATTGCCCTTTTATCCTGTTTATATCTTGTTTGCACATAATTGTTTTCATGTTTTATATCTTGCTTGCACATAATTGTTTACGTGTTTTCTTCCCCATTAGACTGTGGCCTCCTTGAGAACAGGGATTGTCTTTTGCCTTTCTTTGTCTCCCTTGTGCACGTGCTTACTTATTATTTTTGACAGAAACTGTCTTCATAGATGATAGATGTAGAGCAGAAAGGGGCCTCGGAAGTAGAGTGTCCAGACCCCCAGGGTTGCCCAAGGTTGCAGAGGTAGTTGGCGGCAGAGGTTTGAGTTTTGAACTCTGATCCAAATTCATTGCCTTTTGTACTCTACCACATTTCCCTTCCTAACATCTAGGGAAAAACAGAGTATTTCTTATTTTGATACAGTACTGAGAAAAATGAGTGGATTTGAAAAGAAACGTATCTTGTTTCTTTTTTTGTAGGCCTTGATTTGTGACAGTGGTTAGGTTTTTTTTTAGGGTGTTTGACAATGTGAAAAAAATAGCAGTAAAACTTTGCCTGTTTCCTTCCTGTACCTTGCCACATTGTCACTCCAAAGAGGTCCTCCCATGTGCCCTTTACAAAAAACTGTGAATTTTAAGATGACAAAGAACAGGTCTTTAGAGACTGGTTCACTGTACCTTAGTCGTATTGCCATTATATGACTTCCACAGTGGTGATATGTTCTAAAAATCACCCAGCAGTATCTTCTATTTGTGAATTTTAAATTACACATGTGGTGTTTGTGGACTCTCACCGTGAACTTGATGGTGAAATAAAATTATATGCCTAGCAAAGGGCAGTTGAGCCAAATACCCACTGAAGCCTTCCAGATGATAATAGGTTACTAAACAAATAGACCTTAAAAAATAACGTCATTTTGTGTGATTGGGCTAAATTAAACCATTTCGTTTTTCTTGAGGATGAAATCTTTTCTGGTCTGTCCACTGTAGCTATTATCAAACCTGTTTTAAAGACCTGAAATATTAGAGAAGACTGTGACAAGTTTATTTTTAAAATGAACTTAATCTAACAACATCTCCTTCATATTTTGTTCAGGGCCTAATTGCATAGTTAGTAGAGGGTTGCCATCAAAGTGAGGAAGACCTAGTTTCACATCCTGATACGTTTGGCTCCTGGGCCATTGCCAAAGGGACTCTTGATGGTCCAGCAACTTCTGAAGATGGTGCAGGCCCTTTCCCTGCCCCTCCCCCCAAAAAAACCAAAAACAAAAAACAGCAGCAGTAGCATTGTGTGTGTGTGTGTGGGGGGGTGTTCAAATATTTTGAGCTGTGTCGAAGGTCTTTTTTTTTAAGGGGAATAAATGCTTTTAATAGTATAGGTTTTTTTCTCCTCCTAATTCCTAAGATCCCAGAAAATAATGATAGGAAGTTAAAATAATTGTGTCATCTAAAAAAAATGTTTTTCTCTGTTTCACTAAAAATCTCCTAGAAATGAAACACAAAATGGAGTGGAGAAAACACTAGACTTGGAATCCTTTCTGCGTTTCCAGGGTTTTATTTCCCCATATGACGAGTTGCTTGCAGCCAGCTTCCAACATCTGACCCACTGAAGTGTAAACATTTAGTGAACTTTCTCAGTTTTCTTTCCCAGATCCTTGGTTGAAAGATGGACATTTCAGGAAGACATGGGAAAAAGATATGAGGAATTATAACCAGTTAGAGCCTTTAGTTCCCTCAATTTAAGCTTGTCTTCTTAACCTCATTTTACATCTGTAACACTCTGAATTAGGTGGTTTTTCAGTAAAAAACCTTGTTTTATTTCCACTGTGGGCCATCAGTTTCTGTCCTGTAAATGGTAGGAAAGGAATTTCTCAGTCACAAGTATTTATTGGCATATAAAATAAAGGTGATAGAATCTTAGTTCTCTTAATTCTTGGGATTCTTGATAGGTTTTCTGCAGGTGTGGAAGATACAAATGAGAATTGAGTGCAAGAGCTTCCATCTAAAAGACTTGAACATACTTAAAATATTACTGTGCTTTTTTGGTGCATTAATCTTCCTGAGAACTATATAAAATCATGGCTGGCTTCTGTGAAACTTTAACTTTGGGAGAGAAGAGTTCTTCTAAGACAACTTTAGTGGGAAAATTTTTCTGAAAAGACTATTCCATATTAAACCAAATGGAGCAGGTCTGTGTTTTAGGTCAACATCACTGTTTCTTTGAACAAAAACAGGGGAATGTTTAGTATTGGTATTTTTTTTTTACTACTATTATGGAGTAATAAAGGTGGTGTGTGTGTGGTATAAGTCAGAGAGTTTGGAAGATGTGGGTTCGAGTTTTGTCTCTTGACACAGAGTAGTTCCGTGACTATGTATAAAGTCGTTTAACCTTTAGCTACCCCCAGCTAAGCCCTAAGGCTTGAGTTTTAGTCAAATTATAGGTTTGTACCTCCCTTCCACATCTCATCCCCTAAATGTTGACATAATGATGCTAATAAAATAGTCAATTTCTCTGGTGCTAATGCATTATTAATGATTCATTCACTGTGTCAGCACCATCCATTCATAATAAATATCAAAGAATATTCATATATAGGTATATATAGATAGATATAGTTTATACACACAGTAGTAGAGTGAGTCTCGAATTCTCATCAAGTTCAGTGATCAGGTTCTCAATATATAGTAAGGTGTTTTTTTTTTTTGGTATCGTCAGGCTTGCCATTTTGGGGGGAAATTTAAAGCTTCAAGTATGATAAAAGACCTTAGACGTCATCTGGTCCAACACATAAGGCAGAATGTTATTTTAAAAATTTAAATAAGAAGGTGACTAAAGTAATCAACTGAACTATAAAAGTTGAAATAATTTTGAAGAGAAACTACACTTTAACAACACGTATAGTCTTGATAGAAAAATCACAATTCATATATATATATATATATAAAATATATATAAAACAATACAGGCAGTGAATGTTATAATTGTTACTGACGGCATTGAATCCTTGACTAATGAGAAGTTCTAGCATCTGTGCATTTATGTGGCTGCTTTATTGTTCTTTATGTTGTAACCATTTGAAATGGATCGGCAAGTGAATCAGAAGATTATGAAGCTGACAATTTCATTCTTTAAATGAAATCTGATGCCATTTGTAATGAAGTCCTGAAGGCTTTTTTCCCTTTTAGAAAGGGAGCTTTATAATGGGATATCACTATGCTACAAATATAAAATAGGATTAAAATAGTATGGAAAGACACTATTTAATGCAAAGTAAACAGAGACAACCATATACAAAGTAACTACCACAAGGACAGTAACAGTACCCACAGAATAATTAAAAATGAATGTTGCAAAATTACAGAGAACAAGCACGGTCCCAAGAAGAAATGAAAAGAAATCCCCGCCCCCACCCTGCAGTCCTTTGTAGAGGTGGGAGGTCTATGGGTAAGGGACATTGCATATATTTTCAGATTTGTTTAAAAATAATGTTGATGGGTTTACTAGGTTTTACCCCGCCCCCACTCCCATTTGGCAGCTGAGAAAAACATAAGAAATTTAGGCAGTATGAAAATAAAAGATCACAGTAAGATTTATTTCTTTTAAGTGGAATTGTAGCGTGAACTTTTTTGACAGGTCTCTTAGGTTGCATGTGGGGTCTATGAGTAGGAGCTTTTGAGTAGCATCATATCTCATTTTGTTTTTCAGGGGAACTGTATCAATTTGACTGAAGCCTTGACTCTCTATGAAGAACAACTTAGCCGGCTTTATTGTCCCGTGGAATTCTCAAAGGAAATTGTATGTGTTCCCTCATACATGGAATTGTATCCTTTTTTTTTTTTGAATGGGATGTAGAGTCTGTATGGAACACCCAAGGTAGCCTCATCTAATCAAGCTGCTTAGATTCAGATCATAAACTGAAAGTTTGTTGCTTGTTTATTTGTTTGTTTTGTACCTGAAGGTACTTGAAGTGAGGGAACTCCCTTTACAGAGAGAGCAGGTACTGATCCAAACTGAGTCTTTAGAAGTTGCCTGGGGCACTGAGACATTAAAGATCTATGAGATAAGGCTCTTAGCACCGTGCCTGGTACTTACCAAGCGCTGAATAAAATTTATCTATCATCATCATAATTATTATTATATATTATTATTACAGGAGTTTGGCCAGAGTCACACAGATAGTTGGGACTTGGGACACTGGAGTTGGGACTTGAACAACCAGATTCTGAGAGCAGTATTTTATCCATCAAATCACAGCTGCTTAAGTTGATTTCATTAAGTACCCCACATAGCATTTTCCACACAATACTCTAAAAACCTATTTCAGACTTTTGGGGGATGGTGGTGACTAGATGTGTGACTTGGTTGACATCAAGAATTCCTCCAAGGGGGAAAACTCTCTCTACCAATGTGGGCTGGCCCCTTCTTTGCCAACAGATAGTCTTACAGAATAGCCAAGAGCCCTGAGAGATTGTGTCTTAACCTCAAGGCCACACAGCCAGACTGCATCAGAGGCTTAGCTCTTCCTAACTTCCTGAGCAGGAGCCATATCTCCATCTAATATACTTTATTGCTTCTCATATCTACCCTTTTAGACTCGACTCTTTAGGGCTAGCTTTCTTCAGTTATCGTGTACATGATTTTCTTTACTGCAAGATTTCTGTCCTACTAAATTAAAATAGGGAACTTGGACAGTGGGAACAGTATCTGCAGTGAGATAGAAACTGATAATAAATTGAAAATTGTACATAATAATCATCATTGTCATAATTATAAGAACAGCTAACATTTATATAGCTCCTACTATGTGCTAAGTGTTTTGCAAATGTTATCTCTAGCTCCTCAGTTACCCTGGGAGGTAGGTGCTACCGTTACATCCCCATTTTACAGTTGAGAAAACTGGTTGCTTACTGTCACCTGGGCTTCTTGAAGAAACTTTGAGCTGAATCTTAAAGGACGCCACAGAAACCCAGAGGTGTCTTGCTGACTAAATGGTCTGTGCATCTCTCCAATGTTTTAGTCTAATTAGTAGATTTTTCAGTCATATTAAGGAAATGAAGCTAGAAATTTCAGGTAGTGGGTAAGGTGGTCGCTTTTTTGCATAGTGCTTTATTTTTTCCCCAATTACATGTAAAAACAATTTTTAACATTCTTTTTTTTTTAATTTTGAATTCCAAATTCCCTCCCCCCGAAGCTCTCCTCCCCCCAAGATGGAATGCAATTTTGATACAGGTTATGCACGTGCAGTCATACAAAACATATCCAGGCTAGTTATGTTGTGAAAGAAAACACAGATGAAAAAACCCAACTAAAAGATAGAGTGAAACGAGGTGTGCTGCCTCTGCACCCAGATGCCCATTAATTCTTTCTGATGTGGAGAGCAGTTTTTTTTCACCATGAGTCCTTTGGAGTTGGCTTGGATCATTGTATTTCTGAGAAGAGCCAAGTCGATCCTGGATCCAGTATTGCTGTTGCTTATATATACTGTTCTCCTGGTTCTGCTCATCCCATTTGCATCAGTTCATGTGAGATTTTCCAGGTCTCTCTGAAAGCGTCCCCCTCGCTGATTCTCATCGCACGATAGTAATCCTTCACAATCATACTAAAACTTATTCAGCCATTCCCTAATTGATTGATGGATGTCTCTTCAGTTTCCAGTTCTTTGCCACCACAAAAAGAGCTGCTATAAATATTTTTTACAAAAATGTCCTTTCCCTTTTTTTAAAAAGTTCTTTAAGCTGCAGACCTAGTAGTGGTATTGCTGGATCAAAGACTATGCATGGTTTTATATAGCTTTTGGGGCACAGTTACAAATTGTTCCTCAGAGTGGTTGGATCAGCCCACAACTCCAGTTAGGTGGTTGTTTTAACCCTTTGTTGGAATTTCCCCTAAGCTATTTCTGCTCTTTGCAACTCTTACTCTTTTTCTCCTTTTGGCTATTTTCTCATGGTAGGTTTAGGGCATACTGTGAGGATGATGTGAAACGTCATGGAATGTAAATAATAGAGGGAACCATGCAGAATTAAGGTAGCAACAAGCAAAATTTTAGTGAAATAGTTTTTAGATAAATTATTTAAAAGAGGTATAATAGTATTTGCTTGTTTACTGCTAGTACCACAAATGCCTAGGGGCATTTGTGCGGCTCTAAGTGAAAGGTGCCTGGAACTTGGAGTAAGGGAAACTGGCAGAAATCCTGTTACAACAGGTGCGTGCCAGTAAGGTTGTCAGCCATTGACTATTCTCTCTTCCGTCCTCTAGTTCTTCACTCAGTCCTGACTTAATTTAATTCATAAAAATCTGTGGTTTGGTCCCGTCTACACATTTGCTCACATCTCCTTTATGAATAGTGTCTAGTGTTTCTCAAACATGGCCTCTGGACCCCATTACGTTTCTAAACGTTATTGAGGATTCCTTAAAGAGATTTTCTTTATGCGGGTTATATGGACTGCATTAGAAATTAACGCTGATGATCTTTAAAATATTCATAAGTTTATTAAAAATAACCATAAATAACATTTTTAATGAAAAATAACTATATTATCCAAAAGAAAAACGTATCAGGAAGAGCAGCATTGTTTTGCATAGTTTGCAGATCTCTTTACTGTGTGGCTTAATAGATGACAGCTGGATTCTCATATCTGCCTTCTGCATTCAAGCTGTTGAAATATGTTGTTTCGTTTGAAGTATATGAAGAAAATCTGGCCTCACGTAGATATGTTGTTGCAAGAGACAGGAATATTTTAATAGCCAAATAACATTATTACTGAAATTATCAAAGTAAATTTTAAAACTCATAGACCTCCCGAAAGGGCTTTGGGGACCCCCAAACTATCCCCTATTGGGCAACCACTATTTTAGGATGTCCAAGACATTTTTACATGCCTCAGTTAGACATTAACAAGACTTTTGGTTCAGGTTTTAAAGATACATCTTCCTGTCCGTGAATCTTAGCCCCTAAGAAAATATACAAAAAAATGAGAGATAACAAAAGTGCCAAATGACAGTTTAATTAGGGTCGTTCAAATCAGAACCTCAGTACAGTAATGCTCCACTTCCTGGAAGTCACTTTTAGTATGTATTTAGTGGAAAGTGTACTAGATTTAAAGTTTAGGATCTGGGCTCAAATCTCCACTCTTCTGTTTGGTATCTGTGGAAAAGTAACTTCTTTGGGTCTGTTTCTCTTCTGTGACAAGATCAAATTGGACTAAGTGACTTCCCAGTTCTCTTCCACCTTTAAATCTATTATCCTGTGATGGCAGACTTTTGGTAACTTAATACTCTAGAAAAACTGTGAACTCTAAGCAAACCCAAAAAAATCTTCCACATGGTTCACTAAACCATTAATTAAAGCTTTTTTATTTTATGGAAGAGGCTGTCTCAGAGCCTTACTTAGAATTGTCCCTTGAACAAAAGCTAAACAAACTTTGTTAGCCTGGTTATGTAGTCCACACTATTGGAGGAGAGGGAGAGAGAGAGAGAGCGAGAGCGAGAGCGAGTGAGAGTGCGTGTGTGTGTGTGTGTGTGTGTGTGTGTGTGTGTGTGTGTGTGATGGGCTGGCATGTGGGATAGAGAAGGGAGGTTTCGAGAGGCAAGCAACAGTCATTAATTGCCTATTTGGTGTCAGGCACTTAATAAAAAAAAAGAGAACATTGGATTTGTATTGGGAGTCCCTGAGTCCATACAGTGAAGGAGTTTGGACTGACATCTCTTCCAGCTCTCTAGTCCTATGAATTTGAGATACGGGGAAGAGAGAATCTTAAAAGAAGGCACCGAACTAGCAAAGCACAACAATATCATAGAAGAGGAAGCAGCCCCGCACCTTCATAGCTCCTGTGGATATCATATTTCAAGGCTGTGTTAATTTATGGGCCTCAGTTTCCTTAACTGTAAAATATGGCGATACAACTTCATTGTCGCTAAATCCATAATTTATAATAGCCATTTCTTGATTTGGAATTAGTTAGGTTTAACATTATTTAAGAAGACTAGGAAATGAATAATATATCTAGAAAGATTTCCATTAAAATTTTTTAAGGGAATGCTTAAAATGAGTAAGTTTTTAGGTATTTGGGAAATTGCGTATATGAGGATCATCTCATTCATTCCTTGAGTATGAATAAACAAGACTGCTGTGCCAATTTTTGGATGTAAAGGCAGTTTAGTTCTTAGATTGTTTCTAAGTGGGAATCTTTAGTGATAGCTATAGTAAAAGTAGAGCTAATTTGCTTTAGAGAATGAGTGTAGATTAGAGAGCCTCAGGAAAATGAAGTTTATGAGTTACGATTGTTAATCCCATGGGTTTATGTAGTACCTTTCCTACTTTGAGTTTGCCTTATAATTAAGTTATTATCATTGGATGCTTCTTCTGGAATTCCTTTCTTTCCTTAGAGAATGGACTGGGAAAAAAATAACTTTTTGTTTGTTTAGAAAAAATCTTGATTGGTGGTTAAATAAATCTCTGCAGACTGATTGTGTGTTAAGGAAGTGCAAGCAGAAGTGTAAGTAATCTCCTGGAAAGATTAGAGCCCGAATTTGTTTTCTTTTTATCTAGATTAGGGGTTGGAACCCCATGCTGTCTGTAAACTCATTTCTTGACCAGATGCACCTATTTAGGGATATGGAGCCCCAGCTGTAGCAGTAAACTACAAAGTCTGAAATACCAATGACAAATCCATACAAAGTTGAAAACAAAGGTCACTAGTCTCCCCATACAAATGTGGCAGCTCCTCCTGTAACTCCATGTAGCTCAACCCATTTTTGAATAGGAATCCTTTTTTTTCAATTTCCTCAAAAGACGATCTAGGTCCTCTGGAAATCCAGAGATGGGGAACCACCTCCTTCTAAAGGCGGCAGTCTGTTCCACTTTGAGACGTATCAGATGGTTGGGAAGTTTTCTCGTAGCATCTGTCTACATTTTCCAGTTTCCGGCGACTGTTGACCAGCATTTTATATTTCTCTTTCCCATTGCCTTTGGCAGGTGCACAGTTTAAAACATGGGAAATAAACATGGGAAATTTCAAAAACCACTGAATTGAACATTTTTCCCAAGTGTCATGATTGCATGAATTTCCCAAACTTTCTGAATCTCTTTCACCAGAGGCTATTAAAAATAGCATTACAGAATGAGATCCATTTTTGGAAGTCACCGGTGTACTATTTTGTTTGACTATGTATCATTGTTACTCCTTTCCATTTATTTATTTTTCTTTCTCTCTATCGTTCAGTAGGGTGGGGGGAGAGAAGAGAAACAAAACATTGGCATCATTTGACAAAATGGAGGGTCCCTTAGGTAGGCTCCAACTCATGTGTGTAATATAGCCCCTCAGTCGTGCCTTTTCCATTTCATCGATGGTATCAGGAAAGTGGCATGGCCATTCTTTGTACACAAAAAAGACAGAAGTCTTCATCCAGACTCTGGTGTGTGTGAGGTATTAGCTGGCACTTAAGAATTTTTCTTTGAATGACATCTGTTTGTGTTCCTTGACTCTCATTCCCCTTCCTTCAGGTGGGTGTTTTACACTGTTTGGAAGAAAGCTGAGTTTTGAAGATTAGTCTCGCCTGCATATTGCCATCTTGAACCTTTTAAATTATATGCTCTAGGTGATCCTGAAATTAGTCATTCTATTGATTGTGAAGTCCTTAAAAAGTTTTTTTTATTATTATTTTAATTTAAAAAAGCAAATGGAAAAATGTATATTTTGATGAGCTCTAGGGTGTTATTTTTTGAAAGTCAATTTAAAGATGAAATGGCAGCGCTGCTGCTGAATGCACTGAACCTTTTAGAATGTGATCCTTGTATTTCTCTGTTAATGTAGACTTTTATGATAGAGCTTCAGTAGTGTGTGTGAGTGTGTGTTTGTGTGTGAGTGTGTGAGAGAGAGACAGAATGGAGAATGAATGAAATGAATGGATGTGTGGGAGTGCGTGGGATAGAAATCTTATTTTTGGTTTCTTTTTTTTTAAAGTTTCATTCTTTTAAAAATTTCATTGTTAAGGGATATTTGAAAATATATATATTTTTCCTTTTCCAAAAGTTGATTCTGTTTAAGAAATTAGGTTAAAGGAAACTCTTAAGTCAATAACAGTGCTTCCATTATAAAAAGTAATTTTTGGTGTGCTTTTTAAAAAACTTACTCTCAATACTCTGGTTCCATAAAACAAATTCTTACACAGATGTAATTGTAGTTCTGTTTTTTAAGTGTGTATATGTATGTATGTACATATACACATAGTTTCATTAACCAAGTTGCACAATCGACATCTTTCCTTTGTTTCTCTCCCTCCCACCCTCCACCCCCCCATTCCCCCAATTCATTACACATGCAGATTTGTTGTTGGTGGGGTTTTTTTTTTGTGAACTTGAATTCTGATGTTAGGTTAGTAAATCTAATTTTGGTACCATCAGATGAATTCAAAGTCAAAACATGTCCCCACATCCTATGTCACACTTTTGTGTGAGACATTGAAATGAGGCTCTCTTTGGATAGCTAGCTACTCCAGGAATTTACAGGAGTACTAGAAAGTTGTAGTATCTTAGAATGAAATGTAAGAGAACTAAACAGCCAAAGGCTCTGTACTTCTCGCCTTCTTAAGGGAAGTAGGCTGGTAGCTCTTACGAAGCTTTCCAAGTTTAGCAATTCTCATAAGCCGCAGTACATATTGGATCATTGTATTTGTTGAGATTTCAAGTATTTCAGAGTTAAGGTTTGAGATTTCCAATTTAAGATTTTTTCCCTTGGCCATTTCATGCCTATATCTTTGTGAAAAGTTCATTTAGTTTTCTGATTGGATCAATTCATCTACGGGAACTTCGCTGTAAGTAGACCATTGTAAATGAGATATTCTATTCCACTTGTAAGGAGGAAAAAGATACTTTCTTTAATGCTTAAGGGAGAAATTTTTTTTTAAGCAAGCTCTCTCCTTCCCAGATTTCATTCTGCATTTCAGAAGAAACAAATATTCTTTAAAATGTAAGGTGTTTTAATTGCTTGGCTTATTGGGATGGGAAGGAAGAGAAGAGATGTTAATGGTTCCCCTTATTAAGTATATAGGATAAAACATGGTGTTGTAACTGGCCTATCTTTAGCCAAGAAATAGTTTTTGTTATGTTAGAAACGTGGTAAAATTTTTCTTTGACAGCTTTTGTAAAATGGATGAGCTTAAATTGAGAACGCTTGTAGAGCAAAGGCTGGGTATAATGTTCATATATGTGTTTATATGTGAATATTATAGAATATACACACATACAAATTATACTCACATAATGTATAATGGTGCTGTTAATGTTCAAATACCATTTGAGTTGAACAATGAGAGGGAGCATTTTTCTTCATTGAAAAACCAACCATCGCCACAGAAAAGCAATCTGAAATAATTGTGCTTTCCTACGTGGTGCTGGGAATATGGTGTGACCGGCATCTAGGCATAACTTGAACTTTGAACTTGATGACCGGATCAGCTTGTGGGCTGAAGCAGGATATCCAGCTATCTGTCTAGGGGCACAGGTCCTGCTACAAAAACACCAAGTCAGAAATGTGTGTGGTGGTTTCGTACATTCAGGTCCCTGGAAAGGTACATTCAGTGCAAAGGTATATGGGGTGGGTGGGGAGGGGAAATGAGGGGAGGGCGTGGGAGAGGGGGAGGGAGAGGGAAAATGTGTTGTGTGAAACGAATAATGCACACAACCTCTATAATTTTCTTATTGTCATTATTTGCGTGGAGAAAGAATGACCTTTGTGGTTTTGAAAATATTTTGTAGTTACTTCAAAAAGATAGCATGCAAATACTGAATACTGGTGACTTTATTTGCTGTTGCTGAAGAGATTCTGAAGAGATGTTTAAAGAGTGAAGCACTGTCATTTAAGATTTATTTTTAATGCTGTAGTGTAAAATTTAAAGTTCAATTCTCTGTACAGTGAGCTTTGGAATGGAACATACTATATATAGCGCAATATATAGACTTTTTTTTACAATGAAAGGCAAATGTGGACATAGTTATGAGCTCAATTCCACACCTATCAACAAGTACCAAGAATCGATTTGTGTTTATTTGTATTCTTTGCACCAAATGCTGCTTCCACCTAGAAATGTGATTAAGTATTTAAAAAAAAAACAAAACTTGATTGATGGTGATCTGACTGTGCTCCAGAAAGACTGCTGGCAATGTTTTGGCTGCCTTAGTGCAGTGCATATGTTAAATAAAGGTATGCTATGACCATTTGGGGAGTTGCCTTATTTATTTGGGGCCATTATACTTTTCCAAAGCTGTGCAGTGGTTTGCTACCGCCTAACTTGGTTTGTCAACCTACCTTTTCATTTTGATCTGCCCACCTGGGGCCAATTGTGAGAGATGAGTAAAAGTTAGGGAAAGTTAGGTTTCCACAGAACAGTGTTAATTAAGTTCCACAGAATGAATAATTGTGTCAGCTTGAACAAAGGAGGAGTAAAAATGAACCAGGATAAGGGTTCCCAGCCAATCCGAATAAAGCAAACTCGGGCTATTAGGAGAACTGGCCTAAACCGGCCAGATAATGGTCAGAGTTGAAGAGAGAATTGGGTTAAATGGCTTAATTAGCTAATTGAGTATTACCTTACACGCCCACAGGTGTTTTCCGCCGTTATTGAACATGGGATGTATGATGAGGGGAGGGGGACATGCTTATACATATCAAGGAGAGAACATAAGAAGAAGGATATCAGGAAGAGAGGAGAGGACCCATCTGAGGGGAGGTACTGAGTTGATGATGCATCAGTTGAGGTTGGTCTACACTGTAAAACTGATCTCCTAAGCAACACTGCCTCTTCCTAAAGAAGGGTGGAGTCCTCTCCAGCTCCTTTGGATTCCTCAATAATAAATTGTTTTTGATTACCGAATTTTAGTTTCAAGCGTATTTCTAACAATTTGGTGCCAAAACCCAGGACTGAACTAGGGTTTTACGGGGGTGCGAGGGAACTGACCCCTTTCTCAAGCTTCGACCTCCACCTCCAAGCCTGGAAGCAGCATAGGCCAGAGAGGTGCTAGGGGGTGTGAACTCAGAGTCATGATGAAGGGGATTTGTTCTGTGAAGTTTGGGTTGAGTCAAGGGGACGCATTTGAGGACATAGAGGGCCACATGTGGCCTCGAGCCCTCAGGTTCCACCCACCCTAGGTTGGGGGACTTCACTGAAGCCCTGGGCTGATGTAAGAGTTGTGAAAAAGTCACGTCTTGGTTACAGGATTGACCCAATCTTAATTACCATTGTGCTTCATTAATCCTTTAAAAAATTGTGATTTCATTGGTATATAGAGCTCCCAGGTGAGGGAACTCCCTCTACCTATGCAGATCATCACCACCTTTACAACTTTCAGTTGTATAGACCACAGGTGTCAAACGCCTCAGCTTCTAATGGCCCACCACACTCCAGAATGTAGCCTGAACTAGATTAAAATGTAGTTGGGAAGTACTTCACAAATAAAAATACAATAAAAACATAATGTGGTTTTGTAAGTCAATACACAAACCCCAGGGATCTTTATGTAAGGTGTGGGCCCCCATTCCTCTTTGAGTTTGTCTACCAGACCACAAGAAGAAATTCATGAGAAAGGCTTAGCCAAGAATAATGGATTCGGCACACCTGGGTATAATCTCGTGAGCCTTGAACCTTTATACGGTCATTGAGTTCCAGCCTTTCCTTTTGGGGAAAAAAAAATGAGGAAACTGGTTCGGGGACATTTGGTCATGTTTCAAACAGGTCTTAAAGACCAATGGCCACCAGTCAACCAGTATTAAGTACTTACTGTGTGTCAGGCACCTTGCTAGCCTTGGGATACAAAGATAAGAAAACAGTCCTTGCCTTTGAGGAGTTTATATTTGAATGGAGGAAAAAATATGTTTACATATGTATACTTACACAAAATGTAACAAGTTTTATGCATATGGTAGTATTTAATTTAGAATTTACATATGTATAAATATAGGGCAGCTGTGCAGTGGATTGAGCACCAGGCCTTGAGTCAGAGACCTCAGTTAAAACCCTGCCTCAGACGCTTATCAGCCCGATGACCCTGGGTAAGTCACTTAACCAGCTCAGTTTCTGATCTGTAAAATGAGTACTGAAAACCCCAAGAACTGATAAAGAGCAAGACATGACTGAAAACAATTGAGCAGCATTAAATATACATATGTGTGGGGAATGTGTGTGTGTATACTATAGACCCAGAGCAGGGAACCTGCTGCTTTTTGACTGAGGCCATATTTACAGAACAAATCCTTAAGGATCCTTCCATCCCTTTAATTAAAGAGGATGTAGAGAGACAGTGGAGAACTTTCCATATCTTCCACTGAAGGTGCATTTGTAGGCCAGTCATCTTTTCCACCTGGCCTAGATTTCTGTGGACATCAAGCCTTCATGCCAGATCCCTTTCTCCTCTGGTTTTAAGCTTCATTTTTGTGTATTGTCTTTTCCCATTAGATCATAAACTCCCCAAGGGTAGGGACTGTCTTTTGTCTATCTTGGTCTCCCCAGTTTACCACGGGGTATGGCTGCTAGGTGGTGCAGGGACTAGAGTTCGGGAACTGGGGCTAGGAAGACTCATCTGGAGTTCAGAAATGGCCTCAGACACTAGCTGTGTGACCCTGGGCAAGTCACTTTTCCCTGTTTCTGTTTCCTTTTCTATAAAATGAGCTGAAGAAGGAAATGAGTCACTCTGAAAAGGAAACCCCAAAATGGGGTCATGAAGAGTCAGACTGTATTTGATAACAAAAACTGACGTGGCTGGCTCTAATATTTATTGGCTGATTGAATAGTTTTGGAGATGAGGGCTGCTTTATATTCATGTCTACAAGCACCCAGGACTCCTAAGTTTAGGAATTTGGAGGTGGGGGAGAGGGACAGTGGCCTTGAAGCACTTCATTTGGATTCTTTCAGTGAGCCAAGATGTCATTTGGAAATGGGTCACACCCTTCTCTCAATGTTTAATTTTTTAGACATTCAGAACAAGATTGGGCCTTTGATACTATCTAGTCCAAACTGTCTCATTTACAGATGAGGAAACTGAGTCCCTGATTAAGTCCAGTAGCTTATCTAATGTGATGTTGAATTATTTATCATTGTCTTTATGCGTATTCTAGACACAAATTCTTGAAGCAAGGTGAACCATGATATAAAATAAAATACCCTTCTTTTTTTGGAGAAGGGATAAAGTGAGTTTTTAAGGCCTAAAATGGAAATTCCGGAAGGTGGGTGGAAGAATATATTCAAGGAATAGCTGTATATTTTCCAGGGCTTTTTTTTTTCATCATTTTAGATAGAAATGTTTAAGGGAAACAGCCGGGAAGGACTGCCAGGAACGTAGCAATTTGGTTTACCAAGATCATTATATTTAGTACTCTAATGTCTAGCTTTTGGGGTAGGGGTGGGGGGATGTTGACTTTAAGGAAAGTAAACATTTGGTCCTGATTATACCATGTTATGGTGGTGGCTGTTAGTAGGTTGTGCCATAGGACCAATGAAAAAAGAAATGTGCAGAATGTGGCTTAAAGGTTATCTCCACCAGGTTCTCACAAGGCTCTCCTACTCCCTAAACGATTCCTTATCCCACTCAGCACACAAGCTGATCCAAAACTTTTCTTCTCTCAATCCTCCCACTCCGTTCCCTTCCCCCACCTTTTCTGCCGAGGACTTAACCTCCCGTTTCACAGACAATCTTGACTCCATTCCTGGAGAACTCCTGTTTTTCTCTCCTTCATCTCATTCATATATCATTGTCACGATCTCCTTTACTAGAGTCTCCCAGGATCTGAGTGCCAAGGTCAACCACGTACCCTTGATTGCTTTCTTTCCTAGCCTCCCCACAAGATTGCCCCAGTATCTTTGTGTTTTGTGGTATGTACACACACACACACACACACACACACACACACACACACACACACTTTATTTTTCAAATAAACATTTTTACAAAATTTTTTTTCTAATTACATGTAAAAACAATTTTTAACTTTTATTCATAATTTTTGAGTTCCAAATTCTCTCTTTCCACCCCCCCCCCTTGAGAAGGCAAGCACTTTAATATAGAATATACATCCGCAGTCATGCAAAACATTTCCATATTTACCATCTTGCAAAAGAACACAAAAAAGCTCAAGAAAAAATAAAGAATGTAGAAGAGGTCTGCTTCAACTTCCATTCAGATTTCACCACTTCTTTCTGTAGAAGTTGATAGCCTTTTTCATCCTAAGTTCTTTAAAATCGTCTTGTATTGTTGGGAATAGTGAAGTTCTCTACAGTTCATCATTGAACAATATTGCTGAGTAACAAGCATCAAAAAAACAATCTGCCTCTCCTATTGAGCTTCAGTTACTGAGCAGCAATTTAAAAGAAAAGCAGACATGCCTCTGTACGCATCTATGTAGTCCGGCAAAACAAATTCACGTGTTAGTCATATCTGATGACTTTTTTTCAGTCTTCATTTCTTGACCTGCGTCTGATGCTGTTTACCATCTCTTCCTCCTGGAAACTGTTGTCTTGATTTTCAGGATGCTGCTCTAGTTCTCGGACTTCTTGTCAGCTTTTTTTCCTGGTTAATCATCCATATTGCAGTCCCAAACTGGGGTATCCCAAGGCTTTCTTTGTGCCTTCTTTCCCTAAATATTCTCTGTGACCTAATAGGCTCCTATGAATTTGATTATCATTTCTATGCCCAGTAAATAACAATCCAATTGAACAAATAGTAATTTTTATTTACTGTTATTTATTATGCTTATATTTTAATGTTTTGGGCTTATACATATATATACTTATATGTTGTAATTATAATTACTATATTATTTATAATTATATAGTGATTAATACAATACTTATATAATACTTATATGTTAATATCTCCTTCCTAGGCTCTAGCCCTACATCATTATATGCCCATTGGACATTTTGGATTATATATCCCAAAGTTATGTCAAATTCAACAAATCCAAAACTAAATTCATAATCTGTCTTTCCTCCCCACCCCTGATTCTTCCTTTTAAGAACCTCCTTGTTTCTATTGAGTTACTGCTGTTCTCTTAGCTTCCTATGTTTGCAGCCTCAACATTTTACTCTCTACCTCTTCCTTCATATCCAATTAGCTGCCAAATGTTACCGTTTCTGCCCATTTCTCTCGCATCTGAACCCTTTTTGTTCTACACACATCCGCCACTCAAGTTGAGGCTCTCACCTGTGTTACTACCATGATGCCAAGGCACTGTGGGAGTCATAGAACAGTTAACAAAAGGAGCCTCATTTTGCCCTAACACTGCAAAGATATATGACAACAGTTCAGTGGCACTTAGCTGACCAAGAAGTTGGGTCAGGGAAGCTGGGGTCAATCGAGTCCTAGAAGCAGCTTTGTCTTCTCTTAGGTGAAGCTTCCCCATGTCATGAGTGGGAAGGAAGAACCTGCATCAAGAAATCACTGGTCTTAAGATACTAAGATAGGTGGTACAGTAGATAGAGCTTTGCATCTGGGAAATCTAGCTCAGGCACCTACTAGCAGTGCGATCCTGGGCAAGTCACTTAACCCAGTTTGCCTCAGTTTCCTCATCTGTAAAATGATCTGGAGAAGGAAATGGCAAACCACTCCAGTATCTATGCCAAGAAAACCCCAAATGAGGTTATGAGGAGTCAGACACGACTGAAACAACTGCACAAAAACAGTATGTCTCCTTTCTACACCACCTTTCACACAAATGCCACTTTCCTAAAAGAGAAGTCTGCCCAAGTTACCCCATTACTCAATAAACTCAAGGGGCTCCCTACTGTTTCTAGAAGCAAACAGAAGTTCCCTTGTTTGACCTTACCTCCCCAGCCTTATCATACATTCTCCACTTGCTACACTGTACAGATTCTGACATAGAACATTCACTCTTCTGTCTCCATACTGTAACGGGCTATCTTTAATGCCTGGAATACTGTTTTCCTTCACCTCTTCCTCTTAGAATTCCTTGTCTCTTTTAAGACTCAGCTTGAGTACCTTCCGCATGAAGCATTTCCCGATTCCCCTTGCTCCTAGGGCCCAATCTCTTCTCCACTTCCCTTATTAATTTATTTTGTATGTTATCTATGGCAAATGTACATATTGCCTCTCCTAATAGACCAAGTTCCTTGGCGACAGGGACTGTCTCCTTTTTATCTTTGCATCTCTAGTGCCTCAAACAGTACCTGGCACACAGCAGATAATTAATAAATGCTCATTGGTTGATTGATAGACCTAGGAGGCCATCTAATCATTTAGGAATAAGCTGAGGCCCAGAGAAAGAGTGAAATAGCCATGAAAATCACCCAGAAAGCAACCCACTGATTCAAGGTACTAAGTACTTACCAAGAGTGAAATCTGAAATGTAGAAAAACTTTGTCTTCAAATGCAAATTCCTTCTTTACTAAGAAGAATGGATTTAGGGGAGTGAGAAAGTGACCCTGAGTATTATTTTAACTTTCAACATGTAACATAGAACCTAAAAATCTGTATATTGCTTTCAAAAGTAGAATCAAACCACATCCTACTTTAACTTTGCATGTTAGAGATTGAATGTTAAGTATTCTCAAAAAGCACTTAGCATTTTTTTCAAAGCACTCAGCTGGTATGGTGAATACATTTGCACTGAAATCAGTTGGAAAATCAGTACATTTTGTCCAAGGGTTTTTTTGGGGGTGGGGAGCAGGGGTTGGATTGTTTCCAATAACACTGAAAGTTTGTCTTGACTTTAGGATTTTCTATATTCCATTTAAAAATGTATTATTTATTTGTAACTTTTGTTTAAGTCTGTAATCTTTGGTATATGTATATAGGGGAAAGTTTAGATTTTTGGATCAGTGGTAAATGACTGATTTTTTTTTTTTGGTATTCATTTTTGCTCCAGATGAACAGCCTATTAAATACATTTGAGGGAGACAAGTACAAAATGGAGTTGGAACCAGCATCTTTAAAAAAAAAATCTTTGTACTTGCATCTAACATAATTTTTTGAACATAAATAACAATAAATGAATGAATAAACAAGTAACTGAATGTCATCATCAATGGTGCATTTCTGAAAGGAATCATTAAATTTAGAGACAATGGAAGTATTTACAACTCTTATCTCTCATACTATCTCTTCTTATGTAGAAAATGCCATACGACAAATCAATTCATCCCTTTTATTCCTTTCAGTAAATCTAAACCATATAAGTCTTGAGGGAGAGGGCCCAGTTTCTTTAGCTGACAGCCAACCATTTAGCACCGATGTGCCCACAAATATTTGGGATGACAAAATTCAGATTAGAAGAGATTTTAGCCATAGGAAATGGCAAAGATAGGATTTGAATTCCCGCCTTCCTGATTCTAAGGCTAGAACTTTATCCAATAAAGCAAGGGTACCTGCTAATATACGGAAACTGGCAAACTTACAAACACTTATAAATACACGGTTCGCAATATTATAGGGGATTTTATTTTATTAAAAAAGGGAAAACTATAGAAGTCACAGAATGAACAACCATTAGGCCTACAAGTCTGTGAATCTCCATTCACTAACAGTTCAGAGGAGTACCTTGGCAGAGGCCCTTCCCAGAAGTCCGGCTAAGCACAGGCTGTTCCTTGTTGCTGGAAGGAACGTAGAGTCCCGTGGAGTCTCTCTTTCTCTCCCTTTCTTCCCTTTACTCTACAGTCCAGTTAGGCTGACCTTGTTATTTCTCATGCATAATATGCCATCTTTGCACAAGCAGCGCCCCTATGCCTGGAATGCACTCTCTTCTTACCCCTACATGGTAGAGTCCTGGTTACCTCAGGACTCAACTCTGGCACTGTCTTCTACATGAAGCTTTTCTTGGTCACTCTAGCTATTAGCAAACAAATGAACAGGTACTAAGCACCTTCTGTGTGCCAGGCACTGAGCTAAGTGCTTTGCAAATGTTATCTCATTTTTTCCTTACAACAATCCTGGAAAGTATGTGCTATTATTACTATTTTTAACAATATTTTGTTTTCACCCGGTTACATATAAAGACAATTTTTAACATTTATTTTAAAAAGTTTTTGTCTTTCCTTCCCTCGCTTCTCCCCTCCCTGAGATAGTAAGCAGTTTGATATAGATTATACATATTTAATCATGTAAAACATTACCATTAGTCATGTTGTTAAAGACCCAAAGCGGGGAAAACCTATAAAAAATACAGGAAGTGGAAAATAGTATGCTTCAATCAGTATTCAGACCCCGTCAGTTCTTTCTCTGGAGGTGAATGGTATGCTTCATCATTAGTCCTTTGGGCTTGTCTTGGATCATTGTATTGCTGAGAATTGAACAATATTGTTACTGTGTGCCACGTTCTCCTGGTTCTGTCTACCTCACTGTGCATATCAGTTCATGTAAGTCTTTACAGGTTTTTCTGGAATCACCCTGCTTGTGATTTCTTATGGCACAGTAATATTCCACCACAATCATATATCACAGCTTGTTTAGCCATTTCCCAATTTATGGGCTTTCTTTTGATTTCCAGTTCTTAGCCACCACAAAAAGAGCGGCTATAAATATTTTTGTACAAATAGGGAATGAGTATAAATATGGCTCAGTTCTCTATATATTTGAGAAATGAGACCCTTATCAGAGACACTTGTTGCAAAAACTCCCCCCCCCCCAGTTTTCTGTTTTCCTTATAATTTTGGTTGCATTGGTTTTGTTTATGGAAAAGTTTTAAAATTTTTATTTTATATTTTGTAATACTCTGTATTTTCTTTGGTCCTAAATTCTTCCCTTATCCATAGATCTGACAGGTAAACTATACCATGCTGTCCTAATTTGTTTATGGTGTCACCCTTTATGTGTAAATCGTGTACCCGTTTTGAGCTAACATAGCAAACACTTAATAAATGCTCTGTCACCTATCTAACACTCTCTGTCTCTGTCTTTGCCTTTCTCTAACAAAGGGTGATTTGCTTAGTTGTAGCTGGGGAAGGACATTCAGTAAGAATATACATTGAGGGTTGATTCAGTGGAGCAAAACCCCCTTGCCTCTTGAGTTGCCCAGTTCTAAACCAAACTACAGCCCTCGTGGTTGTCTTCAGTCAAGTAGCCTGGAAATGATTTTAATCCCTTTTGACTTGTGGGTCAATCATGTCCCAAGGATGGTCTCAACACTTTTTAAGGTAAAACTAATCCAGCCTGCATGTGGTGGGGGTTAAGAAATTACTTCCACCACTGGTGGAAGATAAAAGGAAAATGCCTTTCAGATTCCTCCATGTTACTACAATCTCAGTCTCTGAACTTTTCCAGCAATGACCTGATCTGTAGGACGTGGAGAACCCTTCCAGATCTGACATTCTCTTTCTCATTTATTTCTTTCCAAGTCTGATATTGCTCTGCATCAGTTCATGAGATCTTTCCATGCTTCTCAGCATTCTTCATAGACATCGTCATTTAGAGCATAGGAGGCAGGTAGGTGGTTCCATGGACAGAGAACTGGGCCTGGAGTCAGGAAGACTTGAGTTCAAATCCATCCTTAGACACTTACTGGCTATGTGACCCTGGGCATGTCACAACCTATGTTTGTCTTAGTCTGCTAGAGAGGGAAATAGCACACTGCTCCACTATCTTTGCCAAGAAAATCCCATGGACAGTATGGTCCAGAGATCACAACGAGTAAGACAGCAGAACGATATTCTATTACACTAATTTGCCACAATTTATTTAGCCATCCCTGATAGACATCTACTTTATTTCAAATTTTATGCCATCACAAAAAACGCTACCATAAATATTTTAATATTTTTTTTTATTTTTAGTTTACAACAGTTAGTTCCGCATGATTTTGAGTTCCAGATTTTCTTCCTCCCCATCTCCACCTCCATCCCCTAGATGGCATGGAATCCCATATATCTTCTATATATAACTTCACATTAAACTCATCTACACAGTAGTTAAGTTGTAAAGAAGAATTATGACCGATTGAATGAACCATGAGAAAGAAGAAACAAAACAAAGCAAAAAAAAAAAAAAAGCAAAAGAGAAAAAAAAGGAGAGCAAATAGTTTGCCTCAGTCTGCATTCAGACTCCGTAGTTGTTTCTCTGGATGTAGATAGCTCTCTCCATCATGAGCTCCTTGGGGTTGTCTTTGAACCTTGTATTGTTGAGAAGAGCCAAGTCTATCAAGGTTAGTCATCACAGAATCCATATATCTGTGGTTGTGTATAATGTTCTCCTGGATCTGCTCCACTCATTCGGCATTATATCGTGTTGGTTTTTCCACGTTATTATGAAGTCTGTATCTTCTCCACTTCTTGTAGCACAATAGTATTCCATTACATTCATATACCACAACTTGTTCAGCCATTCCCCAATTGATGGGCATCCCCTTGATTTCCAATTCTTTGCCACTACAAAAAAAGCTGCTATAATATTTTTGTACATACAGGTCCTTTTCCCACTTGTTTGATCTCTTTGAGATACAGCCCTAGAAGGGGTATTGCTGGGTCAAAAAGTATGAACATTTTTATAACCCTTTGGGCATAGTTCCAAATTGCTCTCCAGAATGGCTGGATCAGTTCACAACTCCACCAGCAATGTAACAGTGTTCCAATTTTCCCACATTCTTCCCAGCATTTATCATTTTCATGTTTTGTCATTTTAGCCAATCTGACAGGAGAGATGTGGTACCTAAGATTTGATTTGCATTTCTCTAATCAGTAGTGATTAGAGCATTTTTTTCAGATGCCTATAGATATCTTTAATTTCCTCCTTTGACCATTTCTCAATTGGGGAATGACTTGTATTCCTATAAATTTGGCTCAGTTCCCTGTATATTTTGGAGATGAGGTCTTTATCAGAGACACTGATTGTAAAGATTTTCTCCCAGTTTTCTGCTTCCCTCCTAATCTTTGTTGCATTGGCTTTGTTTATAAAAAAAACTTTTCAATTTACCATAATCAAAATTATCCATTTTGCATTTTATAATGCTGTCTGTCTCTTGTTGGGTCATGAAATCTTTCCTTTCTCATAAATATGATAGATAAACTATTCCTTGCTCTCCCTAATTGCTTATAGTATCAGGGACCTTTTTCTTTATCAATAGCTTTTTTGGGGGTATAAGCCCAGTAAAGAAGTCTTTGGTTCAAAAGGCATGAACATTTTAGTCAATTTGTTTGCATAATTCCAAATTGCGTTCCAAAATGTGCCTACACAACCCTTCCCACATTGACTGTTGTCATTGTTTGTCATCTCTGCCAATTTTCAGGGTATGAGGTGAAATCTCAGAGTCACTTTGATTTGAATTTCTCTTATTATTAGTGATTTAGAGCATTTTTCCAGTTTCATTTCATTCTTTCATTTTCCAAAGAATACTTTTGCAAACAGTTTGTTCATATCTTTTCACCGTTTATCTATTACAGAATCACTATTGGTCATATGCAGTATGTACATATATATATGAATATATGTGAATATATACATAAAATGCACACACACATATATATATATATATACATATCTCACATACATAAATTGTTCATATATCTTGGATACCAAACCTTTATCAGAGAAATTTGAAACAAAGAGTTTCTTCTCATTTCATTTTCCCTTCTTTCAATATATGGTTGGATGACAATCCCTAGCTTCCTTTAAAGCTCGATTCATATTCACAAAGGCTTTTTACGATCATTCATGGTTAGAACTATTTCCCTCTTCAAATTTATATTTGCTTATCTGTGTGTGTATTGAATCTCCTCTGTCTACCTCCAAATAAGTTGTAAAGTCCCTGGAGACAGGGACTTTTTTATTTCTGTCTTTGTATTCCCATGTCTGGCACAGTGTAGGCCCTCATTAAATGTCAGTTTAGTTGAATTGAGTCAAAATGGTATACTAACCAATGTGTGGATATTCTCAGCTCCCATGGTCCTGCAAGCATCTCTCAGATTTCACAGTAATGACATGCCCTTCTACAGGGAGAGGTTAAGGGTAGTTCCCCCTTATAAGCTGTTGGCTTAAGGTGCTAGAGGAATTCAGCGTCTTGTCAGGATTTTCAGTGGCTCCTCTAGGCTTCAGTAGGCCTGTTTGTGCATTTTTGCTTTCGACCCAGCTCAGTATTTAACAGCTATCTATGTCCACCATGCATCTCTGTGGGAGTGAAGGTCAAAGCTTTTTCTGAGTGACTAGTTTCTTTTTTCATCTGAGCCCCTCACCACATAACCCCAAAGCTGCATCAAGGAGTATGAAATCTATGTATTTCTAACATTTACCTTGTCGGGGGCCTGATTTGGATTTTTTTAAGTTGGAAACAAAAAAGTCCATTTAAGATACGCTATTATTATTTTGTTTGCTTCATACTTCAACTGTAGCATAAACTGCTTACTTTACTCTTTTCAAGGTAAAGCTTGTTTCACATCAACCCTTTCCTCAAGGATTACAGGATAATATATCTAAAGTTGGAGGGAACCTTAGAATGCACCTAGTCCAACTCCTTTACTTTATAAATGAGGAAACCGAGGTCTAGGCTGAATAGATCATTTGCCTGAGATCACACAGGTACTAAGTGTCAGAGATTGGATTGGAATCCAGGTCCCTTAAGTTCATCCCTCTTCCTGAGTAGAAGCCTGTTCCCTGTTTCACAGGGAGAACTCCCCAAACCCACAGTGACCAGGAGCCATGCAATGTCTTACCATCAGATCACCTCCATTCTCCTTATTTGCAGAGCTCTTCCTCCAGCTCAACCATGGCATGAACCACAAGGCCCTCTCATGTTGTCCCAGTTGTTCATTATGCCAAATGTTAGGCTGGGAGATGGCGGTTGGGGTACCACCAGCATCGTGTGAATGAAATTTTGATGTTGGGACAAAACTGAATTCATCATTATTGATGTCATTGAATATTTAGCAAAAAGAGATTTACTAACACATCAAGGCTATGTCCCCCTTATCTTCATATAGAAACTACATCTGTTTGGCAGGACAAGGTATGGTGGGTATAATTACTTCTGTGGTCTTTGGACATCCGCCAAGTTGGAGGGGCCCCACCTTGTAATGGGTGGGACTTTTTATGCCCTTAGATGACCAGTAAATTGAGTCAAGTAAGCAGGGGTCAATCAGGTTTCCTAACAGCTTTGTTTCCTTTCAGGGAAAACCAATCCCTGCTGCCTAAAGTGTAGGCCTAACTCATGCTGGAGTAAGGGCAAGTGGGGGAGGCAGGCATAGGCCTAACATTTGTTGTGGGGAAATACAAGTAGACATTAGTCCTATCACAGATGACTTCCAAAGATGACATGGGCAATTTAATTTTACCCAAGGCTGACCCTTCAGCTTTTACACTAGAAGGAAGCTTTTCTTTTTTCTATTGACTGAGTTCCTCCTTGGAAAGTGAACATTGTGGCTGCTTAAGAAGATGGTATCTGAATACAGTGTTTGGACTTCTAAACTTTGGATTAAGACATAAGAATATCAGGCTCTTGGCCAAGTGTGGAATGCATCTTCTGAGACCTGGTAAACATATAGCTGCCTTGAGACTTATGGGTCTGATGGAGGTGGCTTTAAACTGAAAATGGAGGGCAAAGGAGAAAACTGCTCACATATTTCTTCCAAGCCAGATACCATTGAGAGTATCAAGTATAACCGAGACTGAAAAATATTGATGGAGGAGCCCAGTAATTCGTAAGAGATAGTATCCAAGAAGAGGGGCAGTAATAAAATGTTTAGCCTTGGATAGCCTTAAACAGATGAACCCATTATGGGCAATAAATGGAGATGAACTTGAGACCTTAATGCGAGGACTCATATTAAGTCTCACTGAGACTTGGTGGTATGTGACTCATGCCTAGAATATGACTCTATGGAAAATTAAGTCATGAGGCATGAGTCATATCTTGTTGGACCAAGTTACCTCTGAATTCCTGTCCAATTTTGAGACTCTGGGGTAACTTAAAGACAACTGGACAACTCATACTACATATGGCTTACCGGACATCAGTATGGAGGTAAGTCCTAAGCCTGCAGTCATTTCATCTGGGGAGACTATATAAGAATTTATCACTGGCAGCAGAATGTCTAGTACTACACTGAGATACGTTTTAGACTCTGCCATCCTTGGTTCCTTGTTAGAGTCTCCTTCATAGAACCCTTGAATCTCAGAATTGGAGGAGATGGAGAGGTCCGATCCATATGTGAACAGGAATTTTCTCTCCGATATCCCTCAAGGGGTCGTTGTAGTAGGAAGGCCGAATTTATGATCTCAAATATAATCATGTATATGTTTGAATGGTCCGAAATCGCAAGGTATGAGAGATTCTCTAAGGAGAAAACAACAAGAAATTTATTTAGGCCCCACCGCAGCAAAAACTTGA
>CM053622.1:468937140-469029266 GCA_028646595.1 Phalanger gymnotis | reverse complement strand
TTTTGATGTAGGCTCTTTGACTTTGTTGACTTCTTCTGGCTGTATGTTTTGGTCTTCTTTGTCACCAAAGAAGGATTCCAAAGTCTGAGACTGAATCTGGGTGCGTTTTCGCTGCCTGGCCATGTTCCCAGCCAACTTACTTGACCCTTGAGTTTTTCAGTGGGGTATGACTGCTTGTAGACTAAAGAATTCTGTGTTCCACGCTTGGGGGTATGCGCCAGCTCTGCCTCACCAGCACTCCTCCTTCCTCAAGAACCCCCAACCTGGACTGGACTTAGATCTTCAGCAGGCTCTTCACTCCTGCTCTGATCCACCACTTAATTCCTCCCACTAGGTGGGTCTGGGGCCACAAGCAACTGCAGCTGTAGTTCTGTAGCTGCCCCACCTCTGCTGCCCCAGGGGCGGTGGCCTAACCCGGGAACTCCTTCCACTTCTGCAGCTTTTCCCACTAACCTTCTCTGTTGTCTTTGTTGTTTGTGGGTTGAGAAGTCTGGTAACTGCTGCAGCTCACTGATTCAGGGCGCTAGGGCACGATCTCCCTGGCTCCTGGTCTTGCTGGTCTGCACTGCCCACACTGGGCTCTGCTCCGCTCAGCTCCGCTCCCCTCTGCTCCCAGCTCCGTGTGGGATAGACCTTACCCAGAGACTATCCAGGCTGTCCTGGGCTAGAGCCCTGCTTCCCTCTGCTATTTTGTGGGTTCTGCAGTTCTAGAATTGGTTCAAAGCCATTTTTTGTAGGTTTTTGGAGGGATTTGGTGGGGAGCTCATGCTCGTCCCTGCTTTCCAGCCACTATCTTGGCTCTGCCCCTGTGAATTTTCTTTAATAATAGATCGTGGAGCTGAAGCTTAAATGTTTGGACTGAATGGGTTTCTTTCCAAATTCTCTGTGAGTGATATAGTTCTCTTATGTTTTCCTGGGGCGTAGGTCAGAACTGAACTTGCAGTTTTCTAAGTACCTGCAACAACACCTGGGGGACAAGTAGAAAGCATTCGAGGGTTTGGTTTTTTTTCCCCTGTTCTTTTTATTTTCTCTTGTACTCCCTTACTCTATAAGGAAGCCAGAAAATAATGTGGGTATGTGAAGAAAAATGAGCAGGAGGGCCGGCCTATGTGATTATAAATATTGTGCAGAAGAGGGACCAGCAGTGATTCATAGCTTAAATAAATGTACTCTTCATCTACACAGGCAGAATAGTGGAGTAGAAAGCAGCTTTTTTGTTCTTCTACTGTCCACACCCTGATGATCCTCAGCCTTGGGTTACTTACCCCATTTGCTTTCTCCTCTCCTACTGCCAAGGTGCTGAAGAAGGTCATAAAAGCCATGCTGGTTGGCTTCCTCTTAGCTGGTCCCATCTGGGTCTTCATGGCTGCAGAGGAATCCTTTTGTTCTTCCCTTATTTGATCTATATCCCACTCCCCACAGCAGCTCTTCCAAAACCTCTCCACCTCACACCCTCCCAAACTATTCCCGTTCCCTAGTCTCTCAGCAGGTGACTGCTTCCTTCTTTACTTAGAAAATTGAGACCATTTGTCATGATCTCCCTGATCCCTCCTTTTCCATAACTTCAAAACTCTTCTGGGTCATCACCCATCTTCTCTGCTTTTGCTCTACAGGGTGTCCCTAAAGTCTGGACACATGGGAAAAATGCATATTTTGACATATTTGGAATATTAACAGACCTCGCCCCCTTGACCTCTTTTTCTGGGGTATGCTAAAGGAGAAGGTGTACTCAGTGAAAATCACAAACTTGACATACTTGATTGAACGCATAAAGAGTGTGTGTTCTAAAATTGATGACAATGTGCAGTTATTGCATCGAGTTCATGTGAACCTTGCAAAGAGCATCAACCTTTGCATCACAAATGATGGAAATCATATTGAAGATGTTATTTGTTAATATCCCAATTAAATAAAATGTTGTTGAAAATTTCATTTTTTATTTATTGAAAATATGCATCTCTGCCTATGTGTCCAGACTTTAGGAACACCCTGTAGTCTCAGAGGATGAGGAAGATCTTCTTGCCAAGGCTAACCTTTGCACTCTGCTTGTGTTCCTGATCCCATTCTCCCTTGACTCATTTAGAAACTTACCTTATGTTCTAGCTCCCTATGCGTGCTAACTCCTTCTCCACCATCTATAACCATGCTCAGGTCTTCCTTAGTCTTAGACAAACAAACAACAACTCTTTCCTTGATGTTTTATCATCCCTTAAAGTCATCAGCCTTTAGCTTTCCTCCTTTTCAGTGTCAAACTTTTTTTTAATAAATCATTAATTTATTTTTAGTTTTCAACATTCACTGCCGTAAATTTTAAATTTTTTCCACCTCTTTGCCTTCCCCCCTCCCCAAGATGGCATATACATTCTTGCTAAACATATTTTCACATTAGTCATGTTGTATAGAAGAATTAGAATGAATGAGAGGAACCATGAGAAAGAAAAAACAAAACAAAACAAAAAAAGAGAGCAAATAGCATGCTTTGATCTGCATTCAGACTCTGTATTTCTTTCTCTGGATGTGGATGGCATTTTCCATCATGAGTCTTTTGGAGTTGTTTTAGGTCCTTGCATTCAATGTAAGACTTTTAAAAAGAACTTCTGTCCTCATTGTATTTCTATTCTGTACCATCTCACTCGGTGATTAAAGATCCTGTGGGTTCAATGATCATTCCAATACAGATGATTTACAGATTTATATATTCCATCCTAGGATCTCTACTGAGCTCCAGTCCCACATTAAAAACTACTTTTTGGACATACCAGACCAGATGTCCTGTAGGTATCTCAAACTCAACATGTCCAGAATAGAGCTTTCTCTCTAAAAGCTCCCTCTGAATTTGAATCTAAAGGTATCCTTTAACCTTTGCAGTTATCCAGGCTCACAACCTCTGTGTTAACCTTGATTTCTCACTCTAACTCATTCCATATGTTCAATCATTTGACAAATTTTGTTTGTTTCTCCCTTCATGCTATCTTTATACATTCCTCCTCTCCTCTCCCATAGCCACTCCCCTAGTTCAGACTCTCCTCACTTCTCACTTGGACTATTGCAGAAGTGTCCCTGCTTTGTGTTTAATGGTAGCTATCTGTAGGGCAGGACTGGGGGAGGAAGGAGGGGAAGGAAGGAGGGAATAAAAAAAATGTATGTAATAACTTTATTATATATTTACAAGGAATAGCAAGTTGTA
The DNA here is from genome assembly GCA_028646595.1 of Phalanger gymnotis. Taxonomy (NCBI): domain Eukaryota; kingdom Metazoa; phylum Chordata; class Mammalia; order Diprotodontia; family Phalangeridae; genus Phalanger; species Phalanger gymnotis. The sequence continues at coordinate 469,026,079 of CM053622.1, read as the reverse complement.
CATAATAGGTTTGCACCTTCATATAAATCGTCTTTTTAAAAAATTTATAATGTGTTATGGAAATGCTTGTTTTATTCCGAAAATTAAAAATAAAATAAATAAAAATTTAAAAAATTCTCCCTGCCTTAAATCTCTTCCTGTCCCAATCCATCTTCCATTCATCTGCCAAATTGATTTCTCTTTCTTTTTTTTTTGGTAAATGTTTTTTTTTATTTTTTTCTGATTACATGTAAAGATAGTTTTCAACATTCATTTTTATAAGATTTTGAGTTCCAAATTTTTCTCCCTCTCTCCCTTCTATCTTTCCTCTCCAAGATGGCAAGCATTCTACATAGGTTATACATGTGCAATCAAGTAAACATATTTCCACATTAGTTATGTTGTGAAGAAAGAAAGAGAACAAAAGGGAAAAGCCATGAAAACAACAACGAAAAAGTGAAAACAGTATGCTTTGATCTGCATTCAGACTCCATCCTTCTTTCTCCCATGAGTCTTTTGGAATTGTCTTGGTTCATTGTATTGCTGAGAAGGGCTAAATCGGTCGTAGTTGGTCACTGCGCAATGTTGCTGTGACTGTGTACAACGCTGTCCTGGTTCTGCTCACTTCATCCAGCATCCAAACTGGTTTTTTTTAAAGCATTGTTCTGACTCCATCATTCAGTGAACTCCAGTGAGTCAGTCGTACTTCCTGTATCAAATATAAAGGCCTTTCTTTGGCATTTAACTTTTTGGAGCCTGGCCCCTTCTATGTGTTTTGTTTTCTTACCTTACTCTTGTCTACACACTCTACAGAGCAGCTGAGCTTGCCATCTACCACGTCCATGCCTTGGCCCTGGCTGTCCCTCATGGTCTTGGCCTAGCTTCCTTGGTTTCCTATAAGACTTTCTTCCAATCGAATCTTCTGTAGGAGATCTTTCCTAGTCCCCCCAGCTGCTGGTCTTCCCCTCTTGGATTACCTTCCAACTATTTTGGGGATCCTTTATATGCTTAGTTTTTTTATATGTTGTCTTCCCTACTTCCTCCTCCCCCCGTCTTCATTCCCTCCACTAGAATGTAAACTCTACAAGGGCAGGGACAATTTTTTCCTCTTTGATACAATACCTAGCACAAGGAAGTGTTTAATATATGCTTGCTGAGTAAAAGTCCTCCTTACCTCTCATGTTTCAACTGTTTATAATCTGGATTCCAATTCAAGAACTCCATTGAAATTGCTTTCTTAGAGGTTACCAATGATCTCTTACTTGAGAAATGGGGTGGCCTTTTGGTAGCTATTATCTTTGACTTCTCTATAACTTTCCACCCTGTAAACTATTTTCTTCTCCTCCTCCCTTCCCCTCTGACCTTCTTGGATGCTCCTACCTGTCTTGGCTTCAGCTTTTTTCTCTCCGTCACCAATTTCAGTATCCTTGGATGGAGCATTAGCCATCTCTGGCCTTGCCTTTGGTCCTTTATCTTTCCAATCACCCACTGAACGTCTCAAACTGGATGTCCTATAGACATGTTCAGAGCTGAGCTCACTATTTCTCCCCTGCTCCCCATCTCTCCCATCTTCCTTGCCCCCCAAGCTCACAACCTAAGTATCATCCTGAACTCCTCATTCTTTCTCATTCCCCCTTATCCAATCTGTTCTTGAGTCCTGTCGATTTTACTTTTGATAGTATCTTTCATATGTTCCTCCTTTCCTCTGACACTGCCACTACTTTAGTGCAAGCCCTTGTTAACTCATGCCTGGACTATTGCAATGGACTGTTGCTTGGTTTCACCGCCTCAAGTCTCCCCCCATTCCAATCTATCACAGTCTGGCCATAAACTCCAGTAGCTTTCTATTGTCTCTAGGGTCAAATATAAAATCTTTCTTGTCTTTTAAAATCCCTCACAACGTGGCCCTTCCTATCTTTGTAGTTTTCTTACCTTATTTCCCTCCATGTACTCTATGACTCAGTGACATTTGTCTTTACTATTTCTCACACAAAACATTCCATCTCCTGACTTCAAGCATTTTCATTAGCTGATCTCCATTCCCAGAATGCTCTGCTTCTCCATCATCTTCTGGCTTCCTTTCCCTTCTGACTTTAGGTCTCAGCTAAAATCCCACATTCTGCAAGAAGCCTTTCCTGATTCTGTCTTTCCTTCTGAGATTATTTTTGACTTATACATAGCTTGTTTGTACAGTCATTTAAATGTTGTCTCCCCCATTAGAGTATAAACTCCCTGAAAGCAGGGACTATTTTTGGCTTGCTTGTTTTTTGCTCTTCTTTGTATGCGTAGTACTTAGCACAGTGCCTGGCAAATAGTAGGCACTTAATAAATCCTTCTTGTCTTGACTTCTTTCCTTTCAGTCTTTTCTCCTTCTCTTTCTTCTTCATTCTTGACTTTTTAATGATTTCATCAACTGCTGAGTCCAGTCACCACTTCTGTTGATTTCCAAATGTACATATATGTAAGTGCAAATACATACATGTCCTGCCAACACCTCAAACATATCATGTCCCAAACTGAACTCATCACCTTCCTCTCCTATATTTATTTTTGTCTTCAAATTCCCCTATTTTTGCTGAGAGCACCACCATCTGCTCTGGCCTAACCCTAACCTAACTAGGTTGGAAATGTTTGAGTTTTCTTTGACTTTTCCATCTCTCTCATTTTCTATATCCAATCCATTATTAAGTCCTGTTGATTCTATGTTGACATCTCTCACATTTATCCTCTCCTCTATACTCATATTTGACTTCAATTTCAACTTCAACTAAGCACCTACTGTATACATGATACTGTGAGAGACATATAAAGATATAAAGATAGCAGAAATAAAACTAAATCTCTGTTCTCACCACCAGCCTAGTTTATGCCTTCATCAATAAGTAAGTTCATTGAGGGAACTTATTTTTGTCCTTCTATGTTCCATGCCTAACATAGCACCTCTTTAGTAAATGTCTGTGGAAATGAATTGAATTAGAATTTTTGACTAGAAGTCTTTTAAAATCTCATTTTCCAAACTGGACAGGAGGGCTAGTCAACTAAACTTTAGGAGGTTTACCTAAATTGAGACAGACCTCTCATTTTTCTCAAATGTATCCATCTTTAGCTGAAAACCAATGGTTTTTCATTAGCTAAAATAGAAACGTCTTCCAGAACTAATTAGACAAAAATAGTTTCTAGTGCCCTGAAATAGTGTCAATCTTTGTAATTTATGAGTACATATATTCAAGGTATCCAATAACTATGCTGGCAGATAGAGCTGGAGAATTGGGTGTGGTGGCACGTGTCTGTAATTCCTGCTACTGAGGGAGGTTGAGGCTGGTGGATCATTTGAGCTCTAGAATTTTGAGCTGAAATAGGCCTAAAGGTTACATCTGGACTCTGTTCTATACCTGCTTATAGGATTGTGCATATGGATGTTTGTGCATGTGTGTATCTAGGTGTGTGTATACAAAGCTGTGACTTCCTCCATGTAAAGAACTCTCCATGTGGACGCTCTCACACTAAGGCAAATTGTAATTCATCTTCTACTTATAGTCTTCAAGAGTTGTGGGGGGGGGCACTGAGAGGGAATCACTCATAGTCATATAGCTAATATGGGTAACAGGAAGGACTTGAACCCAAAACTTCTTAACTCTGTCTATGATACTACTTGGTCTTTTTGTTTTTAGTATTAGTAAGAGAAAATCAGTTGCCATTGCTGATCTTACTGCTGTTTTATGTGAGCGTAAGCAAGGGCAGGGCGCGGGGGTGGGTGGGGGGTGGGGGTGGGTGGGGTGGGGTGGGGTTCCTCAGCCTTATGCTAAATTGTAAACATCTGAAGGATTAATCTCCTTTGAACTCTGGTAATTCCTGGCTGTAACACTTTAGGTGATGAGTCACAGAAGGGTTTTCTCACCCTCTGGCTCTGAGCCAAACAGGTGCTGAGTTTCAGGGTGCTATGCCCGTGGGTTCTCATGCCTCTTTGCACTGAGCCAAGCAGGTACTGCACCTGTGGGCCCTCATGTCTTTGTGGGCTGTAGCCAATCAGGTGCTGAGTACAACTATATAAATAGAGAGCATTGAGAAAATGAGAATGAAGAAAAACGAGCCTGAAGAAGAAAAATGAGTCTGAAGAGAGAAAATGAAGATGAAGAAGAAAATGAAGATGATCGTTGAGCGTGAAGAGAAAGTGGGTGCAATGGGATTTAGTGGGACTGGGATAGTTGTTCACTGTTTCCCAGTTGTGTTATCTGTGGTAGCTAAAGGTCCTATAAGAGATGACAAAGGAGCCAAGGGAGAAGTTTCTTTTGAACTTCTCAGAGCAAAGGCTATGGCCAGAGGCTGAGCTGAAGTGGAGTAGCCCCTCCCCCTATGAAGCGAGACATGGAACAGGAATGGAGAGCTGCCTGCCTCAGGAGCCAGGAGGGGTCTGCCCACAGACCTGCAGCCCTGGTCAAGATGAAAACTTTATTGCTCAGTGGCCCCTCAGGACTTGGAAGTGAGGGCTGGAGCAGTGTTAAGACTTGGACTCTTCGGCTCATTCGAGCATATGTGCACCTAAGAATGCCGGGTGGGAGTCTGCAATGGCAGTGTGGAAGAAAGGACGCACCCCCAAGAGGACTTGACTTGGACACTCTGTTTGGATTGAGAGGCTTGTAACCTACTATGACCTTGGGGTGGAGAGTGTTGTGTTTTCTGCTACCCCTGGGGATGTGCTGTGTTTAGGAAAGGCCCTGGCCTGGGATCGCTGATTGTATAAACAAGTATTTTGGGACAATATGTTATATACTGAATGATATGTTTGGTTTAAGGCCATGCGGCTACCCTGGTAATAAGTTATGTTGTTATGAATTGTGAATGCTTTAGTTTATTGAATAAATTTAGTTTTCAATAAATAGTATGCTTATTATACTATGCGATTCGACCTTAAGTATATATATGTGTATATATATACATACACATATACACATATATACATATATATACTATATATATACACACATATATATACATACGTGTATATGTGTGTGTATATATATATACATACACACACACATATCTGCAGCAGCTCTCAAGTGTGTTGTGTTGATTGGCATTATAGTTTATCAAACTAATACCCCCAAAATTTCAGTTAACAATAACAGAAGTGATGGCAGTGACAGCATCACCACCGAATCTATACTCAGCCTTTACAGTATCCAGGCACATCGGAATGGAATAATTAAATGCCATGAAGTTCATTCTCACCAGGAGAGTAATGGTTAAGGCTAGAAAAATTGGCTGAGCTAAAATATGCAGTTTTTGTGAAAAATATCACACAACTTCCAATAATGCCAACTCTGTAATTTGTTTATTTATTTTAAACTTACAGCGGCTGCCATCTTGAGCAAAATAAATCAGTCTGTGGATCCCTGTGAAAACTTTTTCCAGTTTGCCTGTGATGGCTGGATAAAAGATAATCCAATTCCAGAAGATATGCCAAGCTATGGAATCTACCCTTGGCTGAGACGCAACGTTGACCTTAAACTAAAGGGTGAGTTTCTCCTGGGTCTTGGTGGTCTGCTTTACAGGGGGAATGTTGACCAGATAAACATAGTTTCTCTTTTCTTCCTTGTTTTTCTGTTGCATCCATTCCTATTTTTCTCTTGAAATCTTTCTCTTCTTTCAAATCCCAGTTGAGATGTTGCCTTCTTAACTAAATCTTTCCTGATCTTGTCTACCATCTGAACAACATTTTCTTTTGCATATGATCATCTGCCTTGTAGCATACTTACATGTGTACATGTCTTATTTTCTTTTGAGATTGTATTATTTTGTACCTCCAGGGCCCTAGGACAAGGACTAGAACAGAATAGGCTCTTAATAAACATTTATTGAATGGAATTGGTTTGGGGTTACTGATTTTAATAGATGAATTTCCTGAAGTGCTCCTTTTAAAAATATGTAGTAACTAAAAGCAGGTATATGGATCTTCAAACATAGGCTAACATACCACTTAGGACAGTGGGTTTTGGTTGGCTGTGATGGCACACCTGTGTAATTCTTGTTGTTGGGATGGCTGGGGCAGGAAGATCACTTGAACTCAGGAGTTCTGAGCTGCAGTAGGGCTCCAGTTGACTGGGTATCTGAATTCAGTTCAGCACCAATATAGTGAGCTCTTTGAGAGGGAGGGCCTACCAGACTGCCTAAAGAGCGGTGAACCAACCGAGGTTGGAAATGAAGTGGGTCAAAGCTTCTGTGCTAATTGGCAGTGGGATCAAGCCTGGGTGAGATAGGGAGACCTAGTCTCAACGAGCCCTCTCCTCCCCCAAACAGCATAGAATGGAAAGAGTCATTAGACATCAATTAAATGACTTGCCCAAGGTCACAGAAGTAGAGAGTGATAGATCAAAGTTTGAACTGAGGTCCTTTGACTCCAGATACAGTACTCCTCACCGCTATACTTCCCCCGCCTCCCCCCGCCGGCACCCACTTTTGCTTAACTGGAAATGTTACAGAGAGAAATTTTTTTTTCACGTATGGGTTAGACTAGCTGGCCTTTTCAATTCTCAGTGAAATAGTAGTATATGATCTCATGAGTATTCTTCTTTGTTAGTTTTAATGACTAGAGACTGAAAACTATGACTTGTATTTAACTGGGGAACTGGGACAATGAAACTGTAACTATATGAGAATCTAATAAAGCAGTATATCCTGCATTTACCTCATGCTCAATATGCGATGTCCTTTAGGGTAAGTGGTGCCTCTTACTTATTGTCTTCTGGTTTCTCATGGTTTGCAAAGTGTACTTAACACCTCATTATGTGTTCTTGGAGTTGTGGACCCGGTTTTTAAGAACTCTGGATGACCTGAGTGAGCATTTGGCAGTTGGTAAACAAGATGCCTGTTCATATGGTTCTTGTTAAATTATGAGATATCCCTGTGGAGCCCCCCTCCTCCGAGATGTTGTTTATTATATTTATATAAATACATGTAGCACTTGGGCACCCCTTCTCACACAAAGGATCCCAGAAAATACTATTCCAAGTTCGTGGTACTTTGTGGGTCAGGACACCCACTCAAAGCCATAACTCCCCGAGTTCTAACCAATGTGTTTATTTTTATCCAGCAGACCGAGTTCACTAGTTCACAGCAAAAGGTATTTAATCAAATAGAATGCAAATACAGTGACATTACTAGAGGTTACTACCTTACTAGTGCAAGAGAGCACACAGATAGAAGGGAAGGGCATAAACATTTCTATAGCACCTACTGTATGCCAGGCACAGTGCTAATCTCATTTGACAGAATACATATGACCAGGAAATACATATTTAGGGTACATCTGTAAGGAACATATGCAACCATGGAACATATTAGGAGAGGCACCCACCAGAAACCCATGCATTTGGGGCATAAATGAGGAGCATACACACACACACACACATATGCAAACACACATGCTGGGATATACACCAGGGCAACTCAAACCTTTGCTACTACAGGACTGCCGTTGTCCTTTGGGGATATCTCCATTGACTCTCTGTTCTCTGATGAGCATCATGTCTCTGTTCTCCATTGATTTCATCATCTCTGGTTAGATGTTGCATCTCCTCTACCATTGTGTTGTCTCTACTAGCCATCTCTGGTCATTGAGCTCTTGAACTCTGCCACCATCTACAAGGAGGGGTGGTTAGAAAGCCTGTCTCTGACAAGGTCAGATTGAACTCTTTAGTAAGGTGACCCACCACCCTTAGTCAAGGCAGCTTACAAAAGCATGTCGGAATGCCCCAGGCCAAGACTAAGTCTATTTTTTGACTGCTTGTGTCTGGTGCTGGTTCAAGGTCCACGGCCTCATGTGACTGAGAATTAGAAGACTGCTTGTAACTTTCAGTTATCTCTTTATGGTGATTGTGTGCCCTCAAGATCCTTTTTGGACTGCCCCCCCCAAAAAGCCCCAGAGGAATCATGGGGAGGCTGTGATTATAAAGACCAGCCCAGAAGAACCTCTTTGTCATGCAAATGATCATAGGATTGTCAATTTAGGGCTGGAAGGAATCTTAGAGACCCCTGAGTCCAACCCCTCCCATTTTACAGGTGAGGAAATTAAGGTTGCAAATGGTTAAGTGACCTGCCCAGAATCATGCAGTCAGTCAATCTGTCAGATAGTCAACTGGGATTTATTAAGCACCTACTGTGTGCCAGGGTCTAAGGGAGGTGCTCATACTCTAAGGCTAGTGCATGTCCGAGGCAGGATCTGAGCTCATGGCTTCTTGACCCTAAGCCTTCTATGCCATCTAGCTATGGATTGAGGTTTAATCAGAGCAAAAGACAAAAGAAGGTGAAGTGATTGCACATTTGCCTTGTGCCTTTCTGGCCCACCCTCCCGTCTGTATTACGGAACTGGTTAAGACTCAGCTTCTGTGTTATGGGTGCTCTAGGCAGAGATGCCTTTCTACATATACACCTCTACTTACACAAATATGGTGGGAAGAGAGGGAAAGAGAGAGGGAAAAGGGCAGAATATTGGTGACATCCCAGTGTGTTAAAACTCCTTCATTAGCAGTTAACTGCCTTTGGGGATAAGCACTCTAATATAAAACCCTATTCTCCACTCGAGAAAGCAGGAAGCTTTTCGGACATGGAAAGCTAATTATTCTAAGACTACAAAAATAGGAAGGTTTTTTTAAACCATGGCCATGAGTCAGGTCATGAAACTGAATCTGCCACACCCACAATGGGTGTTGAAGGTGTTGTGAAGCCTCAGTCTCTTGTCTCCCTTTCTTTCAAGGATAAGGACTGAATATGTTAATGTCTCTGGAAAGCAACAAGTACTAAAAAATTAGTTAATGAGAGCCATGTTTACGTATCTATTGTGTTTTGGAGGGAAGTCACACATTTCAAAAGTGTAAGGGAATCACAATCCAACTTTTCTGTTTGGAGTTGAACCTCAGTTAATAATAGGCTAGATCAGAAGGACAGTTCTTAATCAGGCATGAAGTGTGGCTTGAAATCACAAATGATTAACCTACAAAAAGGATCAAAGCAATAGATTTGCTAATAATTCTTCCCTGTGTAGGATATTAGTCCAAATTTAGTCTTCTGCTTTCTCCTCCCTTTGCTTTCCTCCCCCTTAAAAAAAATACTAAAGGAGGGGGAAAAAAAAGTCCACATGGCTTCTACATACCCTCTGGTAATTTTTTTTTTCTAATTCTAAACATATATAATAAGCTCCTGGAAGGCATGGACCAAGAGCTTATATTCAGTTACTATATACCCTCCCCCCAATTTTATTTATATTTTTATTTCCTTTAATGACCAGCACATAGTAGGTGCTTGATGATTAAAAAATGAATGGAATTGTAAGTAATCTCCATCTTTAAGTATGGGGATTAGAAAATATTAAAGAAAAAAAAAAGAAAACATTAAAAGACTTTTTAGGATTTTCCCCAATAGAATTGAAGTCCCTTGGGGGTAGGAATTTTTTTTTGTCTTTGTCACCCCAGTGCCCTGCACATAGTAGGCATTTACTGGATTGAAATTTTGTCATTTAGGAGCGAGTACGATCCTTGAAATGCTTTGGAAGCCTACTATAAATGTGTTGTTTCTACATGAATGGAAAATAGAGGAAACATGGCTTTATGGCCTCGCTATAAAATGGAGATCACTTCTGCTCCTTAAGACTTTCTGGCATTATAGGAAACTTATGTTGCCAGTTTTTTATTTTTTTGGTTTTTTTCGCAAGGCATTTAGAGTTCATGGTTTGCCCAGGGTCACATGACTAGCCAGTTTTCTTAAAAGTGCTAATCCAAATGGCATCTCTCTCTTTTAGTTTTATTTTATTAGACCTGTGATTCCATTGGTCTAGGGATTTCACAGTGAAAAAATTCTTTTTTACCAGTGCAGATCAGCAGCTTCTCTTGAAATTTATAGTCTGTTACTTGGGGGCACTGAATGAAAGTTAAATGCCTTGCCCACAATGCCTTAGCAACAAAGCTAATTTGTGTCAGAGGTGAGATTTGAACCTGACTAAGGCCTAATCTGTGGGTCTAGCTAACATACCAGGGTGTTTTCCATCCCTCTTTTTTTATATCTTTTTTATTCTTTTTTTTTTTTTTTGGAGTGGGGAAGGCAGGGCAATTGGGGCTAAGTGACTTGCCCAAGGTCACACAGCTAGTAAGTGTGCTAAGTGTTTGAGACCGGATTTGAATTCAGGTCCTCCTGACTCTAGGGCCAGTGCTCTACTCGCTGCTCCACAGCTGCTCCTATATCTTTATTTTTACAAGTTGTATTTAGTGTTCTGTTTTTTACATTACAAACATTTTCCAGTATTAGCTCTGTTTTCTCTTTCCTTCTACCCACACCCCTTAACTACCACAGAATCTTCCTCTGAAATACAGAAAACTGGGTAAGCAAAACGAACTGTCCCAGGGACTAGTTTGACAGCCCGGGCACAATGCCGTGTTTATGGTCCCCTCATCTCTCTGCCAAGAGGAAAGAAGTGTGTGCTTTATCATCTGTCTTCTGGAGTCTTAATTGGCCATTGCATTTCATCTTGTTCTACCTGCCTTTCAGTGGTATTTTTGTTCACATTTCTGTAGTTGTATACAGTGTTCTTTTGATTCTTTTTTCTTTGCTTTGCATCAGTTAATTCAAGTCTTGGGTTTCTCCAAATTCCCTATATTTGCCTCCCCCCCACTCTGGGTCATTTCTTATGATTAAATAAAGAGGCACTGTGAAGTGTGATGGAGACCCGTGACGTGCGATTGAGACCTGTGACGTGTGATAGAGACCTGTGACGTGTGATGGGGATCTGGTTTCAGAACCAAGAAGACCTGGCTTCAAGCTTTGCCTCTGATACATACTGATGGTCTGACCCCAGTAAGTCACTTAACCTCTGTGCTCTCTTGGCATCGCTCTAAGAAAATTGATTGCAGAGAAGCTACTAACCTGCTTTGTAGAAGGTCCTTCAGCCAGAAGTTCCCTATACCAATGAAACGACAGATCTAGGCTCTAATGTCTACGGTTCAATAATATTCCATTACATTCATATACCACAACTTATTCACGCATCCCCTAGATGTTCAAGTCTTTAAAAATCAATGGAAAAACAAGCTACTTATTGTATTTTTGTCCAGACCAGGTCATCTATGATCAGCGATTTATAACTTACAGTCTTAAAGACTTGCCTAGGTCATTGAGAAGTTAAGTGACAGCCGTTGTTAACAGTATGCATCAGAAGCAGGACATGAACCTTGGTCTTACTGAGTCTGAGACTTGATCTCTATCCACTCTGTCATGCTGCCTGTCAAGTTAAACAACATTTACCCTAAATAATTAAAGTATTAGCTTATATATACATTTGGCATAATTGATTAATTCCCATAGAAAGCATATGAATTGGGAGCATAGATGACTTTAAAAAAGCATTTTAAGGTTGGCAAATCACTTCACACATTATTTGATCTGTACAACTCTGTTCTACCATTATCTTCATTTTACAGATGGGGAAACTGAGCCACAGTGAAATTAAGTGACTTTGTTGTCTGGGGTGGCGTGTGAGCCCAGTTCTTTCTTCCAAGTCGAGCAGTCTGGCCTTGGAGTGACACTGCCTCCTGAGTGTAATTTGGTTTATCATTAATGTTCACATATCTCAGGTTCATTTCTTCAGGTGAAGAAGGGAAAGACAAATTTTAACGAAGAAGAAAAATCTTCCCCATTTGATGCAGTTTTCTCCAAATCAGGCAGGCCATTCACAGGACAGCTGTTTATTTGAAGGAGCCGAAGATGGTGATGATGAACTCAAACTACTTGGTACGGGACATAAAAGTGGGGCCGTGCCCCCTGGTGTGTCCTAGCTTTCTCGCAGTCAGGGAAGGTAGGAGTGGGCCGGTCCCATGCAGGGGCTGCTAGTGCTCCCATCAATAGCTGTGCACTTAATGTTCATGCCTTGCACTAGAGACAAATTCATCCGATTTTCTGTGTGTGTTCAGATCAATCCCTTGGTCCCTTCTGTATCTCTGTATCTTTTTTCTTCTCTTTGACATCAGTTGTTATTGTTTAGTCTATCAGTCGGGTCCAACTCTTCCTGATCCTGTTTGGGGTTTTCTTGACAAAGATACAGGTGTGGCTTTCCATTTCCTTCTCTGGCTCATTTTACAGATGAGGAAACTGAGGCAAACAGGGTTAAGTGACTTGCCCAGGATCATACAGTCAGTAAGTATCCGAAGCTGAATTTGAACTCAGGTCCTCCTGACTTTAGGCAGGCATCTATCACTGCTTCATTGCCTACCGGTTTTTTTTTTAAATTGGTCTTATGATGTCATTATGATAGGAAATTCCCTCTGAAGGAACTTCCTGACAATAAGGATTAGCACCCATTCTACAACTTATAGTCTTAGCAGGAATGGGGAACCTGCAGCCTTGAGGCCACATGTGGCCTTCTTGGATGTGGCCTTTTGCCTGAGTCCAAGTTTTACAGAACGAATCCTTTTATTCAGGGGATTTGTTCTGTGAAGTTTGGATTCATTCAAAGGGCTGCACTTGAGGATCTAGAGGGCCACATGAGGCCTCGAGGCCCCAGGTTCTCCACCCCTAGTAAGGAATTGCCACCAAGAAGTTTGAGGCCTTGAGCAGGATCACACAGCCAATGCAAATATATCAGCATCAGAAACTGAATTCCTCTTATTCCAAGACTACCTCTCTACCCGCTATCCTGTACTGTTTCTTCCTACCAGTTTTTATTAGGAAATGGATCCCCTCTCTGACAGGTTGACAAGTTTATTAACTGCTCAAATTTATGTAGCATTTCAAGCTTTAAAAATACTTTTAAAAGTATTTTTGCTTTTGAAATAAGTTAGTGTGATTGTTAACATCATAACTTTACAGAGGAGGAAACTGAAGTCCAATGAGGTTAAGTGGCCTGTTGTCTTAGGGCAGAGCTGGGTTTGAATCCAACTGTTGTGACTTCAAGCTTTTTCCCACTTTGACATACTATCTTCCGTTGGAGTATCATGAGGTGAGACAAGCAAAACAAACACAAATGCTGGTCAGTGGACAGGCTTGAATGCTTCCTGTCTCCTCTGTTGACTCAGGTGCACATTGGACCTTTGTTTTCATACCTTTAAAAAAAATCTGATGCCCTTATCCTTTTCTCATAGGTGAGAAAAGAGCTCATATAATCATGCCTGTGAAAGACTAGATTTTGTTGGGCTCCAGTGCTTTATAAATATCATACATCTTAAAAAAAATACACTATTCAGTTACTTTTCCTAACCCTTAACAAAAAGACAGAACATCCCAAAATAAAACACAATGCCGCTGATCAAAAGAATGCCATTTTCTTACGGTTGATTGAAAATACAAAGAGTCGACTGTTCAATTTATAAAACGGAATGAAATTTACAGACTTGGTTGATGAAAAGTTGCCCTGTATTGAAGTCAGCAGCTTGGTTTAATGAATCCTTTCTTTAAGTGGAATATAGGGCTTAGAGTTCTACTTGGAAAATAAAATCATTCTGTGAATCCTTCGAGGAGGAAGGCCAAAGAACACCAGGAGTTTGCCAGGTGAGTGCTTTGCTCTGCTTGTATCAATCACCCAAGAGAAAAGTACTTGTTTTCTTATCAGGACATTACAGTGGCACAAAGTCACATTCTCTGGGAACAAGTCTGAAGATTCAGCAAAATTAGGACTTAGAAAAGCCTCTGGCAGGACTGTGACCTTGTAATAAGGAAAATCACGCCTTTGTGTCAAATGGAAATGTGGTGTGGGGCAGAGGGTTGGATTCGGAATCGGAGAGTTGAACCTCCTGACTCTTCTGCTTATGACTCTTGGTCCCTTAGGCAAGCCAGTCAACATCTGGGCCTCAGTTTCCTGATGTGACAAACAATGGAGGCTCTCAAAGTTCCTTCCAGCTCTAAATCTTTAATACTGTGATACTGCATAAGAGATAAATGGTGTTAAAGGTTCAAAATAAATCATCCCTGATACCAATTGATGAGAGAGAAGCCTGAGTTCAAGTTAGTGAAAAGTCTGAATTTGGAAATAGCACTCTAAAATAAATAAACACCCACACCCACCCACCCACCCACACAAACACACACTCCTTTAAAGAACAGGATTAGAACTGATTGAAGGACTGCAGAGTTTGGTCCGTAGAGGTCTTGGAGCCAGGGAAGAATTCATGACGACGTCTGGAATTGCTTTTCACAAAGCTGAAAATAATCCTACAAGTAGTTAAACAGGACTCCCCAAATCTTGTTTATAGTATTTACTTGATTAGCAAATCATTTTCTAAGGCCTCATCCCAGCTCCTGTCAAATATTTTCACAAGACACTTCTTCATCTCTGGACTCTGGGCATTTTCCTTGGTGGTCCCCCATGCTTGGAACTGGCTCCTTCTTCACCTCTGCCTCCTGGCTTCCCTAATTTCCAAGTCTTGGCTAAAATCCTACCTTCTGCAAGAAGCCCTTTTCTGTTGTTCTTAATCTTAGAGTCTGATATGATCTTCGATTTAGGTTGTATATATCGTTTGTGCATAGTTGTCTGTATGTTGTCTCCCCTATAAGACTGTGAGCCCCTTGAAGGTAGGGTTGCTTTTTGGCCTTTCCTTATAACCCTTTTTTTAGTAAGGTGCGTGGCATATAATAGGTGCTTATTAAATGCTCACTGACTTGACAAATTTAGAGGGAAGGGGTCCAAATTAATGAGGTCTGACTATATTGGGGATTGTTTTACTCATTAGTCAAGCTGTAATAAATTGAAGCTCTCCATCAGCTTCTCTGAAACAATGGAGGCTGGAGTTGGCCTAATAAATAGGGTTTCCAAAAAAAAAATTCCCTAAAATACCTCTTTGGGCATACTTTGAAAACAGCTCTTAATGTTTTTTGTGCTACGGTCCCTCTTGGCAGTCTGGTGAAGCCTGTGGGCCCCTTTTCAGAAGCATGTTTTTCAATGAATAAAACAAGATACATAGGATTAAGAAGGAAACCAATTGTATTAAAATGGTTATAATTTTTTTTTTTGTTTTGAAGTTTGGAGACCCCAGGTTGAGAGCCTAAAGGGCTCTTTTCTAACGCAAAGTACAAAAACCAGGTTTTTCTAGCTGGGTTCAGAAGTGGGTCCTTCCTTTCCTCAAACCATAGCCCCAGCACCACAGTCTCAGTGCAGCTGTTCTTCATGTGGCCGCACAGGAAGCAATAAATTGTCAAATTACGCAAACCTTATTGATGGTTACTGCGTGTGTAGAGAAGCGCATGTGAAGATCCGTGTCTGTGTCTCTGAGACGCTCAGCCCGGGCTCGGACCGTTTTAGGCGTTTTATCCCATGGCCAGCTTGCTGAGAGAGGCGTGGGGTGATGGGTGGGGCGCGGAAGGGTATGTGGCGGGGGTGCTTGGAAAAGGGAGAAGTGGGGTGGAGTCACCACTCTGGAAGCTGTCTGCATTTGATTTAATTCAGGTGATTGGCTTCCAATAACTTAGATTTCCTCCAAAGCACCTGGAGAAAATAGAAAAGCTTCCCTAATGTAGGGTAGATTCTTCTTGCCTGGACTGAGGGGCAAATGGATACTAACCAACGTGCCAGGGAGGTGGAGCGAGCCCCGAATTTGGGGTCGTTCCTGCTCAATCAGGCATGGCCTGTGTGACCCCAAGCGATGTTCGTCTCCTCTTCACACCTCAGTTATTTCGCTCATAAAATGGGTGTGGGGAGGCAGCTAGCTGGAGAGCGTTGAACTCGAAGTCAGGAAAGCACAAGTTCAAATCTTACCCCCCCCCCCCCCACACACACTTGGCAGCTCTGGGACCCTGGGCGAGTTCCTTAACCTCTCATCTGTCTCCTCCTCTCCAAAATGGGGATAATAATGTACCTATTTCACACAGTGGTTGTGAGGACCAGGTGAGCGAACCTCTGCAAAGTTCTCTGTAAGTCTTAAGGGGCTACGCAGTGTGTCCCAAAAGTCCTAGTGCAGGTCTGACCCAGTGAGCTTAAAACCGCTCTAAGACTTTTGGGACATCTTGTATGTTAGCTGTTTTCAGTAGACAAGGTGACTTGTCAAGTCTCTTCTAGCCCTGAATTGATGAGTCTAC
This sequence comes from Phalanger gymnotis, assembly GCA_028646595.1. Classification (NCBI taxonomy): domain Eukaryota; kingdom Metazoa; phylum Chordata; class Mammalia; order Diprotodontia; family Phalangeridae; genus Phalanger; species Phalanger gymnotis. Next base: position 469,010,053 of record CM053622.1, on the reverse strand, counting down.
GTGCTCAACCTTGGGATAGTGTGTTTTCTGGAAGATGGAATTCTTTTGCATGTGTAGACATTTATGAATAGAGTTTCTCCCTTCCCTCTTCATGTGATTCCTACACCCTTTCCCAACCATGGCAATATATTCCTTCGTTCTCACAGCCAGCTCCATCATTCTTTATTAGAAATAGGTTCATGGAAATTCATAGATTTTCAGAGCTGTAAAGAAGATGGGGGCCTCTAGATCAACCCCGTCATTTTAGGAACATGGCAACTGAGACCAGGAGACTTTAAGTAAGCTGTTTTCTAATAGTCACAGTGCCCTGGTTCCTAGTGGTATCTGCCAGCTAATTTTGACAATAGCTTGTTCAACATTTTATGTTGATACCACCAATATTCTGAATTATGTCCTTTTTTTCTGTTTGGGATAAAATACATATACTTCAAATAGGTTGGAATGAAAGGCAAGCCATTCCTCTGAATCTCACAATAGGTTCTTATGGATACTGTGTGTATGTATGTACGTATAGACATGTACATATACATACAAAATACATATATACATATATGCCTTTAAGTTACTTGACAGTATCATTTCAAACAATTCAATATTTAAGACAAACTTACGAATCACATAGTATGCTTTCCTTAAAGTCAATTATAGCACTTATTTGTTAGAAAATTTTCACAGATATTAAAAAATGTTCCCCAATTGCTTAAAATTCATATGTCCATAGATTTTCTATCTATCTGTCTGTCTATTTATCTCTATCATCTCTGTCTATCATCTCTATCTATCATCCATCCATCCATCTATCATCTCTGTCTATCCATCTATCTATCTATCTATCATCTCCATCTATCTCTATCTGTCCATCCATCCATCATCTGTCTATCATCTCTATCTATCATCTCTGTATATCTATCTATCATCTCTATCTGTCTGTCTGTCTATCATTTCTGTCTGTCTGTCTATCTATCTATCTATCATCTCTGTCTGTCTGTCCGTCTATCTGTCTATCTGTCTATCCATCCATCCATCTATCTATCTCCTCTATCAGCCTAGGATTGAAAGACCAAACTTGGAACACTAATGATTTTCCCGACTGCGCTGATGACCCTGCTGGGCTTTGGCAATGGTCTTGGTATGTCTTGATGACCTGCGGGTCTGAAGCAGTCCTTGTGTTTTGGGAGGTCTGAAATGTTCAGTGTCTTGTACTTGACGTGTTTGTTATTATTATCTTTCTGTTCAGGAAAAAGGGATGGGGAGAGGGCAGAGGGACAAGGAAGGCAATGAAAAGGGAGTAGAAGAAAGAGCTCTAGCTTTGGACTCAGGGAGCCTGATTCCAATCCTGCTTCTCCTACTCAATCCCTCAATGACCTGTTTTTGTGCTTGTAGTTTCAGTTGCTTTTCGGTCGTGTCTGAGTCTTTGTGACTCCATTTGAGATTTTCTTGGCAGAGATACTGGAGTCGTTTGCCATTTCCTCCTCCAGTTTATTTTACAGGTAAGGAAACCAAGGCAAACAGGGTTAAGTGACTTGTCCAGGGTAATACAGCTATTAAGTGCCTGAAACTGAATTTAAACTCAAGAAGAAGAGTCTTTTTGACTCCAGGCCTGGCATTCTATTCACTACACCACCTACTTACCCAATTAAATGAAGTGCCATTGTTACAATGTTGTCAAAATCATCATCAAAATAGCTCTACGTTGCTTGATAAGTGTACGTTGAATGAATGAAGATTCTTATCTTTTCAGGGTCTCAGTTTACTCATTTGTAAAAATGAAGTGTTTAGAATAAATGATCTGTAAAATTCTTTCAATCTTTCAATGCTATGACCCTAGATATCAGTGATAAAGGGCCATGCTAGGATGTTTTGGGGCAGCTAGGTGGCACAGTGACAAGAGAATGGGGCCTATAGTCAGGCAAGTCATTTCAGTATCTTTGCCAAGAAAACCCCAAATGGAGTCACAAAGGGTTGGACATGAATAAAAAATGATAAAACAACTGGAGGCTTTGAATCTACTGTGTGTGTGTGCGTGCATGCGCACACTCACAAGTACAGTTATGCTTAAGTCCTCAGAAAAAAGTAAGAAGTATTAGGACGGTAATCTGTCTCATTCAGATTCTTCTATCTTAATAACTCAAAGGTGACTCGATAGTATCAGGAATCTACATCCTCTCTAATGTTCAAAATTTTGGTCAATGTGCAGTTTAGAATCCCTAAAGACTTTGTACCCATGGCAGCGTGATAATATCAGATTTAAAACAAAAGGATAAGGATATTATTCCAGTGACCAATAAATCAACTTATTACATAATAGCAGCATGAAATAATAGCAAAAAATGCTGGATTGGTGTCAGGAAACTTGGGCTTGAATACTGCCCCAACTACACTTATACCTGTCTGGTGTTTTTCTATTGCCTTCTTTGTGATACTCATTTTTAGTTATTTGGAGGCGGAGTTGTTCCATGCCTTGCTGCCATATAGCAACACTGATGAAACAGTAGTGTGACAGTAATAATACTGCTGCTGGGCCCAGGAGAGCTGACATATCCTTCTCTACTAAGGATTGCCTCTTGGCTCTGGTCTCATGGACTCATGGAACTGGGTTCACACTTGGGGTGGGGGTGGGAGGTTGGGGTCTGGCTTCTAAAGAGAAAGGTCATTTTCCCCCCTCATTGTCTGCCTTTTCTCACCCCGATCATGGAGACTTGGGGGAAAAATTCTTAGATTTGACTCATAATTAAGGTCTCCTCCAGCAGCCAGGTGGCTCAGTGGATAGAGCACTGGGTTTGGAATTAGGAAGACTCACCTTCCTAAGTTCAAATCTGGCCTCATTTACTATCTATGTGACCCTGGGTAAGTCATTTAATCCTATTTGTTTCTGTTTCCTTATCTGTAAAATAAGCAGGAGAAGGAAATGGTAAACTACCTCGACATCTTTGCCAAGAAAACCCCAAATAGGGTCACAAAGAATCAGAAATAACTGAAATGACTGAATGGTAGCAGTAGGGTTTCTTCACAAAAATAGAGAAGGAAAATACTCAATGTCCATTGAAAATCAGGTATAGGACAGCTATTTCTCTCTCTCTTCCATTCCTAAGAAATGAGAAACACAAAAGACTCACAAGCATGCACTGACAGAAAAAAAAAAATTAAACATGCACCAGTATCTTTTACTTACTACTGTATTTTCCTGAGATGTTGAGGCAAATGGCAGAACATGAAACAGTTTATGGGGCTGCTGGAGATTGGCCCTTCATTTTTAAAACAATTTGTTCCAGGTCCATACCTTGCCTGAAGGCCAGGGAGTGGTAGAGAGTCATTTTCTTGAAGGTGGCCAGCTTCTCTAATGCACCAACTTCTCCAGCTCTTCATCGGTTTCAAATGAGTGATCCAGGAACCACATCCTCTGAAACTCCCAAGGTTTCTACTACGGCTGGAAATGTTTGTCTCAAGAATTTTAACTGATGTAAAACAATTTACCCAGTGAGAAGGCCCAAAGATCCCAGGAACTGCCTCGGCTAGCAAACGCTCGTCTTTCTTTCCAAGCAGAGAGACGTGGCGGCCTAGGGGAACACTAGTTTAACATATAAACTCCTTTGTATGACCTTATGGATGAGGGTGGTAGGAGGTTATGGGAAATATGTCATCATAAAATGAATAATAATAGTAGCTAGCATTTAGATAGTACTTTGGGGTTTGTAAAATGCATTTTATCATATTTTATCCAGTTGAAGAACCACTGAGGAAAAAAATGAAAAATGAATTGCAAATAGTTTGACATGAGACCAATTTCGGGACTCATGGACATTTCAGGAACATTCAAAGATGAAATTGGAGGGACAACAAAATAGATAAAAAAGAGAGGGTTGGGCAATATTTCTACCAAAGGTGATTTTTTTTTTAACGATGAGGATGGTGCCACTATACTTAAACTCTAATATCTTATTCTGTAACGTAATAATGAAGTGAAAAGGCAGTAACAAAAAAAAGACGAGAAGAAAAACAGGACCAGACAAGATTTATAAAGGGAAAAGTCTATGTTCGAGGTAACATGATATTGGGAGTCACTGAGGGATCAGTGTTCAAGATATCTGAAAGAGAAGAGGATATGAAATGCTTAAAAAAGTCAAGAATCGCATTACTGCTAAAAAAAAAAAAAGACAATGTTGACACCTGATCAGTGTCTCATTTCTTCAGTATTTGTGTGAACTATCTATAGATGTACCAAGGATATCTTTGATGAAAATATTATAAGGGAAGAGGCAGACTTTAGCAAGTAATAGTAAATGGCAGAATATGGTTTTTATAGTCTCAGAACTGACTGAATGACCCTAATGTTTCTTGTTCATTGACTAAAAGAATATTTGACTCAACAGAATAAAATTCAGCCTTCAAGACTCTGTTCTAGTAAGGCGACTTCCAGGCATGTGTTAAGATTGTCTAAGATTTTTTGGTAGATTAAAGAAAGTTTGATGATTTTTTGATTATTAATATAAAGTGGGTACCTAGGTGGCACAATGGCCAGAGTAACAGGCCTGGAGTCAGGAAGACTCATCTTCCTTAAACACTTACTAGCTGTGTGACCCTGGGCAAGTCACTTACCTTGTTTACCTCAGTTTCCCCATATGTAAAATGAGCCGGAGAAGGAGATGGTAAACCCTACTAGTATCTTTGTCTAGAAAATCCTAAATGGGTTCACGAAGAGTTGGATGTGACTGAAAATAGACTGAACAGCATCGACAACAATGTAAAGTGAGGCATAAAATGGGTAGATATATGCTAACCAAAAATGACGCGGCAGTGACAAACCTTTGTGGATTATATCTGGCAGAATCTAAATGGAAGACAGGTTCCATAGAGATAATGACTTCTCAATGATTCCAATTATGAATGTCATAGCGCTGATCATATCAAGCTCCAAAAGACCCAATACCTCCCAAATTAGATTCACAGTCATTCAATAGAGTTTGATCTACCAATTCCAACTGGAAGAACCAAGTGAGTAAAGAATGCCTCTTGTTCAGACCATGATATGTATATAGACAGATCATTGCACTAACTGTTCACAGAACATAGATTATAGACAGAGACTACAGAAGAACAATAAGCTGGTCCAGGACTGAGTAGGGGGAAGAGAGTAGGCTGGACTGCATTTAGGAGGCTGTGCTATGTCAACCCCAAATTTCATCAAGAAACAAAAAGAAATCCCTTCTATTACAACAAGATCCTTCTGTTGACATGGGTATGGTTGCAAACAATGGATTGACCATAATCTTTGGGGAGTAAAAATATCACCCAAAGAGAAACGGAAAGACATATGTCAGAACAACAAAAACAATCCGTATACAGGAAGTGTCTTGATAGATTTTCAAAAGACATCTGGATAGAAATGGAGGTGGACCTGTCACGTAGGGAGAGTTGGAGATAATGGACAGATAGTTTTATCACCACGTTGGTACCTACCTACAGTTTAGAGACTTTGATAAAGACCAGCAGTATGTCGTGCGGATCCCTGGTGGAAAATTTATGGGAAGGCATGAATACCAATTGCATAGGATGAGTAAGCATCGATGAGCTCCTGTCTATAGTAATAGAAGACATGCTTACATCATTGACATCACGGATCCTAATGGGAAAAAAAGCCCTGTAAGTATTCAGGTTTGTTCCAGTAGTCATGGCTTAGACTGAAAAAGAATGACTAAAGAAATCAGATGGTTAGTTTTAGGAAGCTTGATCGACGACATACTGTGGTTCATTTCTTATAGAGTTACGTATATGCATATAAAGTACACATGTATCTACACATATAAATACACACATGTATATATACACATGTGTATAAAATTTATTAGTGTGAACTCGACAAACAGCAAACATGATAATTTCCAGTTTAAAGAATAACAGGAAAGAAGATTGTATGTGAATTTGCAAATTTTTATTACGTAGTTTATTTTTTGAGATTATATTATACATTTAACATGGCAGTTACAAAACTAATACTGCTAGTCACTCTATGTCACTCTTTTGGTTCCTGTCGTGACTTCCTTTTGGTTATCTCGTAGGCCATCTTCATGGCTGGGCAGTTAACACTTTCCACAATTTATCTGCAGCCTGTTTCTAGCCGTATTTCTCATTTCATTTGTCTGTTTACTCCGTATGCCAACTGGCCATCTCTTGCCTTTGTCTGTTGACACAAGCTACTCCCTAATGACAGGAATGCCTCCTGTTTTCATTTCTTCTGGTAAAATCCTTTTCCTTCAAAACTCAGATAAGCCACTGCCTCCTACAGAGAGCCTTCCACGATCTCTTCCCTGCGAGCGATCAATCTCTTAACAAGTTTTCCCAGAGGACTTTGTCCAGATCTCTCTTTGCCCTCTAATTTGTACTATGCTTAGCTGTCTGTCATATAATCATTTATCCCAAGTAGAATGCCAACTTTTGGAGGGCAGGAGAAATTTCAGCCTTGTTTATGTCTGTCATTGCCCATAGTATTTAGTGTTTGCTGAACTGAGTCAAATGGAAGTCTAGAAGGAAGACAGAACTTGTAAAGTAATTTGCACCTTGACAAGGCTTTCTTAGTTTTCTGGAAAAGGGAGAGTTGAGCATGGTGCCTTTAGCCAGTGCTGGCAGTGTTCCTCAGCTAGCCCTGTTGATATTAAGTTGCAACCATCAGCCCCTGAGCTAATTTCTTCATTTTGCTCAATTTCCCCTTTCTCCACCATTTCAGTCAGGGAGACAGAAAAATGTGAAGTCTGAAAGAGAGGGTTGTATAGGGACAAGCTGGTGAAATGAAAACAAACGGCCGGAGCCTACTATTTAAATTGAGGCCAGATGGGTCAGCACCAATCTAGAACACCTGAGCAGGAGACAAGGGCAATTGGGCTTTGGCTCTCATGGGGGGAGCCAGAATTATTCTTTTTTTTTTTTTAAAGTGTGCTCTTCTGGTGGATGTGTGGGAAACCCTGGGCGAGGAAAGAAGATAGTTTGGGTTCTGGATGATTGCACAGCCGCTGAACCACAGGCCGCCCACAGGCTGCCCACAGGCCCGCTTGGGCCAGAACCACTGTTGTCTTCCTGTTCTGCCAGACTTGCGTTCTGAGAGACTTGATGGGGGATGACGACATCTTTTTCTCACTAGAATATTGCAACCTCATCCTTGCTCTTTTTAAATAATTTCACAGTCTATTCTTTTATTCAAAACATGGCTTCAAAATGCCTGACCATTATTATTTTCAAGTACTGAAATTATATTCTGCAGAAATGATCACATTTTAACTATATATGCAATTCCATTATATTATTTTTAGCTAGCCTAAATATAAGCAGTCTTTTATATTTAGCTAGCCTAAAATTAAAATCAGTCTTCTATTCCGAGGGCATACAAATACTGGAGGGAAGTCCCTAAAATGTTTTAGCAATTGTAATGTTTGAAATATTCTTCTGAATAATTCGTTGATGTTTTACCATCATACCTATCAAAAGAGGCATTTTATTCATACTTAGTTATTTTAAGATTTTCACTAGATCATTTAAGGTCTTCATGTGTTCATAGAACCCTTGTTCCACAACCCCCTCAAACTGTAGCCAGGGATTGTCCCTGGAAGGGAATGGGTGATGTTTCTTTGTTTATGCAATTCAGCCCCATTGTTCTGTGTTTGGATTCTGGTTTTACCCTGTCTGTGTAATTATCATTTTGATGAAAACCTTTATAGTGCTAAATTTTATAGTCTAGATGTGGTGTAGAATAAAAGATTCCTTAAAAGAGCAAAACCCCAAGACTTATTTAAGTCTTGTTTATTGGCACAGAGGAAAAAAAATCTTTCTTTGAATCTGTTTTTTTTTTTAAGTTCTTTCCCATTGTTTCCAGCTTTCCTTCTTCTTTCTTAAAGTTCTCAGGGACTTTGAATTTATTATGGATTCTGCTCATAAGTACAGATGAATTACATGCCAGTTAATACCACATTAATTCATCATGAGTAATAGCACCTATGTATAGCTTCCAATGAATTAGTAATGATGGGCTGTTTGCTTTATAGTGTCAAGGGAACATTTCACGGAAAAAGGCACTACCCATAAGAGAAATATTAATTATGTTCTGTCTGGATAATAGCTGGTCAGGAAGAAAATATGTTTGTTTAGGAAGACACATCGGTGTTGATGTTTGCACAGGGAGAGATATTTTTTGAAACATTTATGGGCATTTTAATTTATAAAATGAGAAAAGAATTTCTTTTTTCATGAACAAGGAAACCAAAAATGGCATCAGAGAGAGGTGGGGAGGGTAGATGGGCAGAGAAAGAGGTACCTTACTAGTTCACTGGCTTACATTCACAGCTGGCATGGCTTCCTGGAGTGACTACTTAGGAGCTTGAATTGAAATGATTCTACTGCCTGCTGATCTATTCTAAATTTATAGCTAATTCACCAGCATAAAACTTGAGTGATTCTTCACATTTCTTTTACCAAGAAAATTATATACATGTATATACTATGCATATAAACACATATATGTATATGTGTACTGTACCAGTTAGCAGAGATGTCTTGGGTGTCATGGAAAGCAGCTGGTATAGTGGATAGAAAACTACCCACAGAATGAGGAAAATATGTGTTCAAATACCACCTCTATCAAGTATTGATGGAAGACTTGTGCTAAATCGTTTCACCTCTCAATGCCCAGACAACTTATGTCTGTAAATGACAGAGGAAGTGACATCTGCATTGGTAGAGGAAGTTTCCTTCACCAATGAAATCACAGGTCCATTCTAGTATATGTGGGTGGGCTGCCAGGATCTACTGGTACTGGCCTAACCATTAATGGCAGAAGTGGAAAAACAGTCAAAGGGCAACGAGGAAATTGTGGTGGAGCTGAGAGGCCCAGAAGGGCTTTGGTGTCTTACCCTCACTCTCCTCTCTTTATATGGTGAATGTCACGTATGAGGTTCATTTATACCTGACACTGCTGCCAAGCAAACATTCTACCTCCTGGAGTTGTTGTGGGGATCTAGTGAGATGACACACGTGAAGAGCCTTTCAAACTTTAATGGAGTATTCTGGTGCTGGGTGTTATTGTTGTTGCATTTAAAGCCTAGCTGAAGGAGAGACCTCTCTCAATTACCATACGCCTCCAAAGGCTTTGGCACAAGGGCTTCATTAAGATAACAAGACTTTTCGGAAGGGGTGGAGCAATGATTTCTCCTGGAAAGGGGGGTGGGTTCGTGCTGTGTGAGTACTGTACTGTGAGGGTCTTCCCCAGAACTATGTTCTCTTTAGTTCTTTGACTCAGGTCTTTGCTTGGGTACGGTACTGCTACACAGACATTGAGATTCCTCTGGGTGGGGGGTTCGAAGAGTCGTCAAAGGCATGATGTCAGCTTCTCTCGTGACTGATAGAAAGACGTTAGGAGGGGAGAGTCTGGCTCCCAATTCCTTGTTTGCAGATTGGGAAACTGAGGACCAGAACACTATAGAGAAGACAGCTTACTTAGACCCCACACTATGGGTAATGGAGCCAGGAATGGGACTTCGTCCTCTTGATACCTAATCCAGTGAAGGAGGAGTAGAAACAGGGGTTAGTTGGGAAGTGGCTTTTTTAAAGCCTATGTTTATGGCATCTTTGATGCCATTTTCACAGACAGGGGAGGAATCAGGAAGTCTGGAGCTCAGATTCTCTAGAATCTCAGGGAATTTGTGGTTACCTACACTTTTCCTTGCCTCCCTCCCACTTCCAATATAACAAGAATTATATTTTAAAACAACTGATTGATTGATTCACATATATATATATACACACGTGTGTATGTATTTATATATGTAAATATGCTTGTATATGCATATAGGTGTATGTGTACACGTATAGGTGTATATGTAGACATAGAGATGTATATTGTATGTATGTACATAAGCATACAAACACACATACACACATATACATATGCATATACATACATACACACAAACATAAATTTTCCCCCTCTTCAGGAGATTTTGCTAGCGTGACTTCAGGGCATTTCCTAGCATTAATTTTCTTTTAAAGTCAACTGCACTGCATAACCTTCCCACATCTGGCATACTGCCCCATCAACAATAACAATTCATCTTTAAAACATAAACTTGTGAGTAGGAGCTGAAAGTACTGAGCAGATTCGAGGCAAACAGACCAAGGTGACTAAAAGGATGGGGTACAAAGCCAAAACCTAAAAATACTTTATTTTAGATCCCAGGTGAAAAATGCACACGCTAATTTAAAATGGAAGTGGAGACTGAGAGATTGAGCGAGGATAGAATAGGAACATATCATTTAGTCTGACTGGCCTGGAGTAGGAGTGGGAGGATTTAGGTAAAATAGAAGTGAAGGAATCATATAGATTATTTTCTTTGAAAATGTTATTTGTGCTTTTTTTTCTTATATCATAGACATTTTCTGATATACTTCCCCCTCATAGAGTTTTCCCTTGAAGGCAAGAGAAGCAATTATGAAAAACTAGCTGACAATGACTGCCTAACAGTGTATACGGCATTCTGAACCTGTATTTCACCGCCTCTTTACCAAGAGGAGATGTTTTGTTCGATTTTGTTTTGCTTTTCCTCATCTGTCCTCTGGAAAGAAGATTGGTCACTGCAACTCATTTGAGTTGGGTGCCATTTAGAGTTGTTTTCATTTACATTATAATTGTAATTATATATATATGTATTTGACACATTCATACATATATACAAATATATGTGTATTGCTCAAAATGTGAGAATGTCCCAACTCACTTTTTGTATGAGTTCTAGCTGTGAGACTTTTATACACTTTACAAATCTTTGCTCTCTCTTTTGCCATGTATTTTTCAGTATTTTCCTCTATGCCCACTTTTACACAGACTTAATTTTAGTGTTAAAGCATTTGGAGGGTCTTATAGATTTCTTTATATTCTTTTTCTGCCCTCCCTCTTTATTCTCTGAAGCATGTTGTTGCTTAAGTTGCAATCATTTGTATGTTGAGACATGTCTCATAATCTGATGTTTCTTGTTGCCTTTGTGGATGCATGACAAAACCAACTCTGTCAGTTCCATTTTTTTTCTCTCCAAAGAGGATCTCTGAGTCTTCCATTTAACTGTAACATCTTTTGGTTTTCTGCTTCCATTTACAGCAAGAATGTCAAGACTGTTTTAGCCGAATGCTCCTGAGAATATGTACACTCAGTTGCTGGACAAAGATCTTACATTTAGAGTAAAAAGAGGTAATATTTAGAGAGAATTAAAAGCTATGGGATTCTTGACACTCTCTGTCCCTTTCCCGCTGTTTTGCCACCATCACTGCAGAAGTAAAGAGGACCATGCAAGGATGAGTTCTAGTTTGTGTTTTTCCTTATTTCGTGAGTGGTTGTGGTCAAAGAATTCATCACATGGTGGCCAATCTCTTGATGATGAGCCTTTCCCTACATCACTAGGTTGGTCCTCAGAAAGCAGACACAAATAGAATGCTCAGATTAACAAAACAATAGATAATTCACATGAATTTCAGAAAGGGAAATTGAACAAGTCACAACTCTAAAATACACGAAGGGAATCAATTAAATGACATGCAATTGTCAAAATATTTTTAAAAACAAATTTGTACACCTTAGATTAAGAACCCTTGAGACAGAATGTCTGGGGTCTTCTATTTCTATTTTTTTGCAAAGAATTTATATCATACAAGAATTAATTATTCTTTGAATGATTCACTTGTAAATCCATCTGGGCCATTGTTGTGGTTTTTCATTTTTAGGGTTCATTTGTGGCTTATTAAACTTCTCTTTCTGAAATTCACTTTTGTGAATTACCTATTTTTCTGTTATTCTGGATAGTTTATCTATATCTACTTTCTTGAGGATCCAACGTCCAGGCCTGGAGTCAAGAAGTGGGGAAAAGCTCATCACCAATAGAATGGCCACCACATCATGAATCCTTTGTCATGACCATCCATGAAACAAGGTGAAAACACAAGCTAGTCTTCAATCTTGCGTAGGGCATTTACTTTTGCAGTGATAGTGGTAGAACAGTGGGAAAGGGGCAAAGGGTACCAGGAACCCCATTGTGTTTAGGCTTTCTATAAACATTAACTGTCTGTACTCCAAATGTGTGATCCTTCTCTAGCAACTGAATAGACAGGAGAATTCAATCAAATTAATCTTAACATTCTTGCTATAAATGAAACTAGAGGACCTAAAGATGTTACAGTTAATTGGAAGACTTGGAGATCCTTTTCGAAGAAGGAAAAAAATGGAGCTGGCAGAGGTGGTTTTGGCATGCACTGACAAAGGCAACAAGAAACATCATTTTATGGGATATGTGGTCATCTTTCCTTGCATTTTCTATGAAGACAACAGCCCAGATGGATTCATAAGCAAAATCTATTAATCATTCAAAGAGTAATTAACTCTTATATGATATATATTGTTTGCAGAAATAGAGATAGAAGACATCAGACCTCTCCTAGTTCCGTGGTTCTTAATTCCCGGTGCACACACTTGTTTTTTCAAAAAATATTTCGACAATTATACTTCATATATTTGGATGGCTAGGTAGCTCAGTGGATAGAGTGCCAGGCCTGGAGTCAAGAAGACTCACCTTCCTGAGTTCAAATCTGGCCTCAGATAATTACTAATTGTGTGACCCTGGGAAAGTCACTTAATTCTATTTGCCTCAATTTCCTCATCTGTAAGATGAGCTGAAGAAGCTCAAACCACTCCAGTACCTCTGCCAAGAAAGCCTCAAATGGGATCACAAAAAGTTAGACGCAGCTGGACAACAACTTAATATAATTGGTTTCTTTTGTTATCCTTTGTATTTTCTTATACAGTTAAAAACATGATTTTGAGAGGGGTTTCATAAGCTTTACCAGATGGTCAAAGGGGTCGGTACAAAAAAGGTTAACAGCCCATATCTATCTCCACGTCAGAAAAGAAAATGCAGAGAAATAAAACTATTAGCCAATGTCGTCTATAATGAATTCCGATGCACAAATACTGAATAAAATATTAGCAAAGATGACATCTAATATATTCCAAAGATTATTCCCTATGAGAATATAGGATTTATATGAAGAATGTTGGGACAGTGTAACATTAAGAAAACCATAAACATAATAGATTACATTTATATCCAAGGCAGACACACTGTTTCTCTGGGACCTCTATCCAACCACCAAAATAATCTTCCTCAGGCACAGGTCTGATCATATTATTCCCTTGCCCACAAAATTTCATTTGTTCCTCATTTCCTCTAGGATAAAATATAGACTCTTTAGCCTTGCGTTTAAGACTCTTTACAATCTGGTGCCCACCTCCCTTTCTAGTCTTATTTCACATTATTCAATTTCTTGAACTCTAAGTTCCAGACAAACTGGACTGCTAACTGGTCTCTAAATTGAACATCCCATCAATTGCATACTTTCATAAAAGATATGCCTCTGGAATGTGTGCCTTATCTTGCTCTCCCAGAATCCTTTTCTTTCTTCAAGGCTCTACTGAGATGCTGGCTCTTCTGTGAAGCGTACCTGATTCCCCTTGTTGTTGGTGTTCTCTCTGCCTTCCAATTTGTTGTTATTGTATAATTGTTTTAGTTGTGTCTGATTCTCAGTGATCCCATTTGAGGTTTCCTTGGCAAAGATACTAGAGTGATTTATCATTTCCTTTTCCAGCTTATTTTACAGATGAGGAAACTGAGGCAAACAGTTAAGTGATTTGCCCAGAGTCACATAGCTAATAAGTGTCTGAAGCCAGATTTGAACTCAGATCCTCCTGCCTCTTGGCCTGGCACTCTATACACTGCACCACCTAGCTGCCCATTCCTTTATTTAGAAACCTTAAACTATTCCCTCTTGCCTCTAAACTCCTTCATAAACAACCTCCCTATTACAATTTATCTCACACTGCTTCTCGCATACTTTATGCTCCAGTCAAACTATACTTCCCATTTCTGGACCATTCCTTATCCTCTCCAGATTACCTAGAATTCTGTTTCTTTTGTTTGAAATACTTTCCTTCTTTACTTCTTCCTAATGAATTAATATACATTCTTTAAGGCACACATCCAAAGCCACCTTCTATATATAAAGTTTTCCCTGATTTCCCCTTCCTTTATCCTACCTTCCTGTAATAGAATGTGGTCTTTTCCTCCTTTGAACCACCTATAACAATGAACATTTTAATGGTACTTATCACAGAGTAATTTGTGTTACTTCTAAGTACCTCTACTAGATTTTAAAGTTCTCGAAAAGCAGGATCTTAAAGTATGTGGCTTAACTCACCTCTAGGCAGCTAGGTGGACAGTGTTCCAGACTTGGGGCCAGGAGTCCCAAGCTCAAAGTCCAACCCCCATGCTAACAAACTATGTAACCCTAGCCAATTAACCTCTCTCCACACTCAGTTTCTTTATGCTGTGATAGTCAAATGAGATAACATGCAAATTATACTTTGTAAACCATAACTGCTCTATGAATGCTGGCTATCATTCTTTTTCATTATTATATATCCTGCAGAACTTATTGTGGTCCTTGTACACAGCAATCATTCAACAAACATTTGTTGCATTGGATTGAATGCCCTCCTAACTGTGGCTCTGCCTACATGGACATCATTAATACAGGAAATGCCTTTCTAAGGATAGGGCTGAGAAATCTGTTGATAAGATAAATGATAGGCTTACCCTCTCTTGGTTTACTGACAGAAATCTTTCTCAGACATCAATAAATACTAAGTACTTAGATATCCCAGGATTGACCTGAAAGAATATTTTCTTATGATGCTCTGTCTCCTATCACCAATTTAGTTCTAATAGCAAGGTGGGCATTCAGTTATATTTATCTATATCTATGTACATAGACATATTCATATATAGATAGATATAGATGTGTATATATGTATACTTCTTATCTGCCTTAAGTTTTATTGGAAAAATTGGCATGGGTTATAACAAGCTCAGCAGCATGTTACAGACATTCTACTGTATTATCAGATGTGATAGAAATTATTTTAAGAGAGGCAGTTTTCGTGTGTTGAAAGATTGTATTGGTAGATTTATTTTGAGGTTCTTTTCAAGTGCGATACTAAAATTTCATTTCATTTCTTGCAAGTGTAATACTCAATAATAAATATAGCAGAAAAAAGTTGCCTTCCATTAAGCTTCCTTTAGGGCTAAGCAGTTTGACAAAATAGACCTAATTATAGAGGAAGGGGTATACTTTTTTGCATTAAAAAGAATGTTATTATTTTGTACCTTGCAATCTGGGCAGGTGATTTAGAGCTACTTAAAGAGTCCTTAAATCATCTCCTACCCCAATTTTTTCCCCTCAAGCTGATACATACCCACAATTATCATTTATAAGATGATCATGGAAAATAAAAGAAGAAAATAAACAATTCAAGAAGCCTCTCACTATCTGTAGGCAGGGGTTTTCCAGAAGAGTGAGAAATATCATCATTTATTGTCTTTTCAGTATGTCACACAGACTTAGTTAATCCCATGCTTGGCTGATTGTCTGAGCAGTTAAAAAGATGAGTGTCACACAAACCACATGAAAGCAGAAAGCTTATAGAATCCATGGAGCATGACTTAGTTAACTTGAATTTTATTTATATATTTTTAATGTGAATGACAACGGACTTTGTGAGCTGATTTAGACTTTCTAGGTCTGATGCGACAAGAGTTTAATAACCATGCAGAGTGAGTTAGAAAAATGAAATTTCTCAGTACAGTAAATAAAATGAGGAGTGTATAAACCAGACTGAAGTCTGTGGTCTGGAAAATCAACGACGACTAAAAATAGGAAGATTAGAGGGGGCCTTCAGCCATGATGCCATCTAAAGGTAGGTTTTCAGGATCGTCCAAAACAGAATCAAGCCTGAGACATAGTTTTAAAAAAGTTTTAACTCTTGCATGTTCTTGATATTCCCTTGGTTGTGGAGGCTGGAAGTATTTGGTCTTTTTCCACCTCAATTCCTCAACCAAAGTCATATTCTAAGGATATGGCTTTAACCTAGACTCTTAAAGGTTATACCAGTGGAACCCAAACTCTGTCAGGAAGATTTTTGAGTGTTATGAACTGTGTATCTGTTATGTGAGGACCAGCCTGAAAAAGTACGAGGGTGATGATGATGGCTACTATAGGTGATGAATTATTTTGATCAAAGCAATTAAAAAATTATTTCTGCTAAGGCATGGGGTGGCCGCATCTCTGCTGGTGGAAAGAGTGCCCAACAATGACGTCATGGATTTTGTGAAATATCAAAGAAGCTCAAGTTATTCAAATTTTTTCTCTCAAATTTCAAAAATTTCTGCTTTGCATTCAAGGCCCCCAGAATTAGGCACTATACTGCTACTCGACCAACTAAACTCTTCTCTGATTCCAACAGGCACTGTGTTCTCATGCCTTTAACCTTGGCTCATACTCGTCCTATGTTAGGATTCCCTCCTTCCTCCTCTTTGCTTACTGAATTCTTACCCATGTTTAAAACTCAATTCAAAGGCTATCTCCTCCAGGAAGATTTCTCTTATTCTCTTTGTTGGTAATAACCTTGTCCCCCCAGACCTCAGTAGTACATTGTCTTTCTAGACTTCTGCATGGGATAGAGCAGAGGTGTTGGACGAACAGCCCGGGGGCTACATACAGCATCTGTGGTCAGATTAAATATGGGAAATGCTTAACAAAATAAATAAAATACAATAAAACATAAATAACATTACATTTTAAGAATAAGTGAACATGAAGTCCACAAGGATCCTTATATGAAGTTTGTTGTTGTTATGGCTTAGCCATTTTCAGTCATGTCTGACTCTTTGTGACCCCTTCTTTGGGATTTTTTTTTGGCAAAGATACAGGAGTAGTTTGCCAGCACATTTTATAGATGACAAAACTGAGGCAAACAGGGTTAAGTGACTTGCCTAGGGTCATGCAGTGTCTGAGGCCAGATTGGAACTTAGGTCTTCCTGACTCCAGGCCCAGCCCTCTATCTAGTATACCACCTAGCTATCCTTTATAGGTGATTCACTAGCTCCTATTTCTTCTTCAGTTTGACACCATTGGGCATAGTAGGTACTTAAGAATCAGGATGGCTTGAATCAAAAGTCTGCCTCAGAAAATTACTAACTGTGTGACCCTAGGTGAATCACCTAACCTCTTAGTCTCTGTTTCCTAAACTGTAAAATGTGGATAATAATAGCACCTCTCTTGATTTGAGGATCAAATGAGGCTGCATATGTGAAATGCTTTGTAAAGCATAGTGTCCTCTAGTGCAGCCCTCTCTGTTTTTTTTTAATTAGTTAATTTATTTATTTTTAGTTTTCGACATTCACTTCCATAAGTTTTAAATTTTCTCCCCCTCCCTCCCCAAGATGGCCCGCAGTCTGATATAGGCTCTACGTATACATTCCTATTAAACATATTTTCACATTAGTCATGTTGTATAGGAGGATTATAACCAATGGGAGAAACCATGAGAAGGAAAAAGAAAACAAAACGGAAAAGAAAATAGTACGCTTTGATCGATTTGCATTCAGACTCCATAGGTCTTTCTCTGGATGTGGATGGCAATTTGCCAACATGAGTCCCTTGGAACTATTTTCGGAGAGTACCACTGTTTTGTAACTCATAAGCTATTTGAGGGCAGGAGAGGTAGCTTCACGTAGTGAAAAGAGCGCTACATATGGAGTCAGAGGACCAAGGATGAATCTTAGCTCTGACGCTTACTTCTTATGTGACCTTTGGTAATCCAATCACCTAGCCTCAGATTTTGCATCTGTAAAATGGGGGTTGGATGGTGGTGGTGGTATAGATCTCTTAGGATTCCTGGCACCTTCTCATAGCATATAGTTTTGTTGTTCATTCATGTCAGACTCTTCATGACTCTCTTTAGGATTTTTCTTGGCAAAGATACTAGAATGGTTTGCCATTTCCTTCTCCAGCTCATTTTACAGTTGAGGAAACTGAGGCAAACAGGATTAAACGACTTGCCCAGGGTCACACAACTAGTAAGTATGTGGGGATGCATTTGAACTCAGAAAGATGAGTCTTCCTGACTGCAGGCACTCTAACCACCTTGCCCCCTAGCATGTAGTAGGCACTTAATAAATTCTGTTGTTTTTTCTGCCATTAGGAGCAGTAAAGGAAAGGTGATGAAAATAGCAGACTAGGTTTATTTGTCACTGGGCTGCCCAAAGTCCCGTTTTGGGTTGTTTTTGTTTTGTTTTTAAATGATTTTTCTCTAGGTATGGATAGTGGGTGTTTGAAGCTTACATTTATAATACACAAGTTTCATGACTGTGAACACATTTTAAACCCTGAGCTTTGTTCTGCTGAGAGAGCTGAATAAATCAGAGGTTTCAGTTTCTGTGGTAACATGATAAAAGGTACTTGAATGGGTGTGTGTGGGGGGGAGGGGTGGGGTGATATTTGAAAGTTCCTTTGAATAAACAATGAAAGTTTTGTGGAGAGGTAACTGTACTGCAGAATTGTACTTAGAAGGCTTTAGGGACACTTTAATGACCAGGGATGCTGCCTGTGATAGGCTTTGTTTCCTATTCATTAATGAATCCCCAGGCTAGATTTCTTTCTGTCTTTTCGCTAATTCACATTCACAGATGCATAAACATGGTGGCTACCCACTGATTGCTACCTCATGGTCTGCATATAAATGCTGCCTCTTCTCAGGATGGGAGGGGGCACATTTGGGAGGACTGATGTGGAAGGGAGGAAAGAAGAGAATGGTGGTATCACAAAAACACTGAGAATTTAATCTGCTTTAAAACGACAACAGATTTTGACACATACAAACACCCCCAAAATAGTTCTTTTAGCGGAGCAAATCAGGTCTGTGTATGGTTTCTGCATTGGAATGGAACTATTTATCATCTTCATGCCTTCTGCCCCTTTCTTTCTCTATCCAGCCCCCCATATATACAGCTCACCTTGGGTACACACCTAAGCAAATGTTTACTATTTTATATTTTTCCTTAATCCCTGGCTTCTCTCTCCTCTCCTTGCCCCTCTCCTCACCGATGTGTGCAGCATGTGGAATATTTGCAGTTACCTGAACAATATCAAATGCTAAATGAAATTGGGAATATCTACCTTCCCTAGCAATTTAAAGATGGTAGCAGGTTCATCTCATTTGCATTGAAGCAACAGAGTGAAAAGGCATAGGGAGAGATTTTAACAGAATTTTATGTGGCTACGATTTTATCTTATTTTTATCATTCCCTTCACCTCCTTTTTGGGAGGGTGTGTTAGTTTTATTGCTGTCTGATAACCCACAGGAAAGAAATAATGAATGGAAAAAATTCAGGGTCCTTCCTTCTCTCTCCCTTCCTAAACACTCTCCATGTATTTCTGTTACTTAGGTGTTTGCGCAACAAGAAGGCACGATTTCTAGACTAAGGGTAGGATTCTCTTCAGAGAATATGTAATTATTTATTAATCTGATTACCTCTGTACAGCGGGTCTCATGGCTATCCAGGGCACAGTAGGAACATTTGTTATACTCTGGTTTTGTAGGAGACAAGGTTGTTTTCAAATTGATAGGCAGTCTCCGTTGAAAAGAGAGTTTCTTTGTAGTTAGATGTGGAAATTGCTATGATTCCCTAGTAAAATTGGGAATCTGTATCTCACATTCATTATGGCAGACTGCTACTTTTAAATGCATTTAAAGCACTGTTTTTTTTCTGAGTCCTAGTCACCCTAGTTCATAAAAGAACTGAAAGGCCAATTAGTTTATTCTCTTTAAAATACATCAGTGCTTTTAAATTAGGGATTGGTTTTGAAAGCAACTTCAAAAATAGCTGCATGCCAGCCATCTTGTTTATGTAGCTACATTTTAAACAGGCCTTTAACACGTTAATTTTTAAGGCAATTTTAGTCAATTTTAAGTCAAGTTAGATAAGCTTTCTAACTTGTCCTTTTTGTCACCAAACAAGTCCTGTGTTCCCAATATATTTACATGCAGTTCAACAGATCAAACAGCAAATATTTATTAAGCACCTACTATGTGTTAGGTACTATGTTAGGCTTGTACCTACTATTGGTGCTATAATGTACGAAAAATGAAACAATCCCGGCTTTTGAGGACCTTACATTCTAATGAAGAAGACAAGTCTCTATATCTAAATATACATGCATGTATACGTATGCACACAAACATATACATATATTATAGTCTGCATGTTGAAGTTCTTAAATTGCTATGGAAAAACATGTGGAGGTAGATATGCCCAATTTCATTTAGATGTTTGATGCTGCTCAGGTACTGCAAATATTCTGCATGCTACAGACATAAGTGAGAAGTGGAGTAGGGAGGGGATATGCACATACACAATATACATATGTGTATCACACATGTATATTTTTTGTACTCATATATATACATATATTATCCATTATACATGCAAATATACACATACTACATATTAGTTGTCATACATATGTATATACATATATAAAGTAAATAAGTTCAAATATATACAAAGAAGTTCAATACAAGAGTAGGAAGGTCATTGGGTAAAGAATTATGAGTCTTCTGTTGAAGAGATTATGGGGTAGTGGATAGATCCCTAGATTTGGAATCAGAAGGTCTGGCTTTGGCTTCTGCTTCTGCCATATTGGTAGTGAAGTGACCTGGGTAATTCATTCAACCTATTCAAGTGTCAGAATAATATGTATGTAGCTTCTCACAGCCACTTCCTGGTTCCTAGAACTTGTTAGGATTCACCATCTATTTAGCAACTGATCAAAAGCTTTCATTTTCCTTTGAATCTCTCCCCACGAACCAGAATTAAAAATGACACATCAATGCAAGATGGCATTTACTTAAAATAGAATGCAAGTTATATAACCACAATTTGAATCAACCAAATAATACTCTTTAATCTATCAATAAACATTAACCCCCCACTATATGTTGGATACAGATTCTGTTGATACAAAATGGTAAATTTGATAGAAATAGCGAAGTTTAAAATAGGAGAAAGATATTGAGCTTAGTTTTGGATATGTTGAGATTGCTATATCTCTGGGACATCAAGTTTGAAATGTCCAATGGGCAGTTGGAATACAGCTCAGGGAAGAGGCTGGGGCTGGGTGCAGAGAAAGTCACTGGCACGCCAGAAGAGCATAGTGCCACTAAAACTCAGAGGAGAGTGTATCCAGAAGGAGAAGATGATTAACCATGTCATATGTTGTAGATAGAGAATGAGAAGGATCAGAAGAAGACCTTCAGATCTGGGAATTAAGACATCACCCTCGGCAGAGCTAAAATGTGAACCTAGACTCTCTGACTGCAGATACAAACACTTTTTCCACTATGTCATTTGTCATCTTATAATTGAGCTAGGTATGGTATTGGAGTGGGAAAACGTGGGCAGAGTGGCATAAGTCAGACTTTGCTTTTCATTTTAAAATTTTTATTTGAGCAAATGAATTCTTGACTCTTTTATTGTTGGTAGAGGACATAAATATTCCAGTTTAGAGTTAGACTCAACTGGCACCCAAGATTTTCATTAACTTTGAACCTGGAAACAGAAGCCGAGAAAAGGATTTTTTTTCTGAAGAATTTTCTTAGGACATGCTTTGTGCATGAGTCTTTCACTTCTCCCTCTCTATTCCCCCCACCTCTGCCACCCCCATCTCTGTCTTTTTTGTATTCATTGTCTGTTCTGCAATGCTAAATTTTTAACTTCAGGAATCATCACTGTTACCTTGAGTTATGCGGCATCCAGCATAGTACCACCCACAGGTGGGCACTTAATACTTTTTTTTTATACTTCACAGCACTTCTGGAGAAATCGCTAAGCAGAAGAAAGGACACTGAAGCCATACAGAAGGCCAAAATTCTTTATGCTTCTTGCATGAATGAGAGTGAGTATCATGGTTTAGTTTCAAAAATCCAATGAATATTTACAAGTCATAGTTTTTGGAATTCTGTGCATCTTGAAAGGTGCCATTTAAGTTTAAAGCTATTGCCAACTATCAAAAATTAAATTTGGAAAGAATCTACCACAGCCAATATCAGGTTGTAGGGGTGATGGAGAGAATATTTAGTATTATGGAAACTAGATTCTAAGAGAACTAAAATATTCTTTGGGTATAAATTAGGATATTAGAAATTCAGCTGGGGGTGGAGCCAAGATGATAGAGTAGAGGCAGGAGCTCACCTGAACTCACCCAAATTCCCCTCCAAACAACTTTGAAATAATGCCTCAAATTGAATTCTGGAGTGAAAGAAGCAATACAAAATTAGGGTGAAACAATTTTCTAGCCCAAGATAACTTAGGAGATTGTCAGGAAACATCTGTCACATCAGAGTGGTGGTCAGGCCCTGAGCACATCATAGGCCATGCATGGCAATACTAGCAGTAGGCCTTGGAGATCGTTTTATCAGTGACAGCAATAGCTTCAGGAGCTCTCAGCCCACTGTAACTGTAAGGAGGTCAGACAACTGGTCAGAAAGACATTACAGGGGACCTGTATTGGGTGCTGGGTTCAGGACCCTATTGCATTACTCTATCAGTAAGGCAACAAACACAACATCACCGATAATTGTGAATATGCCTATGTGGTTCTGTATCAGAAAGTATGAGAGACTCTCCGTAGAGAAGGTAGAAGAAGTAAAACATTTAATCAGACACCAGATGATCAGATCCCATAACCAGTGAGCCCACTTTATCATAACAGCAAGGAACATAAAACACAATATCACAGCAGGGATCCTGGTCATCCCAAAACCTCTCCTACCCCCTGCTGGGGTCTTTCCCAAAACAAACTCACAGTATGACTATCACAAGTTGACTTTCTTTACCTCATTTCTAACTATCATGACCACCATTAACAGCCATAACAGCTCTCTCAGCATTCTCCATTACACAACTTCCTTTTCCTCTCAGCAAGTTCCTCGTACCACATGTGACTTAGGCTTCCTATGATGCAAGCAGGTCACATGGCCTATTAATGGGTGGGAAAGATCTTCAAATCTAACTTGGTATTATAATTACCCACACACAATTGTGGGTGCTAGTCCTAGGGTTAAGAGAAGCATTAGTGCTTCTTGCCTCAAGAGAATAAGGGCCCTGGTCACAATTCCAGGCCAAAGAACAATGCCTGTGGTTGGCTCACAAGGGAGCAGGGACCCTGGTTTCAGTTCTAATGCAAAAAGGAACACTAGTGCTTGTGGCTGCAGGAGAGCAAAGTCTATTCCTAGATAAAGACAGGCCAGGAAAGCAGTGACCATACCTCTCTCTAGATTATATCACCTTGGAAACACCAAAACTTACAGACCCTCAGAACTAGCTTTGAAAAAAGTAGCACAAAAAACCTGAAGCTTGGGACAGTGCCCCCTCCACCCAGGAGCAGACCCCAACTTGAACATAAAGTTAAAAGTCAAGGAACAGGCTGGAAAAATGATCAAAAAAAACCAAAACTAAAACTTGATCATAAAAAGTTACTATGGTGATAGGGAAGATCAAGACCACAAACTCAGAAAAAGACAATGATGTCCAAAAAATGTTAATTAGAAACAAGCTCAAGAGGAATTCCTTAAAGTGCTCAAAAAGGATTTCAAAAACCAAATACAAGAGGCAGAGGAAAAAATTGGAAAAATAAATGAGAGCGATGCAAGAAAATTGTAAGAAGAGAGACAACAGCTTGATAAAAAGCAAAAAAAAAATTGTTGAAGAAAATAACACCTTAAAAACCAGACTTGACCAATAGTAAAAGAGTTACAAAAATCCACTGCAGAGAACTCTTTAAAAAGCAGAATTGGCCAAATGGAAAAAGAGAGAAAAAAGTTCACTGAAGAAAACAAGTTATTAAAAATTGGAATTGGGCAAGTGGAAGCTAATGTCTCCATGAGACATCAAGAAACAAACAAAATCAAAAGAGGAAAAAAATAGAAGAAAATGTGAAACAACTGATCTGGAAAATGGATTCAGGACAGATGACTTAAATGTTATTGGACTACCTGAAAGCCATGATTAAAAAAAGGAGCCTACACATCATCTTTCTATACATTATGAAGACAAACTGCCTTGATATCCTAGAACCAGAGGATAAAATAGAAATTGAAAGAATCTACTGGTCACCTCCTGAAAAAATCCCCAAATGAAAACTCCCAGGAATATTATAGCCAAATTCCAGAGCTCCCAGGTCAAGGAGAAAATATTTCAAGCAATCAGAAAAAAAAACCAAAACAATTCAAATATTGTAGAGCCACAGTTGGGATAACATAAGATTTAGTAGCTTCTACATTAAAGAATCAGAGAGTTTAAAATATGATATTCTGGAAGGTAAAGGAGCCAGGATTACAACCAAGAATCACCTTCCCAACAAAACTGAGTATAATCCTTCAGGGGAAAAATAGATATTCAATGTAATAAAAGACTTTCAAACATTCCTGATGAAAAGGACAGAGCTGAATAGAAAATTTGACTTTCAAATAAAAGACTCAAGAGAAGCATAAAAAGCTAAACAAGAAAGACAAATCATAAGGCATTCAAAAGGGCTAAACTACTTACATTCCCATGTGGGATGATGATACTTGTAACTCTTAAGAAATTTCTCATTATTAGGGCAGTTAAAAGGAGTATACATAGACAGAAGGCATGGATGCAAGTTGACTATAATGAGATGATTAAAAAAAATTAGTGAGTTAGAGAGATGGGTTCACTGGGAGAAGGAGGAAGGGAAAGGTAGAATGGGGGAAATTATCTCATAAAAAAAGAGGCATAAAATGAAGATCTTTTAGAGTGGAGAGGAAGATAGGGGTGGTGGTGACAGACAATGCTTGAACCTTACTCTCATTAGAATTGGCTCAAAAGAGGGAATAATATACACAATCCATTGGGTACAGAAATCTGTCTTACCCTATAAGGAAGTAGGAAAAGGAGGGGATGGGAGGTTACTAAAAGTAGTGTGGATGGATTAAAGGAGGCAGTTATCAGAAATAAAACAGACATTCGAGGAGGAGCAGGACAAAAAGACAGAGAGAAGGATAAACAGAGAATAAATAGAATGGAGGGAAATACAAAGTAATCATAACTGTGAATGTTAATGGGATGAACTCACCCATAAAATGGAAATGGATAGCAGAATGGATTAAAAACCAGAATCCACTAATATGTTGTTTACAAGAAACCCACTTGAAATACACACACACACACACATACACACACGTAAATGACTGGAAAAGAATATTATACTTTAGCCAACGTAAAAACAAACAAACAAAAACACAATAAAAAAAAACAGGGGTAGCAATCGATCTCAGATTAAGCAAGAGCAAAATCAGATCTAATTAAAGAGATAAGCAGGGAAACTACATTTTGCTAAAACTTACCATAGACAATGAAGTAATATCAATACTAAATATATATGCATCAAACTGCATAGCATCCAGATTTTTAAAGGAAAAGTTAAATGAGTTACAGCAGGAAATAGATAGTAAAACTATACTCGTGGGGGACCCCAACTTTCCCCTCTCAGAACTGGGTCAACCTAACCATAAAATAAACAAGAAATAATGTAAGGAGATTAATAAAATTAAAAAAAACTATATATGACAGACCTTTTGAGAAAATTGAATGAAAAGAGAAAGGAGTATACCTTTTTTTTCAGATGTACATGGAACCTTTACAAAAATTGATGATAGATTAGGGCACAAAATCCTCACAACCAAATGCAGAAAAGCAGAATTATTAAATGCATCTTTTAAAAACTATAATACAATAAAATGACATTAATAAAAGGCTGTAGAAATAAAGATTAAAAAATTAATTGGAAACTAAATAATCTAATTCTAAAGAATGAGTGGGTCAAAGAACAAATCATGGAAAAAACCAATAATTTCATTAAAGAGAATGACAACAACATACTAAAATTTATGGGATGCAGCCAAAGTAGTACTTAGGGGAAAGTTTATATCTCTAAATGTTTATATCTCTACATCTAACAGTTTATATCTCTAAATCAATAATATAGAGAAAGAGCAGATCAATGAATTGGACATGCAACTGAAAAGCTAAAAAAAAACCCAAAAACAAAAACAAATTTAAAATCCCCAATTAAACACCAAGTTGGAAATCCTGAAAATCAAAAGAGAGGTGAATAAAATGGAAAGTAAGAAAACCATTGAACAAATAAATAAAATCAGGAGCTGGCTTTATATTTAAAAAAAAACACTAATAAAATAAACCATCGGTTAATTTGATTAAAAGAAAAGAAAAAAAAACTAAATAGCATAAAAAATGAAAATGGTGAATTCACCACCAATGAAGATAAAATTAAAGCAGATTATTAAGAGCTATTTTGCCCAAGTATATGCCAATACATTTAGTAATCTACATGAAATGGATGAATATTTACAAAAATACAAATTGTTTAGATTAACAGAGGAGGAAATAGAATACTTAAATAATTCTATTTTGGAAAAAAAATTGAACAAGCCACAAGTGAGCTCTCTAAGAATAAATCCTTAGGACCTGATAGATTCACAAGTGAATTCTACCAAACTTTTAAAGAACAATTAATTCCAGCTATTTGGAAAAACAGTCAAATAAGGCATCCTACCCGATTCCCTTTATGACACAAATATGGTTCTGATACCTAAACTAAGAAGAATAAAAACAGAGAAAGAAAACTATAAACCAATTTTCCTAATTGGCATTGATGCAAAAATTTTAAATAAAATACCAGCAAGGAAATTAGAGCAATTCATAGCAAAGTTCATATATTATGATCAGGTGGGATTTATGTGAGGAATGTAGGGCTGGTTCAACATTAGGAAAACTATCAGCATAATTGACCATATCAATAACAAAACAATGGTTTTGCTTGTCTATGTATATTTGTTTTTCTTCTGTTTTTCTTTTTCAGTATCAAGAGGTAGGGTGGAGAAGGTTGGAAGGAAAGAAAATAAATGGTCATTAATTAAACATTAAGCTTCAAAAAGAATTATTGAGCACTAAAAATACATGAAACAAGCAATTTATTCCTTTGGTAAAGTTTGTTTCTTAATAAGTATACTACTGTCTCCTGGTGTGATCCAGCATTTTATTTTGGTAAAGATCAGTATATGGTTCTGAATATTTTAGGAAGGGAAAAAGTCTTTTAATTTTAGGGGTTGTCCCCTACTTTAATTTATTCCCCTGCTCTATCACAGCAAACTTTTTGGAGCACACGGTGAGGGGTGAGTTTCATAGAATGGGCAGGTGCAAGATAGATTGCAATCTGCACTATTGGAGGGAATACCTACATTGCAGAGATCCTTTGGAGTATTGAAGCATTGGGTTATTTTTTAAGGGAGACAATTTTCCCAGGCCTCTCTCTTGGCATAAATGACATGAGTTATGATTACATTAAATACAAGTCAGAGCCTGCTCTTCTCTTGAAGTAATAAGCATTTTTCTAGCTAAACCTTTTCTAAGATCTAAGCCTGAAGTTCTAGGCTCTAGTAGTAGTAGTAAATGGTACTAGTAGTAAATGGATTAAAGTCAAATAATTAGTACTTTTCCTCTTAAGGGAACAAATGAACAACACGGGCTTGGTTTCTTAGTACCTTCTTTCCCTTTCAGAGGCGATAGAGAAAGCTGATGCCAAGCCACTGTTACACATACTGAGACACTCCCCCTTTCGCTGGCCTGTGTTAGAATCTAACATTGGTCCAGAAGGTGTATGGTCAGAAAGGAAGTTCAGCCTCCTTCAGACCCTGGCGGTGTTCCGTGGACAATACAGCAACTCTGTGTTCATCCGTTTGTATGTTTCACCTGATGACAGAGACTCCAACAAACACATACTGAAGGTACAGTGACAGTTTCTTTCATACTTGTTTAGGCAAGTCCATGGTGGAAGTTTAGAATGTTTTCCTATGGGAAAATAGAGTCATCTTGTAGCACCATCTTGGAAAATTTTCTTGTTCTGTTGGACACTTGGATCTGAACTATTTACTTTTCTTAACACAATATATCATTGGTAGTCAGGGTTTTTTTTTTAGCCGAGGTTATTTATTTTTGAAAGTGCTGCATCTTTTCTTTTTTGTAGTTGGGAAACATAAATTTTTTATTGATATTCTTCGTTCCAGATTGGACAGTAGGTCCCTGCCCTCCTAGCACAGAGTGCATGCAAATACTAAATAGTAATTGTTTCTCTTTTGGCCAGGAACTCTGAGGGTCTTCCCCTCCTAGTTTAATTTTTTTTTTGACTTTTGATTAAAGCAGCCATCCCTTGATTAACTTCTTAAAGAGGACTATTTTCTGAGTGGGCATTACCTCACTCAAAGTGAGAGCCTGAAAAGACCTTACCCTCAAAGGTCCAAGGTCTCCCAATCTTGGACCATCTCCTGTTGTCCTGGTGAATATCAGGCCACTGGACCCAGATGGCTCTGAGGGAGAAAGTGAAGCTGGTGACCTTGCACAACCCTCCCTCACTCAAATCAAAGTCAACTACAAGTCATGTCATCATTTCCCTGATGTTGTGGTCTTCTTTGAAAATAAAGGACAAACACAACAACAACCAACCACAGAACCTGACAGTATATACAGTATTCTATACCCATAACTTCCTCACCTCTGCAAAGAAGGGAGGGAAGGAGGTGTGTTTTCTCCTCTCTTCCTCAGGGTCAAGCTTCAACATAATTACACAGCTTTTGGCTTTTTGTTCTTATTGGTTTTTCCTCCATTTGCTTTGTTATAGTCACTGTGGATTCCCCTCCCCCGACCCCACTCTGTTCTGCTTGTTTCACTTGCATCCATCCGTTCATATTAGTTTTACCATGCTTCTCTGTATTCTTCAATTTCACTGCTTCTTCCAGTACAGTAACATTCCACTCTGTTCATGTATCACAATTTATTTCAGCTGAGTTTTCAAAGGGTCATAAAAGTCTAGCTCTGCATCTTAGCACAGAGAGATCAGGGGACTTAAGACTTAGAAGTAAACTTAGAGATCATTTTATCAAGCTGTCCATTCAATGCATACACCACTAGTACAACATTAAAATCAGTTCAAGAAACATTGACTAAATACTTCAGAGGTATGTGGTATATATAACACTGTCATGGGGACCTCAGCCTTCATAAGATAATCTGTTCCAGTTTTTGGATGGCTCTAAAAGATAAATTCTTTCTTACCTAGCACTGCTGCTGAGCCCACAAGGACTAGGGTACCTGTCTGTCCCTGTCATATACCCAACCATGTGGCTTGGCCAGATTTAATCCTGTAGAGCTTGGCCTCTAGTGAGAAGGGCTCCCTTTTCTCACACTCATTGGCTAGAACCACTGAACATCTTTTAAACTCAAAAGGTCCTTGAGATACTAATTCACCTAAGATTAGGAAAGAAGAAACACAGAAAAGGTAGAACTCTGCTCAAGTGTCCCAGGTATAAACACTTAGTTGAGGCCATGCTCCAAGTAGAGAGAGGTAATGGAGTCCATAGAAGTAAACTGGGAGGTTTCCTTCCCCCCTGGCCCCCATCGAAGCCCAAGCAATGAATCACCATTTCCTTGGAGGCTTTCCAAAGGTCCATTCTGCCTCCCCTACATTTATTGTGCATCTTCTTGTGATGTCTACATGTTGGTCCTAGTTCTTCTCCTGGAGAGAGATGCAGAATAACTTTAATTCCCTTTCTTTGTGACAGCTCTTTAAAGATTCAAAAATGGGCATAACACTCTATGTCTAAACCTCGTTATTTCATGGGCTTTATGACCAGAAGTGCTTTTCTAAAACCATTGGTTTCCTAGGCTTCACCACACTCTTTACTGAGACCAGAAAAGAAAGTGGCAGAAGAAAAAAAAACCTGTTATTCTGACTCTCTGTCTTTGCTTCAATGACACCTCCTTCAATATACTCCTAAATCCCTAGAGCGTCCCTGCCATCAGCTTCTACCTTCTTCCAGCAGTCCAGTAAAATCTTCATTAATATTATCATGGTTGTCTTGCTCTCCTAATAGGAAATGATTAAGAGTCTTTCCCATTAAGAAAGGAAGAGGCACCTGGACATATGCTTGGGTAGCTACCATTATTATTAAAAGTTCAAGAGAATGCTAGCATACCCTGTACAATTCAGAACTCATGGATGGAAAGAAGGTCAGGATAGATTCGAACCACTGAAGTTGAAGAGTCTTGGGGAACTATCCAGCTATTTTTATATTTTTGGATATTACTTTTTTTCTTCCAGAATTGCTTTGTCTGGTGTGGAACTTTTTGCTGAAAAGCTTGTTTGTGCAATTCTGTCTTTGGTCTAGATCTAAAAGAATTTGTTCTATATTCACATTCATATTTTTTTAAGTTCTGAAGCTTTAGTGGATATTATCCTTTCACAATGTAAAAAGGCTTAACTGAACTAAAGTTCCCATGTTAACCTTTTTGAGCAGAAACTGTCACCATCTCCAGGATTCTTCCCCTTTCTATTCTTATTGACTACAAACTAGAACAGACCCTCATCACATTCTCTTATACTATAAAAAACTCCTAATGGGTCTTCTGATTTCCTTGATTTTCTTTCCCTCAAATAATCTTTTTATAAATCTTTTGTTACTCATAGATCTGCTCAACATTTTTCTGTGGATCCTTATTGCTTACTGAATAAAGCCCAAAACTTTCCTTGGCATTCAAGAACCACCAGAATTAGTGGAACGCTACTATTATGGTCTTATATAGTTCTGCTCCTTTAGTGGTGTGTTGGTAAATGTTTAACAATTGGCTCTTCCATTAATGAATCACTCCATCCAGGCCTGGAATGTTTTCTCTCCTCTCCTCTGACCTCCTTGACTGGCTTTAAGTCCCAAATAAAATTTCATCTTCTACAGAAAGCCTTCACCAACCTCTCTTAATTCAGTGCCTTCCCTCCGTTAATCACTTCCTATTTATCCTGTATATAGCTTGCTTTATATTTATTTATTTGTATCCTGTCTCACTCCTTAGACTGTAAGCTCCTTGAGGGCAGGGACTATCTTTTGCCTCTTTCTGTGTCCATAGCACTTAAGTCAGTGCCTGGCACATAGTAAGCACTTATATGTTTATTGATTTTTTGATTGGTTCTCCAAAACCCACTTGACACACTTTAAAGTTTAATCTTTATTATTAGCATCTTTGTTCACTACTTTCTTAAGTCTAGAGTCAACAGAAGAATAAATAAAGCTCTGATTTGTAACAGTTGCTGATTTCCAAAGTGTAAATGCTCACACTGAGGATTTAACAATCAGCCTTTATGAGTTGATAAGAGGTGCTTCCAGTACAACCTTCATACACTTTATGTCTCATACGAACTGGATCAATTTCTGTCCCACAAAAAAATATGCTTTGTGTTCTACCCTCCCCATGCCTTTGCATGTATTTTTTTTCATGCTTGGAATTCCCTACTTCCCCTTTTTTTGCCTGTTGAATTTCCTTCCCGTCTTTGCAAGCGTAATTTAAATGCCACCATTTTCTGTGGAGGCTTTCTCTGATTTCCTCTAGTTAGTAAGGATCTTACATAGCACTTTATTTTCTAACTCACATACTTGACATGTATTATTAAATGTGATAGTTACCAGGCTATAAGTCTTCTCCTCTTACTAGACTGTAAGCTCTCTGAGGCCAGGGACCTTACGTATATTTTGCAGTACTTGTACAGTATCAGCTCTAACAACGTAGGTGCTTAACAATTTTTTTTGATGAATGAAAGTTTGAGTGAAAATCTTCAATCCTTGAAATTATTTCCTTCAATGACCCAACGAGAAGCAGTGAACTCTAGTGTCTATCGGTGATGTATGAGATGGATCAATGCTATTGACTCTCGAGGTGAATTATTAGCTTGAGACACACTCTAATATAATTAGATAGGAGATTCCGTGTCAAGAAATCTGATGGTTCAATGCCAATTCTGTCCCATGATGACAGATCATCCCCTTTGAAAAGAATTGTTAAAAGAAGGTTCATTCTTCAATTCCATAACTATCCCAACCTTCTGAATATCTTCATCTGTGGTTTAAAGTAAATTGAGGACTCTCTCATCCAGACTTAAAGAAATGTAAACATTTGATGAATTCCTGATGACAGGACTAACATGGGAAAACTTGAAATCTTTCAAGATAAATAAGATACTAAAACTAAATAAGACTAAACTTTGAAAGGATGGGGAAAGGTAGGGAAATAGAATGAAAAAGGTGAAAAGAAAGCAACCTTGATTTATCCTAGGATTTTAGGAAGAGTGGAAGTTTGAAAAGTTGCTAATATAGATGTGATTGGCTCTTAGAGACTGCTATGGAACTTTCATGATATAATGTGAAAAATTAAAAGATGTTTTCCATAAAAAGTAGAATTATGGCAAAAGCAGAATTTTTAAAAATGCAATATATATTGGGAGGCAGTGCATTACAATGGAGGGATTTTTTCTGGACTTGGAGTCAGGAAATATTTAGGTTCAATTCTTGGCTCTCAAAGTAACTAGTTATGTCAGTTTGAGCAAGTCATTTTAACCTCTCTCAAGCCTTAGTTTCTTCATCTGTAAAACGGGAATACTATTGCTTACAATAGCAACTGACAGGATTGTTTTGAGGAAAATACTTTTGAAAAAATCTTAGAGTTATATAAGTGTGGGTTATTATGTATTAAATGTTAAAATACTTTTATGTAAAAACTCAAACTGAGTCTCTGAATAAAGTGACGAAGTTTCAAGTGCCACCTCTTTCCTCGGGGCACTGACTACAGCACCCGGTTTTACTACAGTGGCACCACAGGAACAAGTTAGGATATGGCATTGGAAGAAAAAAAAGAAATATGAGAATGCACACTGGGTTGGTGCGAGGAAACTAGACTCACACATGATTGGGGGTCTCATTTGATTATTCCGAGAAGTTTGGAAATGGTGGGAATTGAGAGTCACTAGATTATATATTGGGTCTCCCTGATAACTCCTTTGGTTCTGCTGTAGAATAGAATGGGAAAGCAGTTAAGTTCTTCTCCAATGCCAAGCCTTGGAGATACAAGAGAAGGGAAGGGAGTAAAGGAGGAAGAAAATAAGCATTTATTAAGCACCTAGTGTGTGCCAGGAACTGCACTAAGGACTTCACAAATATCTCGTGCTCCTTATAACAACCATGGTAGGTAGGTGCTATTACAATCTCCCTTTTATAACTGAGGAAACTGAAGCACATAAGTAGTTGAGTGACATGTTTTAGTTGAGGAAACTGAGGCAGGCAGAGATTAAGTGATCCACACTGCTAGTAAGCATCTGCAGCTGGATTTGAACTTAGATCTTCCTGACTCCAGGCTCAGCTCTCTATCCGCTGCACTAATTAGAAGCCTCTAATTAAAAAGTGAGACAGTCGCTGGCCTGAAAGAAGAGAAAGGACAAATATAAGAGGGGATTGTAATGCATATAGACAGGTTCTTTTGGGTGTAAACCATGAGTAGGTGACTATGTGTCCTGGATTATAACAACCATGGATTATAACAAACCTTCATTCTAGAACAATGCAAAAGGCAGATATCAGACCTTAAAAATCAGGTGATATACATTTGAAAATACTTGCCTCTTATTCCCACTTTCCATCTCCCTTGTTCAATGATTCTTAAAGATTGAAGGGACCTAACAGATAATTAAGGGGACAATCATTGATGCACTTACTATGTGCCAGGGACTGTGCTAAGCAATTTTTATAGATATCTCATTTGACCCTCACAATGACCCCACGAGCTAGATGTCATTATGATCCCCATTTTAAAGTTAAGGGAAACTGAGGCCCAGGATGTAAAGTGCCTTGCTTAAGGTCACACTGCCTGCTAGTGGCAGAGCTGAGACTTAAACATATACCTCCTGACTCTTCTGTGGCTTGTTCCTGGCTTGTTCCTCTGGACCATGATGCCATGTTGTTTTTTTTGTTTTGGTTGTTTGTTTTTTATATATTTAATTAATTTATTTTCATTTTTCAACATTTACTTCCAGGAGTTTTAAATTTTCTCCCCCTCATTTCCCCTTCCCTTCCCAAGATGGCACGCCATCTGATATGCACTCTACACATGGGTTCCTATTAAACACATTTTCACATTAGTCATGTTGCATAGAAGAATTATAATGAATGGGAGAAATCATGAGAAAGAAAACAAAGTAAAACAAAAGAGAAAACAGTCTGCTTCACTCTGCATTCAGACTCCATATTTCTTTCTCTGGATGTGGGTGACATTTTCTATCATGAGGCCTTTGGAAAAGTTTCAGGTTCTTGTGTTGCTGAGAAGGGCTAAGTGTATCAAAATCAGTCACTGCACACTATGACTGTTGCAATGTACAGCGTTCTCCTGGTTCTGCTCCCCTCATTCAGCACGTGATGCCACTTTGAAGTGAAGCTGGTGAGCTGGACTGTAATTCAGCAGCTACAAAAACTGCTTAATATATCTGCCATTGTGTATCGGTGGTTCTGAGGTAGGGGTCTTGTTACATGGCCTTCAGATATCACTTCTGTCTCCTGGGGATGACTTCTTTGAATCAACTCACTTTTAAATAATTAAGACCCAGAGAGAATAACAAAGAGACTTTATGGGAATTTGTAGACAAAATACATGGAATGCCACAGTCTCTGAAGAATTATCATTCAGGTTACCCAGCTCACAGAGGGTAGATATATGATGAGTGGATGTCGGCTGTGGCACATTACCAGTGAAGCACTGCCCAAGAGGAATGGCACAAAGGATGACATCTGAGAGATGCAAGACCAGAAAAGGAGGTGGGTCAGTTCTAGCATACCCAGGATGGCCTGCTAGCAGGTTCTTTCATCTGCTTTTAAAGGAAAGCAACTTTAAAGAGGTCAACATTTTTACCTAATTACATTCACTAGTTAGGGGAAGAGTCAGCACCCTGAACGTCAGAGAAAATATAAGCAGAGAAAATATAAGTAGAGAAATTAGCATAAAGACCAACCAACTAGACCCTTAGCTGCCTGATCAAAACAATATTGCTATACACTTTACATACACCACTGGATCGAGAGAGCCTTTATATCTGAGCAGTCGGGGGTCTGAACATACGGCTACTCAAGAGTCTCGACCAAGGAATCAGAAGATCCTTCTCATAAACAAACCACCAAAGCAAAATACCAACTCAGAGTATATATACCCAGAGCCAGAAGGTATCACAACCTTCATGACTCAGTGCCTAATTAGAAATTAGCAAAAGGTGTGAAAGCCTTCCTATAAGCAAGCCTCCCCTTAAGCAAGCTCCTCCTTAGGCAAGTCGCTCCCCCAAAAGGGCTCCACGTGAGGCCTATTAATGGGCGGGGAGATCTTATTATCCCATTAACATTGCACCATGCAGCAACAAGGGATAGTGGACGCACAGCCTGTTCACTCCATTGCAAGCCACAGAATGTCAAGATATCTCGAGGAAGCTATATTCAATGAATTCCTGGGGAGGGACTTCCAAGAGAACATGGGAAAGATTTGCACAGGATGAAAAGGTGCTGAGGGTGATGATGGGATTGTAAGTGTATTGAAGTGTGGAAGGAAAAGACTAAATATGGGTAGATTCCTTAACAATAGTAGCAATGATAATGGCTACAATTTATATAGTGTTTACTTCTGTGCCAGGCACTGTGCTAAGACTTGATCCCCACAACATTCCTGGGAGAGAGGTACTAGTCCTATGTCCATTTTATAGATGAAGAAACTGAAACATGCAGAGCTCAAGTGACTTGCTCAGGGTCCCTCAGCTAGTAAGGGTCTGAGACTAGATCTGAACTCGGGTCTTTCAGACTCCAGACTTGGTGCCTTATCCACTGTGTCACCTAGCTTTATAAACCACCACAATAAATGCTAGTTTTTCCTCCAGCTTCTGTATTGGTCCCTATCACTTTTGTGCTTGGCTCCCTCAAGTTCTTTTTACTCTCCAAATCCTAGTTAAACCACACTTGTTTGCATGTAGAAGAACTCAGCTAGGACCCCATGAGGCCGCTATGTGCTTATACGTTCAGTGTGTACGTGTACGTGTGTGGCCAATTCCAGAATGTGCACTAGTGTACTTACGTGAAAGAGTTAACATTCTAGCCAAAGCCCAGGCCCTGCTTTCTCCTGACTCCAGCTGCAAGATTCCATCTCTGGTTTTTCGACTTCTAGTTTTCCTTTGCCCCATTGGAGGCTTTCCTCACTGGCTGTTGGCTTGCTTACTTTTTGGAAAAGCGATTCTCTGGGAGGTCCTCTTCAGGACAACAAATCTACAGAGGATGCCAACATTTTAATTTCGGTTGTAGTAGTTGGCTTGGCAGGATGTAAATTTGTGCAGCAACCCAAATACCAATGCTACTTGGCCACCTTATATATGTTAGAATGTCAAACATAAAGCATTCACCTGGAAAACTTCTATGTTATTGTCTAACTTTTTAGAAGCAAGCAGGGCTTGGGATGCCTGGGATAACTTGTCAAATGAGTCCTTCCTCTGACTGGCAAGGGACTACATTCAAGAATTCAGATGTGGAATGAGTGTAAAGAACCTTATGAATCTTTATGTATCACAGTTATGCAAACATTGGTGTATTTTCGCACTCAAAGAGACAGTACCCTGTACCTATAGAGAGAGTACCTGATGACAATAAGAGGAATCAATTTTTACCACTATGCCCTATCTCAAGCTGCTTAGAAAATAAGCACTTGTCTAACTGAAATGCTTGCTATGCATGTGTGTATTTTCAGGTATGTGTATACATGTATATATGTGTACACGTGTGCACGTATACAACATGTGTGTATGTATATGTGAGTGCATGCATGTGTGTATGTGTATATGTATATATTATGTATGTGTGTATGTATGCATATGTATATATACATATATGTATGTGTATGTATGTGTAGGTATATATGTGTGTATGTATGTGTGTATATCTGTATCTATAGCCATATATATATATAGTGTGTGTGTGTGTGTAGGTGAGACATTGGAATATCCACTAGGGATCAATCCAAATTTCCAGAAAAAGTCTGTCTTTAATATCCTCAAGTTTACTTCATCTAAGTAGACAATGAGAGTTATAACTTAAAGGAAAGTGGAAGTCTTGTGTAAATCTGATCCTGACTGAGTGTTTTGGACAGTTGGGGCTGCCTGAACATGTGTTACTATTTAGGGAAAACGATGATGTGAGATCGTTGTCACTCAGCTTCCCACTTTTGTCTGACACTCCAGCTAAATGTACAAAGACGGCAAAGAGTTGTTTTATTAGAAATGAAATATCTCTAATTTTTCTGTGTTGCCTTTCCCTATATCATTATTTGCCAGATGTTTCTTTCCATAGTCCCTAGGTGCTTCCTATCCAGGGATTTGTTATAATTAAAATATCAGTTCATGTATGACTTAAGGAAAAGTCTCTTATTTCCAGTGGAATGTGTTAGATTCTACATTTCTTTCCTTTTAGACTGTAATATTCAAATTAGTTTTATAAATATAAGAACTTTTAAAAATTATACGCATTCTTTATGCCAATGTAGTTAGTTTAGGACTACCTGGGAAAATCCTGGTTCTGACTGATACTTAATGGATGTTCCAATTTTTCATACTCTTTCAAAAAACCTAGCTTTAAAAGTTGTTTGGAGGATGTAGAAGGCAACTGGTGCTGCCTTAGCCTGTTTCTTCATCTGTAAAGTGAGGAGGTGGAATGACTGCCACCAACGCGGAGGGTTTTTTTTTAAAAGTTTCTTGCGACGTTACTTAACTAGTCTTATTCAATCTGTTTAAATGATTTCTTGAGATCATAGACAACCTTAAGTTCAAATAAATTTCACTAGAAGTATGAGACATTTGGTACTTAGATTCAACATTAATATGCCCTTTCTTGGTATTAGTTGTCTTGTGCCTTGGGTATTTCCTTTCCATGAGATTTATTCTGCTCAGGAGAAATGCCAAATGGCTTGAAAGTGCTAGATTTGAAGCCAAGGTAACATGTATGTAATTCTATATTTAATGGTCCAAGGTTACACCAAGAGTTTTGAAGAAACTCTAGAATGTTGGCTTATTTCAGTAGCTGGCTCTGTGACTGAGCTTTCACAGGCAAATGAAGTAGGGTGTATATATATATATATATATATATATATATTATATGTGTGTATATATATATATATATATATATATATATATACACATATATGGCGAAGGTAGGAGAAAGAGTGCAGTAATGCCTTTCACATCATAGGGGCATGGCACCCCTGCGATCTGGAAAATCTGCATGAAGTTTTTTGGTCCTCCCTTCAGACCAGAGAAGTCTGATTTTTTTCTCTTTCTTTTATGGGGTTTTATAGTAACTAATTGTGAAATTTGGGCTGATATTATGCAACGCTATACATATATTTTATGCATTTCTGAGTTTCTAAACTTTTTCAGTGCCACCTGCTGGCCTTCATGTATCATTTGTGCCTTCCACAAAACTCCCCCCCACCAAAATCCCATTTGATTTCTTATGTTGACTTGTGATATATTGAAACCTCTATAGGGAAAGTTGTGATGTGGAAGGGGTAATTGTACCAGGCTAGGAAGTAGGAAATGCATTCTAGTCCCATTGCTAGCACCGCCAAAGGGGTGGGATTTCACGTGAGTTACTTCATCTCTTCAAGCCTTAACTTTCTTGTCTGAAGAATTTGGGTTTACCTCCCTAATATGGACTCTAATGTCCCGCCAAGCTCTAGAATTCCATTATTTTATTATTGAATCAATCAACCAACGAGCATTTTAAAGCACTTACTTTGTTCCAAATACTGTGTTGAATGATGAGGAGACAAAAAGGCAAAAAATGGTCCCTACCCTCAAGAAGCTTCCATTCTAAAGGGAGAGACCACAGGTATATAGAAGGAAGGGACCCATTGAGGAGAATGTATTAGGAACTGAGTGACTCGGGAAAAGCCTCCTGCAGAAAGTGCTGAGTCTTGAGGGAAGCCAGCAATGCTGAGGTTAACAGGGAGAGTATTCCAAGGATGGGAGACAACGCAAACCTACAAAAGAGGAAAATGAAATATTGTGTGGGAGGAACAGCAAGTAGCCCAGTGTTACTGGACCTTATTTAGAGCACAGTAATGTATAAGAAAACTGGAAATGTAGGAAGAAGCCATGTTGTGAAGAGCTTTCTGTGACAAACGGGAGTTGACACTTGCTCTGTGTGGCCATAGGAGTTTATTGAATAGAGTGACATGACAAGACCAGGACTTTTGGAAATCACTTTGTCTCCTGTATTGTGGATTAGAGTGTGGAGATAAATAGACAACAGAATCTGCATTAGCTGATAAATTTGGACTGAATGAACCTCAAAGGAAGAGAGGTGGATGAGTTATAGTGGTACAGTGACAGTG
The DNA here is from genome assembly GCA_028646595.1 of Phalanger gymnotis. Taxonomy (NCBI): domain Eukaryota; kingdom Metazoa; phylum Chordata; class Mammalia; order Diprotodontia; family Phalangeridae; genus Phalanger; species Phalanger gymnotis. The sequence continues at coordinate 468,970,760 of CM053622.1, read as the reverse complement.
TGGGAGTGGGAATGGGGATCCAGGAGTATTTTAACTCTTCTGCTACAACCAATGAGTTGAAAGTATGAGAGAAAATGCAACCAGCAATGAAAGGAAACCAGTGATACATTGTCTTCCATGGGGAGCCAGGTATCACTGAGTGCCAGAAGATGAAAAAAGGGATTAAGTGGCATAAAATGAAAGGGCACAAGGGAAGAGGTGGGAAGATGTGGAGTTCTGGGATGTTGTGTCAGCCCTCGCCTACTCAGCCTGCCATGATGTTGTGTGTGCTAGGAGGCTTCTGGAAACCTTTCATGGAAGGCATGGACAAAAGAGAGTGCATTTGTTGCTGGGGAGAAGGAGCTTTTGTGTCTCAGGGCCAGCTCATGGAAGCAGTCCAGGGCAGGTTGAACTTCCACGGTACACTCCTTCTTCTGACTAAGGACATTTTTTTCTGGCTGTCCCCCGTGTCTGGAACCGTCTTCCTCTTCATCTCCACCTCCTAGATTCCTTGGTTTCCTGGAGGTCTCAACTAAAGTCCTAACTTCTACAAATGCTTTTCCCCATATTTCTTCTTCAAGAGTAGAAGGAAGCTCAAATGATGTAATGGATGTAATCCACTTTGCAAACCTTAACATGCTATATACATGCTAGTTATTATTAGCCTATAGTTACCACCTAGGACAATGCTGACTTCTTTCCTTGAGCCTTCTACTGTATTCCTGCTGAGCTCAAGCAGTATTTTTGAGCAGTACAGGGGTATGCTGTTAAATTTATAATAACCTGTCTTAAAAAGGAGTAGGCACACACTTTTAAGTTTACTCTGCATAATTAACAATTTCTTAAGTCTAGACAATCAACAAAACAATAAATCAAGCCCTGATTTCTGAGGTGTAAATGCTCACTCTGGAAATCTAACGAGCTGTCAAGCACTTGAGACCTGACTGGCACACTAGTGTTTTAATCTTGGCGCCTTCCTTCTGAGATTACTTACAGTTGTCAACAGGCAATCACAACTTCATGAAATTTACATGAAAATTAGGTTTATTAAAAGAGAAATGAACGTGCATGCGGAACCAAGAGTTCATAATCCATACAGAAGTTTGAATTTTTACAACAGCAGGACAAAGGAAGGAGATACCAGAAAGAGGCATGGCATGGGAGGGGAAAGGTGCAGTAAAGGTGGGAAAAGGACAAAACCCCTCCTGAAGGGAAAGAGCAAGGCAATGGTAAAAGCCTCATTCTTTTCCCTTGGAAACTGCTAGACCATGAAGATAGGATGGTCGGCTTATCTGCAAAGGACCTAGCTACACAAGCACTTTTATAGTCTGGTGCAGACCCAGAAAATCATTCATCTCAGCTTATCCTATGTATATCTTACTATATACATATATATATATTTATACATATATGTATATATATATACATACACACACTTATGTATGCATATGCATGTACATATGTGTACGTATATGTATATACACATATGTATTGTGTTTATATGTATGTGTGGTGTGTGTGTGTTTTCATGTTTGCTCCCTCTTTAGACTGTGAGGTCCTTGAGAGCACCGTTGGTTTCTTTGCCTTTCTTTGTATTCCCCAGCCCTTAGCACAGCGCCTGACGCATTTGATGTTGTCCTTGTTCAGTTGGGTCTGACTCTTTGGGAGGTCTTTTCTTAGAAAAGATACTGGAGTGGTTTGCCATTGCCTTTTCAAGCATGCCCCCATTTTACAGATGAGGAACTGGGGCAAATAGGGGTTAAATGACTTGCCCAGAGTCACACAGTTACCAAGTGTCTGAGGGCAGATTTTAAACGCGGATCTTCCTGATTCCAAGCCGCATCCTAGTTGCCTAACACTAGTAGGTGATTAATAAATGCTTGTTGACTAATTGACTTGTGATGATAATTTATCGAGTTATAAAAGTTGTCATTTGTTGCGTTCCTGTTTGTACATAGCACTGAATACATTTTTAATGATAATAGAAAAAAGGCCTTCAGCACAGCCAAGGTGTCTATAGTACAATACAAGAAATTGCAGTGAATTCCTAACTTGGTAATATTTTTATTTTAACAGCTAGACCAAGCAACTCTCTCCTTAGCCGTGAGGGAAGATTACCTTGATAACAGCACAGAAGCTAAAGCGGTAAGTTGTTTTTAGCTTTTATTGCCAGTCTTTGCCAAGTGAAACCTTCTTTTCAAGTTTACAGTTCAAAATTAGAAATGGACTATGCAGCTACCTTGAACTGGGAGCTGCCATTCTAGATCCTTTGTGTAGGAAGAAGTGTTGACTTCTTCTGGCTTGGGTCTTTTAGGAGACATGGGCATCCGACTTATATTAGTCCCTTTCCTCAAAGAGATTCTTTTTCTTTTTAAATTTAAAATTTTATTATTTTATTCTGAACTTAAATACTCCCCCTATCCCCTAAATAAAGGTTCCTTTCCATACACACAGCAGAATAAAAAAATAAACGATTCTACAAGAAACCATAACTAGAGGGCTTTTTTTCCACCAATGAAACAGTGGAATATTCCAAATAAATGGAATAGATGAGAGTCCATTACAGAGTCCATTAGTAGATACAAATGAAAACATAGTAGAAGGTGAGTTCCTAAGTGCTGAGGGAATTTCTAATAGAGCAGGGAAGAGTCAGATGGCATTAACCAGGCAGAACTTCCTGGGTCAGCCTGATCTGAAGAGCCCCTGAAGACTGGGTTAGAGTTGGAAAATTTTTAAATACTTTGGGAGATTCTTCTAAGATTCCAAATGAATTGAATACCTCCAGAGGATGTTCAATCTTTTTTTCCCTGTTAATCCCCTCCACCCCCAAGCTGTCAGGGTTACAGGTTTGTGTTAAGACATTACTGAACTGGAGCACAATAGAAAATTCACCTCACCTCTCATCCTTTCCACCTCCCCTGGGCTCTCTAGTCTGAAGAAAGAGTTCAAATCCCAGACTCACTATCTCGGTGACATACAGCAAAGGCAGGGGCCAGGTGCCTTTCATTTCGGAACTGAATGGAATGCACATCTGCTGAGCTGTGATTTCCCTCAATGTTCATGAAACGTACTAAAATGCTATCTCACCTTTTTGGCTGAGGGTCTGTTGGAGCAGAACCTGTACAATGACTTATATTGCCTTTTACCCAGATAGAAAGGATTTCAAAAGTAAGAAACCCCATATTTAGAGAGGAAGGTAGCCACTTGAACTCAAAGGAAACCTCCTTTATTTGCCAGACTATTAAGTTCTCTCAAAATAACATATCAGGAGCACAATGGAGCTTTTATGGATATTCATGGAGTAAATTTTAATGTTTCGATGGAGGCCTACCTCTTCTTCCTGGCCTCCTCTGAGATAAGAACTAGCTTCTTTGTGAAAATGAATTTTTCACAAACTAAAACAAAAACAGAGCAAAAAAAACCCCAAACAAACCCAAACCACCAACAAACAAACCAGGAAGACAAACTACATCCTTAGTTTATGTATTGTATTAGGGTTGGTGAATCAGTTCCCCACAGTCACCCATGCTGTTAGATCATGCTTCCTTTTAGACACTATCACTCTTCATCATTCTATTGAGGTTTCATTTTCTTGGAAAGAAGACTTTTGAATTTTTGGTTATTATTCTGGATTTAAAAAAACTTGTTCAAACCCATCACATCCATTTGTGTGTATTTAATAACAAGTATCATAAGTTTCTAGAAAAATGATTCTCATTGATTTGTGATGGCTGACTGCCCCTGTCTCCCACGGCAACGGTCCATGAGTGGTTATCAGTTGTCTCTTTCTCTAAGTGGTGGGTAGGTGAGTGGGTGATGTTACATAAGGCTGGCACTGCACTATAAGTGTTGACTGAAAAGTGTAAGGTATTTATTTCAGTTGGCATTTCTGCCCTCCCTTGTTCTGGATCCAGACGTTCTAAGAGATTGTTGTCATGGTCACTTGGCTCTCCTTTTCTTCCAGTACCGAGATGCCCTTTACAAGTTTATGGTGGATACCGCAGTACTTTTGGGTGCTAATGTCTCTCGAGCTGAGCACGACATGAAATCAGTGCTCAGGCTGGAAATTAAAATAGCTGAGGTGAGTAAATAAGAGGTACCATTGGTACTGTTACTAAAAGCTTAGTTTAAGAAATAGGTCTTGAATTTATGAACTATACCTGCTCAAAGAACCTATTAGACATCACCATCACCCCTTGTGGCATCCCTTTTATATTCAAGAAGACACTGGCTAGCCATCTCTGGTGGTCCTGATCCATATCTGGCTACTGGACCCAGATGGTTCAGGAGGAGAAAGTGAGGCTGGTGACTTTGCACAGCCCTCCCTCACGTAAATCCAATCCACTTATAAGTCATAGCATCACCTTCCTGATGTCATGGTCCTCTTTGAGAATGAAGGACTGAAAATAACACCATAAGACACTGGCACCACACCTTCCTGGGAGTAGTCAGATACTTTCCCCCATGTTTCCTTTACTTTTAGGTTCCTGGCCATGCCTGGGCCAAATGCTTAGCTGTGGTGAGAAAATGTATACGTCACTGTCTACAGAAGCACGATGGTGATATACAATGGCGAGCAGATTGCTGCCTATGGAGACTTTCCATATGTATGAGGAAGGAAAGCACAGTGGGAGGCAATTAGACATAGTAGGTCTTTAGCAAATACCTGCTGACACAGGAGCAAGGAGGAATCAGACACCTTTATTCAACCCCATTCTTGATCCCATAACTTCACAGGAAGGAGCTTGGATGTAGATCTTGGTTTGGGAGAAATGAATCAACAAACACGGAGTGTCATTATGATGGAGAATCCACGAGGGATCCAGGCTGCCGGCCTTGCTCATAGCTCTTTACCAGAAGAAATATGATCCAAAAGCTTACTGGGTCCGGTGGGAGCCAATACAGTTACAACTAATTATGGAAGCCACCTAGGATTCCAGGGGAAAAAAGGGAGATTTTTAACAAGGAGATTTTTGTTTGTTACAGTTATTCTGGGGTTTGGCAACCTTTCTGAAGTAACTTATCAAGCCTGTATTCATTCCTTTGTAAGGGATAGAAAGGACACTGACAGGCTTGCCACGACTCCAGTCCCCACCATAACCTGAACACACCTCCCTCCACAATACTATGTGTTGTTCCAGGAATGATAATCTGGCAAGCCTGTGTGTCCCGAATTTTTGACATTCTGGGTTACCCTCTATTTTCTACTAAATGCTTATAGGGCTTTGCTTATAGTGGAACTGCAGGTGGTCTAAGTGGGATTGATTCTGATTTACATCAGGGGCCACCAGGGGCAGAACTTGGCAGCTGGCTACCACCTTCCCCCTACTCTATGTGCTGTTTCCAAAAATACGTGGGCAACTTGACTGCATTCTACTGGGAGAGTCTGATTTTCTGCTGCTGCCTAGACATAGTTATCCCTAACCACTGCCCTTTGTACCACTAGGGAATTAAAAGGGAAGTAAAATATATGATCATACCTCTTGAGGAACTTTATAGGCTAAGGGGAGGAGGGGAAGTTAAGTCAGGGTAGCACAAATAAATCTTTTTAAACAAAATTATAGAAATATGTGTACAGGACCAATGATAGACATACATTTAGTATGAAAAGGCCTTCATGGACAAAATCCACCCATCCATCCATCCATCCATCTATTCATTCATTGAGGCTGCTAGGTAGCATAGTGACTAGAGCACAGAGCCTAGAATCAGGGACACCTGAGTTCAAATCTAGCCTTAGACACTTACTAGCTCTGCAACCTTGGGCAAGTCACTCAACTTCTGTTTGCTCAGCTATGGGGATTATAATAGCACCTACCTCCCAAAGGTGTTGTGAGAATTAAATGAGATAATAATATTCATCCACTGTATCCTGGGCCAGCACCAGTGGTCTTGACATTTGTCTTACCTCTGGACTTCAATAATTCTAGAGAAGAGAGTGAGCCTGGTGACTTTGTGCAGCCCTGACTCACTTAAATCCAATTCATGGGTAAGTTAAGATATCAGCCCATGATGTCATTGGTCCTCTTCAAGAATGAAGGACAAACAACAATAATTCGTAAAATGCTTAGCACACTTCCCAGCACATAATAGATTCTTAATAAATGCTTGTTTCCTCCCTCTTTTCCTTCCTTCCTTTTTTTCCTTTCTTCATTTCCTTCCTTTTTTTTCCTTTCTTCCTCCCTTCCTTCCTTTCTTCCTCCCTTCCTTTCTTCATTTCCTCCCTCCCTTTCTTTCCTTCCTCCCTTCCTCCCTTCCTTCCTTCCTCATCCCTCCCTCCCTTCCTTCCTTCCTTACTTCTTTCCTACCGCCCTTCTTTCCTCCCTCCCTTCCTTCCTTCCTTCCTTCTTCCCTTCCTTCCTCCCTTCCTTCCTTCCTCCCTTCCTTCCTTCCTTCCTTCCTTCCTTTCTTCCTTCCTTCCTTCCTTCCTTCTTTTCTTCCTTTCTTCCTCCCTTCCTTCCTTCCTCCCTCCTTCCCTCCCTCCCTCCCTTCCTTCCTCCCTCCTTCCCTCCCTCCCTCCCTTCCTTCCTCCCTTCTTCCCTTCCTTCCTCCCTTCCTTCCTCCCTTCTTCCCTTCCTTCCTCCCTTCCTCCTTCCTTCTTTCATTCCTCCCTCCTTCCCTCCCTTCCTTCTTTCATTCCTCCCTCCTTCCCTCCCTTCCTTCTTTCATTCCTCCTTCCTTCCTTCCTTCTTTTCTTCCTTCCTTCCTTCCTTCCTTCCTTCCTTTCTCTTTCCTTCTTTCTATAATACTAGATGCCTGCTATGTGCTAGGAACCATGCTAGGGACTAGAAATTCAAAGACAAAAATGGAATAGTCTTTGCTCTAAGGGAGCTTACATTCGTGGGATAGGTGGTTTAGAAACATCGTAAGAGGAAGCAATATGCCTACAGATAGATAAAAGGCATAGATATAAAACGTACAAAACAAGTACTAAATATTTGGGAGGGAGTTCAGGAAAGACCTTTTTTTAGGGGCAGTGCTTAAACTGATCCCCTTGAGGGATTTCAAGAAGCCAAGGTGAGGAGGGAGAACATGTCAGGCGGAGGAGAGAGTAAAAGCCTGGCAGTGGGAGATAGAATGCCATTTTCAAAGAATATCATATAGTTCAGTTTAGCTGGAATTCAGAGTACATAAGGAGGAGTAATGTGAAATCAGTCTTGAAGGATAGGTTGAAGCTGGATTGTGAAAAGCTTTCAGGGCCAAAGAGGGGAGTTTGTACTTTTTTCTAGGGGCAATATGGAGGCACTGAAGCAATTGGACATGATGACCTCTAGCTTTAATCGATGATTCTTTTTTTTCTTTAATTTCTTTATTTTCAGTTTTCAACATTCACTTCCATAAATTTTAAATTTTCTCCCCCTGCTTCTCCCTTCCCTCCCCAAGATGGCCCTCAATCCAATATAGGCTCTACATATACATTCCTATTAAACACATTTTCACATTAGTCATGTTGCATAGAAGAATTATAATGAATGGGAGAAACCATGAGAAAGAAAAGAAAACAAAACGAAGGAGAAAAGAGTCTGCTTTGCTCTGCATTCCAACTCTATAGTTCTTTCTCTGGATGTGGATGGCACTTTCCATCATGAGGATTCTGTGATTCTTGACATTAGAATGAGCAGGGATGGACAGAATTATCCTTTAGGAATATGAATTTGCCAGCTATGCAGAGAATGGATTGGAGAGGGAAGAGACCGGATTCAGGGAGACCAGTGATGGTAGTGATGCTGGCCTGAGCTAAGGTGGTAGGTATGTCATTGGGAAGAAGGGGATGGGCATGAGATGTTGTAGATGCGGAATTAACAAGACTTGGTAACTGACTAGATTTTGGAGGGGGTGAGTGAGAGGAGAAGATGACTATGAGGCTGGAACTTTGGGCCACTGTAAGGATGCCAGTGCCTCTGTCAGAAGGGAAATGATAAGGAGTTGCATTTTGGACATGTTGAATTGAGAAACTTTATGTGAATGTTAGTTGATGATGTGAGACTGGAAGTCAGGAGAGAAACTAGGGCTGGATATATAGATCTGAGGAACATCTGGACAGAGGTACTTGTTCAGACTGTAGCATCTGATGAGATCACCAAGAGCGAGGGTCTAGAGAGAGGAGAAGTGGGACTAGGACAGATCCTTGGGTACTGGGACCTTAGGTGCCCCCGCAAGGGGTACTGAAAAGGAGACAGGCAGGAGGAGAATCAGGAGATATCAGAACCACAAAAACCCAGGGAAGAGAAATAATACTGGATAAGAAGATGGCCCATAGCATGAAGCTGCCAAGAAATTAAAATGCATCTCCCTGGAACAAAACTTCAAAGTATGGGAGGGGAAAAAGGTGGTGATGGATGGGACGAGCATGAGTGCATGTCTAGGAAGGGAGAATGGCTTGTAGCATCATACTTCAGAGCTAAAATAGGGCAAATTTAGTATGAGGAGATCATCTTAATGTAAGACTCTGAGGCTCTCATAAAAAGAATTGTTAGTTTTTTCACAGCAATACTGGGAGTTATGGAGTGATATTGAAGTGCATGATATGATAAAGAATGTATTCCACTGGGACCATTATTATGGCTGAGCATAGAAAATGTTAAATATACGAAGGGCTGGAAGTTTGGTTGCAGTGAAAGTAGGACATCCAGGTCATGAAATCATGTAGGGTCTAGCGCTTCTTAAACTATGGGTTTGTGAAAAATTTGGTAAGAATAAAAGGTTTCTGAACATACAACAACCAAAAATTAATTGAAAATCAAACATGTAATGAATCTGAGGTGTCTCTGGCAGCATGGCCACACAGAGCATGCACACTTTGCATGGCGCACGCCCTCAGGCCATGCAATGCAATAACCGTTGCTGATAGGTGAAAAGGGGTCATGAGTGGAAAAAGTTTAAGAAGCCCTGATGCAGATGGCAAGCACTGAGACTTGAGAGAGAATGAAAGGTCAAGGCTAAAGAAAGAAATCTGAGAGTATGTGAAAAGATGGAAATGGAAACCATGCATTTAGAAGAACGGCCTAGGAGGAATCTCAAGGAGCTTGTGGGAAAAGAGGAATTAGAGCATAACAATTTAAAAAAGAAATATTGGGAAATAGTGGTTTCCAGATGGTCTGCTCTTCTTCAAAAATAATTTTCTCCCATTCTATGAAAAAGGGATGGTCTTATTGGTATAATTAATGATATATTGACATCATAGTTATCGGGATAATTCTGATAGAGAGAAATGTTATAGTAAGATACTGGTCATAAGATGTGGGTTCAAGTCTTGCCTTTGATATAGATTAACTATGTCACCCTGGGCAAGTCACTTACCTTCTCAGTGGTCCAGGAAAATTTGTAAGACTATAAGTGGTAGATTAGTTGTTGATGTGTATTGTTCCAGATGGTTTCAGTACTGGGAAACTATACTGTTCATTTACTGATAAAATCCCAGATCTGGATCACTCCACTATGCTTCTTATCTCACCCCTAGAAATTTTCAGGTGCAAGAGGGGTGTTCACCAGAATTACCTAGCTTCACTTAGCTTTTGAAATCTGGTCTTAGGTTATAACCACAATTGTCAGCATTTCAGGTTAGATTATCTTAACATGTGTCTCTTGTTAATGGAATTTCATATTTAATAAAACAGGATTTTTTTAGCTTAGTTGTACCTAAGATGAAGTTTTGGGTGGTGTCCAACTGTGGGAGGAGGGAGAGAGCATAGGGGAGGTGAAGTCTCAAAAAGAAAAGATAACATAAAAGAAAAGATGGCAAGATAGGGGTTTTCCAGGAAGAGGGAATGGCTTGTATGTGACTGGCACAGAGGAAGGCAAGCTTAGCTTGAGGGGATCAATTTAATTCAATTCAGAAAGTGTTTATTGAGCCTCAGCTGTGTGCCAGGTATTGTACTAGACACTCAGGGGAAAAAGACAAAAATGAAGTCACTCTTGCCCTCGAGGGGCTTATCATTAAAACCCATCATGGTGAAGAATTTTAATTTGGTTGGAATGGGCATAAGAAGCCATAGTGGGTTCTCAGAAGTCACATGGTAAGCCAAAAAAAAAGCCCTTAGAAAAATAATTTGGGTTTGTTTCCAACAGATAATGATCCCACATGAAAATCGAACCAGTGAAGCTATGTACAATAAAATGAATATTTCTGAACTGAGTGCCATGATACCACAGGTTGGTAAAAAATAATCTAAAAATTTTAATTTTAACTAATTGTTTGAAAAACAGGATTTTTTTTGCTTAGGAAAAATGCCTTTTCAGTCTCCTGTTATCACCATCTCTGCCAACAATTAAAGAAATAGGATGTCCACTGGCTTAATTGATTTGGTTGATTCAGTACTGATCCTGGCACCTGGAGAAGATATATCGTATTTCCCCATGTATAAGATGTACTTTAATTTTGGGGCCCAAAATTTGAAAAAAATGTACTACATAAAGTTACTGAACTTAAGTTTTATTCATCTGCTCATAGCTTTCAGGCATCTTTTGGGCAAGTCTGGTGCATGTACGCATGCTTAGTCCATTCTGTTTCATGAACCTGAAGTACCAATTGTGTCCTCCTTTGAATCAGTAATTTCTTTTTCATCAGCAACTCTTTTTGCCTCACGCTGAGCCATCTTTGTGAACACAGGAATTCCAGTTGCCCTTTGCTCTTCAAACCATATCTTCAATTCCCTCTCTAAGTCAGGCCATTTTGCTGACTTGCCTCTCATGGCCTTCTTCTGCGATGGAGTTTTCAGTAGGGTTTCTGCTTCCCATAGCCAGTCTTGGATTGTTTTCTCAGTTGGAGGAGGACCAAACTTAGGTTCAGCAACACGATTTCCATTCACTTTTGCAAACTGGATCACTTTTAACTTGAATTCAGCACTGTATAAAAATCTTTTCTGAGCCATTTCTGGGCAGAATGTGGCAAAACTTAACCTAATATGCTGGTAACAAATGCGAAACAATGAATGCAAAGACAACAAACACGAAAAAGCGGTAAATGAAAGTAAAAAAAAACCTACAACCACTGTGTAAGACGCACCCAGTTTTTAGACCCCAAATTTTTCAAAAAAGTTTGCATCTTATACATGGGGAAATACGATAGCCTTTCCTACTGTTGCAAATATTTGTAATTGATTTACTTCTATTTGACAGCTCTAGATTTGGATTCAGAGAACTTCGGTTCAGATTCTGACTCTGCCCTTGTGTGACTTTGGGCAAATTCGTTCACCGTTTTGGACTTCAGTTTCCTCATTAGTAAATGGGGTGGTTGGATGAGATAATCCTGGAGGTTCCTTACGGCTCCAAATGTTTGCTCCTATAATCTAATGTTCCTGTGATCTTTCTAGAACTTACCTGGGAGGATGCCCAAGAGAAAGGTGAAAAGTGTGCTGCCCAGATCTGTGCAGTCCCCAGGAATGTTTTCTGTTTTATGTAACAAACAGGTATAGATTCTAAGGAATCAGAGCTCATTCTTTAGATTGGATTTATTACCTCTGGAGGAGAGGCACTGTTAGGTTGAATTTCATTTTTATACCAAATTCTCTCCTGGGGACTCAGATTCCCATTGGCAAATTGAAGGGATTAAGCTAGAGCATATCTGAGGTCTTTTCCAGCTCTGGGTCTATCATCCTTTGTTTTTAAACAACTGAATGCATGTTGGCAGCATGCTTGCCTTTCTTTTTTCATGTTCTTCTGTAACTAATCTCTGCCTTTTCCCTCTCTTCTCTTTTCAGTTTGACTGGCTCAGTTATATCCAAAAGGTCATCGATACAAAACTCTACCCTGACCTCAAGGATATAAGCCCATCGGAAAACGTGGTGGTCCGAGTACCACAGTACTTTAAGGATCTATTCAGGATACTAGGATCCGAGAGGAAAAAGTAAGGACTTCCTTATGAATTTCACTTTGTTCAGTGCTAAATTTCAAATCTCTTTGTCACCTTAAAAAAGTTTAAAAAAAAAGATCATATTTAGTGAAAATAAAAAAAAAATCATGGGGAAAAATATGTGGCCCTTTGAGGAAACAAGATTAAGCCTCTACCACAACGTGAGTGTGAGTAATGTGCTCCTGACAGTGATTACACGCCCATGATGTTTCTACCCCAATTCACAGCCCTCTCGGGTAAAAATTACTTAGATGGCCTAAATCGTTTATTATCTCCCCTGGTGTTTATGGAATGAGCTGTGCAATGATGTTGTTTTCTGTGCTTTCTACAGAACTGTTCCTTTTTCATTTCACTTCGTCCAAGTTTTTGCTTCTTTCTTTCAATTTTCTTGAAGCCAAACCTATTTTGTAAGGGTCAACTAGTTTGCAACGCTAAACATCCTTAAAAATGAAAAGACGGAAGACCATTGTGGGAACCTTTTGGGGTGTGAGTGTGTGCGTGTGTGTGCGTGTGTGTGTGTGTGTGTGTGTGATGCACGTGTGGTGGCGATAGGAAGGGGAGTACAAGCAGCAATAAAGCAATTTCAGGAAGTGTCAGGTTTTTTTTTTAAAATAAGATTTAGGATGTAACCTTGTAACTTTAGTACAAAACAGTGCATGCAGTAACTGCAAATCCTTATGATCCCTAGGAAATAGAAACCCACATATCCCTTAAGCTATTCATGCTTGATCGATGATTGGCTCAGCTAGAAAAAGAGTCAACATTAGAACCCAGATTTTCTTTGCCAACCTTTCTCAGACAAATGTGGCACAACACAAGGAGTACTGGATTCAGAGTCAGAGGACCTGAGTTCAAATTTAGGCTCTGCCACTTGCTTGTCAAAGTAAGTCACTTCCCCTCCTTTGCTTCAATATTCGCATCCTTAAAATGAGAGGGTTGGGCCAGACAGGTCGCATTTATAGGGCATTTTAAAGATAGTAAAGCACTATTATCTCATTTGATCCTCAAAGCAACCCTGGGAATTAGGTGCTATTATCTTGCCAATGAGGAAACTGAAGCTGAGAAAAGTTAAGTGACTTTCTGGGGGCAGGGGCAGGAGGAATCATTAGCTAACAAGCCTATTTGGGAGGACTCGAATTCAGGTCTTCCCGATTCCAAATGCAGTAGTCTCTCCACTAGGCCACTGAGCCCATGATCTCTAACAGCCTTTCCAGCTCTAAATCTGTGACACTATGAATCCATCAGATATTATTATACAATATCTGGTATATAAGACAGCCCTTGGTTATCTCTCATTTACCTCCTAGGGAAAGTTTATTCTGATTTACTTGAACATAAATTCCTTGAGGGGTAAGACAATTCCTTTGTTGCATAGCACAATGCCTAGCAAAACAAAACTAAACAAACACAACAAATACTCATTTAAAAAATTACTTATTTTAAGGGCAGCTAGGTGGCACAGTGAGTAGAGTCAGGAGGACTTGAGTTCAAATGTGACTTCAGACACTTGACAAGCTTACTAGCTATGTGACCTTGGGCAAGTCACCTAACCCCAACTGCCCTGCCTTCCCCACTCCGAAACAAAAATAAACAAATAAATAAATAATTTATTTTATTCTGAACTTAATAAATAAAACAAGTATTTGCATAACATGGTAGAATAGAAAAAAGAAAGATGATTGTGCATGAAGCTGCAAGTCTGTTATGAACTTGCTTTTCTTATTTATAGGATCTATAATACACATATATTACATGTATAATATACAATAAACTTATCATGTGACTTTCTTTTTCCCCTGGCCCTGCTCCAGCTGTAGAGGTGGCTACCATTAGACACAAACATGTATGTGTATATACTCTCAGTTCTTTCTCTGGATGCAGATAGCATCTGCATTTGTAGTTAATTTGGTTATTTATAATAGTCAAAATGACTCAGGCACTCAAAGCTGCTCTTCAAACAATATTGCTGCCATTGTATATACCTTTCTCTTGGTCCTGCTCATTTCACTCTTCATTATTCAGTGCCAGTCTATCCATGTTTTTCTAGCATCATCCATCTCATCCTTTCTTGTAGCACAGTGCGTATACAACAACTCGTTCAGCCACTCATACAACAAACATTTGTACACATGGGCACTATCCAAATGGAAGTGTCATGGCTATAACTGACCGGATGTCTGGAGGAGAAGAGACATAGTTTAGAGGAAAGAGCACTAGATTGGGTGTCAGGATACAACTAAAACGGTGGAACTGGAAGGGACCTCAGAGATCATTTAGCCCAAACTCTTTATTGCACCATCAGGAAACAGAGGTCCAGAGAGAGAGGGAGTGATTTGTATCTCTGCTCTTAAATAGTTACATCACCTTGAACAAGTCACTTAACCTCACTGCAACCTCAGATCCTTTGCCCATCTCAATTCTTTGAAACACAGCTAAGACACATTTACTCTTCATACGGCAAAAGAGTAACTTGATTTTTAATTTAATTTTTAGGAATTTCAATGAGGAGCTATAGCTCTCCCTACCACAGTAATGCTTTAGCCCTCAATGAATCAGTTTCTCCTCATTCCTGGGGATGCTCTCATCAGCTGCAAGCTCAGAGGAGCTTTGGGAAATTGTATTAATATAGTTTCTAAAGGTGTCTAATTTACGACCAGTGGCTAGACTAGGCCCTGAGAGAATTAGATGTATTAGAAAATTCATCTATATGGTAATAATGATTATACTTTAGATTTTTCAGGGCTCCTTTTATTTTAAAGAAGGGCAAAGAAAGACGGTGAGAGAATAGAATGAGGGGGGATTTTAATCTGGTTCCTGTCAAGATGATAACTTGAACAAATGTAAACACAATGAAGTTCAATAGGAAAAACACAGACAGAAAATTTACCCTAAAGAACCATACAACATGCATCAAAACCTTAATTTTAAATATGTGCGAAAAATGCTTCCGTACAATTATGCATTGTCCAGGAGCAGGTTCAAAAGAGACAGAAATAATTTAGATCTGTGTATTTCAGTGAAATTCCTATTCTCTGTGTATCACCCAAGGTAATGATAGGACTTTACATTTATCTGGCAGTTTTGCATTTCTCATCTTATTTTGTCTTCCTGAGAACCTTATGTCTTAGACAGAATGAGTATTATTATGCCTGACTTACAGATAAGGAGACTGAGACAGATAAGTGACTTTATTAAGGTCACACAGAAAATTAGTTGTAGTATTGAGACTAGAACCTGGATCACTTATCTCTCAGTCCCAGGATTTTGCTGCATGGTATTCAACTACTATCTATGTTGGAAGTATGGCAGAACTGAGGACAGATGGTGCCTTGACAAGTACTTATTTTGGTGTTCTGAAGTCATTCTATTGCTTGATCAATAAGCATTTATCAATACCTGTCACTAGGCTGTGATGGGTATTTTTTTGTTGTGCTTAGTGGTTCAGTTATGTCTAACTCTTTGTGAACCCAAGGGCCACAGCGCATTGGGCCCTTCTGTCCTCCACTATCTCCTAAAGTCTGTCCAAGCTCATGTTTGTTGCTTTCATGACACTATAGACCCATCTCTTCCTTGCCTTCCCCTTCTCCTTTTACTTTCAATCTTTCCGAACATCAGGGCCTTTTCCTGTGAGCCCTGTCTTGTCCTTATGAGGCCAAAGTACTTAAGCTTCAGCTTCAGGGTTGATGGTGATACAAAGAATGAGTATTATTATGAGTTCACAAAGTATTGTAATGAGTAGGGTAAAAATGAATTGTCAGAGAGCCATGGAAAAGACTTTTATGAACAAATGCAGGGGAAAGTGAGCAGGACCGGAACAATTTATACTAAAATATCAGTACTTACTAAAATGAACAACCGAAAGGCCTAAGGACTCGGATCAATTAAGTGACCGGTCATTATTTTAGAGGACTGATAAAGAAGCATGCTGCTTACCTTGTGACAGAGGGAAAATGGACCAATATGCAGAGTGAGAGAGGTGGCTCTGGGTGTGACCAATGTGGGAACATTTTGTTTGGACTGTGTTTACGTCATTTGGAGGTCTTTCCTTCTCTAGTTAGGAGGTGAAAGAGGGGGAAAGGCCTGATAATTGGAAATGTGTACATGTACATACATATATATATACATATATATATATATATATACACATACATGGAGAGAGACAGAGAGAGCAATGGAGAGAGAGAGACAGAGATAGAGACAGACACAGAGACAGAGCGACAGAGCAGACCTGATATTTCATTATATAGGGAACTACCATTTGAGGAAGTGTCCTTTGTGGTGTGGTTGGGAGATGAAAGAAAGTTATGCATGATGAACTGCAAGACCAGTCAGGCTGAACTTAAGATTATGTGAAGGGCAAAAATGTATAACCCTGAAAAGTAGATTAAGCCACGTTGTGAAAGATTTTAAATGACAAACAGAGGAATTTGTACTTCATCAGAAAGACAATAGGAGACCACTGGAGTTCACTGAGCAGAGGAGTGACACAGTCAGACCAGTGTTTTAGAGAAATATCCTCGGGCAGCTGAACTGTATGGACGATCGTTTTGAGAGAGGAGAGGCACGGGACAGGGAGACCAATGAGGAGTTTACTGCAATAGTCCAGGCAAGAGGGGAGGAATGCCTGATCTAGGTGGTGGCTTTGTGAGTAGAGAGGACAGATGGGAGAGATGTAGAGATAGAGTGGAGGGGAAGGGGTAGGAAAGGGAATAAACATGTATATACCACCTACTACATGCCAGGCACTGGGCTAAGAGCTTTACCAATATTATCTCATGTAATATCTCACCAAATACACAAGATTTGGATACTTTCTAATGGATCCAAGTCTACTTTGGTCACTACAGTGACTGTGGTGGCAGTGGCTCTGGTGGCAGTAGAGCAACAGGTAAGATTGTAAATTGAGGAGATATCTTGACTTTGGTAAATTGAATCGACCATTCTGGTCCCAAAGGTCATATAGCGGCTGGAAACTGGGTACGTGGGTAGGGAGAATGACGCATGGAGAAGGATGTGGCTCCATCAAATATTGCTAAGAAGAGATCTGAGGATTGTACACGTAAGAGGTACCCTTAGGTTATAGTGGAAAGAACCCTGTGGACTTGGTCTCAGAGGGCTTAGCTCCCCAGCTCTGTCACTTACTAGCCATGTGACGGTTTCCTTATCCATAAAATGGGAGGACTAACGAGAGGCCTTCTTTCCTCACATGGTCTTTGGAAGGAAAGGGCTTTCTAAATCATAAATAATATAATTGTTGAATTGCTGTTATCATCAGTTTTCTCTTTTTTGGGGCCTGGTGGTTTCATTGGTATGAGATGAGAAAACTGTCTGTACCAATGGAAATCTGTCCCTGCCCTGCTACTAACAGATAGTTTTAGAGAGTTACCAGGGACACTGAGATTTTGATTTTTGGTCAAAAAGCAGGTTAAATACTCTGTCCAAGGTTAATCAGCCACAACATATCAAAGTAGGGACTTAAACTCAGATCTTCCTGACCCTGAAGGTAGTGTTTCCATCCGCAAGGTCATCAATTCTACGTCTTTGCAGATTGGATTGGCATAAAACTTGAATGAAGCCTATAGTTATTGCCCTCAGATTCTCACAGACACAGCTACCCATTTTTGTTCATTTATTTGATTTTTACCATTTTTTATCCCCCAATCATTGCGCAGAGCAAAACCCATTACTTTTAGGACAAACAACAGGTTTCTCTCAGTGTTCTACATGGGGGCTTTGTGTAATTTACGTAATTATTCTTCAGTATGTAGGTATCTATTTTTTCCTTTCAAAGTGATCTCATGGTGGGTGGAAGGGGGGATGGCCTACATTTAAGCCAGTAAGGAATTATATGACTCATAAACCACCACCATCCCTAAGGCAAAGCCTGCTCTCCCCCAGATGAAAATGATCTCTCCCCCTTAAATTCCTCTTCTAGCACTTAGCCTGGACCTGTTTTGCAGGTATGTCTCATTCTTCATCATAACATAAACACTTGTGCCCTTGTCCCCACATTCAACTGTAAGCTCCATGAGTCAGTCAACCAACATTTAGTGAATACTTACCATGTGCTAGGCATGGACTAAATTCAGAGAAAGGCAGAAAACAGTCCCTGTTCCCAAGGAACTCACAAGCATGAGTGTGGAATGTACCTTTGTATCTCCAGCAGTGTTTTGCACATAGTAGGTACTTAATAAATGACGACTGAATTGAAATGAATCGTCTTTTTCTACTACACTTCTCAGGCTTTAAGGTTGCTTTTCATATCCATTTTAACCTGGGGAAAGTCTAGTACTGTGCTTTGCCCTGAGGCTTGAATGGCACCCAGAGCTAGTTCATGTTGAGGCTCTCCTAAGGAGCCTTTTCCCTTGCATTGGCCTTAAGTGAACCCTTTGAGATTCCAGCATATCCTTCCTCTCCTTGGCCTACAGTCTGATCTAAATACAAAGTAAACACACTAAAGAAGGAAGACTCCTACCAGTCTGAGGCTCTTAAACACTGCTCAGGAAATGGTTATTTGTTGACAGTGTGGGTCTCCCTGTGTGCCTGTCTCTAATAATTGGGTATTCTGTGAGGAAGCAGCCTCAAAGGACCTGTGCATGGGAGTCATGCTTTGTCGGTTTTTAAAAGTATTCAAAATGAACATTGATAACTAGGGACTATTATGTAAAACAATCGGATGCCCTAGGAAGTGATCTCAATGGTATGGTTTTGTCTAGTACTCTCTTCTTGGGTACTTTGGTTTTCCATTACTTTATTTATTACCATTTGGGGAAATAACCGTGCTGCTGAAAAAGCTTTTTTGAAAAAAAATTATAGCGATTTTTGACTATTGCTGAGTTTTTTTATTTTTTGTTTGTTTGATGTAGCAGAGTATTAGGTTACAGTGACTCAGTCATTAGGGTGATAACTGCTGCAGACATGGTAATATGAGCTCTCGGAAGTTGTGCTGGGTGGGATTTTCTTCTGATATTTATAATACACTGAGGGCACTCATCAGCTCCATGTCTGACTGGGTAAATATCCTCATATACCATATGCTAGATAGCACAGGCCTTGTTATACTGCTATGTTAGCACTACTCTGGCTATTAATGTATCCCATACATCATATTCTTTGCCAAGATGTGTTCTTTGTGGTGTGTTTGGGTCTGTGTGGATGGTGTTTATTGAACCAGCAGCATAGCAGAGTGGGTAGAATGCTGGACTTGGAATGAGGCTGTGGGCCTACATCCTCCCTCTGACACTTCATAGCTTTGTGACACTGGATAAGTCTAGTCTTTCAGGCCTGAGAGACTGAGGCAATTCTCTTAAGACTATAAGTGATAAGTGGGTTTCAAGTCACACATTTTATTAAATGTTTTCATAGAGGAAGCGCCCTAATTTGTACTGCAAAAAGCCACAATTGACCTAGCTGCATGATTCGGGCCCTTTTAGGCCCTTTCTCTCACACATAACCACTCACACTTAATCCATCTTCCCTACTTAGGGATTGTAATTCAGTTGTTTTTCCATCTTGTCCAATTTGGGGTTTTCTTGGCAGAGATACTGGAGTGGTTTGCCATTTCCTTCACCAGCTCGTTTTACAGATGAGGACACGAATGCAAACAGGGTTAAGTGACTTGCCTAGGGTCACACAGGTAGTAAGTGTCTGAGGCCAGATTTGAACTCATGAAGATGAGTCTTCCTGCCTCCAGTCCTGACACGCTATCTGCTGCGTCATCACAGGTTCAATTAACCAAGGAACCAATCAGTGAGGATTGATGAAGAATCTTCTTTGTTCCAAGCACTGTTCTAAGCACTAGAGATCCAAAGACAGAAGTGAAATGACTCTTACCCTTAAGGAGCTCGCATTCTTATGAGGGAGCCAACATACCTGTGTGTACATATGCATATACGAACATCTATACATGTTGTTTCATCCACAGAGTGTAAGCTTCTTGAACATAGTGACTGTTTCATTTTTGCTTGTGTTTCCAATATGTAACATAGAACCTGTGCTTGTTGTTCAGTCCTTTAGTTGCGTCCACTCTTCATGACCCTGTGGACCATACTGTGAGACAGAATCACGTCTGGCTTCTTGGGCAGTATCACGAGCATCTCTTGTGAGCCGTGTTGTGGTTGTTGTACTTGTGTCCAATCCTCATGACCCCGTGGACCATAGAATGCCAGTGCTGTCCATAGGGTTTTCTTGGCAAAGACACTAGAGTGATGTGCCATTTCCTTCCTCAGCGAATTAAGGCAGGCAGAAGTGAAGTGACTTGCCCAGCCTTACACAGGTGGGAAGTGTCTGAGGCCAGACTTGAACTCAGGTCTTCCTGACTTCAGATTCAGTACTCTGTTCACTATATCATGATGCCTTTAAAGGATTTACAACCAAAAGGATGCTTGAAAGTTATCTAGTCTGAGCCCACCTAATTTATTATAGAAGAGAAAACGGAGGCTCAGAGCAGTGGAGGATTGGAAGGCCTGTATCATGCAGCTAGGTGGTGCTCAGGGCAGCTAGGTGGTGAGGTGGCTAAAGTGCTGGGCCTAGAATTAGGAAGACCCATCTTCCTGAGTTCAAATCTGGCCTCAGACACTTACTAGTTGTGTGACCTTGGGCAAGTCATTTAACCCTGTTTGCCTCAGTTTCCTCATTTATAAAATGAGCTAGAGAAGGAAAAGGCAAATCACTATGGTATCTTTGTTAAGAAAACCCCAAACGGGGTCACAACAAGTTGAACATGACTGAAAAATGACTGGACAGCAACAAATCACGACATTTTCTCCGTAGTATGAGCTAGCATATATTGGAATTAAATTTAAAAGGTTAGAAAAAGATCGTACGCTGAATCTAGTGGCCAGTTTGACAACTTGTGATTCTTAAATACAGTCTTTTTAAAATTTGAATTTATTTTAATTTTTATGATCATTTTCTCTCCCTCCTACTCCCCATCCCCTATGAAAAGAAAAAAAAAAGAAAAACAAAAGTCTTGAAACAAATATACCTAGTTAAGCAAAATAAATCCCCACATTGTCCATGTCTGAAAATATGGGTTAGATATCATCAGTTAGTCAGTCAACTGACATTTGTTTAGTGCCTATTGGGTTCCATGCAGTGTGCTTGAATTTTCTTGGGTAAATATTAAAAAATTAATGTTATCATGTGATAGGTTGAATATCCCTTCAAAACGCTCACATTTGTTAGTGCTAGAGATACAAAGAAAGGCATCTAGGACCTTTCAATTCAATGAGGAAGCCAAAATGTATAAATAAAGTCTATACAGGAACAAACTATATGTGTGTGTATGTATATATGTCATATATGTATGTATATGTGTGTGTATATAAGTATATGTGTATGCATGTATATATGCATATGTAGTCTTTAACCCTATCCAAAGAGGAGGTCTATTAAAGTGCCTTTAGGAAACAGCCTCCTAAGGCCCGAATGTAGGGCCTTTCATTTTCAGTCCCATGACCGCAGACAAGCTACTTAACCCAGGCCAACAGGTTCACAAAAGTATCCAAAAGAGTTAAATTGGGGAACTCAAACCAGGACTGGATTATTTGTTTGTTTGTTACATTTATTGAGCCTGAACCGTTTAAAATCACTTTTCCCCTCCAAGGCCTCTGGGTCCCTCGTATTAAGAAGTGTGGTGGAACTTCTCTAGGAGGGATTTCTGGGGTGGTCTGCAGTACATCTGGCCCCGAGTTAAAGTACAACTCATGTGTTTCTGTCTCTTTCATGTTTAACAGGACCATCGCCAACTATTTGGTGTGGAGAATGGTTTATTCGAGAATTTTAAACCTTAGCAGACGTTTTCAGTATAGGTGGCTCGAATTCTCTCGGGTAAGTATGAGAAATTTTTATTATGATGTCATAGTTTGAATATCCCTTCAAAAAACTCACATTGGTTAGCAGATTCAGTAAAAATGCATCTTTAAGGACTTTACTGAAGAAGTATTGAACTCCACACTACAAGCGGACGTGTTATAATTTATCAAGAACAACGTTTAGGCATTTTTAGAACTATATTTGGGGCCATTATATTCGGTTCAATGACAATTTATTAAATGCCTATTGAGAATGAATGAAAGAAATAGCATTTATTAAATATTAGCTGTGTACCAGGCACTGTATGCTAGGCACAGGGAATACTAATATAAAAATGCTTCTATTACCTTGTAATAGAAGGAGTCAATATATGGGGGAGTGATGGCCAGGGAAGGGAGCTTTGATTTGGAGACTCTCAGGGATGATGAGTTGAGCCACATGCAGTTGATTGTCATTCATTTCTAGGAGCAATGGCAAGATTGGCTTAATTACTGTTGGGGAGAGGGGGAAAGAAAGGCCATGCACTCAGTGACAGGATTGGTGATCTATATAGAGAGGATAAAGTGAATTTGTGCTCACTCACCAGCTTGGACAGCTCTGCCCTGTTCTAAAACTGAGGGGCTTAGTACCTCCAGGGAAGAGGAGGGGGATCGTCTGCGGAGGTCCAGGGTCTGGAGGAGTCAAGGTGGGGAGAAGAGAAGCAGCAGCAGGGCAGATGGCAAGATTATTATGTGCAAGGCACTGTAGAAAAGGCTGTCTGTCCCTTTAGTCTCTTCTTCCTAATGATTTTACTGTGAAAGAACAATTCCTTAGCGATCCACCGGTTTGTTAGTATTTCTAAACATTAAAGAATAAAGGCAGATTTTAAAAATAGGGGTTAATATTCTTTTTTAAGTTTAAAAATCTTATTGAAAAAATTTTAAACTTAAGTTCAAAATAAGAAAAGAAAAAAGAAACAAACAAATACTAAAACTAAAATAATACAAGATAAGAAAAGAAAAAAATCATTGCCATGTACACAGCAGAATGTGGAAGAGGCTTCAAGATATACAGCAATACATTTCCATTTCAAGAAAGCCTCTATAATAAATATTATGTACTGTGTTGAGAACTATCAATCTTTCCTTTGCTTCCTTCTAAATTTTCTTTTGCTCTCTGCTATGTACTTTTTATTTTGTTCTTTTTTCCTGCTCCCACCCCGAAGGCTACAATTATGTGTATACATATATAAGTGTATATATAACATACACACACACACACACACACACACACACACACACACACATATATATGTATATGTATATATATATATACACTAATGCAATGCGTGTATATATATATGTATATGTAGGCATAGACACACAAAGATATACATAGTCACACAGATACCTGTACATATGTATACTTACACATACACATACCTACACATACACATACTTACACACATATATATATGTATATATACTTAGATATCTATAATCAAACTCATACAGAGACATATACATTCCTATGCATCTATGTAAGACCTTACAATACTTATCTGTCCTCTGTTTCTCTGAGGGTGGATAACCTCTTCCTTCATAAGTCCAAATCTTTCCATATTTTTCCAAGTCTGCCAGCTCATCATTTCATCCTCCACAGCACTATTCCAACCTTACACTGTCTAGTTGTGGGATTAATGTTCTGGGGAGATGTGTGCAGATCAGACATAACCTATAGCTTCAATATATTTGTATCTCCTCGCAGAGTCGCAGGTCCCATGGCACCAGTTTGTCCGACTAGATTCTGTTGGAGGTGTTCAGATCCAACCTTAACCTCTTTTGAGACCTCTCTCACCCCTCAATTTCTACTCTCTTCTTTTTCCTCACTTGAACCTATATCCCTGCTTCCAGAGATCTTCCCTTTTCTTCCTGATAATTCTGGTTTGAAGATTTATAATATGCAAAACCTGAAAGCATTTGGTGTCTTCTCAAAAGTCCTTAAAGTGTAAAAGCCAACAAACTTAAAAGTTTCTTTTACTTGTTTTCTTTCCCTTTTGATAGTTATAATTAAAGCATAAAGCTAGATATTACTTAACAGCAATAATAATGACAATAATGCCAACGATGATGATAGCATTTCCTTAGTGCTTGAAGGTTGACAAAATGCTTCACCCTTATTATCTCATTTGCTCCTTACAACAATTCGAGGCAGGCATCGGCTTCATTTTGTAAATGAGGACCTTGAGGATCAAAGTCATTTCAGAAACTGATAGCTACGTATTCAAATTCTGAGTATATAAACCAGGCCATATAAGTAAGTGACACACATCCGAAAGAAAGCAATAAGTGCATTAAAAATGTAATAAGTGCTTCCTCTATAATAATACTAGTTGGCAATAAGTCACACCTAGCACTTTAAGGCTGGCTGAGTGCTTCGTATACCTTATTTCATTTTCTCCTCATTATAGCCTTGTGGCACTTGAATTTTATGATGAGAAATCTGAGGATCCAAGAAATTAAGGGACCAGTGCAGAGTTACACAGCTTGCAAATGTCTGAGACAGGATGCGAATTCAGCTTTTCCTGATTCAAAGTTTAGTACTCTCTCTTCTACCTATATATAAATAAAGTTGAACAATGACAGCCTCTATTCTCAGAGTTTCAAGTTGATTTGATGGAGAGGCATTTAATATGTGTGTGGGTAACTAGGTGGTACAGTGGATAGAGCGCTGGGCCTGAGATGAGGAAGACTCATCTTCCTGAGTTCAAATCTGGCCTCAGACACTTGCCGTGTGTGACCCTGGCCAAGTCACTTAACCTCATTTGCCTTGGTTTCCTCATCTGTAAAATGAGCTGGAGAAGGAAATGATAAACCTTTCTAGTATCTTTGCCAGGAAAATTCCAAATGGGGTCGGAAAGAGTGGGGCATGACTAAACAATGACAATTATGTGACATATATGTATGTATTTTGTTTTCTAATTATGCATAGATTATATAAAAATTATATAGAAATATAACATATTCATATATAATATATGACGAGTGTATACATACACATATAAGTTCAGGAAACATCTATTAAGTGCCTACTACGTGAGAGGCACTGTGGTAAGTACTGGGGATACAAATAAGAAAAAGAAAGCTAGTTCCTGCCCTAAAAGAGACAATCTAATGGAGGAAGGTGAATGGGATGGATAATTGTGAAGACTTCACAGGGCATGTCTAATGGAGAGGTTTTGGGATTTGGCCTTGTAATTTTGGAAGGCACGCCCTTCCCTCTCTCTCTCAGATGTTAGAAGATAATGAATTTCCTGTTTGCTCTAGGAAGGTCTTTCCTTCTCCTAGACTTTCAGATGCCACCCAGGCAGTTGAGTTCTGATAGGGAAAAACCTGAATGGACTGGATCAACCTTGGTCCTCTGTGTAGTTTTTGTGCCTAGACTGTAAGCCCACCTCCCAGCCAATGGTGAGAAGGGATAGAGATGGGTGGGAATCTTTTTCATTAAGAGTATAAATTAGGAAAGGTTCCCTTTTACCTCGCCTCCTCCATTATGGAGGTGTGCCCAAATCTTGCAAGGTTTGTGAAATAAATTTACTATGTTCCTCCTAAGGATGTCTCTCCTATTATTTAAAATTCTGTCCCATACAAAGGCAATACATACGAGGAAGCTGGAAAGCAGGGGAAGGGGGCAGGGAACATCTTGTTGCATGGAGTTGAGACCAAGCAGAGGTGCATGATGAGTATTTATGTACTTATGCTTATTACAAGGTGGAATGTAGTAGGGGAAATGTAAAGAACTTGGAGAAGTTCTATGAAAAAATGTGAAGAGGAAGAGTTCACTTTTACTTATAGTTGAGGTAGGTAGGGATAGGGAAGGGGTAGGGAAAATTTTCATTGGGGAAAAGGCTTCTGAGCTGGCCCTTGAAAGAAAGGAGGGACCTTGACAGTCAGAGATTGGAAGAAGGGAGGAATAACTTGAGCAAAGAAAGTTGTCAGGATGGGAAAGGGCAAGATAAATGGTTTTGTTGTTCATCTTTCTTCTCTAAGAGAACCATGACATCACGCTAGTGATGTCTTAACTTGTGCATGAATTGGATTTAAGTGAGGCAGAGTTGAGCAAAGTTGTCAGCCTCACTCTGTCCTCCAGATTCCTCAGAGTCCAGTGTCAAGACAAAAGTCAAGTTGACTTGGTTGGGGATGTATTGGTTGTCCTTGGCCTTTCTAAATTAAGGTCTTTCCCAGGTCTCAGTTTGTCTGAGGCAACTTGTCAATGACTAAGTGCTAGTAAGAATTGAGACAAAAGGCAGCCTAATTTATCATCACAAAAATATCAGTTTGAGAGTTGAAGACCCTCAAACTTTCTGGCCAAAACAGAAAGCAATTGTTACTTACACTCATTCTAAGCCATCAAAATCTAAACAATGGGCCATAGAGGCTTGGGCTGGGGGTTGTCCTTGGCCATTCAATGAAAGCCAGAGTGATTTGGCTTTAAAGGTTTAGTCAAGTAGCTCCATTTGAAAAACAATGGGCTTTTTTTGCTTTTTCAGAGCTATAGTTCAAGAAATCATAAATGAAAACTGCACAGGACAAAGATAATTTGTCCCAGCTAAAAAATAGAATAAAAATTTAAAAAAGGAAAACTCTAGCTCCCAAACTCCCAAATACGTTACAAAATATAAGTGACAAAATATTATATTCCTATGGACAGAACACCCACATGTAAGGATATGATACCCCAGTGGAGAGAATGGGAAAGGAGGAGGAGGAGGAGGGGGAGGGGGAGGGGGAGAAGAAGGGGAAGGGGGAGAAGTCCTTGATGACTTCCTTGCCTCAAGGGAAAGCCTAGTTTACATGGGTTTAAGTGACATGTTTGTGACATCAGAGGATTTTAGACTGCGTGGGTTTAAGTCACATTTTTGTGACGATTTTAGGTCACGTAGGTGAGTCTCGTGTGTGACTCACCTTTGACCTTGAACAAGATATATATAAACGCAGAGGTCGGCTTTCTCTTTTGGAGCTCTGAGCCACAGCAAGAGTCGTGCATGACTCTAGGCAAGCCGTTGTTATGAGCTTCCCAGCTTGTTGTTGCTTCCCTGGTAACTGTATATTGTGATTTTGTCAGACAGAAATCCATCTGTTTATTTGTGTTTATTTGCTCTGTTTGTACTTGCTCTGAAGCTCAGGGAGCTGAGTGAATGATATTTGTATGTTGGATTAAAGTAAGATTGTTAACCCTTTAACGTTGCTTTCCTTAGTAAAGCAGATCAAAAGAGCCTGGGCTTGCAGCGTTCTTGTGGTTGGGCTCGTGTTGGTTTTTCACCCCCACAGCAACTGCTAGCCGGATTGTTGAAACATCATAGTACCTACTTCCTAGTATTGTTGTGAGGTTCAAATGAGATAATATTTGGAAAGGTTTTTGTAAACCTTAAAGTGCTATATAAATAGCACCAAGTGTTATTATTTTTATTAAACTTCCTGCCCTCAAGGAGCTTCCATTCTAGCCATCCGTTTAACAAAAAGTTTGTTACTGCTAAAAGATTTTTTGCCACACAAAAGGGTTAAATTAGGAAAGAAAACAGATTCTGTGTGAGTATGTTTTAAGATGTGTGTAGGAGATGGTGACCAGATGTTTTCCTTTACCACTAAGGATAAAATGAGAGCTTCAAGTAGGAAAACACTGAAAATTTTAGTTAAATGTAAAAGTGGAATTTTCTGAGGGTCAGTATTGCTAAACCTTGGTTGGATAGTATTGTCAAAGAAGGCTGTGGAATCTTTTTTTGGTGGATGTTTCAAAATGAGCATTTATTTTCATCCGTCTGTGATAGTTTGTATGATCTAAGGATAGGTAGATTAGATTAGAAGTGACTGAGGCAATCCACTGTGGCGAAAATGGTGCTAGACTAGAGGCAGTGTGATAGGGTGGAAAAAGGCACTGGATTTAGAGGAGAAAGACATGGGTTCAAATCCTGCCTCTCACAATGTGACTTTCAGCAAGTGACTTAACCTCTGTAGGCCACAATCTTCTCAGCTGTAAAATGAGAGATTGAATTAGCTGGGCTCTAAGGTCTATCCAAAATCTGTGTCTAGAAGCAGCTAGACAGAGTGCTAGACCTAGAGTCAGGAAGATCCAAGTTCAAATGTAGCCTCGGAAACTTATTAATCGGGTGACCCTTGGCTAGTCACTTACTTCTATCTGCCTCAGTTTCCTTATTTGTAAAATGGTGACAGTAGTAGCACCTACCTCCCAGGGCTGTGAGGATGAGGCATGTTTGTAGTGTTTGGCAAACCTTAAAGCATTGTTATAAATATCTATTGATCCCGATGATCTCTAGAATAAAAAGACTTGGATTTCAGTCTTGGCTCAATATATTACTAGCTGTGAGGTTGGGCAAATCATTTATGCTTCTAAGCTTCACTTCGCTGTCCTCATTTATAACATGGGAATGACTCTGCTGCAGGGCTGTAGTAACCTCAGATGAGGTTATATTTGGGAAAGGATTTTGTAACCTTCTGAGCCACAAATAGGGAGGGACATTGGGATTTTGTCCCAGGGCTTTTGACAGGGCTTACAGTCTCACTGCCTAGAAATGAATGAGTTTAGCAAAAAGAATGAGTTCAAATGGGAAGCTCCCAGATGGTGGCCTCACCCCTCATGAGGTCTTTCCCTGACCAAACCATCTCTCTCTCTCTCTCTCTCTCTCTCTCTCTCCCTCTCCCTCTCTCCCTCTCTCCCTCTCTCTCTCCCTCCCTCTCTCATTCTCTCCCTCTCTCCTTTTCTCTCTCTCTCCCTGCCTCCCATTCCGTCTCACTGTGTCTCAAGGTCTTTGCCATGACCCAACCGCTCCCCCATCCCAAATTAAGAACACTTGCCCAAGAAGCAAAAATTGATAATTGCAGCTCTGACAGCCATAAAGTGTTATGATTGGTCCCTGAAGATCCCAATTTTGCAAAACCTATCCCGACAACTTCATGGCTGCCTTCACTTTACATCTGGCTTCTCTGTTCTTCTCCCACCTCATCTCTACTCCTTAGAATCCTTGGTTTCTTTAACATACTCAGTTTAAGCACCACCTTCAGCATGAGGCCTTTCCTTTTTTCCTCTGAACAGCTTCCTTCCAAGGTATTTTATTTTTCTGTATGGGTTTTTTATATGCCTCTACATGACCATATTATCACTCCCTTTCCCCTATGTCCCTTAAGATTTAAAGTTCTTAAGGGCAGGAATTGTTTTGCTTTTGTCTCTGTATTCATAGAGCCTAGCATAGTACCTGGCATATAACAGGTGATTGACACATGCTTACCGAATGAATGAATGAATGAATGAATGAATGAATGAATGAATGAAATGAACTGATTTTTCCTAAGATCACACTGCCAGGTATTGGTCTCCCCCAAACTGCTGTAAGTTTTACATTACATAGAGTTCAAAGAAGGGTACAAAGACACGACCAGTTGAATAGCCTTCATGTGTGCAGTTTCCAAAAAAAGTACAAGCATGCAGACTACTGCACTTCAGCAGTTTCCAGATAAGGCATGTGGATTGCTTGAAATATATATCATCAGGTAAGTCTAAACATTCAATAAAATGTGGACAAATTTAAAACACAAGTCTAGGGTGAAGTCCAAACACAAGTACTCCATTAAAATTTATCATGAAGAAAAGTTATAACAATATAAGGTTATAAATGGTCATTGCTTGTGTTTAGGATTCGCTAGGATTTAAAATCATATTTTCCAGATTCTAAGCCCAGCATTCAACGTATTCTCCACTTGAAGGTAAGCCCCTTGCTTTAAAATAGCAGGGGCTTATTTTGATTTTGCTCTTACATCCCCAGGACCTAGTACAAAGTAGGTGTTAAATAAATTTTTGTTGATTGATGGACTCCAGAGGCCACAGGATTTACTTGGGCTGTATGTCCATCTATAATTCTAAAGCCACATCTCTATGTATTATCAAATTTGATTTAGAAGCTTTCTGCCTTGTTTAGAAAAAAATCCTTTAAGGATCACAGAATTTAGAGTCGAATGGGTCCTTTGTCATTATTGAGTTGTTTTTCAGTTGTGTGCGGGGTTTTCTTGGCAAAGGTACAGCAGTGGTTTGCCATTTCCTTCTCCAGCTCCTTTTACAGATGAGGAAACTGAGGCAAACGGGGTTAAGTGACTTGCCCAGGGTCACACAGGTAGTAAGTGTCTGAGGCCGGATTTGAACTCTGGAAGGTGAGTCTTCCTGACTCTAGGCCCAGCACTTTATCCACTGTACCATTTAACTGCCCTGAATGGGTCCTTAGAGATTACCAACCCTGTCTTTACAGAGGGGGAAACTGAGTGCAAGAGAGGGTAAGTAGCTTGTCCATGATCATACAGGTAGAAAGGATCAGCCAGGGCCACAATTCCAATCTAGGTCCTCTCACTTCAAATTCAATGCTCTTTTTCTTATTCTACATCCTGCCAGATTGATAAATGTTTGTATCTGCCATTTGCTTGGTTACTGGGAAATATTTTGTTATAACAATGACACATTATAAATGTTTTCTGGCTTGGAAGTTTCACAGCAACTCTGGGGATCTGACTCCCCTGAGTAAACCAGAGTTCTCTTCTTGGGAAGAAGCCAGCCACCAATGAGCCCACCCATTGCACTGTAAATTTCAGAGAAACAATAGAAGTATCTTTGATTGTCAGCGTGGGGAGTTCCCCCACTGGCAGAGAAGTCAGCTTCTATGACTAGCTTAGTCAATCCTAAATTGATGCCTGAAAAATGAGAGTTTAATGACTTACCTAACCTCCCACAGCTAGTAAGCATAGAAGTTAAATCCAGATCTTCTTTATTCGAAGCCCAGTATCCTCTTTATTACACGGGAGATTTCATGCTATTCTGAAAATCTTGTAATGGAGGAGGAAGGCATAAGGCAGGAAAGTTGGGACAGAAAAAGGGAGGAGAATGCAATATCCTCGACTGTCAAAACATTTTCATTTTGGTATCAACATGACATTTGGGGGGATGCAATATTTTTTCCTCTGATATTTTCCCTGGCTCCGCCGCAACCCAATATGGGCTGAATCTGGCAGGATGTTGAATTCAACAACAGAGTAGAAGGCAATAAGTATTCCTATTTCGTAACTAGAAATAAATTATTTTTATATATGCATGTTGCTTAACTAATAGGTTTTTTCCCTGCTTTGACTCAATGACCACTTGTTTAGGCTTTGCTAGAGAGTCAATCAGATGACCCCTAATATTTCTTCCAACCCATAGAGTCTACAATTTTTTGATATACTTACCTTTGGTAGAAAAAAAATCTTTTGTCACCATGAGGATGCCACTGAGCAACTTAAGATGGCTGGGCAGAGAGTCACAATTATAAACTACATAGATAATTGGAGACCCAAAATTCATTTGCCTTCAATCATCCACATATTTCAAATGAATTTTCTGTCATTACAAATGATTTGCATAATTGATGCCAAATTATAATTTTGTTATGATTTATTCAGATTATTTTGGAGTTAGAGCCAACCTAAGTAAAACCTTTGCAAGACCAAATCCTTTTAAGACCAACTGAAACTATATTCAATTTTGGTTCATTTGGGAAAAAAATACAGGAGCAAAGTATTGCGGCAGGTCTGGACCTCTGATTTCTATCTGTTTAGGGAATTCTCTCTAACTATGGGGCAACTTATCTGGAATTGATAGCCTTAGAAAGTTGTCTAGGGGTTACTGAGAGGTTAAGTGATTTGTTCAGGGTCACACAGTTAGCCAGAGGCAATATTTAAACCCAAGTTTTCCTTTCTCTAAGGCCATCCCTCTATCTGCTATGCCATGCTGCTTCTCACTGGTAGAAATAAAAAGTTTAAATTAGACATAGCTTCTGGCTTTATGGAGCTTACTCCTTAGTAAGCTCTATTTAGTAATACATGGGCAGCTCGGTGGTGCAGTGAATAGAGTGCCAGGCCTTATGTCAGGAACACTCATTTTCCTGAGTTCAAATCTGACCGGTTAACACTTACTAGCTGTGTGACGCTGGGCAGGTCACTTAACCGCGTTTGCCTCAGTTTCCTCATCTGTAAAATAAGCTGGAGAAGGAAATGGTGAACTACTCCAGTATCTTTGCCAAGATAAGGCCAAATGAGGTCACAAAGAGTTGCACATGACTGAAATGACTAAACACCAACAACAAATCTAGTCATCATACTTAGGGATGATGGCATTTGTAGGTTGAGATTGCTCTAGTGAAATTAGTGGTGAAAGTGTTTGTGTATTTTAGCCGGCAGAATGACAAGGAGTGGTTTGGAAGAGCACATCAAACTCAAAAAATTAGTACTGTTTAAAACACTATGAGATGGCATTACCCACATGCTTCCTTTCAGAAGGGGCAGTTGTTCAGGGTGACAGCGAATCCCTTGTCGTCCTTGGATGAAGCCCGCCATGATGATGATCACAGTTACTGAGAGCCGTAGTAGGTTTATGAGCTACTAATCAGAGTCCACATTTGTAATAAGTCCACCCACAGTCTTAGTGACCGAACAGCTGTCCTGCCCCAGTCCTAAGAGGAACCCAGTGATCATGACCCGTCTCCAAGTCTCCCCCAAATGGTCCACTTGCCAGTCTGGATAGTTCCCGTTCATGCCTGCCCTTCACTTCCAGGCGCTCCCCTCACTGGTGTTCTTGGCTCAACAGGAAAGGGGTTTCCCTTTCCCCTGCTGCAGGTTGTGGGGGTGGTAGACCTTCCCTGCTGACCATAGACTTGTTTGCAGTGGCTGGTATTCACCTAATTAGGCCTCCCTCATGCCGTGACTGCAGCATGGGTAATAAAGATTACTTGGATGAGCTGAGACTAGTGGTGTTCAAGACTGTGCTTCCTCCTGTTTAGACCCAGTTTCCTGGCTGCAGAGAGTAGCGTGGCCGTGATAAAGTAGCTGTCATAATCTTGATGAGATGCTTGAAAGCTACCTGGAAGGCAGAGCGATAAGCTAATAGAGTAATCATCAATTGCCAAACTACCCAGGGTAGGCCTGGTGTGAGGCATTCTTTTTTTTTAATTCACTCATTTATTTATTTATTTTTAGTTTTCAC
Source organism: Phalanger gymnotis (assembly GCA_028646595.1). Lineage (NCBI taxonomy): Eukaryota > Metazoa > Chordata > Mammalia > Diprotodontia > Phalangeridae > Phalanger > Phalanger gymnotis. The sequence goes on along the minus strand of CM053622.1, from coordinate 468,938,062 downwards.
CACTTATTTCCATAAGATTTTGAGTTCCAAATTTTCTCCTCCTCCCCCTCCCCCAAGACAGCATGCAATCTGATACAAGCTCTACATATACATTCATATTAACAGCATTTTCACATTTGCCATGTTGTAAAGAAGAATTAGAACCAATGGGAGAAGCTACAAGAAAGAAGAAATGAGAGAGAGAGAGAGAGAGAGCGCGCAAATAGTCCGCTTTGATCTACATTCAGACTCCATAGTTCTTTCTCTGGACATGGACAGAATTTTCCATCATGAGTCATTTGGAGTTCTCTTAGATCCTTGCATCGCTAAGCAGAGATAAGTCTATCAAAGTTGGTCGTTGCACAATGTTGCTGTTACTGTGTAAAATGCTCTTTTGGTTCTGCTCGCTTCACTCTGTATCAGTTCATGTAAGTCTTTCCAGGTTTTTCTGAAGTCTGCCTGCTCATCATTTCTTATGGAACAATGGTATTCCATTACATTCACATACCACAACTTGTTCAGCCATTCCCCAATGGATGGGGACCCCCTCAATTTCCGATTCTTGGCCACCGCAAAAAGAGCTTCTATAAATATTTTTGTACATATGGGTCCTTTTCCCATTTTTATGATCTCTTTGGGATACAGACTTAGAAGTAGTTTGCTGGGTCACAGGGTATCCACATTTTTATAAGCCCTTTGGGCATAGTTCCAAATTGCTCTTCAGAATGGTTGGATCAGTTCACAACTTCACCAGTGATGCATAAGTATGCCATTTTTTCTATATCTTCTCCAACATTTATCATTTTCCTGTTTTGTCATGTTAGCCAATCTGATAGTGTGATGTGGTACCTCAGAGTTGTTTTGATTTGCATTTCTCTAAACAATAGTGATTTAGAGCATTTTTATATGATTGTAGATAGCTTTAATTTCTTCATCTGAAAAC
>CM053622.1:468896338-468928143 GCA_028646595.1 Phalanger gymnotis | reverse complement strand
GGGGTGTGACTAAAGAGTTCTATGTTCCACGCTTGGGCGGATGCGCTGCCTCACCAGTGCTCCTCCTTCCCCAAGAACCCCCAACCCGGACTGGGCTTAAATCTTCAGCAGGCTCTGCACTCCTGCTCTGATCAGCCACTTAATTCCTCCTACAAGTTGGGCCTGGGGCCAGAAACAAATGCAGCTGTAGTTCTAAAGCTGCCCCGCCTCCGTTGCCCCAGGGGTGGTAGCCGAACCGCAAACTCTGTCTAGTCCTGCAGCTTTTCCCACTAACCTTCTCTGTTGTCTTCGCTGTTTGTGGGTTGTGAGGTCTGGTACATGCCACAGCTCAGTAATTCGGCATGCTAGGGCACTCTCCGCTCCACTCCTCTCATCGGTCCGCGGTCTGCGGTTGGCGTCGCAGCTCCCAGCTCCGTGTGGGACAGACCTTACCCAGAGACCATCCAGGCTGTCCCGGGCTGGAGCCCTGCTTCCCTCTGCCACTTTGCGGGTTCTGCAGTTCTAGAATTGGTTCAGAGCCATTTTTTATAGGTTTTTGGAGGGACTTGGTGGGGAGCTCACGCCAATTACTGCTTTCCAGTCACCATCTTGGCTCCGCCCCTAAAACTTCAATCTTAAAATGAAACATAGGCGTTTTGTACTTGGAAGGAGATTTGAAGTCTTTCTTGATTCTGAGGCATCTTTGAAAATGCCAATGAGAAAAGTCAAATAATTTATTTGCATGTTAGGAGTTTGTTATGTCTAGGAGAGCTTGCATTTTTTTATGTGGTGGATTGTATTATTCTAATCTGTAGCTTTTTCAAAGGGATGTCCATGTTTATATTCAACAGGTAATACAAGGGACTACAATTTTGTTACCTCAGTGGGACAAATGTGTAAACTTCATCGAAAGTGCCCTTCCTTATGTTGCTGGAAAAATGTTTGTGGATGTTCACTTCCAAGAAGATAAGAAGGAAATGGTAAGTCCAGCCCTCTTGTGGAAGCATATTGAAAACCTATTTTTTTTTAGCTTCTCTTGAAACATTAAATAATATTCCTCTGGTCTAAAAATGCTCTTTATATACTTCCCTGCAGAAACTGGTTAGGTCATGGACAAAAAGCCTTTATTAGGGAAATAGATTAAGGATGGTAACCAAAATTTAGAACAAAGAATAACCCTCACTGAGAATATTGCCTTGCCAACCCCTGAAGTGATTGGACTATTGACCTACATGAAGGGCAATTTCCTCTTAGTTCCCCGAGGTGAATTTGCCCAAGGAAGTGCACTAGATTTGATTCAAAGGGAAGTAAACACTTTCTTCTCTTAGTCAGAGGAGATTTACTCTCTTCTAGTCAGAAGAGTTTCTCTTTACTGGTCTCTCAGAGGAGTCCCATTGATTCCTTGTAGAGAATGGTCCCAGAGAAATGGGATGGTGATTTTGTTATTCAAAATTCTTTAATGCAAACATCAAAATTGTATTCTAACATATTATGATATTTCTTTGTTCAAGATTGCTATAAACGTTTATCTTGAGGGAGAGAGGCATGTTAGAGAACGTGAGGAAATTATTCCATTTTGGACATCTCTCTCTCTTTTTCTAATCCAGAAATACCTTGGGTATGATATTAATGTTAAATTAAATAAAATTGTTTCTGGCATACTTGTATCTACAACTCAGAGTACAGTATTAACATTATTCTCTTTGGTAACTTTTCTACCAATTTGAGATTTTTGGTCAATTTCTTCCTCCCAGCTGTTAGAGTATTTAAATCAGACGACAGTTTTGATTTGAAGAAGAAACATATTCCCTACATAAAATGTATAGAAAACAAGCAACATAACTAGAATTGGGTTAAATTTAGATGGAATAAAAAGAAACATTAAATCATATTTCACTGAGCCAAATTTTGATTCCTGTCATTCTTGCATGTGGAATCCAAGAATTAGTTAAGAAGTGAAAAAGATATGGCTAATTCATAATCCATCATTTTCATTTACGAAATCATAGAATTTCAGAGCTAGCAGAAACCTTGAAATCCTCTAATCCAATCTTCTCAATTTAGAAATGCAGAGACTGAGGCCTAGAGAGATATGGGGATTTGTCCACAGCTAGTTGTTGGCACAGCTAAGACTAGAATTTAAATTTGTCGATTCCTCTATGAAACCCAAGTTGGACAGAAATGCTCTAGTATCTAGCAGAGAAACATTGCAGTATCACGGAATCACAGAATTTGAGAGTCACAAGGAAACCCAGCAGTCATCTAGTCCAACTCATACCCAAGAGGAAGCCCTACTCATGCATATTCATTAGGCGGTTATACAGCCTTTGCTTGAAGACTGCCAAGAAAGTGTCATCCACCACATCTCAAGACAGTCTGATCTACTGTCTAATTTTTTAGGAGGCCTAAATTTACCTCTTGTAAGTACCTTCTATTTGGAAGTCAAGACATCACCCTCATGATGTCATTGGTCCTCTCTGAGAACAAAGGCCAACGATATTGCAACTGGTTCTAGCCTGTGGAGTATCCTTCCTTTATATATATGAAGTTGGCTGTTTAGTCTCTTTTCACCAGCCTTTCCTCACCATAAGGGAGCTTAATTCCTTTTACTGATCCTCACATGACATGGACTCAAGACCTTTCACCATTATGATTTGTAATCTTCTGGGACACTCTACATACAGGTCGTCAGTGTCTTTAAACAACAGTGCCTTGAACAAATATCCAAAATGAGGTCTGACAAAGGCTGAGTATGTTAATGTTATTCTTGGAAATTCTGTCTCTCTTAAGGCAGTCCATGGTTGCATTAATTTTTTTCTGACCACGTGATACTACTGACTCATATTGAACTTGGAGTTCATTAGACCCCATTTTTCTGAACAATTACTGCCTATTTCCAATCTCGTACTTTTGAAGTTGATTTTTTGCACCTAATTGTTAACGCTTTACATTTATTCCTGTGCTACTGATATGGCAACCTGAATCTACCATAACTAGAATCCAGGCTTTTGGTATTTCTGTTTTTGTTTTGTGATGTATTAGGTATTTCAAGTGATTGTAAGTAAAATGCTCAGGATTTATTAGCTAGGGCCAAGGTGTAAAAATAAGAGCTGTTCTTTGGAAATCGATCTTTTTTATTTGTTTTTTTTTCTTTTTCTTTTGGAGGAAGTGGTGGTTTGTTTTGGTTCTCTGTCTGTGGACATGTGCCTAGGATCAAATTTTTCTGTCCTTTTTAGTTCATAATGGTTGATAGACCCACAAGTGGCAATTCAAACAAACAAATATATAATTTTTACCTGCTGAAAAGAAATAAAAAGAAATAAAAGCCTTTTCATTGACAAGATGGTTAGAAATCTCATTATAGTCTAGATGCCCAAACTTAGGAGCCCATTGAGTTGAAAGTAAAAAGGTTATAAAGTCTTTACTAAATCTTTGTGAGCCACAAATGCTTGGTAGTTTGGGGAAGACCGAGGTGCGCTGAAACCCTACAAATTATTATAAAATAGACAAAACGTTCTTTTTACTATGTTTTCCACATCTTGCCTCATGATGTATGTTTAAAACCAAAGGTTTCTCCCTTAAAAGTAATCAACCTGACAAATAGTTCATCTCTATTTTGAGTACGTCAAAACAGTGTTTTGGCAAAATGTGTTAATAAATAGAAATATTTATTAAATAATATTTAATAAATATAGTATTATTTATTTATAGTATTTTAATACTTAATAAATATTTCTATTTGTTGTTTTTCAGTTGCACTAGTGATATTTGACTCTCCACAACCCCATTTGGAGGTCATCTTTACCCTATTTGGGTACAGATACTGGAATGGTTTGCCATTTCCTTAACAAACATTTTTTAATCACTTAATTTGTTGTTGTTGTTCATTTGCATTAGTCATATTTGATTCTTTGTGGCCCCACATGGCAATGATACTGGAGTAGTTTGCCATTTCCTTCTCCAGTTCATTTTACAGTTGAGGAAACGGAGGCAAACAGGGTTAAGTGATTTGCCCAGGGTCACACAGCTAGGAAGTGTCTGACGCTAGATTTGAACTCAGGAAGGTGAGTGTTCCCAACTCCAGGCCCTGCACTCTATCTATTGTGCCACGTGGCTGCCCCAAAACAACAGGTTTTAGAAAATAGTAAATAGGGGGAGAACGTATTGGTGTATCACACTTGTAGTGTTAGTGTCATAAGCAATGGAAGAAATTATGGAACATTAAGAATATTAAAAAAAAACATTTTAGCAAGAGCATCTTTGGAATCAGGAAGAACTAGTTCCACTCTGGCAATTAGCCATGTGACCTTTAAATAAATTACTTAACTCCTTATGCTTCATGATACTCCTAAGAGTTTAAACAGTTTTGAGATATAGATAGGTTGCAATCTGCCCTAGAGAAGGGATTCCCTGCACTAGGAGTTTCCTCTGAAGACAAAAATCATAGTTCCTTTCTGTATTTATGGATCTCTGGCAGCAAGAATTAAATATCTAAGGTATTAATTATGAAGGATGTTTTTCTTAGTTACATGAAAATTCCTCTTGTGTCTGCCACATGTCAAGATTAGACAGTGTCAGTTGACAGGTGGTGCGATGTGTAAGAGTGCTGGGCTTGGAGTCTGGAAGACCTGAATTAAAATTTCCCCTTGGATACTGATTAGCTTTGTGGCCCTGGGGAAATCACGTAATCGCTCTCAGCCTCTGTTTCCCCATCTGTAAAATGGGGGTAATAGCACCTACATGGTTCTCGTAAAGGTAAATGAGATGTCATAGGTTCTTATATAATTTCTAATTATAATTATTATTACACAACTTAAAACTTATTCCTGTAATATTTTCACACTCTTTTTGTCATTTTGGGGAGAGCATAGAAACTGCACAAATATTCACTTGTTCTTCTACATGATTGGGCAGCTGGGTGGTGCAGTGAATAGAACACTGGCCCTGGGGTCAGGAAGCCCCTAGTTCAAAACCAGCCTCAGACACTTAGTAGCTATGTAACCTTGAGCAAGTCACTTAACCCTGCTTGCCTCAGTTTCCTCATCTGTAAAAAGATCTGGAGAAGGAAATGACAGACCTTTCCAGTATCTTTGCCAAGAAAACCTCCAATGGGGTCAGGAAGAGTTAGATAGGACTGGGACCAAAGAGACAGAACAACCTTATGAATATCAGCTTCAGCTATACCAAGGCAGTGGCCTCTCGAGCTTTCCAGCTTCTTATAGTCCCCACCTAGGAACTGCCTGGAGGCCCTGTTAATATTCTTTAAGAAGCTACAATTAAATAAGGAACCATTAACTTGGACTACACTGATTCAGAATTCATGGTGTTTTGACTGGGGCTGGATGATGTATGCCTTTGTTCTCCCCCTGTAGAAAGGCCAAGCTAAGCCAATTAATAGTTATAAGACTACCTGGCGGAGTGTTTTCTTTTTTTTCACTCTTAATTAAGTAGGTTAGACTTCAAGCACTACAGTTCTACATATTTGCAAATAATTGATTAAAAATAAATGAAAAATGTCGTATTTGTTCTTTAAAGTAGATCAGGTAAACCCCAACCCTTCATTCAACCAGTGGCTTATGTTCAGTTAATTCAATTTATCACATTACTAGAAAGTCTGAGAGCTTTTAAAAAATTCTATAATTCAGGCTTTCTACAAATTGTTCCTAAATTAATCATGGTTAGTAAGAAAAACTGAAAAAGCAAGGTCGCAACAACAAAGTAAGAGATTATTCTAATTAGAACTTTATAGTCCTTGTGACAGGACTTGTGGGTAACTCCTTTTCCTTTCTTGATTCAGAAGCCTATTTCGGCGTTACTGTTGTTCAGTTGTGTCTGACTCTTTATGGCCCCATTTGGGGTTTTCCTGGCAAAGATGCTGGAGTGGTTTTCCATTTCCTTCTCCATCTCATTTTACAGACAAGGAAACTGAGGCAAACAGAGTTAAGTGACTTGCCCAGGGTCACACAGCTAGTACCTATCTGACGGCCAGATTTGAACTCAGGAAGATGAGTCTTCCTGACTCTAGGTCTGACACTCTTTTCTACTGTGCCTCCTAGTTGTAGTGAAGGCTTGAAGAAGCTTATGATCATACATTTAGAATTAACCTCTTCTTTTACAGATGAGGAAAGCTAGGGTGAGAGATGGGACAGCTAGGTGCTCCAGTGCCTGGCCTGGGTTCAGGAAGACCTGAGTTCAGATGTGTTTTCAGATGCTTACTAGCTGTGTAACTCTGGGCACTTAACCCTGTTTGCCTCAGTTTCCTCATCTGTAAAATGAACTAGAGAAGAAAATGGCAAACCGCTCCAGCATCTCTGCCATGAAATCCACCAAAGGGGGTCATGAAGAGTTAGGCAGGACTGAAAAACTACTGAGAGGGTGAGAGAGTGCCAAAGTGGCTTGCTTAGGATCACATTGATAAGTATCTGATAAAGGATTTGCACTCAGGACCTCCTAACTGTAAGTTGGGTGATTTCTTCATCATGCCTCCTAGATTCTCTCTTCCTTCTCCATTTCCCTTTGCAGATTCCCCTTATCAAATGCTATAAGACATGTAGAGCACTATATAAATAGGAGCAGGTAGGTGGTACAGCAGATAGAGTACCGACCATGGAGTCAGAAGGACCCGAGTTCAAATCTGTCTTCAGGTGCTTACTAGCTGTGTGACCCTGGTCGGGTCACTTAACTCCCCAAAACATGCTATATAAACGCTGGCTATTACTGTTATTATTGCTCGTGATGGGGCTAGCATGATGCCTGAATGTCTTATTTTTTTAACAGCCTTTGCATAACACTGTTCACTGGAGGGTTTGGGAAGCATCAGAATGCCATCTGCCCTTACCACCCTTGCCTGCTGGTGTCATTGACCGAGAAGAAAGGGGTGGCAGAACTTGCTTTGGGTTCATAGTAGTAAGAGCACACTTTCCTTTTGATGTTGCTACTGTTTGGCATCCGGCTGCAGTGGGGAACATTTAACCCCCCTCTTCCTGGGAAATCAGCCTCCACTGCTTGTTAGGGCTTTCTAGCACGCTCTCCCCTGCTTACAGGTTTAGAGCTGGAAAGGACCAAAGGGGTCATTTAGACCAAATCCTCCTTTTTCATGTCGTGGGGTTGCTCAGAGAATTTGTAAATTCCTTCCTTATTTCAGGCCAAACCACATGCCTGGTGACGGTATTGAAGGGGCTCAGAGCCTCGTGTTAATGAAGCTATACTCATCTGGAAAAATCAATGGGCCTTGAGTAAGGAAATGCTGCATCAATTCTTCCTTTTTACTGCCACCCTTCTGGTAGCATCCTGTAACCTCCAGACTTTCAGTGAGAGGTAGGGGCAGGCTGGCCCTTTTCCACACTGGCAGCATCAAGGCGGTTCCTACATTGCAGTTTGTTGTTTTTGGTAGATTAGATGTGTCCTATTCCTCATGACCTCATTTGAGGTTTTCTTGGCAAAGAAACTGAAGTGGTTTGCCATCTGCCTTCTCCAGCTCATTTTACAGATGAGAAACTAAGGCAAACAGGGTTAAGTGACTTGCCCAGGGTCACGCAGCTAATAAGTGTTGAGTCCAGATTTGTCTTCCTGGCTCCGGGACTGTCACTCTACATACTGTACATGCAGCTGCCCATGCTGTAGCTAGGGGAGGGGAATTCAGCTAGTGGACTTTGGCCCCAGGCCCCTGGCTGGCTTTTCTATTTGGGTCGTCCTTTCTGAGTAAGTGAATGCTTGTCCGGCTTGGGGAATGAGCTTCTGAGTTTGAGAGGTCTAGTAGGACTGCCCCCTTCCGACCCCCCAGGTTCTGTACTCTGAACGTACAGGCAACAAAAGAGAGGAGACACTGAGGAGCTACTTGAGTGGTCAAGGAGCAACCGACCAGCAATGAAGGGCTAAGTGCGGGTACAGAGCAGAGAGGTCCCCTTAGTGAAGAAGCAAACTGCAACGTGGGAACTGTCTTGACGGTGCCAGTGTGCCCCCAGGCGTATAGTGCCCCTAGGCCCAATAGAAATTATTGATGTCAAATAAGATGAAGAAATTGATGCCCAGATAAGTAATTTCCCAAAGGCCACACAGATAGTATTGAAATAAGTACAGTATTTGGTATTACTAATATATTAAATTGTTTATACAGATGTTTACCTGGCCTGAGATGGGGTGAGGGAGATATTGGTGACATGACATAATTCATCATATCGTATCATCTTTAAAAAAGTCTCCTTTTTCCTTTGCTTCATATAATGATGTGTAGGATAATCTGTCACTAGTGATTAAACGGGAAATAGTAGGACATCCCTTTTGATCAGTTATGGAATTCAAATGCTAGAAGGCAAATACAGAAGTCATGTAGAACAGTCAACTGACTCCGGTCAGGAACATGCACTGAAATCATGGTATGGTTTAAAAGATGATGCTTTTTTCATTTCATGAAAATTAGCACTATTCCGTATGCCCGTAGCCTTAAAGAAATCAGAGAAAGCTTAATGAGCAAGAATTAAGCAGTGAGCCTAGAATCATTGAATTAGGCTTTTCTTTTCATTTGTTTGTTTTTCATTAATGCAGGCAGAGAATCTGTGAGTATAATTTTGTATACACGGATGCCTCTTTGCCCATGGTCCTAGAGAACATTGGGAGGGAACTAAGAAACCTTAGTAGTAGAAGGAGGCTGTTGTTGGTTGTTTCAGCGGTGTCTGACTTTCCATGACCCCATTTGGGGTTTTCCTTGGCAGAGATGCTGGAACGGTTAGCCATTTCCTTCTCTAGCTCATTTTTACAGATGGAGAAACTGAGGCAAACAGTGTTAGGTGACTCACACAGCTAATAAGTGTCTGAGGTCAGATTTGAATTCAGGTCCTCCTGAGTCCAGGGCTAGAGCTCTATTCACTGCACCATCTAGCTGCCCTGGGAGGAGACTAGAACTATGAAATATTTATGTGAATGTAATTGTTTCAGGGCTAGTGATTGGAAATTCTTTCAATCCTGGTCAATTTTATATTTGGATAGCCTAGAGGAAGAGACAGCATCCCTTGGAATTTTATTCTTACTTTTCCTCGATATCAAGAAAATATCTCTTGTTAAATTTAAACACCTTTCCAAACTTTGTTTCAGATCTTTGGAGATGGAAAATATTTTCTGTCCATCTTGATAATTCTTGAAGACAGTTATAGTTAAATCTTGAATAATAGATTCATCTAACTAGAACGGTTCATTAGCTGGACTGGAAGGCAGAGTCCGGGAAGACTTGGTAAATAATCAGAGCAAATTGCTAGGGATTTGGTTAAAAGAACAGTTTCAAAGGTATGTAGCGTGTGTGAAACCTATTCTCTTAAATCCTTCATATCTATGGTCTTGTGTCCAGAACAGTGATGCTCTCTGCAGGACCTTTCAAATGGACATTCAGTTATTGTATAAGGTATACTTACTGTATATTGTATAAGGTATACTGTATTTGGTATTGTATAAATAAATTGGTATTGTATAAGGTATTGTATATTGTATAAGGTATACTTTCCCCTCATGTTTGGTTTGTATAAAATCTGAATGAGGATTCTGATTATTTTTGGTGTGTTCAGTTGTTTTTCGGCCATATCTGACTCTTCGTGACCTCATTTGGGATTTTCTAGGCAAAGATACTAGAGTGGTTTGCCATTTCTTTCTCCAGCTCATTTTACAGATGAGGAAACTGCGGCAAACAGGGTTAAGTGACTTGGCCAGGCTCACACAGCTAGAAAGTGTCTGAGATCAGATTTGAACTCAGGAAGATGAGTCTTTCTGACTCCAGACCTGGCACTCTGTCTACTATGCCATCTACCTGCCCTAATTCTAGTTATAGTATTAGTAAAAGAATAGCTATTTTAGTGAAAACACGTTGAAGATTCCATAAAAATGAGAGAAAAAATTATTTTAAATGTAAAGAACCTTTCTTAGTAAATTTTTAACACGGTAATTTTGTGTCTTTTAAAAAATGCACACACAGATACATGTTCCTTTCAAAGACATCTCAATTTAGGGGTAAAGTTCTGTTTGAGAGGGGCCTACAGTTAGATCAATTCAATAAGTTAAATGTACTATACTCACAAATGGCAGGAAAGCAAATTGATGTATTTTAGAAGGATTTTCAACAGAAGTTGAAATTAAAATGGGAAAGGGTTTTCTGCTTTAACCCAAAATTCAATATTTATAGATCACTTTAAGGTTTGCAAAAGCATTATCTCATCTTGTCCTCACAATAGCTTCGGGAGGCAGGTGTTGCTAGTGTTCCTCCTTTACAAAGGAGATCGAGGCAGGGAGTGATTAAGTGACTGGTCCAGGGACACACAGCCAGTAAATTCTGAGGCAGGATATGAACTGAGGTTGTGCTGACTCCAGGTCCCCCTCGCCACCCTCTGGGCTACTGAGCTGCCTTCAGTGTCGTGCATACTGGCTAAAGTTTGGAGATCAAACGGAGGCCTTTAAAAAAGTTTACTTGATAAATTTAGGATTAGAGTTTGTTAGAGTAAGAGGAACTTCTGAGATAACCTAATCTTCTCATTTTACAGATGAGGAGACTAAAGGCCCGAGCAGAAGCGATTTGGGCCAAGGAAATATAGCCAGTTAGTGGGAGCTCTGATTTCCTGACTCCCAATCTAGCCGTCATCCCCTAAGCAATACTGTTGGCCTGTCTTTATTCAACGCTCTTTTCTTGTGGATGAATAGATTTCCTGCTGCTTCCCGCAGGACAATAAAACTAAACAGGAAAAAAATGTATGATAACTTTGGGTTAAGCTAAATTTGAAGGAGGCTGTGAATAGCGTGGCTGACTGTGCTAATGCCTCCTTTGATCTGATTTCCCTTCTATTATGAGAAAAGATGTGGCTTTGAATCTCCTGTCCTGCTGCCAATGACCCAAGGCCTCCTCTTCGCCTCTTCCTTATGGCTCTGCGTGAGCAACGAGTCTCCTGCCACAGTAGGTGTCTCCTTGTACCCCATGTTGCAGCAGGTGTTGCAGAAAATATAAATGCCCACCTGGGTCCAATTGCAGTGGCGGAGTTTGAACTCACAACCCGCAAGTACAAGGAGTTCACTTCATTAGGGCCGGAAGATAATTGAGTTGCTATTCTGCTGTCAATATCCTTTAAGTCTCATATTCCCTGGGATGCAGTTTCCCTCAGTTGTTGTCTATCCGAAGGGTGGCTATAAAGCAATGAGTTGGATTCCACAAGCCACATATGAAAACCAGTTTTTATTACTTTATAGCCTGGGCTTTAAAGGCTATCTTTCATCTTTTGAAGATTCAATTCAATTCAGCAAATAGTTGCTAAGGGCCTGCTATGGATGAGGCTGAGAGGCAGTCTAATATATTGAACTGAGCTGGTCAGAAAGATCTAGATTCAAATCCAGCGCCTGATACATCATGGCTGTGAGACCAAGGGAGAGATCTAAGATACATGAGAGAGGAAAATGATTCCTAGAGGTTGAACTTGAAGAAGGCAGGAGGGCATGGGGTACATGTGGAGGGTTCAGTAGGAAGCTCTAGCCTCCTCTCCGGCTGAGCACTCTGGTTTAAACTCACAAAATCCAAATGATTTCACTCATTACAAATGAATAGTGCATTACATCATCGGGGCCTTAGCTGCTTCTGTGCTGTGCACTCATTCCCCACAGTAACTCATTTAAACCATTTCCTCTCTCTTCAAGCCCTCAGCAACACCTCTGATCCCTATATTTATTAACAGATGATTTAGATGTCACTGAGATGACTGATGTAATCAAGGAGGGACCTGACTCACCTTCGTGATTATGATCCTTAAAACCTCTCAGCTTCAACCCTCTTTCCTCCTTCCCTCTGCTAAGAAAGAAAGCAATGTTATGACTTGCTAAGGCTAAACCTTCCTACTGAACCCTCCACATGTACCCCTTGCCCTCGTGCCTTCTTCAAGCTCAACCTCTAGGAATCATTTTTCTCTCCCATGTATCTTAGACCTCTCCTTTATATTGTCTACTTTCCGTTTGCCCATAGACATATTCAAGTGACTCCAAATCTAAAAAAAACAAAAGTCTTTCCTTGGCTGTCCCATCCTATTTAGCTTGTTTCATCTGTCTCTCTCTGGCCATTTGTGGCCATACTTTCTGAAAAAGTGGTCAATATCTGATGCCTCTTTTGCTTCACTACCCTTTTCTCTTTTCTAACCCCTTGGAATCTGGCTTCCATACTTATCATTCTTCTGAAACTAATCAAAAGTCACTAATGATCTCCAAATTCCCAAAACAATTGCTTCCCCCTCTCAGTTCTGATTCTTCTTGACATCTGTGCAGTGTTTAATAGTGTTGTCATACCCTCTCACTGCACAATCTCATTCATTTCCCTTAGTTTCAGAGATACTTCAGATCCTTTTGTTTTCTTATTACTTGTTTTGTGGTTCCTTCCTTTCTTCCTTCCTTCCTCCCTCCCTTCCTTCCTTCCTTGCTTCCTTCCTTCTCTCCTTCCTTCCTTTCTCTTTCCCTTCCTTCCTTCCTTCCTTCCTTCCTTCCTTCCTTCCTTCCTTCCTTCCTTCTTCCTCTTCTGGTTTCTTATTCTTTTCTTACTATCTTTCTGAGGTTACTCTCCATAAATCTACCCTTAAGCCTATTTTGTTCTCTCTCTCCATTCTTTCATCTTTAACTATCATGTCTATGTAGATAATTACTAGATCTTTCTCAGTCTCTTGTCCTCATTTCTGATCTCCAGACCAGTACCTCCAAATGCCTATAGGCCATGATGCAATAAGGCAGCACAATGAATAGCACGCTGGATTTGGAGTCAGGAAGATCTAAATTCGAATCCAGCTTTAGACATTTATTGGCTAATTGACCCTGGGTAAATCCCTTAACTTGTCTCTGCCTCAGTTTCCTTAACTGAGGCCTTTAAGAGGGATAATAACAGCACCTACCTCCCAGGGTTGTTGTGAGGATCATATGAGGTAATATTTATAAAGTGCTTGGCACATAGTAGGTACTCTATAAATGTTAGCTTTTATTGTTATTACTATCGTTACTATGATCATCTCCATCTGAATGTCCTGGTGATACTTCACACTGAACCTTTTAAAATGCTGTATAAATGTTAGCCGTTTCAGGGGAGCAGAAGAATAACTGAGAGAGAGCTCCTATGTAGACAGACTCTAAAATGTCAGAGTTCTAAAGTCAGTTTCATCCAAATAAATGAGGATGTCTGAGGAAAAGTAAGGGTCAAAATGGAAGGAAGACAAAAAAGTGCAAAAGATCTGCCCCTCCCTTTTTTAAAATAACAAACCTTTTTCATCACCAAGGGCTGTAAGGCTACCACTTCTGAACTTTAATATCATAATCGTGCATGATTTTTTAGAGGAGGTAGAAATGTACCTCCACAAACAAACAAAAATCCAAAGAAAAAGCAGCCAAATTAGACTAAATGTACGTGGAGGAATTCTGTAGGAGGATGGTAGTTAAGAGGCTGTTTAGAGACTGTTCCACAAGGAAATGAAGGTGAGAGGGGAAGATACTAAAGGTATGAACCCATTAAAGTTTTTTGCCTAGGAGAGTGGTGTGTTTTGACTTATGCATTAAGAAGATTATTTTGGCAACCATGTGAAGGCTGGATTAGAGAATGGGGAGGAGAGATTAAAGGCAGTTTAGTAGTTAGGAGACTATCACAACGAGCTAAGGACCTGAAGTAGTGTGGAGAAAGTGAGGATAGAGAAAAGACGGCAATGTGAGGTATTTTGGGGATAGTTTCAATAGCATTTGCAAATCATTGGATCTGCCCATGAGGATGGTGAAAGCATTAAAGAAGACTCTTAGGTTTTGAACCTATAGGACTTAAGGATGGTGACTAACAGAAAGTGGGATATTTTGTAGGAGGAGAGAAGAGCATGATTTAAAATTTAAATATGTTGAATTTGAGGTGCTGGCTGGGTGTCCAGGTAGAAATGACAAGTAGCTAGCTGGAAACACAATACTGAAACTCAAGAGAGATATCAAGGTTAGATATATAGATTTGGGAATTATCTACATAGCTATACTAACTGAAGCCTTAGAGTAGATTAGCTCCCCAAATGGAAGGACATAGTGAGACCGGAAAGCCAGGGAAAGAGCCTTGGAGGACCTGTGTGGTTTAGGAGTAGTAGTAGGAAGATGAATGAACAAAGGATACTTAGCAGTGATAAAGAAGAACCAGGAGATAACCGTGAAAGGTAAGGGAAGATAGAGTGACAAGGATGAAGGGATGGTCACCAGTGCCATATGTTATAGAGAGGTTAAGGAGGAAGAGAACTAAAAGAGGGGCACTGGATCTATTAATTAAGAGGTTATTGGCAAGCATGGAGAGAGCAGTTTCAATACAGTTATCAGGCAATGGTAGGGCTAGAAACCGCATTAGGAGGGGGTAGGTGTTCAGTGGCGAATGGATGATGAGAAAGTAGAGTGAATGTAGACCGTTCCTTCAAGAAATTTAGCCACAAATAAGAGGAGAGCTAAAAGATAGTGATAAAACATAGGTAGACCAGGGCTTCCCCTGGTTCAGGGCTTTTTGTTTGGTGTTGCTTGTTTTGTTTTTAAGATAGTGATTTGAGTACAAAAGGAGAAGCCAGTAGATAGGGAGGGATTAAAGAAAAGTATGAGAGAGGGAAGAAATGATGAGCATTTCAGCAGATCGGATATATTAGCGGGAGTGGTTAGCCCTGGCAAGCAAGAAGAGCCCTCATTCTCTGAACCTCAGGAGAAGAAAAGGGGTGTACAAAGGCAGTACAATTCTTAAGTGTGGAGGAGGGGAGATGGAGGAGCTCACAATGGAGGTTGTTAATCTCAGCAGTCAAGATCGTCTCCTTGGTCAGGATGTGGTTAGGGATGAAATTGGAGCCTTGTGGAGAGAAAGGAAGGTTTAGAATAGCTTTTGTGGGGATGGCAATTGGCTGCGAATTGGACATGATTTTGATGCAGCTGTCAAGGCCTTATTTAGGTCAGGGAGCATGAATTTGGAGTGGAGCCTATGTATTTTTTTTTTGGAGGGGGAAGGCAGGGCAATTGGGGTTAACCAACTTGCCCAAGGTCACACAGCTAGTGTCAAGTGTCTGAGGCCGGATTTGAACTTGGATCCTCCCGACTCCAGGGCCAGTGCTGTCTTCACTGTACCACCTAGCTGCCCCTATCCTATGTATTATCGAATCACATATGGTTGGGTTGACTATGAAGGAAGGAAAGTTAATCTAGAATTAGGAGTGCTAAATTGTGAAAATGGAGGGACTGAGGAACTGGAGGTTCCTGACATAGTTTATATTTGGTTATATGAGGCTTGTTCCATAGTTGGGTAAAAGATTGGTATAGTGGATAAAATCCTAGTCTTAGATTCGAAAAATCTAGGTTTGAATTCTGTCTCCAGCACTTACTAGCAACATGGGCAGGTCCCTTGCACTCGCTAATTCTTTCTGAGTTACAATTTCTTCACCTATAAAATGGGGATAATATGTGTGGTGTATTAAATGAGATAATAAACGTTAATTCCTTTTTAAACTTTAAAGCACCTTGTCAATATTAATTACAATGACAATAACAGCCAGCATTTATAGATGTCACTTTAAGGTTTACAAAGCTCTTTACATATGTTATCTCATATAGTCCTCACATCAAATCAGAGAGATAGTTGCCAGTATTATAGTCCGAGTTTTATGAATGGGGAAACTGAGACTGAGGTTCAATGACGTGCTCAGTGTCTGAGGCAGGATATGAACTCAGGTCTCTCTGACTCCACTTCTAGCACTCTATCTACTGCTCCATCTTATTAAGTTTGGTGACTCAAAGTGAATGAGAAAAGTATATATGCTTTGGGCAGCTTCTTTCCTTTGAAATTATTTCCATCAGCAGTTGGCCAGCCTCTGTGGAGTATAAAGTCATATTTATTCTCTGATCCTTCTTATCCAGTCTTTCTGACCTTAAGTAAGTCAATAAACATTTATTAAGCACCTACTATGCACCAGGCACTGTGTTAAATGCCAGGGACACAAAAAGAGGCAAAAGATAGTTCCTACCTTCAAGGAACTTACTAACTAATTGTGAAGACAGCACGCCAACAACTATATACAAATAAGCTATCTGTAGGATAAATAGGAAATAATCAACAGAGGGAAGGCACTAGAACGAAAAGCTTTCTATAGCAGGTGAGATTTTTGCTGAGACTTGAAGTCAGGAGGAGAAAAGTCTTTTTCTTTTTTTTAGGATATTAGCCATTTACAAACTAAAGTCAGAAGAAGGGATTGAATATGAGAGGTGGTTCTTAGTCGAGTGCATTGCCACTTGTGATGACATATGTACATTCTTGGGAATATAATTTGCAATATGAAGATAAAAAAGTCATGATATTTTCAGATGAATGATATCATTTTTGTATGTCCCCCTCTTCTTTATATCAAGTGTGTGCAATATATACAAGGATTCCTTTCACAGGAAGGAGGGAGAACTTTATTAGGATAGTACAGAAATCCAAGCCATTGGTATCTAGGTTTATACTCTAGTATTAAGTAGTTGCCATGTCTGCCTATAAAAAGAAAAGAAAGTGGTTTTAATGTTTTTAATATGAATAATGTGAACCAAGTCAAAATCAAAATAAAAAACCCCATCATCAATAAGGATTACAATGTCACATGGGCACAAAAAGGTGTTCACCTCAATGGTGTCACCATGATTCTATATTAATACTTTAGGAGCACATAATAAATTATAGATCAAGTGAGTCTTAACACAAATGAGTACTATCATCTTTGTTGAAAGTACAAGTAGGCTATGTAGTTCAGGGCTGATGTGTACAGAAGGAACAACAGCCCAAAGGGAACTACAAATAAATAAAAAATACGCATAGCTCACCAGTGTTGGATCCTTGTTGAACAATCCAAAATATGACATTTCACCATCAGAGCTTTGTCAGAAACAGAAGGGGCTGCTCCTAATGAAAAAGCTAGCATAGTTAGAGTTAAGTGTATGTTTATATTTAGAATAAAATTTGACTTCATAGGAAGCAACGTTATGGTGGAAAACTAACTAGGCTTGGTTATAGGAGGCACTCGTCCTTGTTCTGCCCACAATTGTTTTTGTGAACTTGGGCCTGTTGCTTAACTTCTCTGCGTCTCAGTTTCTTCAACTCGAAAATGAGAATATTGGATTAGATCGCTAAAGTGCTTTCCAGCTTGGACATTATATGATCCTATGACCTTAGTGTATAGCCAGAGAAAGTTAGATTTAAGTTTTCTGTTAGAGACCTACTGGGTGTCTCATGTCCTCTGAAGCAAGGCAATGATTAATCACCTACTGTGTGCCCAGTGAGAGGCACATAAGATTGGGGGTGACCTTGGAATCAGGAAAATCTACATTCAAGTCTATGAATAAGTCACTTGGCCACTCAGTGCTCCAAGAACGTCTTCAGGACTAAAGGTCTTTCCAAAAGACTTATGAAAAATGCTGTTTGCCTTCAGAGAGAAAACCAATGAACTTTGAATGTGAATTGAAGCATACTTTTTTTTCACTTTCCTTAATTTTCTTGCTTTTTTTTTGCAAGATGGTTAATATGCAAATACGTTTTACATTCACATGTATAATTGAGTTATTGCTTGCCTTCTCAATGGGCAGTTGAGAGGCTGAAGGGAAGGAGAGAATTTGAAACTCAAAATGTTTTTTTAAATAGTATTTTTTCCAATTATATGTAAAAACAATTTTTAACATTCATTTTTAAAATAAAATTTTGAGTTCCAAATTTTCTCCCTTCTTCCTTCGCTTCCCTCCTCCCTAAGATGGCAAGCAATTTGATATAGGTTATATATGTACAATCATGTAAAACATGTTTCGATGTTAGTAATGTTATGAAAGAAGAAAGAGAACAAAAGGAAAAAACCAGAAAGTAAAGAAAGTGAAAATCGTATACTTTGGTCTACATTCAGACTCCATCAGTTCCTTCTCTGGATATGGATGGCATTTCCATCATGAATCTTTTGGAATTGTCTTGGATCATTGTATTGCTGAGAAGACCTAAGTCTCTTATAGTTGATCTTTGAACAAAGGAACTCAAAATATTTTAAAAGATGAAAGTTAAAATGAACAAACAAATAAGTAATAAAAACACTGTAGGTCACCAATGAATTTCTTATCTGCACAGGTGGAAAGTGTTTCCACATTAGCATTTCCCTATACCTGTGAAATAACAGGTCCAAACCTACCCACCCTGACATTTTATTAGTCATGGGTTGGGGTAGGGGTGGTACAAAGACATATATGACAGAAAATCTGACTTCAAGGAATTTACAAATTAGGAAAGGACAAAGAAAAAGGCAGTTCTAGACTGTGTTTACTGATGAAAAAGACAACAGGAGCCCAGATAAGGGAGAGATCAATGTGGAGTCGTTAGAAGGCAACATGGAAGAGAGTGCATTTGTTTCTGGCTTTGAAAGTTGTTTAAAGGTTTGACCAGCAGAGGTAAGAAAGGAAATGAAACTATCCAGATTTTTTTGTATATGCATGTTTGGGAAGGATTGGCATAGGGAGTCATGTGGAGGAGATGAGTGACTATTTTATCAGATGTCTTTATAGCCTATACATAGCAGCTAGGTGATGGGGTTAACACTTGCCTCATAGGCTAATCATGTTAGCAAGTTCTAACTGTCCCAGGTACATGAGTTCACCCATGATTTAATCGAAAGCTTGTAATAAAGAACTTTATGTTATAATAAAATTACTTACTAGTATGACAATAAAGAACCCAAGCATTGTTGGGTAGAGGGGGAGTGATGGGTGGAGCTGTGGTGCTCACCCTCTTCTTGTCCACTAAGGGGTCCGTCTCAGCTTCGGATCTATGCATAGACGTGTACTGGATTCAGTCACTGGGGAACTCTTCCTCTGATGAGAGGGATTAGACTCTTTCTCTAATCATCACTCTTCATATGTTTGCCCTATGGAAAATTACTTAAGCATAGGTTTGAGTCTTATCTATAGACTTTTCCAAAAGGAGGAAGTAAAAAAGCATTTGGCGTACAATGCAAATCAGATATTGGACAGCTGTTTATTTCCTCCAACCATAACAGAAATATTAAAAAGACAAAAATCTCCTAAGTGTGCACTGACATCAACAGAAAAACTTAAGCAGCCACAGTAGACGTAAATGCTATAATACTCTCTTAGACAGTTGAAACAAACTTCAGAAAATGAAGCATTTTGCAGTACTGCTGAATAGGCATTTTACATATTACCTTGGCTCTGGACTTTCCAAACATTTCTCTCAAGGTCTGTGTCTTTAGGCAAGTCAGCCAGGCATAGAGTTCCTCTTCCTTTCAGTGGTCATCTTTAATTCTGGAACTCCTCCAGGTGCTGATAATCATTGCCATCACTGAGGGACCCAGGATAACTGACCTCATGAACTCGCAAGATCCTTATAAGGCTGGGAATGTCTATCTCAGGATTGTTACTCAGCAAACTATACTTAGGAAATAAATAAAACAAAAGAGGGAAGCCCAAACTTAGGTTCAGGCTCACCTAAGTTAGGTATGTAACAATAAAAATAGCTACCTTTTATATAGCACTTACTACATGCCAGGCACAGTTCTAAGGGCCTTACAAATATTGTATCACTTGATACTCACAACAACTCTGGGAGGTAGGTGCTACTATTACCCCCTTTTTATAGTTGAGGAAACCGAGGCAAGTAGAGATTAATTAATTTGCCCAGGATCACACAGCTGGTAAGTATCTGAAATCACATTTGAACTTAGATCTTCCTGACTCCATGCCCAGTGCTCTGTCCGTTGCACCGTTTAATTGTCCACGGTTTTTAAATATATATTTACTTATTTTGTTAAATATTTTCCAATTACATGTAAAACTTTTTAGTATTCATTTTAAATTTTTTGAGTTCTAAATTCTCTCCCTTCCATCTGCCTTTCCCTCACCTCTTAAGAAGGAAAGCAATATGATATCAATTATACATGTGGTCATGCAAAACATATTTCCAGATCAGTCATTTTGCAAAAGAAAATATACGCAAAACATCCCAGAAAAATAAAGTAAAACAAGTATGCTTCGGTCTGTACTCAGAGCTCATCAGTTTTCTCTCTGGAAATGGGTAGCATTTTTCCTCATGGGTACTTTGGAATTGTCTTGGATCATTGTATTAATTAGAGTAGCTAGGTCTTCCAACAGCCAATCATTCTTACATTGTTACTATTACTATGTATGATGTTCTCCTAGTTTTGCCTACTTCATTTTGTATTAGTTCATATAAATCTTCCCACGTTTTTCTGAAAGCGTCTTGCTCATCATTTCTTTTAGCACAATAATATTCCATCATAATCATATGCCACAACCTGTTCAGCCACTCCCTAATGGATACTGCTCATATATTTTAGCTGCTAAATGCTGTCAACCATCATGCTTCTGGGGTGAAAGAAGAGCACCAGCATTTCCCCCCTATTATTCTTGAGAGTAAATAAAGTAAGTCTGAACTGATGGTAGATGAGGAGAGAGAGACAGAAAGTGAAGTCAGTCCATCTTTAAGGTCCACTGGGTTGGCCACTTCTCCTGGTACATCGGACAGTCTTATCTGGCGCAGTTAGAATGCAACCTTCCCAAACTGAAAGATCCTTCACAGGTAAGTGCGTGTTTCATCGAAAGCGGCTAGAGTGTGTGGACTAAATGCTACAGGGATTGTTTTCTAGTCAGAGTTGACAAAGAGAGGTGGGGCTACTATTTACGTGAAATTACACTAGAATTCCAAACTTATATAATCAGATATGCATTTGGCAATTTTTTTTAATGCTGCCAGCATAAAGCATGGCTTTAGTTATGGAAGGAAAACACTGGCCTGATGGGAAAGAATGATGGAAAGCCGGGTCCTAGCAGACTCACTCTCAGGCTGTGTGTAGCTGAGTGGGAGAGTGTGAAGGGAAGGATGTCGTTCTAGTACGCTACCTAGTAGTATCCTATCTTAAGTTATCTTTAATAATTAGGTATTAATGCTTAAGTTATTTTCATGCTGCTGAATGACTGAAAGTGCTGTCAGCACCATGGACAAAGCTGGAGTCTCTCTGCCCTGGTTATGATTCCATATATGATACCTGCCTTACATATGGACAACTGCCCTAGAATGGCCATATTAGCCAGATAGCCACAACAGCTTCTCTTCTTTCCCTTCCTGCTGCCACTTGGGATTTTCCTTTCACCTTTTTTTGGCTGCTATGATCTAGGTTAGAATTTTGCAAAATGAAAAGTCTTTTCCCTCCCTTGGTGTTTCCCCTTCCACCAATTACTGTCAGGCATCAGAGACATGATTCCAACAAATGGGCTTGTTGGATAGCGACCTCAATTCAAGCAATAGCTTCCTTTTTTGAAGAAAATATTTACCTTTTTTTTTCTTTAAAGAGTAACACCAGTGGGGCAGCTAGGTGGTACAGTGAGTAGAGCAACGGCCCTGGAGTCATGACGACCTGAGTTCAAATCCAGCCTCAGATACTTGACACACTTACTATCTGTGTGACCTTGGGCAAGTCACTTAACTCCAATTGCCCTGCCTTCCTCCCTGCAAAAAAAAGAGTAACACCAGTAAAAATACCATACCTCAGACAGGCAAGATAAGCTTTACCTTAAGATAAACTTTTAGTGCAAAATGAGTAGATAATCCTCATCTATGTAGCTAGATTTCATCTTGCTAACTTCTTACCACCTAGTTGAGTTATTACTGAGCTTAACCAAGGTTTGAGGAAGATCCTGTTGTCTGATTAATTAAAAAGATTTTCTCCTCAGAAACTCATGTGTCAGTAATGAGTCATATGTGAGTAGTGGCAGTCCAGGAAGGGCCAGGGATGGAGGCCCAGCTTGACTGGAAGTGTATTCCGGATAGTGAGGCATATAGGGAATATAATCAGGGATGATTCTGGTCAGTTAGTATAGAAAGATGGTACCTCTAGGTACCAAAATGGCAGAGTTAGGTAAAGCTGAGACTGGAGCCTAGGTTGTTTAGGCCAAATCAAAGGGATTCAGCGTGAATAGAGAGAGTCCCAAGAATCAGATTGGACAGGAGAATGCTCAGCTCATGTGGGCGTCAAATTTTTCATTGGTAGCAATCAGTGAATTGGAATAGCTAATCTCTAAAGTCCTTTCAGCTGGTGTGACAGTGGATTGAGCACCAGACCTGATGTCAGGACAATCTGAGTTCAAATCCAGCCTCAGCCACTTATTAGCTATATGACCCTGGACAAGTCGCTGAACTTCAGTTTCCGCAACTATGAAGTAGGAATAAACATAGTACTTCCCTGGTTGTAAGGATCAGATGAGATACAGTACTTGTAAAAAGCACTTAACAGAGTGCCTGGTACATGGTACTGCCGTATAAACGCTTCTTCCCTTCCTCCCCTTTCTCCTCTGAATTTTAGGATCCTAAGTGGTATCCAGGTATCCAGGTAGGAATACTGTTTAGGAATTAAATCAAACTGAGGGAACAAGTAGAAAGTGTAGTCTGGGCAGGGAGAATGGGAACAGGATCTGGTGTAGGCCAGGCTGGAAGATGTAGAAATTCCATATGATGGTAGATCCTTGGTTAGGGACTGTTTATTATCTCTCTGGGTCAAGAACCCTTTTGAGTGTGATTATCTGAGGGTTGGAAGGTGTGTGCTAACCCTGTGAGTGAGGTGGGCCCCTATAGATTACTGCTTAGTGATTGAATCGACATCAGAGGTCCTGGTCTTCTATTGTAGTATTCTAATTCCTTTCTTTGTTTTTTGTTTTCCTATTTTTGGCATCAGCCTTTTTTCTTTCCTGCTTGTTATATTTTCCCCTTGAGACCCGAGAGGTCCCTTTCTTATTTCCAGAAAAACAAAAACAAAAACAAAACATTCAACTGTTAAATCTT
Organism: Phalanger gymnotis; assembly: GCA_028646595.1. Lineage (NCBI taxonomy): Eukaryota > Metazoa > Chordata > Mammalia > Diprotodontia > Phalangeridae > Phalanger > Phalanger gymnotis. Next base: position 468,905,312 of record CM053622.1, on the reverse strand, counting down.
GAGTTGGAGTCCTGGATCTTGCATTTAACTCCTTTGGTGACTTTGGGCAAAACAGTTTCTTTGGGCTTCAGTTTCCACCTCTGTAAAAATGTGTGTGTGTGTGTGTGTGTGTGTGTGTGTGTGTGTGTGTGTGTGTGTGAGAGAGAGAGAGAGAGAGAGAGTAGTGAGGTGAATGAGAAGCCAAGAACAAAGATACTGAGAAAATATTTGGTTCACCCTAGGGATCAGACTTAAAAAGAACTGACTGGGGTACCCAGAACAACTCTGATTCATGTGGGGGAAGTTTTCCCTCAGGGTTTCTTGTCTTTCTACTTGGCTTTTTGTTAACTCTGGATCTTTTCAGTTTCAGCCATTTTTCTGAAATACCCATCTCCCTGTTCATGTTTTTGCTTTTCATTTTTTTTCCCCTTCAGCCCTTATAGAAAATTGAAATGAGTTCTCAGAGCTAGATAGCCACAGGCAGATTTAGGTTACAAGGTAGGAGCTATGGTAATTTCTCCATGTAATCTGTTTATTGCTGGTCCTTGAAATGATTTGCAGAGGTAAATGCTGCACTCACTGCAACTCCTCTCTAGTTATGTTTAAGTTGAGGAAGGGTCTTTCTTTTCAGGATCTTTTGGGGGCCGTCCAAGTCTGAGTACAAAGAAGGCACCTCTCATTTATTTTCATCTATCTGTGTCTCTCTGAAATGGGAGATGGCCCTGAAGCTCTCTTCCCAAGGTTCCTGCCTTCAATGCATCCTCATTGTTTACTTTCTGACCACTGTGTTTTCTACCTTATGCTTGGACTTTCTTATCAGGGTGACTTTTTCTTCTAGATGGAAGAACTGATTGAAGGCGTTCGATGGGCCTTCATTGACATGCTGGACAAGGAAAATGAATGGATGGATGCGGGGACAAAGAGGAGAGCCAGAGAAAAGGTAAAGGAACCGCATGTTATGTTTTTTTTTTTTTGGTAAGTGGTCTCGTGCTTGATTCTGATTTAATGTTTTGACCTTTGCACAGTTGTTGAAGCGTCTAAAAGCCCACCAAGCTAGAACTATGTTTTGGGGATGTACAAATAGATAGTACTCTCTGCAAATAAGAGGAGACAAGGCCTGCCTTCGCATTTTTCTAATGGGATTTTCAGGATTAGAGTAGTTGTATTGTGGATAGCGTGATGTCAGGAAGACCCAGCTTCAGATCCTGACTCGGACATTTTAACCTTTCTACATCTCATCACCTTTCCTGTGTCACAGACCCATTTGTCTGTGGACCCATTCTCAGAAAAGTGGCTTTAAATGCCTAAAATAAAATGTATAAGATTGCAAAGGAAATCAATTATGTGGAAACACACACATATGTGCATACACATACATATGCGTGTATGTATATGTATGTATATGTATGTATACATACATACATACATACATTTTGCAGACCTCAATTTAAAGACCTTACTCTAGGTCCTATCTCCTAAATCATACATGGATCTGTGTGAAGAATTCCCACCCTGGGAGTTCCCAATATTGACCAAACCATTGGTTCTTCTTGCACTTGAGTGTTTTTAAAATATTTTATAGTTTGGCCTTCAGTTTTTTTTTTCTTTAACAAGTGGTTTTATATAGTCATACTGTCTGCTAGCCAGCGATTTTGCATAAGCCTCTTAGTGTATACTACAGAATGCAGAACAGCAGGGAGTGAAGGGAACAGCTGGCAGGAAAGACCTGGACAACAAAAGAGAAGGGAAAACCCTGTATTGGCTCTGTGTCCTCCTGCCACACAGACAGTGTTATCTGTAGGTCCTATGGCTGCCGCTGACTTTGTAAGCAAATGAAACACATCCTGCTACATTATTTTTCAGAGACGACCCAAGTAGCATGACCAGCAAGAGGAGTTCTGCCACTTACTACCTGTGTGACCTTGAGCATGACCTTTAACTTCTCTGAGCCTCAGTTTCTTCATCTATAAAATGGAGTGGTTGGATCAGATGAACTCCAAGGTTCTTAGGAGCTTAATGACCCTGTGGTCACTTTAAACATTCCTCAAGTGATAAAAGCCCAGTGAACTAGAAAGGGAGCAATCTGTCATGCCAAAAGCTGGCTCTACATCACAGCTTTGCTGTCTGTTCACAGTGTGATTGGGAGCAAGTCATTCAGCCTTTCTGAGACCCATTTTACTTATCTGTAAATAAATGAAGAAAAGGAAGAAAGGCAACAGGCATTTATTAAACACCTACTATGTGCCCAAGGAGGGATGAACTGGCCCAGGTCAGAAATGAAGCCGTTAAAAGCCTTTGTGCCATCGGCAGTGGTATTAATTCTTTGAGTGACCACTAGACTTACCACCTGGGTGAGAGGATGGGAGGAGGGAAGGAAACAATCGTTTATATAGTGCCCATTATGTGCCAAGCATTGGCCTAAGTGCTTCATAAACATCCCACTTGGTCCTCACAGTGTAGGTGCTATTATCATCCCTATTTTATAGTTGGGGAAACTGAGACAGACAGAGGTTAAGTGACTTGCCCAGGGTCACCCAGCTGGTAAGTGTTTGAGGCTGGATTTGAATTCAGGTCTTCCTGACTCCAGGGCCAGCCTTCTTTCTACCATATCAGCTAGCTGCCTTGTACTAGATGTACAAGATGACCTCTGCAGTTTTTTCAGCACTAAACATGAGGTTTTCTGATTGACACGTACTCTCATACACAGCAGAACTGCACAGTAACGAGACATTACCATGAACCACCTGTGGAAATCCATCCCATAATTTCCTTTTCTCTTCTTTAAATTTTTAAATGGACATCTTTTGTATTCATATCACTTCCATTTCTGAACAGAGCTCTCCCCCTTTTCCCAAGTCATTACTTTATAATCTTACCTTATTTTCTGTGCTGAAGGAAATTCTGTCCTTCAGTGGATCTGGTAAAGCTCCTGACTGCATGTTCCCAACCCATTGCTCTTAGACTGCATGGTGCATCAGGAAGGACCCTCCCACTTGAGGGCTGTCATCTCCTCAGTGCAGATTTCTGTCAACACACATGAAAAGCTTTCTTGGTGTTTGACAGTGAAGAAGAACAAAAGCGGGGAAAACAGTAAAGGTTAAGTCTTATTCGCCCCTCCCCCAAACCTGCCAGTCAAGGTTGTCTGTCATCTTGCAGGGAGTGGGCAGAGGCTGCTCACAGAGGGAACTGAATTACATTCTGAGGTGGGAAGCTGGTGAAGGGGAAGGGGACCTCCCACATTATGATGCTGTTTTGAGATTTTCTTTCATTTGTTTAAGGAGTTGGAGTGTCTTCTAGAGAATCCTTGTGCCGTTGTGGTGTAGCCAAAGACAATCAGTATTACTACCTTAGCTTAGTTTTTAGTAGCCTGGCCCCTTCTGGGAGAAGGGAACCTCTCCCTCTCCTGACTCTGTGTGTGTGTGTGTGTGTGTGTGTGTGTGTGTGTGTGTGTGTGTGTGTGTGCCAGCATAATGTCCTGAGGACAGCAACCTCTTCTTCGACGTGCCCACACAGTGTTCATCTCAGGGAAAGTGGTGAAAGGTTGCAAGTGATCTCCTGCATCACCGTTTGACATTCTAGTCAAGGTGACTGGGGATCCCACTTTCCACAGAACTAGTCTCAGCTCTCTTCTTATTAAAGTGTCCCTGTTTGCACCAGGATTTCTCGGAATTTCTTTGTTCAGCTGTGGAAGCTGCTACATCATCATTATTATTTTAATAAAGTTCTTTCTTCTGATGACCTGACAGTTCTTAGAGATGAACAGAACAGGTACAAGAAGGAAAAAAGCACCTTAGTTGTCATTTTATTTAGGTCCCTGGGGAGCCCCAGGCGGCATCTTGAGGTGCTGATTGTGTTTGGAATGTCAGAGTACTTAAAAAATGAAAATAAAAATGCAGATGCTTCTTCTTCATCATCCAATAAAAGGGAAGGGCTCTCTGGGGAGAATGAAGGTGAGCCCTATTTTGGACTACAAAAGATTTGGATTTTCTTTTTCTTGAGAATAAATAAAGTACAATTCTCAAGACCTCCTCTGGATGGAGCTCTTGGAACTCGAAAAGACCATACATCATTAAAGAGCCAAAGGCCTTGTATGCAGTATTCTGATTCTGGTCTGTTTTTTGAAAATTGTTATTATTTTTTTTTTGTCATTCTCTCTCTGCTGTATCTGACATGATTGCATTTTAATGGCCAAAAAGAATGAGAATGCTCTCCCTACTAATTCCTTGAGTCTTAGTTGGAATCTCTGATTGTTTTCTAGATTCTGCTTTGTGGTACCATTTAATAATTCCTACATTAAGAAGAAATTCTTTCCTTTTGCCTACATTTTAAGTGGAGGTACATAATTTGCCTGCGTCCCATGGTAGACCTTGGCATTATTCTTTGGGCTTGTGTTTTTTTTTTTTTTTACCATAACCTCTATGCAGATTTCTCATCAGTAACAGTGTGTACATTGGACCAGTGCTGAGTCACTAGGCAACCTATGAGAAAAGCTGGAAAATATAAGGAATTAGAGGGAGGAAGCTCTACTTTTCCTACCAATTTAAAGATCATATGTTGACAATGAACTGTCTGGCATGAAATGGTCTTTGACCATAACATTCCATAGTAATGCACCTCCTGAAGCTAGGAAGAAACAAAGACTGGGAATGAAAATGGGCAAGACCTTAGTATCATGACATTTGTGACAGGGGTGCTGCTTTGAAGAAGGGAATTTATTGATACTGTTTTGTTCTGTAACTTACTGGAGGTGATCATTGTGAGTAACCAGCAATCGTGGCCCTATTTCCTGGGAAGAGTAAAGGGCTTATCTCTGCCTTCTTTCTCACCTCCAGAAACAAACTATGAGTGGTTTTTGTGTTATTTAACAGTCTGCAGTCTGGTGTAGTTGAAAGAGTATTGAATTTGTAATCAAAAGGTTTGGGTTTGAATCTTTTCTGCTTGTATGGACTTGGGTAAGCCACTCTATCTTCTAGTCTTCAGTGTTGTCCCCAGCTATCAGCTGAGGAGATTGAATACTTCTTAAAATTCCTTCCTGCTCTAGATCTTATGGCAAGATAGTTTTTTAACTAGTTGTATAGTCTTGTGAAGTAAATGTAATCTTTTTTGTGACCATGTATTTTGTAAAGTATTAGAGAGTAATTATAAATAAATATTAGGGCATAGGGATTTGTTAGATTTTTTTTAGCAAAAGTAGATACAGATTTTTTTTTGTCTAGCATGATGATTTCATCATAGGCTCATAGCATGGTAATTCCCTCTATCCATGCAGATTTGCTACTTTTCCATTACTTCTGGTCTTAAAAGGTTTCCTGACAGTCCAAAGAGATTAAGAGACTTGCCCAGGGATACCCAGCCGGTATGTGTGGAAGGATGGACTTGAACCCAGGTCTTCTTAACTCTAAGGTCACCCCTCTTTCCATTATACCTTGGAAAACAATTTTAAAAGTAATCTTTGAGAATCTTTTTTCTTGATCAGGGTAGCAAGAACTCTGAGGTTATTTTGTAATGATTCCCATTCACCATATTATGTTTGGACGTGGCTGCAGATCCATTAGAGCTTCAGAAGCAGAGCAGACAATGTGGTACTGGAATCAGGGGGAGTTGGTTGGATTCCTGGTTCTGTCATTTAGGAGCTGTGTGGCCTATGACAAATGATTTCACCTCTTCGAGTTTGCTTCCCCATCTGTAAATTTAGGAGAATAATATTTGCATTACCTACTCCATTACAGGGTTGTTTGGAGAGAGGTGCTTTGCAAACTTTCAAGGGCTCTATGAATATGAATTTGATCTTGGGCTATTTACTGAAAGTTCTGCCAAAGCGATCTTCCTAAAGCACAGATTTGATCCTGTCACCTGTCTCTGTAAAAAAATCTCTACTGGCTCCCTATTACCTCTGGGGTTAAATAGAAAATCTTATTTGGCTTTGAAAGCCCTTCACAGTCTGGCCCTTTCCCACTTTTCCCCATCTTCTTCCACTTTACCACTCTGCACATACTCTACCATAGTGACACAAACGTTTTTGGCTCTTCCTCTCACGTGGCACTCCATCTTCCAACTCTGTGTTTCTTCGTTGATTTGCCCCTATGCCTGAGCTGCCCTCCTTGCTTCTCCCTCCTGGCTTCTCTGGTTTCCTTCGAAATTCATCTAAATCTTACTTTTTTTAAGAGACCTTTCCCAGTCCTGTCACAGCCACCTCCTCCATCCCCATTTCTCTCTGAGATCACCTTCCATTTACAGGTATGAATCTTTTTGGGGAGAGTTGTTTGCATATTGTCAAGGCTGATAGCGATGCAAAGACAAATGTGATAGCCATCTCTGCCCTAAAACAAAAGAAAAAACAAACTTAAGGTAGAAACAATAGGTTCACAGATAAATAAACACAAAAATTTGCAAAATAAATTCTGGGCTTGTGAGGGAAACACTCACTTTGGAGGTGGAGTGGGGAGCGGAGGGGTGGGAGGTTGGAGTATGAGGAGTGAGGAAAAGACTAAGTGTGTTCCTTGGAGAGAACTGGGGATTCCAAGTGGCAGAGAAGGAGGACATTCCAATGAGAATAAAAATGAAGTAATAAACAGGGCACTTAATAAAAGAGAAGAGACCTCCATCGGTTTGCCACCCCTCTTCCTTTGTTATTTTTGTTTCTTCTCCCTACATCCCACTAGTAACCCTGTGCTATTCGCTTTCTCAATCCCAATGGAAAGAGTCCAAGACAGGGAGCATAAAGATATAGGGCCTTGTCTTGGCTCTGCTACTAAATCTATATGGAATTTTACCTTTTTAGATCTCGGTTTCCTCATTTTTGAAATGAGAGAATTGAGTTAGATGATCTCTAGGGTCCATTCCATGAGTAGATGAGCTTTCCCCTATACTTCTTTCTATCTATATTTTGTTCTTTTGACCCTTAATACTCATCTGACCTTCAGCACCCAATTTACCTTCAATCTGTGAATTTTTAACTTTTTCTTTGACAATGTAAAATAAATACAGCCGCAAAATTGCTTCTTGCCTTCTTTTGTCACAGAGAGAAACATGTTTGCATATATCTATCCACATGGAAATGACATAGATAGATACCTCTAATCACTGAGATATTTATTGCATGTACAAGTTGTATGACAGGGCCACTTGAATACATATTTCCCCACCTCCCTCCCCATCCTACCAGTCTTATATTCCCTGTGTGATTTTAAGGTCCTCCTTCTTGGTTTTCAACTGCTGTCTTTAGCAAGGGACAGGGACGTTAAGATATAAGAAAGACTGAATCAGGAGTGAAAAATGAAGATTAATTTTGGCTGTGCCGTACCTGGGGAAGGGGTTATGGTGTTTTTCATATTGAATAGGATAATGAATAAAGGAAAAAAATGATCCCCTTTGAACTCTAAGATTCTATTTCTCTAAATACCAAAAATAAGCTTCTCTTAAAATTCTTAGTTAGAATGCTTTAGAGCTAAAAGGAACCATGGAGATCATCCAATCCTACCTCCTCATTTTACTGATAAGGAAACTGGAGCCTAGGGATGCCAAGTTACTTTCATTTCTCTTATTTTCCTTTTCTGCCCTTCCCTTCTCCTCTTTTCCTCTCCTTGTAAGGCACGGCGGTCTTGTGTAATGGTGGACACTAGTGGGTGGTGGCAGATTGTTCTGATATCTGTGAAAGGAACCACCATGCATGGCTCGGAGACCTCTGGTTCTGAAAATGAATGGCCCACTATGAGAAATTTTAAGGATAGAAGAAAAGAATTCGATTTCTTTTGTGCAGAGAAGGAATCTGGGATCTAGAATTCCATCAATGTGGGGAACACTGGTTGTGGCAGCTCTTTCCACCAAGGTGACAGGCAACTTGTCTGCACCATATAGTCTTGTATCAAATTGTGAAGTTTCAGTCAGATCCATTATACATGTATTATATATCCCTGGCACTCTAGTGTGATCTTCCAATGTAGGCTTAATTGAATTGAGCTTTGTTGGTCTAGATCCTCACCAAAATAATGTCCTTGGGGTTCTTATGGGTGATTTGTGTGAAACTGCATCATAGTCAGGCCCTCTTCTTATTTTAGTAACTAGCCTCAGTGGGATAATAGGCCCTTGAGCTGGGCATGACCTTAGAGGTCATTTTGTCCAGCGCCTTCACTTTATGTGCGACCCATGGCCTGGAACCCCTCACTCCATAAAACCTCCAGACTCACCTGGACTGGGTCTGATCCTGGGGACAAACACCTTGAAATTCAGTTTTTCTTTTTGACTCGTTGTCCCTACTTGGTCTTAAGCTAGGAAATCTCCAAAGTAAGGCTTGGATGTAGCTTTCTTCAGGGTTTTCCCAAATGTAGGTAAATGGAGTTGCCATATTCTGTAAAAGCACTCAAGGCAGTACCAGGAAATCGGGCATGGGATAGACTATTTCACACAGAATATTCAGGGGATGCAAAGGGTTTGTAAGAGCCATTAAACAGATATAGAACACATGTAAAGTACTAAAATAGACCATACAAAAGGGACTAAATTTGGGAATTAGAGTAACTCTGCCATTATATTCACTTGTGACATATTGTAAACAATTCCTCTGAGATTCATAGCATCCCTGAGTCCCAGTATTAGGACTGGTGAGTCCTGCACAAGCATTTCATGAAAGCCCCAGCCATGCTCCCTTCTCTATCTACTCAACTCATTCTGTGGATTTCTCTTCTTCTCATCAGTAGCCTTGCCTTTCCATCCCTTTCCAACTCTCTCCAGAGTGTTCTCTTCCCCCATTAGAATGTAAGCTCCTTGAGGGGAATAACTCTCTTGTATGCCTATGTTTGTATCCTCAGCACTTGGCACAGTGCCTGGCACATATTAAGGGATTAAAAAAACTCTTCCTTTCCTTTCCTTTCCTTTCCTTTCCTTTCCTTTCCTTTCCTTTCCTTTCCTTTCCTTTCCTTTCCTTTCCTTTCCTTTCCTTTCCTTTCCTTTCCTTTCCTTTCCTTTCCTTTCCTTTCCTTTCCTTTCCTTTCCTTTC
>CM053622.1:468844522-468895838 GCA_028646595.1 Phalanger gymnotis | reverse complement strand
CTCCCCCCCATTCTTTAAATAATTCATACTTTCTACAATATCTCTGAGAAGTGGTGACCCAGCCCCACTTGAATACTTCTTGTAAAAGGGAAGTCATTAACCTTTAAGGTATCCCATGTCTAGTGTTACAGTGAGGTTACAATGCACTTCATTTTAGATATTCATGAAGTTTTGTTTCAAGTAAAAATCCTTTGACGCTTAAATTATTTAGCATCAATAAAAAAGCCAGTAGATAGAATCCTTTTTAAAAAAATTAAAAAAAAACATTTATTTTCACTTCTAACTTTTCTCCTTTCCTCCCTTCTTCCTGCATTCATTGAGAAGGCAAGAAATGCAGTATCCATTATACATATGAAGTCATGGAAAACATATTTTCACATTAATTTTGTTGTGAGAAGAAAAAAACCAAGAAAAATAAAGTATAAGAAAATATGTTTCTATCTGTTCTGAGTTCATCCTTTCTCTCTACGGAGGCAGGCTGTGTTTTTCATCATGAGTTCTTTAGAATTGTCTTCGATCATTGTGTTGATCAGAGTAGCTAAGTCTTTAATAATTGATTGTCATTATAACATTGCTGTTACTTGGTATGATGTTTTAGTTCTGCTCACCTCCCTTTGCATCGGTTCATACGTTTCTTATACCATGACAATATTCCATCATAATCATATACCACAACTTGCTCAGCCATTTCCACTTAATGGGCATCTCCTCAGTTTTCAATCTTTGCCACCACAAAACAGCTGCTATAAATATTTTTGTATATATAACTCCTTTTCCTTTTTTTATATCTTTGAAGTACAGACCTAGTAGTGGTGTTGCTGTGTCAAAGGGTGTGTACGGTTTTATACCCTTTGGCCATAGTTCTCTTCTCTCTCACTAACAGTTTCTGTATATCATAGGGCCATAGTAAGAATCAAATGAGATAATATATGCAAAGTACTTTGGGAACCTTAAAGCGCTAAATTTGTATTGGCTATTCATTATTATTATAATGTCAACAAGTCAACAAGCATTTATTAAGCACTTACTGTATGCCAGGTGTTAGGCTAAGCCCTGGCAATACAAATACAATCAGAAAGAAAGACAATCCCTGTCCTCAAGGAGCTTATGTCCTCTTGGAAAAGACTAAACATAAAAGGAAACTAGAAAGAGGGAGAGGTGGGCAGGAAGTGGCAGGGGGAGAAGTATAAGAGATGAAGGTACCCAGATTGGGGGTGGGGGGAGGGAGGCGCTGCAGAGAAAGTCTGGGAGAATCAGGAGTTCAGCCTGGAGAGTAATGAAGCCTTGGTTGGTCTGAGTACCCTCTTTAAAACAGAGGTTCTTTCAGTGTGAGAAAGCCTGGGTGGAGATGTTTCTGGACTTTGTAGAGAAAGTCCAGGATAATCAAGACTACATGCTGGAGAGTTAACAACCTGGTTAACAATCAAAGTCTGCAATTTTGGTGTGCATTTTTATTGGGTGAGAATAAGGAAGGAAAGATTGTGAGTGTAGTGTGGTGGAAAGAATGCTGCCTTCGAAATCAGGTCAGGGTTCAAAACCTAGCTCTGCCGCTTAAATAGTTGTGTGACTTGGACATATCATCGAACCTTTCTGAAGATCTGTAAAGAGATGATAATAACGCCCGCTCTATATACTCCGCAGGATTGGAGTGCCGACCAAATGTCATTCCGTGTGAAAGCACTTTTCAAACTCTAAAGCACTAGTCAAACATAAGGGATTATTATGTCTTTGGAAAGCAATTCAGAGACAGCCACATGGCCTGAGAATTACCTCTCAAAGTGGGGAACAAGAGAGTGACCTTTAATAAATGATGGAAAATGTCCCCTGCTTTTATTTCCAGGCAGTAAAGTTTTAATGCTTGATTTTCTTTTTCATGAGCAGTACCAAATTATGCAAGTCTCTCCCATATAGAAGAAAGGACTCCACAATGTTGAGTTGAGCCCCAGAGGGGGATTTGTGGGCAAACAGGGCCAAGACCGCTAGGTATGAATGGGTTGTGACCTACAACATTGAAGGGACTACCTAGAAGAAGGAGACCACAGAGCAATTCACGTTTTGGATTAGAGCAAACAAACAAACCCATCTATGTGCCAGGTGCCATGCTGGGATCTGAGAATATGAAATAACCCCTCCTGTCCAGAAGTTTGTATTCTCTCAAGAGAGAAAACACCTATTTAAATACACATAAGGTAACGAAACAATAGTAACTCGCATTTATATAGCTCTTTTAAGGTTTGCAAAGTGCTTTATATTTGTTATCTTATTTGATTGTCACAATAATCCTGTGAGGTAGGGGCTATCATTACACCCATTTTAATGATGAGGAAATTGAGGATGAGAGAGGTTAAATGATTCACCAAGGTCACAAGTTAGAGTTAAAAAGAAAATTCTTTTTTTGGTCTTTCATTCTGATTAATGAGGCAAAACTCAGGACAAAGAGAAAAGTGTTTATTAAAATATGTCAAGGTGGCAACACATTGATGGGCTGATCTCTGGAGGTCAGCAAGGGATTTAAGATGGAACCGACTTTTATTGATGACTTTTGTAATGAGACCTAGACAATTTGGACAGGTCTAGGTCAGGAAAAGGGGATAGGCCATCGCATCTCAGTTCCTCCTCAGCTGCCTGTATGTGATGTTGACCAGGTAAGGGTACATGACAAAGCTGCAGATGGCGTGATGCCTTCTCTCCCTCAACAGGACCAGGAGTGATGGTTGCAGGATTCAAACTGAGGGCTTCTCCATCCCAGGCCCAGACTACTAAGCCAGGGAAAGGCATTAGAGCTGTGATTTCATCACTCTAGGGAGCTCCCTCCACCCTTACATTACAAGTGGCCTACAACAGTGAGTCTGTTAACCGGTTAACACTTGTTAAACAGCTAGTGTCTGTGTCAGTGGCCGGACATGAACCTGGGTTTTCTTGTCTCTAAGCTCAGCTCTCCAACCACTACTCCACACTGCTTACCTATGTGATTACTTAAGTAACTACCTAGGTGTATGAGGACTACACCTGACATTCTATCGATTGAGGGGACTCTTCCTGTTGGTATAGATTAGCATGTTCTGCACAATTTAACACCTTAGACAGCTGCCCAGGTAAAAGGAGTTAAGTGATTTCCCCCTGGTCACAGGGACTATGTGTTTCAGAGGCTGGACATCCTTGCTCTGAGACTGGCTTTCTATCCACTGCTCCATACTGCCTCTTACATGTAAGAGACAAAATATGTAAGGTTTTGTTTATCTATATATCTGTCATATATATACATATACACACATACATATATACATACACTATATACATATATGTATGCGCGCACACACACGTGTGTATATATGTATGTGTATATATACATATATGTATATATATGTGTGTATATATATGTGTGTATATATATGTGTGTATATATATGTGTATATATATATATATGTGTATATATATATATATATATATAATGGGCAACTATGTGACACAGTGGATAGAGGGCAGAGTCTGGAGTCAGAAAGACCTGAGTTCAAATCTTACCTCTGATATTTACTAGCTTTGTGACCTTAAGCAAGTCACTTAACCTATTTGCTTCAGTTCCTCATCCGTAAAAGGAGGTGGAGAAGGAAATGGTAAACTACTTTGGCACCTTTGGCAAGCAAACCCCCAATGGGGTCACAAAGGGTTGGATATGCCCGAAATGACTGAATATATACAATATCTCACATGTAAGAGATTTGCTTACATATATTTACAGATATACATATGTACATGTATATGCATATATACACATACACAAACATGTATGTATATGTACATATACATAAGACAAGGGCAGCTAGGGGTATGATGGATGCAGTGCCAGGCTTGGAGTTAGGAAGACTCATCTTCATGAGTTCAAATCCAACCTCAGACGCTTACTAGCTATAGGACCCTGGGCAAGTCACTTAACCCTGTTTGCCTCAGTGTCTTCATCTATAAAATAAGTTGGAGAAGGAAATGGCAAAACATTTTAGCACCTTTGGCAAGCAAATTCCCAATGGGGTCACAAAAGATTGGACCTGACTGAGATGACTCAGTAACAATAATATATACATATGAGACATGAAGCTGGAGGCATCACGTGGTAGAACAGACGGAGCCCTGGGCTTGGAGTCAGGAAGACCCAAGTTCGAATCTGATCTCAAACATTTGCTAGCTGTGTGATTCTGGCCAAATTGCTTAACTTCTGTCTACCTGTCTGTCTGAGGCAGTTGAGTTTCCTTAAGGGGAAAATGAGAATGATAATAAAATGGGGAAAGTAACCCCCTACCTCCCAGGGTTGCTGTGAGGTTCAAATGAGATAACATTTGTAAAGTGCTTAGCATGAGCCCAGCACATCATAGGCACGATATAAATGTTAGCTTTTATTAGCATTGTTGTCCCACCTTCATCATCAAGAAAGGTCCCATGTCAGTTGCTACTTGAGCTGAGCTTTGAAGGAAAAATAAATTCACTCGAAAGAAAATTTGATTGTAAAAGAATCTTTTTTAATATGATAGTTTGAATTTCTGGAGGCAGGATTGTGCAATGGGTAGGGGCCAGCCACGAAGCCAGAAAGATCCAGGTTCAAGTCCTGTAGAAGAAAAAGGGCTGAATCTAGTCAGAGGAACTGATCTGGAATCCCAGAACTGCCACTTAGAGAAGTGACCTTGGGCCACTCGGGCTCCTCATGTATATTATGAGGGATGTCCTCTTGATGTCTTCCAAGGTCCTTTTCAACTATAAAGTGAAGATCCTCAGAGGTGACACACTGAAAAGTGCAACATGGACAGGTCCCTTCACTTCTCAGTGCCCCTGGCAACTCTCCAAGACTATACATGACAGTGAGTTGCTGATCTGCATGGGAAAGAAGAATTTCTTAAGTTCCTCCTAGGGGGGCTTGGAGTGAGGAAGATATCTTCCTGACTTCAAATCTGGCCTCAGATGGGTACTAGCTGGAAGTCACTTCATCCTGTTTGCCCCAGTTTCCTCATCCGTGAAATGAGCTGGAGAAGGAAATGGCACACCGCTCCAGGATCTTTGCCAAGAAAACCCAAGAGTCACAAAGAGTCGGACACGACCGATATGACTCAGCAATAATAAAATATGCCAGACACTTTGCAAATAGCTTATTTCGTCCTCATAACAACCCTGGTTTATTACTGCTTTACAGTTGAGGAAACTGAGGCAGACAGATGTTAAGTGACTTGTCCAGGGTCGCATAGCTAGTAAGTGAGGCAGATTTGAACTCAGGTCCTCCTGACTCCAAGCTCAGTCCTCCAGCCACTGCAACACCACTGCCTCTGGTGGAAGGTGTTCCCTGCTCTGGAGCAAGTCCTGCCCCTACCCCTATATTTCTCTCCACCATGACTTTGATGGTAAAGGCAACATATTCCTTTAGTAATATGGAAATTTTGTGTTGAGGTTAACTCTGTGCAAGGTTCTTCCTCTTTGCCCTGAGCTTAACTAATAGCCTCAGCACGTTTGCTTATCTCTTTTCTTTTGGGTTAGATCTTCTCCTGTCAGCTTCCCCCCTTGTTATCTGGTTCCTGGACCGCTCAGTCAATTGTACAGAGATGTCAGTTCCATTAATAACCCAAGGGCCATACTGGCAGATAGCAGGAGATGGGTGAAGGGAAAAGAGATTGTCTTTAACCTGGAACTAGGAGTTGTCATTTTCCAGACCCTAACATAACTGTGTAAAGTCTAAGTGAGGAAATAATGTCTAAATCACTTGTGATGAAAACTCATATAGGATCAAGAAAACACAGAGCACCAGATATAGAGAAGAAGAAAAGAAGGAAATGAATTAATATGAGTTTTAGCTAACATTGGAGGCAGCTGGATAGAGCACTGGGTCTGGAGTCAGGAAAACCTGAGTTCAAATCCAGCCTCAGACACTTACTAGTGGTATGATCCTGGGCAAGTCATTCAACCTCTGACTGCCTGACAAAATAGATCCACTGGGGAAGGAAATGGCAAATTGCTCCAGTGGCTTTGCCAAAAAAAAACCCAAGCCGGGTAACGACTGAACGACAAACAACAACAAAACATAGCACTTAATATGTGCCAAGCACTACACAACCATTATCCTGGGAGGTAGATGTTATTATTGTCCCTGTTTTACAGATTGGGAAACTGAGGTAAATATAATGTAAGTGACTGACTCAAAGTTGAACCTGGTAAGTGTCTGAGGATGGATTTGAAATCAGGTCTTCTAGACTCCTTGTCTGGACTCCTCCATCTGCTGTACCACTGGCTGCCTTGTTTTAGAGTTAGTGAAGCTAGGGGAAAGCTGGGCCCTGCAGACAAGCAGTGACCATAAGTCTTCCGACAAAGCCTCCCACATTTTTGCAAATCAGTTTAATTTTTGTTTTAAATGTTATTGCTTTTAGTGTGTCAAATCGACAGAATTATCATTGAAAAAGGTACATTTTCTGAAAGGGTTGATCCTTCGAAGGGTGTCTGAATTATGCTTTTTTTCCTTTTTTCTTTTGTTGACGAGGGCCTTCATTACACTGGAGGGATAGAAACAATTTTATTCATGATAATCTTAGAGGTGTATGAGACTGACTCAGAGCTGGCTGGTGCAGTGGGCTGTATTCAGTGCTTTTGTATGGCTGTTGAGTTATTTGTTTGTTTATCCTGGAGACATTCGAACTGCCTCTCCCCTATACTTAGCCACCTGAGAAATGGGTAATAGTCATTCTTTTGTCTAGAGCTAAGTAAGAAATTCTTGTCAATATAAGCATAGCTAACCAAACAGGAAAAATAGAATTGTTTTCCCCATGTGCCCATTTACTTAATGAACTCATTTAAACTGGAATAACATTTATCTGTAGACATATATAACATTAAAAAAAAGACCCAGGCCTCATATCAGTTCCCTTTTACCAGTAAGCAAATCATTCCTAGAGTTACTCATTTGAATTCCCAGTTTCAATAGTCACACTTCAAATAAATCCAAGGTTAGTCTATTCATCTTTAATATAATACACTCCCTGTAAAATACTTTTATTAAAGAACAGAGCTAACACCCCACTTTAGAGGCTAACTGGGCCTTACAAAGGCAGTAGCTACACCAAACTCTGCATTAGTTCCCTGTTAGACGTAGATCTGGCATGCCTGGGAACGGTTTGGATTCCAGAGAATATTACGGACCCACATCCAAAGGCCCATGCTATATTTAAGTGGATACTAATTGATATTTGTCATGGATGATGGAGCTGAGCCGGGTCTCTTGGTCCTCCATTCTTGATATAATCTGCATTTTGCTGGAGTACCCATGCTAGGGAGGTCTCTGGTCCATCTAAAAGTACAATTATGACTTTGGGGAGCAGAGATGTGATGCTAGGTACATCCATGTGCACTTTGTAAGTGTGTAGTATATGTCAGACCTTTCAAAGCACTTTTGTGTTTGGTGGCTCACTTAAATCACATAGTTATTAATTTCACTGCCTTAATCCAACCAAATAGCTATTTTACTTACAGACCCACTCCTCTACTTATATATAGATGCTACATTTCAAGATTGAATAATACAGGAGCAACTAGGTGGATAGGACACTGGCCCTGGAATCAGGAGCACCTGAATTCAAGTACGGTCTCAGATACTTACTAGTTGTGTGACCCTGGGCAATTCACTTAACTCTGATAGCCGACAAAAAGATAAAAAGATAAAAAGAAAAGATGGAATAATATTATCAACATGAAAGCCACGGGAGAAAGCATTGCAATAACACGGCTACTTAAACTTTTAAATTGTCTAGGGGGTGTCTTTTCTGGCTTTAAGCACGTTGGGGATTTTTGGGGCAGTAGCTAACTAGAGGCATGTAGCAAGCCTATAATATTCTAGTTCTCTAATATAGACCGGTGTGGAGGCCTTGGGGATGGTTTAGACTCCTGAGTGGATTACAGACCTACAGCTGACGGGCCCTGCTACCTTCAGGTGAGTGGTGCTGATGGTACTGGGTCTCTCTGTCTCCCGCTCCTGCCATGTTCTCTCCCAGCCCTGTGTCTTTGCTTATACCTGTAATGGGCTTCCCCTTCTCCTCAGCTCCATTTTTTAAAGTCCTTCCCTTTGGTAAGGGATCAACGATCTCATCAGAATTGGCACACCCTCTAGTTCCCAGGCCACCCATGCCTTTTCCATCCTTTGTGTCTCTTCACAATATCTTGCCATTAGTCTGTGACAAATTACACACATCCCCTCCCCTGTATTTTCTGACTCTTGACGTCCTTATGGCCAAGCCATTTTTTTTTGCCCTAGGAGGTTTGTGGTTATTGTGAAGTTACTCTCTTCTTCCGTGTCTACCTTTTGGACGTATTGTATTTCTTCATAACATTCATAGTATTTGGTGCCTTCCTAATTTTGGACTTTGTGTCTAGACCAGACTCCTGTCCCTCTTGTACTTTGATTGAGATGGTGAAGTTCTGTTTGGTCTTGATCTTAATTCCCAGCTTCCTGCCATTGCCTTCTGCTCTCTTGGTATGTCTGTACCCAGAGTCTTGGTAAGTTTCAGGCCCACCTATATTGTCCAGCTTCATAGTGCTAGTCTTCATATAGTTCCATATACTATACACACACACACACACACACACACACATACATAGTATATAGCCTATATAGCTATATGTAGCATATAGCCTAACTATAGCACTATAGTTCATCTACCACCCTGTGGTGCATATCAGGGTAGATTTCTGTGAACTATAGTCCCCATGCCCCTGGGGCATTCCCATCAGAGCTCCTTCATCTCTTTGGTATCTGCCAAAGTCAGAGCAGTTACAGCACCTTGGGTTTCTGACACCCTTGGGGCCTCCCTCTCCAAGAACTCTCTACCCCTCCCCTCCTGGGATAGAGTGCTGCAGGCTTCAGAGCCCTCTGGAGTGTCTTAGGTTAGAGTGCTATGGGCTTTTGCCCTCCCCCTTCACCCAAAGACATATCAGAATGCCGCCTGCACAGGGTTATGATCGGAGCACTGTGGTTTCTGTGGTCCCTGAAACTTCCCTGTTTGTTTGCTCCAGGCTTCAGGTGCCCTGTAGCATCTCTCCTCTGAGTGCCATAAGGCTTCAGGCTTATTTAACTATGCTCTCACAGGCTTCCCTGGAAGAGAGGACCAGCAGAATTCTGACTTTCATCTGGTCCTTTCAGAATTCTGAAAGCCAATCAGGATTGGAATGATAGAATGATAGAAAGCCTATCAGGACTGGAAAAGGTGCTTATTGTAGTTTTTCTTTGGATGTCTTAATCATGGTGGGTACAATGGTATCTTAGGTCTTTGCTGGAGTATATATGGGAAAGCTAAGATCCTCTTTGATTAAAGTGCCTTAATTAGAAGTCTTAATTGGACGACTTTAAGCCTCATTTGCAAGATGTAGATAATAATTCTGGCCTACCTGCGTGGATGAGTGATTTGTGGGAATCAGACGAAGCACTAGAGGTGAAAATGCTTGGAGGGTTCTGAGGTATTTACATGTATGTAAGTTCTTAGTACATATGGTTGTACCTTGAATCACAACGTATCTTCCCTTTCTCCAGATATAATCCATTTAATGGATTAGGTAACTCTCTACTATGGGTATGCTCAATAATGCCAGTAGTACCCATCTCACAGACTTGTTGTGAGGTTCAAATGAAATACTGTCTATAAAGCATTTTTTAAACCTTAAACAGCTATATGAAGTTTCATAATATTATTAACAACATTAATTAGAATGGAGGAGTCTAGGAGGTATGGTGAATAGAACAGTGGCCAGGAAGACCTGAGTTCAAATTCTACCTCACATACTTACTAGCTGTGAGGCCCTGGGCAAGTCACTTAACCTTGATCAGCCTCAGTTTCCTTATCTGTAATATGGGGAGGATAATATCTCACAGAGTGAGGATCAAACGAAATTTTGTACACACACATATACATATATATATGCATTGAAAACTTTAAAGAATTATGTGAACTTTACCTATTATTAGATAATAAAATTATTTGGATAGATGTTATAATGAAGAGAAATGAGTCATCTCTGGAATTAAGAAAAAAAGACAGGTGAATTTTTAAAATGGCTATTTATCCAATAATATTATCAGATACAGTTTACATTCTAGAAAAACCTACATTTATGTGAATGAATTTAAACCTTTTCACTTAGCAGAAGGTTTCCCTTCCCCCCTTGCTAAAGATCAGTTATTTAGTTGTTAGGGGTTCAATTCGCTGATGGCTCTAATTTGCTTGAGGAAAATGAAGAACTCTATTGAGTAAGGTGGAATCCCAGCAAGGGGAGGGGCTCCTCCTGATTATTTTCTCCTCTGTAGCAGTAAATGCCATGCCAGTAGCCTCTTTTTTCTGCATTGAGGCTGGAGAGCAATTTATTTTGTGATGTGGGCCTAGACCAGGGAAATGGGGCTTCCCTTGCTTATTTCAGATGGCTTTTGGCCTCATTTTATCTAGACCCTTAGGGACTTTAATTTCAACGGCCTTACGGAAAGAGCTCCTTCCTCCTTTTCTTATCAGGTTAAATCTTTAATAAAAATTAAATGACTTTGTCAGCTCTTACAGGCCGCTTTGGTGAGAGATGAATAATTGATGGTGGCATTTAGGTCTCTGTTTACAAATAGCCTGTACCATCCCTAGCTATGGTTGGTTGCTTTGCCCTGAGCATAAGTGGCAATTTAGACTTAACTCCTAAGATTGCCTTTTCAGAGCTGAGCCATGATCTGCTTCAAAACTTGGCATGCAGGCAACTCACAAGAACCACTTTGAATAGAGTCACAGAGAAGAGTTTAGATTTACGTATGTTCCACTATGTAGTGCTCTCTGTATCTGGTCTGAAGACCACAGCCCATCACATGTACAACAATGATGACATATAGACAGCAGAGCTTTAGATTCTACCAGCATTTTATTAATTGAAGTTGTTTGTGAAGGAATAATGAAGACCATCCAAAGTTCTACCAGTGTCCATTGGTGGTTCTCCTTGTTAGTTTCAGGGACATCTGATTGACTGTCCTAAAAAACATGAACTTTCCAAAGTGAATTACTTCATCTTGTGTCCTACTTAAAGCTTGAGAGGAGGGGTCAGGTGTCCTCTCCTGCTCTTCCCATGAAGTTACATTTTGAACACAAGCCTAGGATTAGACAATCACAGCTCTACAGCTAAAACTCTCAGAGGCCATTTAATCCTTATTTTATAGGTGAGGAACACCTGTTCAAATCCCTGTTACTTGTGGGACAGTTGGTGTAATATAAATTAAATTGGGACTTTTTTTTTTTTACTGTTTTAGAACGATAAATTACTAGGTGCAAAGCCCCAGGCCCAAACCTCTATCTACTAGGTGTTAAGCCTATGTGGGAGTGAAGCCCTCAGGATCCTGAGGGGAGTTACTAAGACCAGAGCCAATAGTAGGAGCAAGTTCTGACGATGGCTAAAGAGTGTATAAAAAGAGGGAATGGTGCTATTTGTGAGAGGCTCTTACTCCTGGAGGTGCGGGACTCCGGGCAGCTGCTCCAAGAGCCTCCCAGCTCACCCAGATATTAATGGTTTCTGGGTAACTATGAATTGTATTTGGTCTGTTTATAATGTATGTTTGTAATTTGTATTTGTTCTGAAGTTCAGGGTGCTGGCTTTTCCCCCTGAACTAAGTGAATGATATTTGTATGTCGGATTGAAATAAGATTGTTAACCCCCTAACTACTTTCCTTAGCAAAGCAGATCAAAAGAACCTGTGCTGGCAACGTCTTTGTTGTTGGGCTTGTCATCCCTACAGCAGCTCCTAATTGAATTGTTGCAACAGTTGGGCATCTGATTTCTTCCACAAAAGGATAGCTGTCCTTAGCAGGTGTTATTAAAAACACCTTTGTATTTTGTGTAATTTAAAAAAGTGATTATATGAAGAGTTAACACAAAACTTAAAAACATGGAAATACTTAATTGAATCAAATATCTCATTGTTATAGATACACCTAGATTGTAACCTATCCATACCTCATCCTCTAATGAAATTCTGGTTCCTATCCTTTCATAAATTCTCTATAGGGAGAACCACCCAATATTCTGGAACCCTTTCTCTAGATCTCTTGGCATTGTATGGATACCAATGGAGTAGGCAGTTTATTCATCGGTCATCTTTTGCTCTTACTATATGACTGGCCCCACCTCCTTTTCCAGTCATATATCTCTTTGATCTCTCTGATGATGGTTCTCATGTATATTTCTTTGTTGGTAGTATGTTGCAGTCTACTCAAGCCTCCTGGGTGTCTTTATGTCGCGTTTTCGGTGACCTACAATTTTAATTCTTTGGAGACAGTGTTATTCCATGCCTCATAGCCACATAACCTTGCCTGAAAAGTATTAATGTTAATAAATGGGCCTTTGTTTCAGAGAGAATCTTATAGTCATAAAAGTACTAAACAATTTCCCAAAGGTAATCTATCTTGCTCGCCTCCTCCTGCTCAAGGAAATAACATAGTTAAAATTCCATTAGCCAGATCCTAACACCTGTTGTTTAACTGCTTCAGAAGAGATAGTTAATGATGGTGTGAGCGCATGTGGCATGTGTGGCTCCAGGCAGGTGTGTGGTAGGGAAGCCATGGGCCACCTGAGGAGAGAAGAGATCGCCACCATCTCTGGATCAAGCCTCATTTTCTATGTTGAATCTCAATCACCATTCTTCATTTCTCCTCCTTTCTCTTTGCATCGAGTCTGGCCTGAAATGAAATCTGCACCCCAAAGAGATACTGCCGCTATGTGTGCAGTTACTGCACCAGATGGTATTTGAATCTTGTGTTTTCAGAGAAAAATGGAAAGACCCAGCACATGCACCAATGACTGAAAGTTGAATTAATCTTGATAATTAAATGGAGTATTACCCTGATATGAATGATTTTACCTTTCAAACTGGATTTCATGCTAATTTTTCAGTGAACTGTAATTGTATTAACATGGATTTTTAGAAGTCTCAGAGTGCATAAAAGTAGACTTTGCCAAGCTACTGACAGAAAAGTTAATGTCAGAACTTTCATGTATTCATCAACTCTTTGTAGGTTTTTGAAAATTTTCAGATAGTGCATTTTGACTATGACTTATACTTGCAAAGTGCTTTCTAATCACTAATTAATTCTTTCCCCCAGCCATCTAATGAGAGATATAAAGATAGGTCAGGATTAAGTTCATGTGGAGAATAACCTATGAGATATTGGTGGGAAACTCATGAGAATTGAAGCATCCCATTTATAACTCCATGGGAGTTTATCATTCACATGAACTTTAGAGTTGAAAGATTATCCATCTAACCACCTCAGAGATTTTCTAATCTACTGGGGAGAGTGAGCTCAAAGCTAAAGGGGCCTGCTATAAACATTCCTCCCACCCAGAGATTCACTTCTGAGTGAGGCAGAGTTGATGTGTGAGTTGCTTGCATTCAGGGCACCACACATCAATGGCCGGGTCAGTCTGCTGCTTGGTTGACTCAAACAGGTTCCAGCGATTATGGCTGATAGTAAATTCTGTTGGCTCTTCTGACCTTTTAAAGCTCATTAAGTTGCTTCTCTAATCATCTCTAATTCTGCTTAATCTAAGAATAGGAGAGAATAGACTTAACAACAACAGAAATAATTACAGTGCTGGGTGATCATGGTTTCATACGGTGCTGGCTAAGATGGACCTCCCCTAAGGTTCTTCCCCCAAAGCTCTTCCCTCTTCAGGAAACTCACATCTGTTCTTGCTTCAGTCCCCAACAGGAAAAAGAGACTGATATGGCTAGTTGGTCAATTAATGCCTTTTCTATGCACATCCACTTCAGGTTTTACAGATAGTCAAAAGGCTTTTTTTTCATTTCCATGCTGTAAACAGACAGGAAACAGTCCCTGAATACCTACCTGTACATGCTCTCTATACTGTTCGGGTTTCTTTATTCCATTGCATCTTAGAATTCCAGAAGCAGGTTCATCCTCTTATACATGGTCCTGAGACGAGGACCTCATTGGCTACTCCCAAGTTGCACTAGACCAAATTTCCTAGGAAGACCTCTCATCTAGGGCTACCCAGCTCCTCCCTGGTCCAGGCTTAAGTGTAAAACTAACACAGAACCTAAGATTTCAAGATGAGAGCCCCTGAAAGCCTAGCAGCCACTGGATGCTGTACCAGTCTGATTATTTTGATCCTAGCATTGGCAAGATAGAATTCTCTTGGCACCTGGTTCTAAACACAAACATTTCAGCTTGCTGTGTGACAAAGCATTAGACTTTTGATTCTTTTTGTGAAGTCATAAAACATAGGCTAGAAAGGACCTCAGAGATCAGTTAGTTTAAATCCTCTCATTCTAGAGATAAAGAACTGAGTTGCAGAGAGATGCCATGCCTTGTGCAAAGTCATGTAACAAGAAAGTCACTACCCAGTTATTTCTGAATTTTGGGCGTGGTGCATTTTCTACTGTGCCATGTTTTTTTTTAAGCTAGAGAAGAATGAGTATAGGTCCACTTGCTCAAATCTCCCCATTCATTCAGTGGTCATCCCTCCTCTGCTCCCCTCACTCAAATCCATTCACTTGCATTGTATGTCATGGCGTCACCTCCCTGATGTCGTGGTCCTCTTTGAGAACAAAGGCTAAATCATACAACAACCCTTTAACCTTAGGTACTGTGGTTAGATTGCTTAGATTATGCCTTTAAATATATAATTCCAGGTATTAAGATTGTTTGACTGTAGTTAATGATAGTCAAAACAAAGCAATCCATTTACTTATTATTTCTAACAAATCTGAATTGTCATAAAATTTATACCTTACATCCTGGCTGTGAGACTGAGGAGGAAGAGGAAGAAGAAAGATAAGGAGGGGGAGAGTTCCTGATGATAGCAAATAGAAAATACATACATTCCCCAAGGCATTTACCCCTTTCCTTCCCCTTGTCCCCCATGTTAAAATTCATTTATAGTGATTTAAAATTGTTTAACCCAATTAGAATAGTTATTAGAGCCAAATGGCATAATAATGCTTGGCAACCTTGCTCAGAGGGGATAGTGATTTGTAAACCTAAAAATTATGCAAGATCGTGAAAGGAAGGATTGTAGAAAACACTGCCAACCCCATTATTTTATAGATGAGGAAAGGGAGGCCCAGAGAGGAGATGTCATTTGCCCAAGATTACCTCAGAGCTAGTTAGTTTACAAACCCTGCCTGCTAAAGATTTGTAAACTAAGATAGATAAAAGCAACACATCGATGCCACAGTAGATATAGTGAGTATGGGCTTGGAGTCACATCTTGGATTTGAATCCTACCTCAGACACTTAGTAGCTGTGTGCCCTAGGGCACACCATGCAATCTCCTCCCGTTTTGATTTCCTACCCTGTAAAAGACAGGTCTTGATAGCACTTACTTCAGAGGGACATTGTGAGGGTCAGATGAGGTAATGTGTGTAACATCTTTTGCAAAGTTTAAAATGCTATATGAATGCTATTCTCTCATCCTTACTTGTATAGGCTACCCAGTAGAGAATTTATCAATATGTGAAGTTAAAACCAGCTATTGTCGGACCTCCACTTCCACCCCACTCTCTGCATTCAATCAAAAACAACCACAACCACAGATAGTTTGGGAAAGGGGCAGTGGAAACATTACTGATGCTAATTTTCTTAAAGGAGAGACAAGTATAAGAGGATTTTTTAGGCTGTCTATTAAGATAGTTTTTCAACTACTGATAAAATTTAATGGAAAAAAGTCTCATGCAGCAGGAATATAAAATTGATGAAGGAATTACATTTATTCACGTTCATTTCTAACTTCTCTTTTGTTTAAAAAACTAATTTAACATTGCATGGAAGTTAAGTACCTGAATAATTCCTTCAAGAAATGCTATGCATGTGTAGGAGGTGCGGGGTTCATGTATTGCATATGTATTTTTCAAGTCGTGTGAAACCTCCCTTTTAGAAGTAAATGTTTTTATTCTGCTTTGTTGATTTCTTTTTCTTCACCCACATACTCTAATGTTTATTCTCATCCCGGATAAAGAGTTTTAAAGGGTAAACACATTATGCTTGCTTCTAATATGAGGTGTTGATCTCAATGAAAATCCAAGTATCTTCTCATGGTTTTAATCATACTTTTCTACCCTGGATGAAAATTTTAATCAAGTTTTGGGAGGCATTGTGATACAGAGGAAAGAGGGCCAGACTTGGAGTCGGAGGAGCTGGGTTCGAATTCCAGTTCTAATACTTTCTAGCTTTTTAACCCCAGCCTAGTTATTTCTCACTCTGGGCCTCAGTTTACTCATTGGTAAAATGAGAGTTTGGGAGTAGGTGGTCTTCCACTCTAAATCTCTTCCATCTTCATTATTCTGCCTAGTAGTAATTCCCATTCTCCTTTTCCTCGTCAATTAAAAACCAATAACCACAAAAACCTCAAGCCCCAATTGTGGGCAGAGTGTTCTAGGCACGTGGAGCTGTGGGTGTGGGAGGAATGCAGGAAGAACTCACTTATTTATGCTCATGGTATAGATTTTTGACAGTTTAGGCTAGGCTGAAGCTCTTTGTACTACTCATGCAAATAGATTTTGTTAAGCAAGTTAATGGAGTACCCCAGAGTGTGGGAGGGCTGTGTGGTTCCTTGAATCCCAGAAGGAAAGGCGTCTAAGACACATTAATTGTTTCTGTGGAAATGAATATGAGTGATTATGAATGTGCCCTAGGTGTTCATTAAAGCAGACTCAGCTGGACCTTTACCTGGAAATCCTTTATGTTCAGTTAATGGGGATGATGGTGTGCATGTGAAATTAATAAAATTGTATTAAAAAAATTCTGCGGTTCAGATTATTCATTGGTCTTTCTATTGGCTATCTTTTGCCTATCATCCTAGACTTCCAGCTGGAATGCAGGAGCTGGGGACACTATGGAGCTAAGGGAGATAGGAGGAGCAGTTGCGTGTCAATGTCTTTGGTGCCATTCAGCTGAAACAATTAAAGAGCTCTTTTTTTTAAACTATAGTAATGTCACCTAGCTTGGGACTGGTGGTTGGACTCATTAGATGTCAAGAGACTGGCTAGCTGGAAAGATGAAAGATGGAGAGGGGATGGAAGTCTAGCATTTGATGTGGGGGAAAATTGGGTTTCATTGATAAGTAGGAGAAACAAGTTTAACTGAGGGAACTTAGAAAGACTGAAAAAGTGTGTTGAGTACTTGGAAAGTAGAGTAGTAGAAGTGGTCAAGGGAGTCTGGCGGGAGCAAGTCATGGTAAGAGTGATGTCTATGGGTATATAGAAGAATGAGAGAGTCTGTGAGTGCCAGGGCAAGGTATATGGGAGTAACACAGTGACCTGGATACTAAAACCTCCTTCCATCTCCCTCCCCCTAACACACTTCTCCCTAATCTCTCTCTCTCTCTCTCTCTCTCTCTCTCTCTCTCTCTCTCTCTCTCTCTCTCTCTCACACACACACACACACACACACACACACCCACACACCATTAATGCCACAGAGAGAGCACCAATGAAAATCTATTAATCAGACTTTGTCTTATACATAAACGAATTGAGTGTTTTCTGACCTACCTCTAATTCCATTTTGGGAAGACAGTACTTGGGGACAATGTATGTGTTGGTGAAAAGGGATACTGGTGACCTGGTGCAGTAAGAAGATGATAATAGTCTCACTCTCTGGAGGGACAAATGTATTGTTTTACAGGTTAAGCATAAAGGCTTTTGCAGACCTAGTTCCAATTTCGATGTTTATTGTAAAGAAAAACATACTTGTTTCTATGAGTAACTCTAGTTAGCAGTTCTAATTGCTGCTTCCGTTCAGTTGAATGACAGCAGCAGATCACATTGGTGCAGTGCATTACACCTGCTTCTCCCTTGTGTATATATACACCAGGACCACACCCCATATTGTCCCTTTACAACAAATGAAAAGAAACATACAAAGCTCCATATAGAAGGAATGTGTAAACTGGTGGTGACCCAGCTGTTCTTATGGCTCTGGGTACAACTCTCACTGGCTACTCAGGGAAATTGTCAACAACCCTAGCATTGCTATAGCCACCTCCATGTTATGTGGAGGCTGTGGTTTCAGGAGAAAGGATGGAAAACTTGCACTTCCAATATAGCTATATTCCCTTCTACTTCCCATTTTCCTAGAATCTAGTACACATGAATGAGGAATAGATGTGTTAGTCACCGAGGGTAAAGAATGAACCTTCCAGATTTTTGCCCAAGCAGGAGTCCATGGGTGTAGAAAGAACATCACCTATGATGTCAGATCTTTTTGACATATCTGTTAGTTTTGGTGATTTTTAAATATTATTCCATCTTTTCTTTCTTTTAAAATTACTTCTCGTAAGGAACAGCTCTCAGAGGGATACAGGATATTTAAGTGATGGAAAAACAAATGATATTAATGAAATAAAACAAAAAGAATGAATGGTCTTAAAATAGCACACACCATTCTTTCTGTGGTTTTCCAAGGACCCTTGAGTCACAATCAGCAGGGTCTCTGCAGCAAGCCACATTTCCACATACGAAAAAAATAAAAAAAAATAACATTGACGTCAGTACTGCTCATCTGCCACATTTATGACAATGCTATTCCCATTGCCCTCCTCAACTCACTCCCCACCCTCACAATGCCTCCTTTGGTAAGGCAGGCAAAAAATAAATCTGCAGGATTAAATTAAGTTTTTCATAGATTCATAATAAATCACTGCCATTCTTCTTACCCAGAAACTAAAATCTGATTTGTTAGAAAGCGATGTTACTGTTGTATGGGATCTTGATAGCCCCAAAGGATATTAATGTTGTGAAGGCTTGTGTTAGTCCTCTAGCTAATTATTCGAAACACAGTTAGCTGGGCTTAGGGCGATAGATACCGAGTACAGTATTTAAAATCTCCAGTCATTTGGTTGCCATTCCTTTTCCTTCAAAACCTCTTGCTGACATAGTTTTTCTGGTGTCGACGGATGTTTACTGCTTAGTAGAGAACAGAACTCATCAGTGAAAACTCAGCATTGGAAAGGCTTATACCTGAAAGTTACCCTGCAAATTGTTTCTAAAAGGGCAATCATTCATCAACTGTTGTATTTTGTTTCACGCATTGGTTAAATTAAAAAAAAATGTTAAGAGGCTCGATTATGTCGAAGCAACACTAAGGCTGTTTAATTAAGTGATTAAAGTGATCAAATTAAAATATATGCAAGACTTTGGAGATTTACCTGCCTCATTTAAATAGCCAAGTCAATGAGAATTAAAACAAATGAGTTTTCCTGTTTGCTTTCTTGAGACTGCCTAATGGTAGACGGCTTTGAAAAATCTGAAGTAATGCCTTTAAGTTAACCAATCTTTCAAACAGTTCAGTCATCTGTGTAAAAACAATATGCCATGGGATTTCACACTCCAGAATAGCTAAGCTGTTTTTTTCCCCCTTAAGCATGTTAAAAAAAATAAAGTACATTACAGAAAATTCTGGCAAAGGAATAGTTAGAGAGTTTTACTTGTGTTGTATTCCCCATTTCAGTTTCCACTTACTGGTTTCTCATTAGGGATCCTGGCATGAAACTATTTTTGTTGCTTCTGAGTTCATCTGCTCTTGCTTATTCTTTAACCTAAGTGGGCTTCCATAGAAAGAGTGCTGGCTTCTGTTTCAGAAGATCTGGGTTCAAATTCTGACTTACTGAAATGGGAAGAGTATTGGTGTTTGGCTCAGTGACTTAGGTACTGTGTTACCTTATTATGATGTCATTATGTCAATTTCCTCATTTGTAAAATGCTGATGATAACGTTTTCATTGCCTACCTCATCCTGTCTTCTTCCTCTCTGTCCTTCCTTTCCTTTCTTTCCCCTCATTCCTTTTTTCTCTCTCCTTCCCTCCTTTCCTTCATTTCCTCTTTCCCCCTCTTCCTCCCTTCTCCTTATTCCCTCTCTTCTAAATTAAATTGTTTATATACAAATGAGGCATTGTCTTTGACAAGGTGATTTGAATTTTTATATTTATGCCACGATTATTTTTCTGGGGTTTGGCTCAAATTCCACCTGAAAATTTTCCTCTTACACATATTTTAGCAATTTTTATAAAATCAGAATTATTTTTTCTAATCCTCGCAGGCACCAAAATCATCATCTATGACAGCAGCAGTTATCTTACATGCTTTATCAGGTGATCTAAATCTTTCTTGGCCCTTTCCAGACCAAAAGACAATAACTTACTCATCTAGATATTTGCTTTCAAAGAGAATGCATTTTAGATTTGTGACCTCTACAGGATGCTCCGAAAGTTTTAGTACTATTTAAACTGGCTGAAACTGCATTGAGACTTTTGAAGCACTGTGTATACTGGGGAGGTGGTCCATATTTGCACCAGTATGGTATGAATGTGACGAAAATAAAACAAACCAAAGGGTCTTATGTTTTCTAATATCAGTAAAGTCCCTGATATATTTAAGATATTAGAATTATCATACCAAATTCTATTATAATTTATTTATGTTAATATTTATTAAATTTATTTAAATTATTATTAATATCATGATAATTTTTGGAGGAAGAAAATTGTGTAGCACTTTCAATGATCCTCTCTTTGACATCCCTTTGTTTTAAAAAAATTCATGTTTTATTTGGTCGTCCTATAGAAATGTGACTTTTAGAAAACAGCCATATCCAAAGAATTAAAATTATAGATGACACAAAGGTTAATGGAGAGATGCTTGGTGGATTGGAAGTAGGTTGTGCCCTATTGCCAGCTGCTACTTACTGGCAAGACGTGCCATAAAAAGTGATTTAAAATCTATCCAAAAAGGTAAGTTACTCATGTAGCTAGAGCAAGGACTGATGCTTGAAGAGCCTGCCTGCTGCACTGTTTGTGCCCATTTAGGTCTGGTTTTATGCAATGGTTCTTTAGACCATAGATGGAGAGCTGAAAGGGGAACTAGGAAATCACCTAGTCCAACTTTGGCATTTTACAGATGAGGAAATGGGAGCACAGAGTGACTTGCCCTTGGTCTAATAGCTAGTAAGTGACATATGTGGGATGTGAGCTTAAGTCGTCTGGGTTCAAATGCTCTTTCCCACTTCCTATTTCAAGAGCTAATGATTTCATCAGTTTCTAGTGCTCCCACAGAACAGCCAGGTGGCACAGCGGATAGAGCGCTAGACCTGGAATTAGGAAGACTTGAGTTCAAATTCCACCTGAGATACTTAGTAGGTGTGTGATCCTGGGCAATAATCTTAATCCTATTTGCCTCAGTTTCCTTATCAGTAAAGTGATCTGGAGAAGGAAATGGCAAACCACTCCAAGTATTTTTGCCAAGAAAACCCCAAATCGGGTTACATAGAGTCAGGCACAACTAATTGACTAAACGACAGCAATAAGTGTTCCTTCAAAGGCTGCAGAAAACAACCTCTCTGCTTTAGTAGTTTATTTCATTATTTGCTTTGACCAAAAATCTCACTGCCTAGTGGGCATAGCCACTAGGTATACCTTCTTTGCACTAAGTGAGTCTGATACGAGCCGCTAGACAAGTCGCTTCCCTCTCTGAGCCTTAGTTTCTTTATCTATAAAATTAGGGGCTTGTATTAACTTATTTCTGGAGTCCTTTCTAACTCTCACATTCTAGAAGTTTATGAACCTGTGGATTCATGTAGTATATGCTGAAAGCAGCATGGCTTCAATATTATCTCCTCCTTCGCCTCTGTCTCACACGAAGAGGTAGCCCTTCTTGCCAAGGTGAATCCTTCTACATGCTCAAGTACTCACACTTCATCCAATGATGACACGACTTGCAGTTGACTTTGATTTGAGTGAGGGGGGACTGTGCAAGGTTACCAGCCTTACTTTCTCCTCCAGAGCCATCTGGATCCAGCAGATTTCCCCTTTTGTCATGCCAGCTCTCTCAATAATTTTCAATTTCTCTCTGTTTGCTGGCTTCTTCCATATTGCCTATTAATATCTATATCTTCCACATCCTCAAAAAACCCTCACTTGATCCTTCCATCCCTGCTAGCTATAGTCCTATATTTCTTCTCCCTTTCCTGACTAAACTTGAGAAAGCTGACAAAAAGTGTCTCTATTTCCCTTCTTCTCAACTCCTCCTCAACTCTTTCTATTTCGTCCTGAAATAGCTCTTTCCAAAGTTGCCAGTAGTGATATCTCAATTGCCAAGTCTAATGGTCTTTTCTCAATCCCCAACCTTTTTGACCTCTCTGTAGCCTTTGACACTCTCTTACCATACTTCTGGGTCTCTTCCTCACAGTCTGACCATTCTTTCTCAGTTTCCTTTGCTGAATCCTCATTCACATCAAACCTGTTACTAAGTCTCTTTTCTTCTCCCCATCCGCTTGGTGAGCTCATCAGCTCCCGTGGATTCAATCATCATCTCATGCGGATGATTTTCAGACTTGTTTGTTCAATCCTAACCTCTCTCCCAATGTCCAATCTCTTTTTTCCAACTGCCTGTTGGATATCTCAAACTGGATGTCCCATAGAGATCTTAATCTGAACACATGGCCAACTGAACTCATTATTTTTCTCCCCTCAGCTCTCTCTTCTTCCTAAATTCCCTGCTATTATCAAGGGCACCACCATCCTCTTATTCTCTTGGGCTTATAATGTAGGTGTCATCCTCAGTTCCTTACTCCTTCTCACCCACCATATCCCGTCAGTTGCCAAGACTACCTTTGTAACATCTCTTATACATGTCCCTTTCTGCCTGCTGAAACTGACTACCCTGCTTCTGGCCTTCATCGCTTCCTAACTGGACTAGTGTAAAAGCCTGTTGGATGATTCCCCTATCTTAAGTCTCTCCCTCACTCCAGTCCATTTTCTACCCAGCTGTCAAATGGATCTTCCTTAAGGGCTAGTTTGACCATGTCACCCTCCCCCTCCATTCAATAAATTCTCTAGGCTATCACCTCTAGGATCAAATATAAAATCCTCTGTTTGGCTTTTAAAGCCTTTCATAACCTGACCACTTTTTACCTTGCCAGTATTCTTACACCTCAGTTCCTCTACATACTCTGCAATCTGGTGACAGTGGCCTCCTGACTCTGGACATTTTCACTGGACGTATCCTGAGCTTGTAATTCTCTCCTCCTTCTGGCTTCCTTTAAATCTTAGCAAAAAATCCTACTTTCAACAAGAAGTCTTTCCTACATCTGCTTACTTTATTGTGTTCTTTCTGAGACTACCCCTAATTTACTTCCATTTTTTTGTACATAGTAATTTGCATATTGTCTCCTCCATTAGACTATTGATAGTAGGGACTGTTTTTTGCCTTTCTTCTTTGCTTGGTATAATGCCTGTACATAGCAGGTGCTTAATAAATGCTTATTGAATGGTGCAGTGGAAGAACATTGGATTTGGAATCAGAAGACGTGGGTTCGCAGTGTCAGATCAGTGCTGCCACTTCTTATTTGTGTTTTATTGGGCAAAGCACTTTTCCTCACTGGGCCTCAGTTACCTCACCTATCAGCCATGGAAGACTATAGCTATTAATATTGATGTTCAATATGATAATAATAGTAATAGCTGACATATATAGATGAATTACCTTTGTAAATTTATGTTTTTTGCATTTTCATTGGGACTCACAGAATGTTACAAGAAAGCTACAGAAGGCTATTAGTTCATCAGGAAGATCTTCTGCAGAAGATTTATGTAGTCAGGAATGGACAAGAATCACACAGGGTAAAAAAGCTAGGAGGAAACAAATAAATCCTTGTAATGAATATTCATAGTTAAGCATAATAAACTTCCATGCTTTGGTTCATTCTGAAAATGCAT
Organism: Phalanger gymnotis; assembly: GCA_028646595.1. Lineage (NCBI taxonomy): Eukaryota > Metazoa > Chordata > Mammalia > Diprotodontia > Phalangeridae > Phalanger > Phalanger gymnotis. The sequence continues at coordinate 468,872,079 of CM053622.1, read as the reverse complement.
GGCTCATTCTGTACTCTGAGTCACTCATTCTCTACCAGGAGTTGGGTGGTGTGCTTCATCATCAGTCCTTTGGAATCGTGGTTAGTCATTGCTTTGATCAGAATGCTTAAGTCTTTGAAAGTTGCTTGTCTTTATAATGTTGTCGTTGAAGAAATTGTTCTCCTGTTGTCTTCATTTCACTTTGCATCAATTCATCCACATCTTCCCAGGTTTCTTGGAAACTATCCCTCTCATCATTTATTATAGCACAACAAAATTCTATTACTTTCACATACCATATTTTATTTAGATATTCCCTAACTGATGAGCACTCCCTTCTTCTCCAATCTCTTCCAATGGCAAAAAGCTGCTATAAACATTTCTGTACTTGTGGATCATTTTTCTGTTTCTTTGATCTCTTTGGGACCTAATAGTTTCATTGTGTACTTATGTATGTTTATAGGAAGTGCTTAAGAGTATGTGACTTTTCCATGGGTACCCACAATTGTGAATTTGGCTTGAAATCTACACACCATCACTGACTATGGGTGATCCACTGAATGTGATGGATAAAGTTATGTCAAATTATGAAGAACTCAAGTTATTCTGCATCTCTGGGACGATGGGTGGGGTGAGGAGAGACCTAATATTTATGCTCAAGGAAAAATGATATGAATTCTTTTGATGAGTTTCCTGCTTCCTTCATGCCATAGCAATGCAAAAAGAATTCTGTGATTTACAAGGACTGTGCAGAACGTGATATAGTCTTTGCGACTCAAAATAGTGCAGACTGCTTAGAGTAGGTCTCCCAGAAAGGGGGAAGAAAATTCACCATTATAATTCATCAGCATACTCCAAAAGAATCATGACCTTCAGGAATTTTTTATTTATGTCCCATCTTTTATTTTTACTCTTGGACTTTTATCAGTTGCTATTATTATGCAGGTTGGTGCTAGAGAGAATCTATAAACCCAATAAAAATATAAAGGTAAATTCTCAGTATAGCGGAACCTCCTGCAAAAGGAGGAAGTCAGAAGATATTTCTCCTGAGGTCTCTTCCAGGGCTAAATCCTAACAACTAATGTTGGAAAATAGGACTGAAGGACGTAAGTGTCAAGATGTTCCTAAAGATTGCTGTGGTATTTCGAGAGACACAATTTGATCCATGTTGTGTCTGAGTGTGCGTAGTAGCAATTGTGTTCTAACTGGGTTCTGTGGCGCTCCAAAAATCCTAAGTGATGTGAGAGTTTTAAATCTCTTTGCCTTATCGTTTACTGCTGCCGTTTGGTGTTTGTATTATATGTGGCAACGTTGGGTCGATCGCTTTCTTAGTCGATAGAAGTGAAGGATAAATGGTGTCGCCATAGAGGGAGAACAAAGCTTAGTGATGCTCTTGCATTTTCATTGGAGAAAAACCGATACCCACCACTAACCACAAGGGGGCAGATTTCCTAGTATCTTAATTCCATGTATTTTGCTCTTGGTATGGATTGGCTAGGCTATTGGTTGAATAAAGGGGTGCAAGAATGCTATTATTTAAATAAATGCTGTTCGGTATCTCATTTTGTAAATAAGGCCAGTTGTAAATGGTCCATCCTGTTTCTGCAACATATTCACATCTTAAAAGACTTCATTTGGAGTCTCATGGGATCTTGCATGAGTCACTTCTTTTGGAGCTGTGGTTGCCTCTTCTGTGAAATAACGGAATTGGGCTTGATGACTTTAATGGCCTTTTCATCTCTAATGTCTTGTAAGTCTATATTTCAGTGTGTTTTGGAGTTCCTCTACTCTGAGTAAGGTTTTAGGAGGGGCTGGTGAAAACAGCATAATTTTCATTGAGTTGTTTGGAAACTCACAAGCTTGAAGACCACACCATCAAGTTTTCATAAGTACTCAGCATATGTGCCAAGGTCTAGTGTTTACTACATATTCCTCAGTGCCGTGAAATCTTGAGATTACTTTCTCCCTTTGAATATCAAGGGGCTATTACTATGTAAGGAATTACAAAACTCCTTAAAATTTTCAGCTGAAAGTCACCATTTTGAGTATACTGTAGTTTTTATCACAGGTGATTTAAATGATCAAATTCTGACTTTCTTTCTCTCTCTCTTTTTTCAAGGCAAGAGCTGTTCTGGCAAAAGTTGGCTACCCCAAGTTTATAATGAATGATACTTATGTTAATGAAGATCTCAAAGCAGTAAGTGTTAAATTTGCTGTTTTTTTTTTCCTGGCAAGTTTTGCTGGCTTTGTTTCTTTCAACTAACCCAAGTCCAAGCAATTAAGTGTGGTTGTGCCAGAAAACACTGACATTTGATTCATTATTTGGCTTGATGGAAGATTGAATTTGCCAAGCAAACTTAGATCACCCTCAAAATCAAGGAAGTGTCAATATGAAGGCAGAGCTAAGTGGGTACCATGGAGCACAACTGGCATGTTTCCACTTAATTTAATCATTAAAAAAATTAAACATGTCCAATATTTCATGAAAATAGATCCTGTCTAATTTAGCCACATCATCATATGGACTTTTTAAACAATCTTTTTCTTATTTGTGTCATTATGTTGAATTAATAGAGATTAATCTGTCCACAGAGAGGGAGTATCATTAAACTTTATGGGTGTTTTGGCAACTTAAGTGCATATATGTCTCAGTAATTCAGTGTCATTGACATTGTATGTCTATAGTACATTACACAGGGCTGATGGAAGAGGACATTACTTTTTACTGCATTTTTTGGGAGGATTTGTGCCTGTCAGTATGATACCCTCACATTAATAAACTTATCATAACCACTGTTATTTTATATGTAAATTTCTGCAGCTTTATAAAAGTTACGATCTTACCAGTCACTTGATTTCTTTTTTTACTAAAAACAAAGCTCCCACACCCTTAAGAATGATTTAATAATAATAAAAGATCCATTTAAAATAAGTGTGATTTTTGAGGTAAAGTTTGCATTTTTTTCTTCCTATGAGATGATGGTGTTCTTCATCTCGTAGCTCAAAAGTCTTAACTTTTTTAAAACCAAAACATCAGAAACTCTCCAGGAATCTTTGGAGGATCATAGGATCATGGAATTAAAGTTAAAAGCCAACTTTGAGATCACCTTCAACTCTCTCATCTCACAGATGATGAAATTGAGGGCCAGAAATTTTAATTATTTTCCCAAGGACACATAGCTAGTAAATGACAAAGCTAGGATTCAAACCCAGGGCCTCTGATTAAAAATCCAAGGCCCTTTTCATTGTACCACAAGATGTCAGACACAAAGGATTTACTGTATTTAATTAAGAACTTTCTCTGCCGTGATCCCAGATGGGCAATACAAAGGGTCTCTCTGATTGTCTTGGATGACAGTAATATAGACTTCCCAAATCCCCAAGCTTGGATTTCTTTAAGAACTGCCCTTGTGAAGAGTAAATATAAATGAGCCCCCTTATATCGTGGCTCACTAGTGCACATTGGTTTGGATATGCTGCAGGTCAGATCGTTTCACCTGAAACACCAGTACATATTGGAAAAGACGAGAATAATGCAGCTAGCCCGCCAGGTGGGTATTAGTCCTGTTCTCCAGCACGGGGTTCAACTCAAACCAACAAACATTGATTCAGTGCTTACTGTGTGCCAGGCACTATGTGATAGTCTGGGTGGTGGTGGAAGTATTCCGCTCCACTGTACTTGGGCTCGAAGGGTGGGAAGAGCATGACTGGTGGTAACATACATCAGGAATTCATGATGACTTTGGAAACCTTGAGTGGTTCCCGTCATGATACCATGGATTTAGAGCTGGAAGGGGCCTTAGAAGTCATCCAGTGAAGTACTCTCATCTTGCTGATTAGGAACCGAAGCACAGAGAGGTTCTGTTGCTTGACAGAGGTCAAGTAAGAGCAAAGATTAGCATTTGAGTCTAGGAGTCCTTGAGCTCCAAAATCCAGAACCAATTCAACTGTACTGCATTGTTTGTTTTCTTCTCCTAGCTGACCCAAGAAGAAAAGCATACTATTAAGTAAGAAAAAAATAGTGCATCCTTGCTGAAGGGCATATTGGAATGAAAAAAAAAACATAGTTTAATTTAATTTTTTTCCCTAAGAAATGTATCACATTGGGGCAGCTGGGTGGCACAGTGGACAGAGCACTGGCCCTGGGCTCAGGAGGACCTGAGTTCAGATCCAAATCAAATCTAGCCTTAGACACTAACTAGCTGTGTGACCCCAGGCAAGTCACTTAACCCCAATTGTCTCAAAACAACAACAAAAAAGAAATGTTTCTGATCAATGTATATAGTGCATATCTGTCTTATGGGCAAAGTAAGCTATTTGAAAGGCCCATATATTTTCCTTTGTTCCTTATGTTGCCCACAAGCATTTTAACCCAAGAAGATTTAAAAATAACAGTCAATACTAAACCAAAATTAGAAAAAGGCAGCATAATAGAGCAGATAAAGAGCCAACTTTCAAACTAGAAATACCTAGGTTTGAATACTGATTCTGACACTAGCTGTGTGACTGGGTAAGTCATTTATCCTTTCAGTGAACTAGGCTACCGGGTCTCAAACTTTTTGGTTTCAGAATCCCTTTATACTGCTAGAAATTATTCAGGACTCTCCTCAAAGTACTTTATTTATGTAGGTTATGTCTATTATATGGAGGTTATGTCTTTAGTTTTGACCTCATATAACCAATGAAAGGGTCTTGGGGATCTCCAGTGGTCCCTGGACCATAATTTGAGGACTGATGCTTCTCAGCAACTCTCTAATGCTATATTTTGTACAGAGGGTGCTGACCTGCAGTGATAGAAGAAGCTTTTTTACCTGGGAGTTCAGGTCTCGTCTCCATCCCTAAGATCTGAAAAGGCTTCAGAAGGTGTTTTGGAAAACAAGCAATCCCTTTCCCTTCTTCACTTCTTATAGCACTAACATTTTCAGACTTATTTCTAAGCATGACTTAAAATGGATTAATTTAGAATTGACAGATACTCTGTAACAGCAATGCTTTATTTCTTTTATTATCCTCACATTTAAAGTCCTTTAATATCTCTTGGTGAGGCTGACTACATTTCCTTTCACTGATTACGTCCTTGTCACCTCTGAGGGCAATAGCTTTATTCTTCCATTTAATCTTTGGCATTTGTCTGTTGGCATCTGGGTTGGGATTTCCAAGAAGGGAGGCTCCTAGTTACGCTGATTTCTGCAATGTCGACAGCCGTTGCCTAGGAAATGGGCTGAGCTTACAATTAGCTTCACAAAGGTCACTCCATTGAAAAGTCGAGATGAAATTGATTGAAAGTCATTACCAACTTGGCCTGGATTTTTCAACAGTAACTGAACAATGGAAAGTCCTTGAACCAATTATACTTTGCAGTGCTTAAGCAGCAATTTGTTGCAGATTATTGATGGTTTCAAAGTGTTCCTGTGGTAAGTATGTAACAAAGTTCTGGAAAAATACGTTGAAGATGATATATGTCAAGGAAATAAAATCTTCCTGTAGTTTCTATAATTTACAATTCTACTTCATTCACATGTAGGATTTACAATAACTCTAGTGAGATGGTTCATCTCTTATGAACATTGCAATAAAACCCCACATTAGATCAAGGAAAATATAAGACAAGTGAGATAAACTACAAAGTTCCTTATTAATCACTTTCCCCACCCCCATATCCAATTTGTTGCAAGGCCTATTGATTTTGCTTTTCATAACATCTCTCACATACACTCATTTCTCTCCTCTGGCACTGCCACCACTCTGGCAGTCCCTCCCCTATCATGCTTTGACTATTGAAATAGTCTGGTGATTTGTCACCCCTACTCTTCAAGTCTCTCTCCGCTCCAGGCCATCCTATACTCAGTTGTCAAATTAATCTTCCTAAAGGGCAGGACTGACCAGGACATCCCTTCTCCTCTCCCAAACATTCGATAGTAATTCAATAGCTTTTCCCAGTTGGCAGACTCTGTTGTATCTGGCACCCTGTTTGGCATGGCGTTGGGAACCCAGGGTTACTTCCAAACCATGATGAGGCATTAGAGTTAAAGACTTTCATGGAGGGAGATAACCTCTAATGGTAAATATAGGAAGGGGGGGGAAGGAAAAGCTATTTTTTGTAGTCAGAATAACATCCTCCCCCACAGTGATTTGAATATTCACGTAGTAGTGTTAGCTTCATCCAGAAAAGAAGGACCTTTCATGGAAATCATTGTGTTTTGAACTACTAAAGATTAAATCTGGAACCGATTGATCAAGATGGAGGACTAGACATTTTCTCTGATCCTCTTAACATTTCTAAAACAGAAATTATGTGTCAAAGATAAAGCAATTTCAGCTGTCTCCATGATATAGGACTCCCAGAATCCAAAAGAATATTAACAAAACCCCAAAAAAACAACCCATGAATTAATGCCCTGAACTCACTCAGCACCCCTCTCCCACTTCCTATGCTGCCAACAAGTCTACAGTAGCTAATCCAAGGATCCAACATGTAGACCCCCAAAACCTGATCCCCTCTCCCTCTCTCTGTTGCTAGGGACAGAGACAACAGAAGGATCACAGGTCTTCCAGAAGAACATAACAGGACAAAAAAACCCTTAATATTATAATGCAGGGAATAATAGAAGAGATTTGCCTAGAATTTCTGAGTATAAAAAATGAAATAATAATCAATTGAAAGAATCATAGATTGCATCGAAAAGAAAAAAGACTCATAAACTCCAAGACACATAGTTGTAAAATTTAACAATTAATTTCAGAAATGAGTTCTGTGAGCAAACAGGAGAAAGATCTACAAATACAGATGAAAGGAAATTCAAAAAACTCAAGCCTAATCTGAATCCACCAAAGTGCAGGAGGGAATTGAATCGTGTTCCAAACAGCGGTGGAGATCAGCAGAATGACCTACCCTAAAAGATGGATATTCAATAATAAAGGGAGATTTGAAACATTGTTAGAAAGAAAACTAAATCTGCAAAGATTATTTCCTTTTTGAACATCCCAAACAACGGAAATGCCCGAAGGGTGAATGAATGTAGTAAGAGCAGCAGATAGATGGCAGAGAGACCAGTAGGAGACATCTTTTTTAAGTGTACACAAAGAAACAAGGGTGAAGATAGATGTAAGGGGGAGGTAACAGTGAAGAGGTGGACAGAGCCGTTGTGGATGGAATTTGGTGACACTCTGCCTACATACGTACCAATTTTGTTTTGGTGGGACTACGTTACAAGATGGGAAGGTAAATTAAGATGGGGGAGACGAGCAAGAGGTAGAGGGGAGTTTGTGATGTACACAGGTGAAACCAAGAGCTATCAATGAAGGGAAGGTGGCCCTAAAATGTTAGGAAGAGAAAACCTGCAGGGGAATGGATGAGGAGTAAGAGACAGGGTAAAGAAGGTAGGGGCAGGATGAGAGATACCGGCTTTTAGTACGGAAGGGGTTCTACTAAAGATTGCTCTTATGAGTGAGGAGAGATATTCTGTGAAAGAAGATGTAGACATTGTGCTGGGTGTGGTCAGGAGTATTTGGTGCTTGAAAAGATCACTTGTTCTGTCTTGGGAATGGGGAGAATTTGCACTCTTGGGGTTAATTGACACCTAGGAGAATGAGAAGGGCATGGATCCTGAGAGAGGATTTTTCAGTGAATGGAGAAAAGAAAGTAACTAGTGGTAAAGTACAGATCAGTGGTGAGTTGCATAATCAGTAAAGTGGTGGTAGAAGAGTCCTATCATGGAGCAGCGTCTTTTCTGTCACTTGCACACATTGGCTTTGTTCTGGGAGTGAGACACAATGAAAAAGGGGGATCTGTGGGTCAAGTTCTATAAGGCAGGGGTAGAGACTGACTATAAAGAAGAACCTAGAATGGATGCCTTGGAATCTTTAATTGCTTGAAGAATAGAGAGAATAGATAATTTTGATTGAGCTAGAGAATGAGGATCTAGGGAAGACAAAAGATGGATGATGAAGAGAGTGAGAAAAACCCTTTTAGGGAAGGGGCATGAAAAATGAAATTTTAAAAACTAATGAACAGGACTAGTTGAAGAGGAAAAAGAAATCTACTTGACTGGGAGAGAAAAAAGGGAGAATTGGATAATAAGATAAAAGCAGGAAACTGAAAGCAACTAATGAATAAAATCCCAACGGCAAAGGGGTAACTAATGGGAGGAGGGGATAAAGAGTAAGGCCCTCTTAAAAAAAGAATAAACTAAAGTAACTGAAAAATATAGTACTGTGTTTACAGGAGAAGAGGGAAAAACCTTAACTTGGAAAAACCCCAATATTAGAGACAAATGGAAGAAAATATAAATAGAATGCTCATAATTTTAAATGTAAGTGGATTAAACAATCCAACAAAACAAAAAAAGAGTGACATATTAGATAAGAAAACAAAACCCTACAATCTGTTGCTTACAAGAAACATTAAAAAACAACAACAAAGGCACACAAAATTGAAGGAATGAAAAAACATACTATATATCAAGTGAATCCAAAAATGGAGGAGTTGTAATCATGCTATTTGAAAAAAATCAAAAACATCAAACAAAGGGGATAAACAAAGAAACTATATTATGGTGGAAGGAAACATAAATAATAAGCCAATATCAGTAATAAACTTATATGCTCCAAATGTCTCTGTACCTAAATTCATAAAGGAAACATTAACTAAGCTACAAAAAGACATAGACAGTAACATAAAAGTTAAGAGACTTCAATATCCTTTTCTTGCTTTTGGATAAATGTAACAGCAAGATAAACAAAAGGAAAAAAAAACATGAAAGAGAACCAACTGCTGGAGAAATTAGAGTTTAAGACTTATGTCATCTTTTAAATGAGATGGCAAAGAATATATGTATTTCTTAGCATCTTAAAAACAGAGAGCCATCAAATAAACCAACCTAAAATAAGCACAATAGAGGAGATATTACAATTAGAGAAAAACAAATTAGAAACAGAATCCTAGTAGAAATGACAAATAAAACTAAAATTTGACTCTTTGAAAAGACTAATAAAGCTGTTAATCTTTTAACTAATCTGATTAAAAAGAAGAGGGCAGAAAATCAAATCAATAAACCAAGTAAATGAGCAAAGTGAAATCACAATAAAACCAGAAGAAAAAAAAACATAGTTGAACATATTATGCACAGTTATATGCTAGCAAAACTGAGAATGCAAAATAGAGAAATATTTTCAAAAATATAAAATACCCAAACTATTGGAAGGCCCAAAAGAGACCTTAAATAACCCAATCTCAGAAAATGAAATAAATCTAGCTTTAAGGGAACTAATAATAATGCTGACAATAGCTAAAGTTTATGTGGTGGTTACTGTGTGCCAGACACTGGGCTAAGTAGGTTACAATTTTTATCTCATTTGATTTTCACAGCAATCCTGGGAAGTAGGTTTTATTATCATCCCCATTTTAAGATGAGGAAACTGAAGCAAACAGAGGTTAAGTGACTAGCCCAGGGTTACATAGCTAGGAAGTGTCTAAAGTAGGATTTGAACTCGAGTTTTCTTGATTCCAGAACCTCTGCTCTATGCATTGTAAAGAGAATGTACTTTCACAGATTTTAATGGACCTGAACATATATATGTACGTATATACGTGTGTGTGTGTGTGTGAGTGTGTGTGTAATGTCTACATAGCAAGGAATACTCTCCATGCAATCTGTCTGCCCAATGAAATATTACCAAAGGGGTGGGGGGAACAACCACCGCCAACAACTCCTGGTCCTGATGGATTTACTGGAGAATTTTATAAAACTTTTAAAGAACAGGTACTACCAATACTTCACAAATGATTCTCAAAAATTGAGAAAGAAAGCATAAAGATAGGTAAAGAGGAGACATCCAATTTGGGATGTCTGAAGCGCAGTTAGAGATAGAAGATTGGAGGTGAACAGAGAGATTGGGACTAGATAGGTAGATGTGAGAATCATGAGCACAAGCATGGTCGTTAAATCCGTGGGAGAGGATGAGATTACCAAGAGAAGTAGTATAGAGGGAGAAGAGAAGAAGACTCCGGAGCATTGGAGGACACCGATAGGTAAATGGTCAAACGATACGAACAAACACCAAATGAAGAATTGTAAAATATTCTCAAGCATGTGAAAGAATGAGAATGCTGAAAATCATTATTAATAGGAGAAATGCCTATTAAAACAATCCTGAGGTTTTACTTCATGCCCTGAAAATTGGTAAGGATGGTAAAAATGGCAATCTTCAATATTATAAGCATTGTGGAAAGATAGGCATACTAATACAATTTGGTGGAGTTGTGAAATAGTACAACCATTTTGCAGAGCAATTTAGAATTATGTAAATAAAGTGACTAAGATGTCCATACCCTTTGAACAACAGACTGCATTACTGGGCTTATCTCCCAAGGAAGCTATCAATAGGAAGAAAGTCCCCTTATACCAAATTTTTATAGTAGCACTTTTTGTGATAGCAACAAATTGGAAACAAAGTAGATTCTCACCAATTGAAGAATGGCTAATCAAATTGTGGTGCATAAATGTAATAGAATATTGCCATGTTGTGAAAATGACACGTGTGATGAACGCAGAGAATCATGGAGAGCTGTATGAAGTGATGAAGAGCCAAGAAAACAACATACAGAATAACTACTACAATGTAAAAAGAAAGACCAATCGCACACCAACAAAGCATATGTGAATGTAACAAAATTGTAAAGATCAAACAGTACTTGAAGAACTATAAGATGACATCCCCAACACACTCCTTTGTGAAGGTATTACACATTACACATGTTTTGGACCATTTTGGACCAAGAAGTTATGATGATTCTTTCTTCCTCCTTCAAAAATACTATTTGTTACATGGGATTTGTCTCTGGGATGGTATGGAGGAAGGATACTGGGGATAACTATGATGTTGTAAGAAATAGAAAACAAAAACTTATTTTTAAAATGATTAGGATTAGTTTAATGGATTCTGATAAGATTATTTTAACGAAGAATAATATGTATTTGAACATCAGCTTCTGTCATGTAAATAGTGAATGAACATTTTTCCTAAATGTAAACATCTCAAATAATCAAATTTTTCCCTTTCAATTCTGATTTGTTTATATATTTTTTGTCTTTGAATGAAAAGTAAGTTGGTTGATATTAAGAAGCTTCTCTGAGATACGTCACAGCAGAGATTCAGCCAACTGATGTTAAAATGAGAATGTTAGGTTGCTCCTTGACCCAGAAGTACCTTCTGAATCATCAAAGGAAGAACAAATTGTATTTAGTAAAATTTTAAGCAATATTAAAGTTCTTTTATTGCATTCTCATTCTTTGAAAATCTTGACTCAATATGTCATGCATGTAGTAACCATCACTTCAAAGGAATAGCCAACCGGTACTCCATCGGCTACGTGAGTTAGGAATAAAGGAAGAAATAGGACCACGAGCATATTATTTTGACTTGAGTCTTTTGGCAAAAATGAGAATTTTTTTTTTACTTTGGTAATTGCTCAAGTTAAACAAGATTATATATTTGTGTTTCAGAATTTCAACAGATAGATTCCTGTAATTTATGAGGAAAATAGGTTCTTTTCAATTTGGCCAGCAAAAAAGCAGCTCATATTTGACAATTACAGGGATGGAGCACTTTAGACATATAAGGATCAGGAACAAGTCAAGACTTAGTAACCATTGTTTCTAGGTTCTAAGTATATTGGGATAGTGAATTAATGGTGTCTGACATTTGAATCCTAATGGTTTTTCTTTCTTTGATAGTAACATGTATAGAAAGTATCTTTGGATATTTAACTTTTAAATTTCCTATTGTAAGAAAAATGTGCACATTTAAAAAATTTATTCTCTACATACTGATATATTAACATCTCTGCAGATGTAGGGCAGCTTAACTCAGCTTACCAAATGTGACCAATATGTTCTAGCTACTTTTACTAAGAGCTGGGTTATTGAAATGAAACAAGATGTCTCCTTCCCTTAAAGAGCTTATATTCTAATGGAAGGTATGATGTGTCCAGAAATACTTGAAATAGAAAGCAGCAGGTGGTAAGTGCAGTGGAGGAAGAGCAAATATTAATTATTTGCTATGTTCCAGAAATTATGATAAATGCTTTACGAAGATCTCTTTTGCCCCTCATAACCACTGCATGATTTAGGTACCATTATCATCTCTATTTTACAGCTGAGGAAACTGAGGCAAAGGCTAAGTGACTTGCCTAAAGTCACATAGCTTAGTAAGTGCCTGAGGCTGGATTTGAACTCACATCCTCCTGACTCCAGACCCACTGTGCCTGTCTTTGGAGACATCCAAAATGCTAAGACAATTTGAGGAGGGGTACTTTGTGCCATCATTCATATTTCTTTGCCTCAGTTTTTATCCTTCTAACCCGAGAGGATCGCTAGGATGAATAATAAGTAAAATGTTTGTAAAACACTTGGTCATTCTCCAGCACTTTTGAGGATTTTTTTTAAAAACAGAGATAACGATATTCTTTCCCAAAACATTTGCACACTTGTAACTCTTCATAATGACAACCCAGGCAGGGGCTCCTGGTTTGGTCAAGAAACCAACTATCTAATATAATTTGTACTACTTAACATTTTAAAAGTGAATTGTCTGGGCAGCTAGGTGGTGCAGTGAGTAGAGCACCGGCCCTGGACTCAGGAGGACCTGAGTTCAAATCTGACCTAAGACACTTGAAATACTTACTAGCTGTGTGATCTTGGGCAAGTCACTTAACCCCAATTGCCCTGCCTTCCCCCCTCAAAAAAACAAACGAACAAACAAAAACAAACCAAAAAGTGAATTGTCTTCTGGCAAACTGTCAATTGAAATATTACCAAAGTCCATTACAAGCAGGAAATAATCAGATGCCTTATGCCATTGGTTCTTTTGCTTTTTCTTCTTAAAGTTCACTATATGTTGATTTGATATATACATAGAAAAAGGGATCGAACAAAGCATGAACACAGACAGCTGCCATTGCTGATTTCTGCTGGCCAGATGTGAGTCAGAGCTTGAGAGCTCTGGGTCTCATGAGGCTCTTGGCCACTTTTTGTGAGTCATTGTGGAAGGGCATTTTAGGAGTTGATGAAGCTATTAATTTTTATTTGTTGATGAAGTCACCAACAGTCATTGGCCACTGAGAAGATCAGATAACCTGGTGGGCTTTTAAAAATGGATTAACTCTCTCCATTTCCTACTCATTCTTTGAGTCTCCAAACAGCATTATGTAGCTCTGGGACTTCTATGAGGGTTGGGAAGAAGGGTAGTTCATCCTATTTCTCACCCTGGCCAACATGAGGCCATGAACTCCTGACAGCCAAAGCCCATGCTCTGCCTAAGTGAGCTCGATCCTGAGTTTTAGGCTGTTTCGTTTGTTCTTTCCTGATCTCAGATGAAAGAGTAATAATACCGAGACAGATGTATCCAGGCTTGGCTTCTGTCTTGTAAGTTTGACGTGTTCAGTGATTTTGGGTCCTTTGATTGGAACCAACTGGCAACAAGGGGTACAGTCCATGGAAATTATTCCATTTCTCTTGGAGAAGGTTACCAAAGGTAGGAGGATGAACCCATTTCTTAGCTGGGAGCCAGAAGTGGAGGAAGAATCTGGCCTTAGGGTGAGCTGGATTGTCAGTGGCCATCCTTCTTTAGGGGGGCTGAAACAGTTGATGGGGGCTCCTCCCCTTAGCTTGACCAAAGCACCTACGACCACTTAAGCTAACTTCTTGAACTCACAACACAGCCACCTTAAAATCAGTAAGGGAACTGCTTTCTTATTCACAAAGCACTCTTTAGATCTGAGTCACTAGAAGCAGCTAGAGGATTCATCAAGCCACGGTTACCCAAGCAATGAGTCACACATGGTCAACAGGAATTGGGAATGGCAGCTCTGAACATATTTTGTTCACACCATTTCTCCTAGCCCTCAGTTACATATATTTCTATACCTATGTATCTATGAATGTATGTGTATGTATATGTATGTATGTATGTACCTATCATCTATCTATCTAGACTACTCACAAGGTAGCCACCAAGCCTGAATACATCTATCTCAGGATCATTCCTCTTTCACCTAAAATCAGGAAGAAACAAATACAGAAGAAGCAGCCCTAAAACCCAGGATCAGGTTCACTTAGGCAGAGCATAGACTTTAGTTGTCATGTGTTCATGGCCTCTTGTTGGCCGGGGTGAGAAACAGGGTGACCTGCTCTTCCTGGGAAGTCTCAGGGCTACTTGATGCTATCTGAAGGCTCAAAGAATAGAAGGCAAGGGAAGGAGTAATTTCCTTTTAAAATAGATTCCCTTTTATCTAGAAATACTATGCAACTTGCAAGACACAATTCTATCTAATGGCATCTTCTTTCATGAACATTTTCCCCATCCCCACAGCTTAGAATTTGTCTTAAAAGCCACTTATCATGGCTTTTATATTTCTCCTAGGAACTTCTGTTGCTATCATTGCCATCTTCACTACTTGATTATGAACCTGAAAACAATTAGTAATAGAATTGTATTCACACTTCCCTATGCCTATGCTGCCCTTCTGTTCACTTCTATTCCTACCAAATCTTGCTGGATTTATCTTGTTAATTTTGGTCATATTTATTATTTATTAGGCTGAATCTTTGAATCTTTTTCTAGGTCTAATATAGTGAGTAATCTCTATAATGTAGATACTAGATAAAGATTTGTTGAATTAAATTCTGGAATATTAGAGCTCAAGGGAACCTCAGATATAATTTGAATGTTTTTTTAAAAAAAAATCTTAAAACAATCATTGGGAAGATACTGGTAACTCTTGACTTTGTTATTGTCCAGTCATGTCTGACTCTTTATGACCCCATTTGGGGTTTTCTTGACAAAGATACTAGAGTGGTTTGCCATTTCTTTCTCCAGCTCATTTTACAGATGAGGAAAGTGATGCAAACAGGGTTAAGTGATTTGCCCAGGTCCCTCAGCTAGTAAGTATCTGAGGCCAGATTTGAACTCAAGAAGATGAGTCTTCCTGACTCCCGGCCCTAACACTTTATCCACTGCACCCCCTAGCTGCCCGAAGTCTTGACTACTGAATTTTAACTGTGTTTTGCCTTAGATGAAGGAAGAATATGAGACAACCTCTGTCCTGTATTTCTGGTGAAGAATAATTGAGGATTGAGTTTCAAAAAATAAAAGAAGCTATTGGCAGAATTAGTAGCATGTATCTCTTCCAGTAGAATATCAGCTTCCCAAAGGCAGGATTTGCTTTCATTTTCGCCTATTTATTCCCAGCACTTAGAATGGTTCCTGGAGCCACAGATGCTTGCTTAATCAATGCTTGTTCATCAGAGTTTAGTTGAATTAAATATAGTCACAGTGTCAGAGATTTAGAACTAGAAGTAAGCTTAGAGGTCATCTAGGCCAATTCCCTCGTTTTATAGCTGAGGAAGTTGTGGCTTAGATAAGTTGACTTGATCAAGGTTGTGAAGCAAAATGAAGACGAGGTCTCAGGTCTCCTTACTTTTAGGTCTACGTTCATTTCATACTGCAGTACAATCTTACTTTTACTTTTTTAAAAAAAACCTTAAAGTTGAGCAAATTGTCAGAATTGTGGTAATAAAGAAGCTAATTAAACTTGATTCTAAGTTTTAGGTTGCATTTCATTTATTTCACTCGTTACCTTTTACATATGCGAGCAGTATTTTCTGTAACCAAACTTGTTAGCACATTGCTAACCATGGATTTTTTTTATCACAAATATCATTGATAACATCATCTTTAGGTCCTGCTAGCCTAGAGGAGAGGGTTGCACAACATATTTAGAAAGAAAGGCAATAAAACAGTTTTCCTCCAAAGCAATGACTTAAGTCTGTTCTTTTGGCATTAGGAGAAAATCCTCTTTGGAAGCAGTCATTTTCTGATTTTCCAGGGTAAACAGCAATTAACATTATGTCTTCCCAGTTGCACAAATTTTTTAAGAACAGAAACTTCTTTTGGGGTTAATGGATAAATCCAGAAGAAATTCTTCTATTTTGGGGGAAGATATTATTTTACTATGATAGAAGTCTAAGAAAAGAGTTTTCTGAATTTCTATTTTGGCTATTTTATTCCCTTCATGAATTAATGCTATTTGCTGAAATAGATAATGAAATTTGGCTAAAATGAATTTTGATGAAGAAGATGCATGTTACTAAAAAACAGGACACTGCAATTCACGTATTTTGCTAAAGTCCAAGAATTCCTCCAAGGCATACAGACTGAAAACAAGTAACTATTTCTCTTCAGAAGTCAAAATGGATTTTTCAATTATTAAAGAAATAAAGCATATTGCAAATTTCCCCAGCTTCTGTTATTTCCTACTGTGATTTGGAAATCACCAAATTATATTTCGATTATTCCTTTAAAAAATCCAACACAAATGTCCATTAAAAATATTGGAACTGAAATGCCTGAAAACTCCTTTACTGTGAACACAGTTCCTCTGATGGGGGAAAAAGAATTGACATTTCAGTTTAGGTCATCTTCTTTCAATATATACCTCTGTTGTCCTCACTTTGAACAATGATGATTATGATTTATTTTCTCAGATGAAATTTTCAGAAAGTGATTATTTCGGCAATGTCCTGCAAACTCGCAAGTATTTAGCACAATCTGATTTCTTCTGGCTAAGAAAAGAAGTTCCCAAAACAGAGTGAGTAAAAAAATGCGTATATATGTATATAACACTTACATATGCAATATGTATATGTAAAATGAAATGGACAAATAGGTGGGTGGGAAGAGACAGAAGAAAACAATGACAAAAACTGTGACCTTTAAAACTGCAAATGGATGAGAACAATTTTCACAGTGCAGTAAAAGCTGAGTTGGGGATATTTTACCCCAAAGCTCTAGAAACTAGCATTTCTGTTATTTAAAAAGAAACCCTCTGGTTTAGTAATCACCTACAACATTATTAGCACACTTTGAAAGATTAAAAAGCAAATATTGAAGTTGTCTCTGATTTTAGCTAAGCAGAATCAACCAGGTGGGGAAAATAAAGTCTTTCTTCCAATTTGTCAAGTAAAAAGATTCAAAAGACCTTGAGAAATAATAACAAAAAATTGAACAAATAAGTTTAAGAGGTTAGAGACGATGCTGGAAAATAGTAGAACATTGGAAAGGATTTGTGAATTTCAAGGAAGTGATCGAAGTATTGCCAGAGTTACTTCTGATTGTAGTGCCCACCTCCTTTACATAGCTTCTGCCCTCCTTGACCTCCATCACTTTGGAGAGTGGCAGGAGGCATATATCACTTTCTGAATGGGTTGAACTAGATGTCTACCAAGGTCCTTTATAAGTAAAAAAATACTGTGATTTGGTGGTAGAGGGAGCACCCAGATCAGAAGATCTTTGCCTCAGGACCAGCGCTAAGTTTATCTTTTAGCATTCTAGATCCTTGCTTGCTACCACCATTGAGACCCGTTTGTCTCTTTCAACACTGATTGATTTCTTGGTTTTTAGTCCCCAAATCATGATCTCCCCCATTAGCCTGTGAGCTCCTTGAGGGCAGGGACTGTCCTTTCCTTCTTTTAGCATCCTCATCCCTTAGCACATTGCCTGGCACATAGTAGGCACTTAATAAATGTTGACTGATTGATTGACACCTTTGGACTCCAGGCCTTCTGTCCTGATTCTCTAACTTCCAAAATGTCAATTTAGAGTCCTTTAATCTTCGCCTTGCTCAACTACCCCTAGATGTCTTCCTGATTCTACTAGTTTGTTTTGACCCCTTTTTTCTGATACCTCCCAATAATGACAAATACATATGGAATAATTTTTCCTAGATCACATGGGGAACAGAATAAATTTAGAGGTTGAATAATTTTTCTCCCCATAGTTCAAAACTGTAGTTTCTATAGATTGCAAGCAAAAAAGATTGTTTTTCAAATCTTGAAAAGCAGCAGATAAACAAACCTATCATTTGCTAAAATTGGTCTCTTTCCCCTATTGCCCATCCTTGGTTCCTTCATTGCATTATCTCTGTCCTAGGTTGAGTCCTTCTCTTCCTCCACCTTGACCCCACCAAAATGATCCAGAGGTAACATCAGATTTACATGCCTATTAGTAGTATTTCCATGCCTGATTAGGCTTAAAAACTGTAGTTATTCTTGGTAGCTTGTAGTATTACACCATAATATCTCATAGAACCCAATCTTTTTTTATTCACTAGGCATTTCCTTTGTCTAATATGCTAGATAACAAAGCTTTTTACACTATTTCATTTCATTGCCTTTACAAATGTTATTTATAAAGGAAATGGAAGCAGTTTTTTGTATAGTTATTCATACCTCTGCATGGTAGACAATAGGGTTTACCTTAAAAATAATAGTGAGGGAATGTTGGTTATTAGCTGCTATATTTCTGGTTACTTAGCATTTGATGATATGAAGACACAATTATATTCTGGAGGTGAAATTTTAAAAAAAATGCCTCTTTCTTCAGAGCTGGTTTCTATTTGTCTTTTGTATATATCTGATTCTTTTCTTCTGGCTTAGGAGGGTACACCAATGTTAAAAGAGAGAAGACACTTTGCTCTGCCTTCTCGCAGACCCTCTGCTCAAAATGGGCCTATTTACTGGTTCAGACAGTGAATCGCTGACCCTGAGCAGGCAGCCCTAAAATGCCATTCATTTCTGAGACGTCTGTCTAGAACTGATGTAGGCAATGCCTGCAGAATCATTCTTTTTATAAAGGAAATACTCTGGGGTATTGGTGGCTTGCTCATCGTCCTGTGTATATTGGGTGTGGAGTTAAAAGGGATATCCGGGGTCTTTCCATCCCTGCAATAAAGCCTTGCATGTTTACACAAGCCAGTGTCCAATCCCAGAGGTCAGGGAATCAGGTCCATTAGTTGTGTGTTGTTAAGTGAAAAATAAACAGAGGCAGACTGAGCACACTGAAAAAGGTTGTTTAATTATTTTAATCAATGACTTGGTGTAAAAGGGGTGGAGAAAAAGCAGTCCAGGTCAAATTGAGAGTTCTCCAGTCATTGTAACAAGATTATAGAGTGGCCATCTTTCTTTTACAGGCCAGAGAGATAGACTCACTTAGCCAGACATTAACACTTCCTTCTAGCCTGTTGCCTCTAAACAATGGGCTATATCCTATAATGTTTTAAATTTTCAATAAAAATAATCAGTTTATTGATATGTGCATGTGAAGACTACAAGAATTGCTAAATATGTCAGATTTGACACAATTTAAAAACTCTGATAAAATGTCACTTCCCAGTATTCTTTAAATTATGATATAAACTTGAGTATATTTATATATATCTGAATATGAATTTCCTTCTCTTCAAAACAGTCAAAATACTACTTGAAATAGCTACTTCATAGTCTGCTTGGGGTAAAGCACGTTACCAACCATAAAATGATTCATAATGTATTGTTATTTTAATTTAAATGTTTTAATAAAAACTTAATACTGAACAGCTAACTAAACTTGTTCAGTAACTATTTACATGCAGCTAAACTACTTTCAGGGCACAAAATGTTTTTCAGTCATTTTTTTCTAAGTCCTGTTTAGGATCCTTTGGCCCTTCAGGCTCATTGACTTTTCCTCTCCTATGATCATAGTATGGATTCCATTTTCTGATTCTGCTTTTTCTTCTTTTTAATATTTTGCATTATTTTATAAAGGTCTTTCCAGATTTCTCTGTATTTCTGGCATTTATAGGTCTCATAGTATTCAATTATATTTTGGACCAGACTTGTAATTTAATCAGAATAGGGAACTCAGAGAGAGGAGCTTACCTCCAAGGTATACCTGCAATTGTTCTGCAACATAGAGTAATCTTTGATGCAAAGGGCACTGAAAAGTTATGACTTGCTAGGGACACCAGTTAGTATGCGTCAGAATCAGGACTTCAGCCCAGGCTCTTCTTGACTTGGAGGCCGATTCTCTATTATGCCACGCTATCTTTTCCTTCCATTATATGAATGCATTTCAAATTATTTAGCCTTTCTCCTGTTTTTGGACATTTAGATTAATTCTAGTTCTAAATTTTTTCTTTTGCAATTACATAAAATTCTATTTTAAAATTCTTTGAAGAGATCACTTTTTTGGTCATTTTTTTGAGGGATGAAGCAATTGGGGTTAAGTGACTTGCCCAAGGTCACACAGCTAGTAAGTGTCAAGAGTTTGAGGTCACGTTTGAAGTCAGGTCCTCCTGGTTTCAGGGCCAATGTTCTATTCACTGCACCACCTAGCTGACCCTTTTTGTCATTCTCGATGGCACTTTCAGAGCATCTCTTCCACAATAGAATTATTGGGTGACGATGATTGTTTTTAATAATATTCTTATGGTTGCCTTTCTCCAAAAACTACAAAGCCAAGAACTGAAGGCAATTAACCTAAGCTTGACTCCTCTTTACAATATGGCCATGATCAAATCATTTGGTTTACTTCAGGTTACTCATCTGCAAAATAGGATAAACACTGACTTGACTGTGGTCTTAGGTGTATTACTTTTATAAACTTTTATAAACAAGAACATTTTGTTCTTGTTTTGTTCTGGGAGGTTCTGGGAGAGATCTGTAGCAATATGGCTATTTCCTGTTATCTTAGAGATAGGCACGTCCAATGAAAGCAGCATTAGGTTGTTCGGGGCTTTCTCTGTGCAGTAACCAGATAGTATTGTAAAGTTTTTTTTTTTTTGGATATTGCCAACTGGTACCTTTTTGGAGGCATTGCATGGGGTTTTAGCTTTATGATGCCCATTGACTTTAATAGGCATCTCAGAGTTTAGAAAATGCATGAGTTAATCGAGTGGGGCTGATTCTGAAATATCTCTATAGCAGTTTACTTTGAACAGTAGATCATGATTCTGTATTTCCTTTAACCCAATATGAATGCTTGTAAAGCACTGAAATAACATTTTGCTTCTTTGTAGGCAAGGGAGATAAACACCCTTTATCTTTCATTCTCTTGGAATCCATTTTAGCTGCACTAATGTGCATTGAAGAGGTCCCTCACACGGTGGGAAATGTCAGCAAGAATGAAATTAATTGGCAGGTTATCCCTGAAAGATATACATTTAGGGTCCCATTCTGCAAATTGTCATATTACCAGCCAGTTTAAAAATAAAGGATTTACCCCACTGCTCAGCATGTCAGAATGTAAATTCTCTTCCTCACAACATCATTTTCTTTTTCAGCAATTACTTTAAACCAGTTTTCCTATTAGCTCATTCTCACTTCTGCTATAACAAAACACTTTTGGACTCAGTTCCTTTACCTTTTAAAATATGGCTACAAATAGATCAAATCCCCATTTAAAAGAATCTTCATTTTCTTGAGTGTTTACATACTGGATATTATATTCTCTCACACAGTGTATGAAAACTAGAGCTTACAATGTGTTTGTTGCTGGCATATTGGTCAGAAAAGTTTTTTTTAGGAACAATAATAAAAGCAGTTTGCATTTAGGTAAAACCTTACATTTTTAAAATGAACCCCTTCATTTGTGTCTTCAGGGGTGTGGGGTGGGCATTTCAATACAGGTTCAAGGTTAAATCTAGGGCTATTGGTTCATGCATTCCCCTGTGCCCTTCTCCATTGTTCCTTTATAGTAAACAGTCACTCAGCATGCAATAAAAATCATCTTATCTTTATCTGGAGACAAAACACATTATATAAATACATACAGTATGTAAACAAAGTTTAAAGAGATTAGGAAACTTCCAAGGGTGAGTGATGTCCTTTTAGCAGCAATGATTGGGGTAGGGGAGGGCAAGGAAGGGGAGAAGGGATCCATTTATCAGGTCCCACTAGCAGAGACAGTCAGAGAAAGCACAAAATTCTATTCAGACAGATTCCTTCTCCCAGATAAGACTTCAACTTCTCATGATTGTATTCAGTTTGGGGTAGCATCACTTTTCACTTGCAATTGGCTATTGTACATTCCCTTTTCTACCCATTCCCAGTCAGTGAGGGTTTCCACAATTCCTTTGGGTTTCTCCCTTTTCCTGAGTGGAGCAGATTTTGTCTCCAACCATCCTTGAATCCCTCCTTCTATATGGAAATGACTACCCCTCCCATTAGCCTTTTTGCTGAAGAGCCACATAAGGTACTTTACATTAATTATCTAATTTCATATATGAGGCAGCATGGAGTGGTAGATGGAGAGCTGGTCTTGGAGATGGAAGACCTGGGTTCATGTGCCATTCTTGACACATACAGGCTTTGTGACCCCAGGCAAGTCATACTCAGTGGTTCTAGGTAATTCTCTAAGATTATAAATTGCAGAGAAGGTGTGCCTGTGTTGGGAGTGAAGAGGGAAACCATGTCTATTGAGCTAAGTGATACTATATCCTCACTGAACATCTTTTCTATGTTAGTGTTAAATAAACCTTCATTTGTCAACTGTTCAATGATCCAAGAGTGCCTCATTTCATCCCAGCATTGAACCTGAACTCACACAATGGCAGCCTGATTTGGGCTGTCCTCTAACAACCTGACTTTCCCCTGTTCCTTGTGCTTTACCCAAATACAGTGCTTTTAAAATACTCCTGGTAGCTCCAGCTGATAAAATAGATTGTACCAAGAGTCCCAGAGATCATAGGTATGGAGCTGGAAGGGATCCCAGGGGCTATCTAACCCAAGGATCTCATTTTATGGCCATGGAAGTTGAAGCCAAGGTAACTTAAGTGAAATGTTAGAGGTTGGATTTAAACCCTGGTTCTCATTCCTTTTTCTACTGTACAACTGAGAACCAAATCCCTGAGAATTTCAATTTGTTTTCTCAGGAAAAATAAGCCATCCAGAGAATTCAGGTTGAAAGCAAATGAATTTAATTCTGGTCTAATCCCAGTTTGGTGGAAACATTTACTAGTCACTGATAGAGAAGCTGGTGTCATTTCAGGTGACAGCTGAGAAAGACTTGTAATCCGTGATTGACTTGAGAAGAAGGAAATGTCATTCTGACAGCAGGCATAGGAGCTGGGCAAAACAGTCTTAGGGTCAGAATCAGTGGTCTGATTTTCTGAATTGGCCTTTAGCTAAAATATCTTCTAATTTCAGGCTGATATGAGATTTGACATACACAAATGGTATAATGACTCCATGGTCCTGCGGAAGGTTTAGAGTGGCTGGCACTGAAAGACGTTAGAAACTAGGCCTGTTTTTGAGCAACGTAACCAATAATGATTTGACTTTTTTTCTGACAGGGATGAGAAATCTTAAACAATAGTAGCAGAAAATCTTAATCATTTAATTGTTCAGCGGTCTATGCAAAACAGTTTAGCAAGCAATCGATTGATAAACATTTATTAATCACCTACTGTGTGCCAGGCCCCCTGGGATGTAAAAAGAGGCAAAAGTCAATTATTGCCCTCAAGGAGTTGACAATCTGCGGGGGGAGGCAACATGCAAATGAATATATACTAAGTAAGCTGTATTCAGGGTAAATAGGAAATAACGGAGGGAAGCCACTAGAATTAAGAGGAATTCAAGACTTCCTATAGAAGGTGAGATTTTAGTTGGGAAGTCAGGAAACTCATCAGGTGGAAGAGGGAGAATATGCCAGATTTGGAGGACAGCTAGAACAAATGCCTAGAGCCAAGAGATGCAGTGTTTTGTTGTGGAACAGCCAGGAGGCCAGTGTTATTGGATCAAAGAACACACGACAGAAGACTGGAAAGGCAGAAGGAGGCTAGGGTGTGAAGGGCTTTGAATGTCAGAGTATTTTGTATTTGATCCTAGAGGCTATAGAAAGCCACTGGAATTTATTGTGTAGGGAGTGATATGATCACTTTAGTGGCTGAGTGGAGAATACATTGGAATGGGGGGAGAGTTGAGATAGGCAGACCATCAGCAAGTTATTGCAACAATCCAAGTTTGAGGTGATGAGGGCCTGCACTAGAGGGAAAGCAGTGTCAA
This sequence comes from Phalanger gymnotis, assembly GCA_028646595.1. Lineage (NCBI taxonomy): Eukaryota > Metazoa > Chordata > Mammalia > Diprotodontia > Phalangeridae > Phalanger > Phalanger gymnotis. Next base: position 468,848,221 of record CM053622.1, on the reverse strand, counting down.
AGGGACAAGGTGGGGCATATTTACAAAGGTGAAATTGACAGGCCTTGGCAACAGATTGGATATGAGAGGGCAGCGTGTGTGTGGTGTGTGTGTGTGTGTGTGTGTGTGTGTGTGTGTGTGTGTGTGTGTGAGAGAGAGAGAGAGAGAGAGAGAGAGAGAAAGACAGAGAGACAGAGACAGAGAGACAGAGACAGAGACGGTAAGGAGTCCAGGTTGACTCCTAGCATGTTAACCTGAGGGACTGGGAGGATGTGTTGCCCTTTACAATAATAGGGAAGGATTTAGGGAAAAAGATAGTGAATTCTGTTTTGGACAATTTAACTTTAAGATGCCTATTGGACATTCAGTTTAAGATATCTAAAAGGCAGTTGGAGAGGTAAGATTGGAAGTCAGCAGAGAGATTGGACCAGGAAAGGTAGATTTGAGAATCATTAGCATAGAAACCATGATTAAATCCACAGGACCTGATGAGATCACCAAGTAAAGTGGTACAGAGGGAGAAGAGAAGATGGCCCAGGACAGAACTCTGGAGGACATTTATAGTTATAGGGCATGATGAAGATGCAGCAAAATAGAGAAGGAGCAGTCAGACAGAAAGGAGGAGAATGAGAAGTGGTATCCCCAAAACTTAGAGAGAACACATATTAAGGAGGAGAGAGTTGTTGTTTTTTGTCCTTTGTTCTCAAAGAAGACCGTGATATGGGGAAGGTGATGTCTTGACTTGGAAATGAATTGGATTTAAGTGAGGCAGGGCTGTGCAAAGTCACCAGCCTCCCTCTCTTCTCTGGAGCCATCGGGGTCCAGTGACAAGACATGGATCAGGACTGGAGATGGCCCCAGATACAGTGGGAGACCTTGGCCTTTTTAAGCTAAGCTAAGGTCTTTCCCAGGTCTCAGTTTGTCTGAGGCAATGACCATTCAGTGATTAAGGCTAGGTAAGAACTAGACAAAGAATGACCTCTTTTACCTAGTCTCCCCCCAAAAAATCCATTTGGAAGGGAAAGACCCTTGGGGTTTCTGGCCAAAATGGAAACAATTGCTACTTACACTCTCTGTGAACCATCAGAGAGAGTTATAGACAATGGGAAAAGGCTTCAGAGAGGTCAAGGAGAATGAGGATTGAGTAAAGACCGTTGTATTTGGCAGGTAAGAGATCATTAGTAACTTTGGAGAGAGCAATTTTGGTGGAATGATAAGGTCAGCAGCCAGACTGTGACAGGTTAAGAAGAGAGTGAGAGGAGAGAAAGTGGAGGCGCCTTTTGAGGTTTAGCTATAAAGGGCATATAGAATTATAATTTGCAAGGTTGGAAAGATCATGCGAGGGTTTCTTTCTGATGGGGTAGACACGAGAAAGTTTGGACCCAGCAGACCCAGTAGAAATGCCAGTTCCATATTCCTCTCTAAGGTAGCCTAATTGTTCTTACCTATACCTCAAGGACTTCTAACCAACAGATTAAGAGTGAAGAATTTTGGGAAACCCAAGCCTGTCCTCATCCTGCCAGGCAGAGACTTGCCTACTCTGGCACGTCCATGAAGCTCACTGTATTGCTTTGTTTTTATCTGTGAAGAGAGTGCTTCAAATTCTAGAGCTCTTAGCTTATTCCCTTTCAAAAGCAGCAGCACTAACTTTATTTAGAAATTATTAAAACCCAATAAACCTACTCTCCTCCTTTTGGAAGCCATTGAATATAGCTGAGTTATATACAGCTTGGAATGACAATTGTTCAGTGATCAGCACAAGTGAGCAACATGGAACTGATGTGAGTAATCTGATGTACCACATGACCATTACTTTCCTGTTTTTATTGAACAAAGTTCAACATTTGTGTTGTGTTCTTTTGGGTACTTGCCTATCAAATGACAGTTGTTGGTGGTTGTGTTTCTTTCTCTCTCTCCAGGTGGTTCACCAATCCAACCACGGTCAATGCCTTTTATAGTGCATCTACCAACCAGATTAGTAAGTATTGACTTCTCGGGTCTCAGACCTGGTGGGGAGGAAGTTGGGTCTTGTGGCCATGTACTTGTCTTACTCCTTCATCTCTATCAAGTTACATCAAAAACAATTTCCTGAGTTTGATGACCTCTTGAACACCAGCACATGCACAAAAATCTCCAAGAAAATGCAATCATGGAAGAAACAAGCTTAATTTAACTAAATTTTTTTTAAAAAGCTTATTTTATTTTTAGTCCCAAATTCTCTCCCTCCCTCCACCCCTTTTCCCACCCATTGAGAAGGCAAGAAATACAATACTCATTATATACATTAAAATCATGGAAAACATAGTTCTGTATTAACCAAGTTCTGAAAAAAAAGAAAAAGAAGGGAAAATATACTTTAATCTTCACAACGATCAGTTCTTTATCTGGAGGTGGATAGTACTTTTCTCATCATGAGTCCTTTAGAATTGTGGTGGATCATTTTATCGATCAGTTACTAAGTCTTTCACAGTTGATTATCTTTCCGATATTGCTGTTACCGTGTAAATTGTTCTCCTGCTTCTGTTCACCTTGCTTTAGTTTTAACTATTTACTCACTTCTTTTGCATGGAAAAGGGCAGTTATTTCAAAAGTATTAAAATCTTAAAATCTATAACCAAAAAATTAATCATGAAACAATGAGAGAAATCTGTTACTTTCTTTTCATGTTTCTGTATTATGTGAAGATTATCATAACCTGGGATTTGTGAACTTGATTTTCCAAGTACTTTGGTCACCTACTTCAATATAATTGGTTTGTTTTGTAATCTCATACATTTTATTTTATTCATGTAAAAACTTTATGCTAACAGGAGGTGCTAACAAGAGCTTCATCAGACTGCCAAAGGGGTCCAAGACACACAAAAAAGTTAAGAACACCTGATAGAGTGGAATGAGAGGGCTCCATTTACCTTCGAAAGGCATTGGCTTGGATCTTCACTCTGTCACTGTCACCTTGGGCGACTCATTTAACACCTTGAAACCCAAATTTCTTTTTTTTCTTTTTTTTAATTTTAATTTTTAGTTTGCAACACATGATTCTACATATTTTGAGTTCCAGATTTTCTTCCCTCCCTCCCCAAGACAGCATGGAATCCCATGTAACTTCCATGTATAACTTGGCATTGACTTAATTTGCACACTAGTCAAGTTGTGGAGAAGAATTATGACCAATGGAATGAATCATGAGAAAGAAGATACAGAACCAAAAATAAAACCAAAAACACAACCCAACAACAAATACAAAAGAGAGAAAAAGAAAGGGGGGGGGGAGAAAAAGGCGAGCATGAAGTGTACCTCAATCTGCATTCATACTTCATAGTTCCTTCCCCTGATGTAGATAGCACTCTTCATCATGAGTCCTTTCGGGCTGTCTCTGCATATTGTGTTGCTGAGAAGAGCAAAGTCTGTCAGGGTTAGTCATCACAGAATCCATATATCAGTGGTTGTGTATAATGTTCTTCTGTCTCTGTTCCGCTCACTCTGCATCATGTCGTGTAGGTTCTTCCAGGTTGTTATGAAGTCTATATCATCCTCATTTCTTATAGCACAATAGTATTCTATTACCTTCATATACCACAGCTTGTTCAGCCATTCCCCAATTGATGGGCATCCCTTTGATTTCCAATTCTTAGCTACTACAAAAAGAGCCGCTATAAATATTTTTGTACATATGGGTCCTTTTCCCACTTGTGTGATCTCTTTGGGATACAACCCTAGGAG
>CM053622.1:468808074-468844022 GCA_028646595.1 Phalanger gymnotis | reverse complement strand
CCTCCTACTTCCTGTAGGACAAGTTAGATTTCTATACTTATCAGGGTATGTTATTCCCTTCTTGAACCAGATCAGATGACAGTAAAGATCAAATACTGTTCTTCTCCCTCCCTTCTTTCCCTCTACTAAAATGTGTTTTTGTGCCTTTTCATTTGGTGTAATTTACCCTTTTCTATTACCCCCTTACCTCTTCTCTCAAAGCCCTCCCTTTACATCTCTTAATTATGTTTTTTATCCTTATATCAGTTATTTTATACAGACATTCACACTCTATGTGTATACCTTTCAATGGTCATAATAGCTGTACTATTCTCAAGATTGATATGTATATGTATACATATAAAACATACATTAGATGATGTAATTCTATGTAAAGATGCAAATAATTTGCCCTTATTGAGTAATAAGGTTTGCGGAGGTTTCCTCCCCTGTTTACCTTTTTATGTCTCTCTTGAGTTTTGTATTTGGAAATCAAATTTTCCATTGAGTTCTGGCCTTTTCATCAGGAAGGTCTGGAATTCCCTTATTTCATTGAACGTCCATCTCCTTCCCTGAAAGATTATGCCTAATTTTGCTGGGTAGTTGATCCTTGGTTGTAGTCCCAGCTCCTTTGCCCTTTGGAATATCATATTCCAGTTTCTCCTGTCTTTTTAAGTGGAAGCTGAAAGATCGTGCGTGATCCTGACTGTAAGTTCCATGACATTCAAATTGTTTCTTTCTGGCTGCTTGCAGTATTTTCTCCTTGATTTTGTAATTCTGAAATTTGGCTATAATATTTCTTAGAGTTTTCAGTTTGGGATCTTTTTCAGGGGGTGATTGGTGAATTCTTTCAATGACTATTTTGCCCTCTGGTTCTAGGACCTCTAGGCAGTTTTCTTTGATAATTTCTTTGAAGAGACTGTCAGGGATCTTTTTTTTTTTTCATTGTGGATTTCTGGTAGACCAATAACTCTTAAATTGTCTCTCCTGGATCTATTTTCCAGATCAGTTGTTTTCCCAATCAGATATTTCACATTTTTTTTTCTATTTTTTCATTGTTTACATTTTGCTTTATTACTTCTTGATGCCTCATAGGGTCATTAGCTTCCACTTGCTCAACTCTAATTTTTAATGAGTTACTGTCTTCATTTTGCTTTTGAGTCTCCTTTTCCAGCTGGTTGATTTTACCTCTCAGGGTGTCATTTTCTCTATTTAGATTCTGAATCTCCATAGCCATTTCACAAATCTTATTCTGTAGGGACTTGATTTTGTCAGTGAATTTTTTTTCCCGTCTTTTTCATTTTTTCCATTTTTTCCATTTTTTCTTTTACCTCCCTAATTTGGTTTTTAAAATCCTCCTTTAGTTCTTCCAGTAATGCTTTTTGGGCTGGAGACCAGTTCACATTACCTTTTGAGGTATCAGATGTGGATATAGTGTCATTCTTGTCCTCTTCCAAATCGGTATTTTGATCCTGCCTATCTCCATAAAAAGAATCAATGATCCGTGGTTTTTTTTTTTGTTCTTCATGTTGGTTAGCCTTTTCATGGCTTTACAATAAATTTCTGCTTTTGGGGCTCACTGTCCCAGCTTTCTTATTCTGGGGATTGTGAGTCTCCTTGTTGGCTTTGTGAATTGTAGCCTTCAGTTTCCTGAAGTGTGGGGGAGGGGGTCTGGCTGCCTGGAAATCTCCTCTTCTCCTGGGGTTGTTTTCCAGTACTGTTGCTCTTCAGCAATGGTCTCAGCTCTTTGTTGTTCGAGCTGGGTGTGTGGCACTTCCCCAAGGGGAGCAAGAGTATGTCTGGGCTCCTGGTGTTGACCCCTGCTGGCTCTGCCCCTCAGGTACTCCCACTACTTGGCCACTAAAGCCCCACTTCTATCTCCTCTGAGGAATTCTCTGGGTGGGGAGGGGAGGGATTAGAGCCATTTACCTGGCCATTATGTCTCCTGGAAGTTCAAGAAGCATTTCATACCTTTGGGTTGGAAGCCTCAGGAGTTGGTATCTCACTGTCAGTGGCCTTGCATTGCCTCTAGTCCCTTCCACAGAGTGCTGTCCTGTGTTGGGAGGCCTGGGGATCTCCGCTGGTTTCAGGTGCCTGGCTTTCTCCCAGCCTGTCTCCCACATGGGTTTCCAGGCCTGCTGCTTCTGCTTTGGTCCTGTCTGGAGCAGCTCTGCACACTGAGCGCTCTCCTAGCCTACAGATATGTTCCTTCAGCCTTTTAGACTCTCCTGGCTGAGAAATTTGCCCCACTTAGACTTCTTATGGTTTCTAAGTCTCTCAAATCTGCTCAAATTCACTTTTTTATAGGAATCTGACAGTACTTGTGAGAGAGCTATGGTGAGATGCTGTTTTCATGTGGCCATCTTGGCTCCGAAACCCAAATTTCTTAACTCATCTGTCAGATAGGAGTGATGATAATGCTGCTGTTTTATAGGATTGTTGTGAGGACCAAATGAGATAATGGAGGTATTAATAATGATGGCGATAGCATTCAAACAGTGTTTGAATATTTGCAAAGAATTTGGCAAAACCTCATCTGAGCAAACGATTAATCAAGAGGTGGAAGCACTTTGTAAATTATAAGGTTCTATGCTAATGTAAGGTAGTGCTACTATAAATTTTTGTCTTTGGCATCCAGATCCCTCCTGGAATCAATAAGAAAAAAAAATAAGCAAGATACCCAGGCCTGCTAAACTATTAGGAGCCATCTATCTATGGGGAATGAGGAGGAGAAATCCTATTACTAGAATTAAAAAGTACATATTTAAGTTTTATATTTTGTAATGCAATTATGCTAGACTGGAACAGCAGATAGAGGGCCAGCCTCAGATTCATTAAGACCTAGGTTCATCTCCTTTTACTTCTAGGACAGAGGTTCTTAACCAGGGTCCCTGGATAGATTTTAGAGGGTAGTCTATGAACTTGGATGGGAAAAAATTATGTTTTTATTTTCATTCCCCCTAACTAGAACTTAGAATTTCCTTCAATTATTTAAAAATATTCTGAGAATAGATCCATAAGTATCTCCAGAAAGTCAGAGTCCATGACACCAAAAAATATTAAAAATGTTCGCACTACAATAAAATGCAAACTTCTGTTTGCCATTTAGAGCCCTTTTCATGACCTGGATCTAACCTACATTTCCAGCTTTATTACATATCATTCCCCTTCAGTGTCCCCTTAGTTCAGCCCAACTGGCTTTCTTCCTGCTTCCCATATGCAACCTTTCATCTTCTTGTGTGTACTTCTTCACAGACCTTTCCTTTTGTCTAGAATGTACTTTTCTGTTATCTCAGTTTTAGACTCTCGAGTTTCCTTCAGAGCTGTGTTCAAATTTTACCTCTTATGTGATGTCATTCCTGATCCTTCTATCTGCTAATTCCTCTTCCTTGAATTATTTACTCTTTATTTTGTATGGGTTTTTTTTTGTGTGTATATGTATACATATATGTACACACATAAATGTGTATCTATTATTATATGTAATATATAGAAATAAATACCTTGTATTTATTTTGTATGTGTTTTGTGTGTATACATACATACACACAAAAGTATACCTATCATTATACATTATATATATATACATAGAACTAGATACCGTGTCTTTATTTTGTATGTGTTTCATGTGTGTGTATACATATATTCACACAAAAGTGTACCTACCATTATAAATAATATATATACAGATATATTTATAACTTGTATTTATTTTGTATGTGTTTTGTGTGTGTACACATATATATGCACATAAATGTGTATCTATTATTATATGTAATATATATAGAAATAAATACCTTGTCTTTATTTTGTATGTGTTTCATGTGTGTATATACATATATACACACAAATGTGTACTTATCATATATAATATATATACATATATTATATATATATAACTAGATATCTTGTCTTTATTTTGTATGTATTTCATGTGGGTGTATACACACATACATGCAAAAGCATACCTATCATTACACATAATATATATACATATATATAAATAACTTGTATTTATTTTGTATGTGTTTCATGTGTGTGTATACACATATACACACAAAAGTGTACCTATCATAAATAATATATATATACATATATAAATAACTTGTATTTTTTGTATATGTTTCATGTGTGTGTATGCACATATACACACAAAAGTGTACCTATCATTATACATAATATACATACATATATATGAATAACTTGTATTTATTTTGTACACATTTTTGATATGTACATATATTCGTGTATATACACATATAAATATATACACATATATGTATTTTTAAAAATATACTCTCAGTATACTTGTACATGTATAAGTAAGCTCCTTGAGGTCAGGGCCTGTTTCATTTTTATTTTTTGCCCTCAGTGACTAGCACAGTATGTGCCACATTGTAGACCTTTAATAAATGCTTTCTGATAGATTAATCGATATTGGTTGTATGATTATAAGCAAGTCACTTAACCTCTCAGTGTCCCAGGCAAGTCTCTAAGACTATAAGCCATAGACAATGGCTGCTCTGCTACATAGATAGAGAGAGTTTTAATATCGGGAGTTCCCCGTATTGTCAGAATCATAAGCTTCTCCCCCTGAGAAAAATTAGTAAGTGTTCATACAGAGAATTAAATGAAAGAATAAACACTAATAATTGGAAATATTTTTCCTTATTATTGACATTGAATTCATGTTGGCCACAATGGTCTTTAAATTAAATTTGTGCTATGGAGGGTGTTAGACCTGCAGAAGCAGATCTTTCTGAATGTCAGCACTATATGGTTTGTTAACACATATAAAAAGGTACTTTGATTTTACATCCTAAAAGTGACTAAAGATCTGACTGCTCGTCTTTCCTAAGTTGGACAAGATGACCTCTGAGGTTGCTTCTAGCACTAAATCGATGATTATAGGATAGAATAGGGAGCTGCCGTTCACCATGGGATGGGAACAGCTGTTTCTGCTTGTCCTGCATGTCTGAGAACCTCTCAGCATCCCATATTTTTGAACGAAGTGGGTCATTTATGATACTATTGGTGATGTTATGGCTTTGGTCTCTTGGAGTTTACCTCTGGTGGGACAGGCAGAGGAGTGGATTTTCTTCTACCCTTTGTGCATATGCCTCTATCTTTGTTTCAGATGTTTAATGTAGTTGAATGATGGGGGAAGGGAAGGGAGAACACATGCTGTGACTGTTGTGTGCGGGCTTCTTTAGCTACTTTGTGTGTTGTAATTTTGAGTGAATAAGAAAGTTTGTTTTACTCACTACTTACATTGGAGTAAGGAAGCTGCCACGTAACTGCAAATTTGAAGATAATAATGACCGAGAGGCAGAAGCATTAATTTAGCTGTTTTGAAGAATACTGGAATGGAATAAATATATAAATATGAAATCACTACACATTAACACATCATTGTTTTTAAAACATTGCATAAATTGTTCCCAATATTTCAAATTTGGCTGAAAGGATACTAAGGCATCAGAAAGACTTTTGAGGGCTATCGTAGGTTGGAAATAAGCATTTCCTTAATATTGTGATCATATAGTTTAGCACAGCCAAATCTATTCTTAAGGAATAAATCCATTTTATGTATTTGACAAAATAATAGTTTTTATTTCTGGTTACAGAGCAGTTCCTGAGCATTATCTCATTGGAGTTTCACAACAGGTTGTGAAGTAGCTAGGGAGAGTGATTACTTTTATGATTTTAATTTTTGTTGATGGCTTTTTTTTATTTCTTCCTTTTCCAAATATATCCCTTCCTCCAACATACTACCCAGTGAGTCATCCCTTGTAACAAAGAATAAAAAGTGGAAAGAATAATTCAGCAAAATTAACACATTAACCAAATCTGATAATGCATGCAAAATTGCAAACTGTTAGACCCCACCTCTGCAATGGAGAGAGAAGAGGAGGAGGAGGGGGAGGAGAGAGAGAGAGAGAGAGAGAGAGAGAGAGAGAGAGAGAGAGAGAGAGAGAGAGACAGACGGGGAGAGGGACAGGACAGGGAGACAGAGAGGCAGAGGGAAATATGTCCACTCATCATTTTTCTAGTGCTTTTTGGTCATTATTATCACACAGCATTGAATTTTGTTGTAATCCTTTCTGTTTATATCATTAATGGGTATTGGGTGTATATTGCTTTTCTGGTTCACTCGTCATCAGTTCTTTTAAATTTTCTGGTACTTCTCTGTATTCTTCATATTCATTATTTCTTATGGCATAGTAATATTCATATACCATAACTTTTTTTAGCTATTTATTTCCTATTCCTTGCTCTTTCCAATTATTTCAAATTCCTTGCTAACACAAATGAAACTCTGAAGAATGAAAATTTCAGTGTATTTTAAGACTTTGCTTTCTGCCTTTGACTTCATTGGGGCTATGTGTCAAGGAGTAAAATCACTGGTCCAAGCCTAGCGATGTTTTAGCTTTTAAGAGTAATTTTAAATTGCTCTAAAGAATGGTTGGACCAATTCACAAATTCACCAAAAGCATGTTAGTGTCTCTGTCTTTCCCCACGTCCTCCAACATCTTTTGCCATCTTTGCCAAATTGCTAGATGTGAATAATTACTGGGATTAAAACCTCAGGGTTGTTTTGAATTGCCTTTCTCTTATTATTGGTTCTTTGGAGCAGTATTTCATTTGGTCGTTAATAACCCGCTCTTCTTTTGAGAGCTTTTTGTTCGTATCCACTGGGGAATGGCTCTCTTCCTCATACCATCGTGTTAACTTCTTATGTATTGTAGACATTACACTTTTATCAGTTATGTGGAGCAGTATTTCATTTGGTCGTTAATAACCCACTCTTTTGAGAGCTTTTTGTTCATATCCGCCGGGGAATGGCTCTCTCTCTTCCTCACACCATCGTGTTAACTTCTTACATACTGTAGAAATTACACTTTCATCAGACATGTCTGATGTGGAGATTTTCCATCAGTTGACAGTTTCCCTCCTTAATCAGGTGCCCTGATTTCATTCATTGAAAAACCTTACAATTTCCTTTAATTGAAATGATCTTTTTTCTCTGCTATTGCCTCTATCTCTTGTTTAGTTAAGAACTTACTTAGTGATGGTGCCATTTATTGTCCAAATTTTACAAAGGCGTGGCAAACAGAACTGCAGCCTTCAAACTTGAGATGGCCCTAATATACATACTCAATAGAACAAAAACAGCATTGGATAGAAGCATACAAAAAAATTCATTATATGGAATTATTTTTCCTTACTATTTTATTTGAAACCCAGGATTCCTGGCATTCATAGACAAAAATTGTTTGGAAAAATAGGATAAATATATAAATATGTATAAATAAATATATTAATAATATCCATATATTATGTAATATATAAATAATATAAATATATATGTATATACATATGAAATAAATAAAATAAATAAATAAAAATAAAATAGGATAGTGTTTAGAACACCGTGCTTAGAATCAGGAAGACCTAGTTTTACATACAATTCACATACCTGCTAGCTGTGTGTGCTTGAATGTCACTTAACCCTGTTTGGGTTTTCTCCTCTGTAAAATGGAGATCATAGTGCTTCTCTCCCAGGGTTATTGTGAATATCAAATGAAGAAATGTATCCAAAAGTTTTTGCCATTCTTAAATGTTCTATATGAATATGAGCTTTTGTTATTATTACATCTCTAGTAAAAAAATCTGCCAGTCTGCCAATGGGCACAGCATGAACGAAGGGAGTGAAGTAACTCTAGTTTCACTCAGTTACACTGATAATAAATACTCGTTGATGGATTGTAGCTTTAGGGAAAAAGTGTGTTCTAGAATGTTGGGCACTTTTGTGGAGCTATTTCATTAAATTTTAGATTTTAGGAACTTTTAAAAATTACTTTGAAATTAGCTTTTGCAATAAAAAGTACAACTTAAACTTCCTTACTTCTACTAACCACACTGCTTTTGTAAGAACTGCCATTATGACATGCATGTGCTTGCTGATCCTCTGGGGCTTGGAACGTGGATGACAGCAAGGACAGTAGCCTTTGGTTCAGCTTTCAATGTCCGTTGTGGCCAATTCCTATAAGAATCCCCCTATGCTCTTACCTCAGAAGAACCAAGCTAATCAAAGTTTACCAAGGAAGATGTTTCCAAATAGTCCATTGGTTTTCCACAGCCTCATGGGCAGAATGGTTTTTGAAGCTAACGGTTTTCAGCAGTGTTTTAATTAAGCGATTCAAGCTGTTTCTATCTTCCTAATGACCAGCACTTGCTCTCATTGTAAATTACATTTACAGGTAAGAACATGAGTAATCCTTTGGGTGGCTATATCCCCTCTCTCTGTTCCTTCTTTCCCAACTAAGATTCTTGTCTTGAAATAGGGTTGCGTTTATCCTCATGACTTCCCCCAGGTCCCCTCTCTCGTACTCCCTTTATCTTCCTCATTGAGGAATAGGAAATTTTGTCGTTTCCCAAAGCAAAGGTCCCTATCAATTATGAACTGATCCTATCAGAATGTGGCTGTCTGTTTAATTGTGTTTCACATCTAAGAAATAACTATACTTAGTAACATCATTATATAAAGTTCCTTCCAGTTATCATTATCATCTTCTGATTTATGTTAAGTCTAGCTCTATTCTCAGAAGGGACTTGAGAAGACATTAGAGAAATTGTAGAGTAGTAGAGAGAGTACTGCATTTGTATATGGAAGGTCTGAGATTGAATATCTATTCTGCAGCAGTTTACTAGGTGTATTGCCTTGAGGAGGCTAGCTGGTGTGGTGGATAGAGCCCTAGACCTGGAATTAGGAAGACCTGAGTTCATGTCATTAGACACTTATTAGCTGTGAGACCCTGGGTCAGTCACATAACCTCTCTCTACTTCAGTTTCCTTGACTATAAAATGGGACTCCTTGCAGCACCTACCTCCCAAGGTTGTTGTGAGGATCAAATATAACAATATTTGCAAAGTTCCCAGCCATAGTAGGCACTTAAGAAATTATTTTGTTTCTTGGACAAGTCATTTAGTTGCTCTGAGTCTCAGTTTCCTCATTTAAAAAAAATGGATGTGGAGGGCGGGGCAGAGCCAAGATGGCAAATCTTTCCCTATGCGCTCATTTGCTTTGTGACAGATCCTGGGCAAGTGACTGTCTCCAAATCTTTCTGAACCTCATTTTTCTTTACTGAAATGGGTGTCTGTGTATCTGTGTGTGTGGAGGGGGTGCAGTTGAAAATAGCACCCTCTTTATAGGGTTGTCAGAGAGATTAAATGAGATAATGTATGTGTTGCGCTTCATAGACACTGAAGCACATTAATTAAAGCTTAATTATTAAATTTATTTATCATTTTTATTAATGTATTATTAAACTTATTATTAAAGCTCGAATTAAAGGAAATTAATTAAAGATACATTAATTTTAGCTTTTATGTGGGCTTGATGTGAAACCTGTAGGGATAAAAGTTATTCAACCTATAATAAGAGAGACTGCTGCAGAGCTCTGAGCCAATGGCACCTTATTAAAGGGTCCATGGACCCCTCTAAGTGAGCGTCAGATCTCCCTCACTCTCTGAGATGCCTTTTTCTTCCAGGGCCCTATTTTTATAGGGTTAGGTACTAGATATTCAGGAACAGCTATACCAAATGCAAAATAATTCCATTAGTCAACATATAACACATAAGAAAAAATGGTCTGCCGGCAGGGTCGTGAGTTGGGTGAAGCAAAGACTGTCTCCACTGACTAGGTGGTCATTAGATGATCATGTTGGACAAGAGAGAATGGTCTGAAAGTACAAAAATAAATTGGAGGACTTCTCATGTAGTTGAGTCACCTCTGGCACACTGGGCTTGGTCACTGTGACAAGGAAAAACAAGGGTAGAGGGCCTCTAGTTAAATCCTTAGGAGTAAGCAAGTGATCTTACAATCTGCAGTTCATAGCTCTGGGACCCGATGTACAGAACTTGTAATCACTAATCTTACGGAATCATATCGAATTGATTAATACTGATTTGAATAGAGTAGGGGATCTCAATGAATCAACTTTCTCAAACCCTGTGATTTTGCCTATGGCTTTAAATCTTTTATTCTGCAGCAGGAATGGCTGGGAATTTTTCTTACCCTTCAAGATGGATAGCACAGTCCACTGCAGTACAAGGAAATTTCAATCACGCCATCATAGCAATTTAAATCCAATGTATACGGGGACTCAAAGCCCTATCTGGAACTTAGATTTTTCTTGATTAATTATCTTACTAGAAAGAAGCATTTATGGGGTAGGCAAGAAGAGAAGAGGAGCTCTGCTTACCCTGGCATTCACTCTAAGGTTTTTGAGTTCTTTGGCAACCAAAAGAACTCTAGGTATTTGCTTACCAAACTTTGATTTGAAGGAGGATACTACTTTGGGTTTTCTCTCCTGAGTGGTTGGAGTTGAGTGAATAAATGAATGAAAAAACATAACAAAACCCCAAACCCTCCAATGTGTAAAACACAGTGGCTGGAGGTTAGCCTGTGAGATGTCATTATTCTTGGGGCCCTTGGACTGAACTGTTTATCATTGGCAATTAGTTAATTGTTGATGGTGCTGGTAGCAGGGGTGTTGAGCTCCTTTCCCATAAGGGTTGGTCTCCTCAATGAGGAGCTCAACAGGCAGAAGGGATTCAGGGCCCAAGGCAGGGATCTCTCACAGAGACAGTAGCCGTAGTTCTTTGTGAAATAGGTTGTTAACTATACTCAGCACGTTTGATTCTTGTTTTTGGTTTTAATTAAAAAAATGTTTGTTTTTTAGCATACACACAGCTTTAGCATAAATTTATGTTATTTAATTTATTTAGCATAGGATGCATATCTGCAAAAGGCCTTGTCCCAAAATTAGCTTTCGTTTTAATATGTCTGAAATAGATTCTTGAATTATTATAAACAAATAAACCAATGCATTGAAAACATGCATCCCTAAGGGCTAAATGAGTAATTCTATTAGCTTACTTGAAGTACACAGAGCAGTTGATTGCTTTAATTTAATCGAGGATATTCTGCTATTTATAAGATAAGGTGCCTAACAAATCTGAAGCATATTTTCTTCAAAGCCAGGGCCTAAGCTAGTTGAAAACCTTACAATTAATACAGGATAGTCACAGGTAGACTTTTTCTGTTAACAGAATAATAGAATTTGAAATAATAGTGTTTGAAGAGGGAGGTAGCAAGCCTCAGGGCTTATTGTCAAAATTTGGGATCTACCTGAGTCCACAAATTGGAAACCAAATTAACAGAGACTGAATCACCATAGGTCTCCATATTATTGAGATTTATGCCTGAATTCATTTGATATTCTAATAAGAAGCCAGGGTCCCTGTATTCAATTCAACAAACACTTATTAAGTGCTTATGATGTGCAGGACGCTCTCTTTAGTGCTGGGAATACAAAGATAAAGAATGAAACAGGATAAGCTAGGTGGCCCAGTGGATAGAGCACTGGCCCTGAAATCAGGAGGACCTGAGTTCAAATCTGTCCTCAGACCCTTACTAGTTGTGTGACCATGGGCAAGGCACTTAACCTTGATTGCCTTCTCCTTCCCCTCCTAAAAAAATAAAAAAGAAAGAGTGAAACAATTCTTGCCTCCAGAAACTTCTATTCTCTGGTGGGATAGGGGTGGAACAGAGATTATTGTCTACCAAACTAATTCACTTTTGGGATATAATCCTGTAGGAACATAAAGTTGGAAAGGACTTTATATATGTAACCTCTGTCATTGGTAAGGAACTCCTTATTGGTAGAAATGGAGGCCCTGCCCTACATGAGGGACAGAGTTGCATTTAGGGTTAGGTGGAGAGAGGTGAGAATTTCAGTTCTCAGTGAATCTTCCTTTGGGAACTCTTTAAGAGAGACTTCCCTTTGGGACTCTCCAAGTGAGAATCTTCTTCTTCAGATATAGTTCTATGAGAGAGAAAATGAAGGAAGCAAATCCCATTTCAGGTTGGTGAAGGAAAAGACTCTGGGAGGAGAAGGTAGTCCATTACATCCCTATTCCTACCTTGCTACTGTAGAGACTGGGATATTTCCCTTTGGATGAGATCCAAAACCCTCTCTCTTGGTTGAGCTGAATTATCTTCTACCCAATGGGAGAGCTCCTTTACTCTGTATTTTTTTGGTATGTTCTCTTATGTTTATCTTCTCTGATTTTGATTTTGCTACAATTTGGATAAATGGGCTTCTTTGCTATTCGCTCTGAATGTTCATCATGGAATTGGTCTTTAGTGGGAAAAGAGATCAAGCCTTGGATATCCCCCCCTGCCCCAGTAAAGACCAAGTGATCAGAAGTTAGCTCAAAAAAAATCATATCCCTTAAGGGAGCAGGTAGATATACCTCTCTTTGAGGACAGCAGAGTGACCATTGGCCTCAACTTTCTGTTTGCCTTCCTGAGAAGAATGAGTATCCCTTAGAGAAGGGTCGGGGAGAAGAGGTTAGAGGTGGCTATTCTGTCTACCTTTGAGCCACATACAGCAGGTTGCCCACTACTCACTTGCTCCTCACACATATAATAATAATAATGATAATAATATAAATTGTATAATGTTTTAAACTTGGCAAAGTGCTTTACATATATTTTCTTATTTGACCCTTACAGTAACCCTGTGAGGTAGGAACTATTGGTATTGTGAGACCTGCTTATTTCTCTCTTGGATTAATAACAACTTATTGAATCAGAACCAAGGTTTTCCCCCTTTTCGACTTCCTTATCCAGAAATCAACTGATGTGGGAAATCTCTCTCAAAGATTTACCCAGACTAAAGATCTAAATGAAAAGTAGTAAAATAGATTCTACGTTTAAGCTAATGGATGGATTTGTGCTCATTGTGTTTGCTCAGGTCTGGGAAAATGTGAATTCTCCCTTTTGTCATACAGGTGATATGTATAAGTCTCTTTGACCAAGATTTGGGTGATCCAAGTTGTATACCCCAATGTATACCTCATTGTATATAGCCCAGCTTCTCTTTGTGATATTAATTTTCTCACTAATTATTAGCCAATCAGAGTTGATTGCCACCTTCAGGAATGCCGACTCTTCCGAGAGCATATAAAGCATGAGCCTACCACCAGGAGGGGCCTTTGGTCCAAGGGAGTTGGCCAAATGTCCATCCTTTTATTGATAAATATTATTAATGAAATGATTAAATTACCCATGTCTCTCAAACTTTTTAAATTAGAAAAAATGGAATTCACAGCTATTAAGTGTCAGTGATGGGATTTGAATCCAAATCTCTCTTCCATCTAGTAAAATCCCTTTATTATTCAGTGGGGTAACTGAGGCTCAGAGAGGTTAACTAATTTCCTTAGAGTCACACACCTAGGCAATATGGAGTAGCGGTTAGGAAGTCGGGCTGGGAGATAGGAAAACTTGGGTTTAAATCCTACCTCTTATCCGAAGTAGATGTGTGACCTTGAGAATTTTATTAAAATCTTCTAGATTTTAATTAAATTCACTGCCCAAATTTAGAAGTTTTGTGAGCAGGGCTCAAATTTAGTAATGGTCAAAGCAAAGGGAAAATAAGTTTATGTCTTATAAATAATCAAACCAAAGAATCTAACTAAACAATTGAAGTGATTGTGTGACTTGCCCAAGGTCACACAGAGAAGGGGACAGACCTGCATGGATAGATGTAGTTTCCTCATCTGGGAATTCTTTATGCTAATGAAATCACAGTCTGGTCCTTAACCCTGTCCTTATCCTACACTGTTATAGAGCCTAGGACTCCCTGTCCATTATATTTCCACAGTCTTATATTATGAATGTGGATTATCTTTGGATTCAAAAAATAGCAGCAGTTTGTCTGAAGGGCTCCCTTAGAACAAGGCTGAAAAGTCCTGACTGACTTTGCCTGGCAATTTTGAGGATTTAATGAATTAACCTTTGCAAACATACTGTCGTGGTTACCTATCCTTGGCAAACAGCAGTGAAGAGAGCAGTGGGTTTGGAATCAGGTGACCTGGGTCTGACTTCCAACTCTGTTACCAAATATCTGTGTGGCTTTGGGCAAGTCATTAAATCTTTCTTTGACTCAGTTTCCTCATCTGCAAAACTGAGGGAGGAGATAGACTTGATGACCTCTAAGGTCTGTTCTAACTCTCCATACGTTATCTTGTGATCTGAAAAAGCCAACAGTGTTATGCAACATTGCAGGATCATAATTTTTGTACTCTTTCATTACACTACCACATGTGGCCTTGGGACCACAGGTTCCCCACCCCTCCATTACACCCTTTTCACCAAGAAAGAAAATCCAAGTTTGTTTCCCTGTTACCATGAATACGAGATCTTACAGGCCGAGAGAGGCTGTATATAGTAAGTTATAGGGGAGCAGGGGTGGTTTCATGTAATACTGCCTCCATCACCAAAGAACCACAGATGGTAGTTGCAAAGAAGTAAACTTAGGCTCATTGTCACTTTCTAATAATTCAATCTATCCCAAAGCGGAATGGGCTACCTAGGGAGGTAGTGGTTTTCCTTCTGTTAGAGCTTTTCAAGCAGAGGCTAGATTGTCTGCTTTGTTGCACAGCAGTGTCTTGTTCAGTCATGGTTGGGACTCAGTGTCCTCAGAGGTCCTTTCAGACTTGGAAGTTCTATGATTCTCTGCTTCCGTCCTGTCCATGAGCCCTTTGGAATTCCCCTAAAGATTCCTAGCTTAAAAAAACAAAATGAATTAGGATAATGTTGTAGTCTATGCTAGGCATGCTAGTTAGCCCTAAAAAAGTTGGCCTAAACTTGAGAATTCAATAAAATTCACTGAGCAAATGAGAAGTTTTATGGCGAGGGCTCACATTAAGGAGTGATCAAACCAAAGGGAAAATAGGTTTATTTACTAGAAGACTAATTAAGCAATCTAAATGAAATACTTAAGGGCCTTACGGGCAGTTCTGGAGACCTTAACTTAAATGTGCATAAACTACTAATAAAACTCATCAAAACCAGTCTTGGAAGGTGAAACCCATTTGAGCACATTCCTCAGAAGACTGCACAGATGGCTATTCACTGGTGAGAAGCAGCCAGATCCCCAGTTGCCCGCCTTCCAACCATCCTAAGCAAACAATTATGAAGTAGCCATAATAAAAACCCTAAACTATTCAGCTCACAACAATGGGTTGCTTTACTAAAAGGGCTAGCAAGGAGAATTTGAAAGCCTCACTTGCCTCCCTAAGCCAGAGAGTGAAACCTAAGAGCTGAAGAAAAAAAAATTGTCATTTTTATAAAAACAAATACTTCTTTCTTCTTACCTTATGTCTGGCATGTGGCCTTAACTGACACCTGAAAATTCCAGATTCATTGTTTTTTATGAAATAGAAAAATAAATTTTTTTAAACAAAGTTTTGTGTTCCAGCATGAGGGAATACATTTTCTTTTCTTTTTTGAAAAAGGTACGTGAGAATTCTTTTGTTTTGTCTGGCTCTGGTGTACCCCTGTAAGCATCGATAAACTGAGGAGACTGAAGCTGGTAGATTCCTGGATGTCAGGACTTCTGAACTGCAGTCAGGCTAAAACCGAGCAGGTATCCAAACTAAGTGGGGCACCGATATAGTGAGCCCTCCCCCTCCATGGAAGGAGCCGGCCACCAGGCTGCCTAAGGTGAGGTCAGAAACCAAGCAGGCCAAGTGGTGGGATCCTTTAGCTGCTGCACAGAAATTGCAGCCCAGGGAAGATAGGGAGAACCAGCATCAAAAATGATTTTACAAAATGCATTTTTGATACTTACTGGTACATTTTATTTTTAAATTTAATTTTATTATTACCAATGAGCAAACATTTATTTTTCTGCCCCTCCATCTCTACCTCCCCCATCAAAAAAAAGAAAAACAAAACACTTGAAACAAACATGCATAGTCAGGCAAAACAGATTTTGATGTGGCATTGACCATGTTGAAAAGGATGTCTTATTGTGATATCTTTTATTTATGCTTCACTTCGCTTTCATTTCTGAATATATTTCCACCCAACCATCCAACTATCACTTGTAATGAAGATTGAGAAAGAAAAAAGAGCAGTTTAAAATGGACCAATGTGTTGACTGCTCTCGGCAATGTATATAATATTCCATACCCATAGTCCCTCACCTCTTCAGTTGTGGGAGAGATGTACATTTTGTCAGCTTTCACCCCTGGGACCAGGCTTGGTTATGATCTACACAGAATTCAGTTTCATGATTTTGGTTATGAAGAAATACATTTTCACAAAATGGAGTCTTTGTTCTCTCCTCTTGCTTTTCCAGAAGCACATAGTAGGTACTATATTAAAAATGTATATTCTCTTCCCTTATGCTCTATAGCATGGGAGAAAAAAAGCCATGCCCATTATCTTCCAGCCTTTTCAACAGGTGCTTACTAACTTAACGCCATCTCTATGCCTGTAACTGGTTAACAATCACTATCAGTACCTTTAAATACATAGCATCAATTGAAAAGCACTTATAATGCACCTACAGTGTATCAGGCTCTATGCTAGGTACTGTACTGACTGATCATTAGATCTCTAATTACAATGAGTTTACATTCTAATGGGGAAGATGGCAAAAACATACAAAAATATAGAGAACGTAACATATAAAGTTAATAAATTTAATGTTTATACGCACAAATTAGTTAACAGAAAAGTTACATGATCAGTGTCTTCATGAATGGACTTATTGGAAAGGTAAAGATTAATGTAGAACACGAGATGTTGAACACTGTGACATGAGGTCACATCATAAGTAGTAAAGGGGGAATTATTTTCATTAAAACCTTAAGGTTGTAAGCCAGGCATGTAGGATGGAAAAGCGAGCGTCCAAGGAAGGGGATGTTTTAAGGAGCTACTTCCTATAAATCAGTTCTAAACAGATGGGGATTACAGCAGGAAACAGGAAGAAGATAGCAGATGGCCAAGATGGCCAAGTTCTCTCTTGCTGTATCACTTGACATGAGTCACATCTGTTAGAACTCTGCACTTTCTGGTGAAGGAAGAGGTTGACATTCATGCAACCTCCAAAAGACGCCAGTGGTTATATAAAGATGAAAATTATCGTTGTCAGGAGTGATAGCAAGATCCCCTCACATTGCAAATATAAAACGGCCTATCGATACAAAATGATTGCCATGCTCTAATGAGTAGTCCATAGCAATGCTACTTTTCAGATCTGATTGCAATAAATAATTCTTAACAACAAAAGCATTCCCATGGGGATGGTCGGACCAAACTCACGAGTGATTCCAGACCCCTTCTGGTAGGCCCTGCAAATATCCCGGCACTTCATGCAATTGGAACGATGTCATTTGCAAAAAGGAGCAACTGGAGGATTTCACCGTCCACAGGGAATCTGCCTTTAAAACAGATTGTCTTCTGGGTGGATCTCTTCTGTCACAGTAGTGGACACCTTTAGTGAGCATTTGCTTCCTTGAATTATATTTTGCCTACTATTTATGATCAGAAGATGGTCATTGAACTGGGCTATTTCTGTTGTAACTTTCAAGGAATCTTGAGTAACTTTAATGGATCGATGGACAACACTTTGTTGAAAAAACAGCCTGCAAGGTGATGTTTTGCTCTATGAACTGCTTTTTCATGATTGTCAAACAATAACCATAGTGAAGTCTTATGTTCTCTACATTTCCAAGTAAGTCGTGAAATGGTAAAGATGTGATTATTTGTTGAATATCGTTTGCAGAGGCCAGCTTGTTCTGCACTTGTTTTATCCTTTAAAAAGGATGTCCTCCATTCATGTATAGCTGACTCATGAAAATTTCCTACAAATGGGAAATAGGCATATGAGTTGGTAGAAGTCGGTGTTCTCTTAGTTGCTTTTATTTGGGGATATTAATAGAATCTGAGCTTTCCCCATGCATTAGCTCTCTTCCCTCTTCCTTCTGTATTCTGTATCATTCCCTAAATGTCTTATAATCATCAGCGTGATTATGAGCTCCTTGAGGGCAGTGACTATCTTTTGTCTCGATTGTCTCCTCAGCTCTTAGCAGAGCGCCTGGTACACAGTAGGTACTTAATAAATATATATCAAATCTTGAACACAGATCTCTTTATATATTTGGTCCAATCTGACTTCTTTTTCCATCTTTGTTCTCTTTAGTGCTACTTCTACATCTCCTATAAACATGTTTGCAACCAGGACATCAGGAACTAAGTGTAGTGGCTGCAGTCCTTTATAGAGGAAACTATTTGTTAAAATCATTTTTATAAATCTTTTTAATTTTTATCCTGCCCTCAATGCCCTTGGGATGACTTTGCTTAGGTGGATGTCTTGCAAAACCTTCTTTAAACTGGTTTTATGTTCCAAAAACTGTCCATGGCACTTCTTTACAAGATTTTACAAATAAGTTTATTTTCTAACCTAGTACTGCCTTTGGCAGCCACTCCTCTCCATTTGACAGACATTAGTTGCCTAAGGTGGTTTCTTGGTCCTTTTGGGCTCCTTGTTATAACAATTTGTGTTGCCAATTGATTGAATTTGTATAGAAAGTTATTTGAATTGGTGTCAGTATTATTGCTCTTGTCCATTTTGATGGTCAATTACTTGTTTAAGCAGTTGGGGATTTTTATTTCAATTGTATATCATGTCTTTTTGCTCATTATCATTCTTTATTTTTGGTTTTTGCTGACTCTGGGTTTAACTCTGATATGTCGGTGGTCTGGTATATGTAAAGAAATGGAAAGGGATATCTCCCACATCAATTGAGGGTCATTTCTAGTTCACTAAAGTATAGTCAATTTTGTTTTTAGTAATAGTATTTGGTGCTTTGAGGTCTAGAACCTACCAGCTTTTTTCTTGAAAAACAGTAACACTGGGGCAGCTAGGTGGCGCAGTGAGCAGAGCACCGGCCCTGGAGTCAGGAGGACCTGAGTTCAAATGTGACCTCAGACACTTAACAGGTACTAGCTGTGTGACCTTGGGCCAGTCACTTAACCCCAATTGCCTTGCTTTCCCCCTCTCCAAAAGAAACAAACAAAAAGAAAAACAACACCATTCTTGATAGAGAGGTATGAGGCTTTCCTGATCCCCGCACTTCTAATGCCCTTTCTCCCTGTATTTTTCATCCTGTATTTAACTACCCTATATTTATGCTCCATCTATTTTTAGATGCACTTGCCATGTTCTCCATTAAAATGGGCCTTCAGTTTGAGTTAGGACAGTTTCATTCTTTATACTTGCGTCCCCAGAGCCTATCACAATGCCTGGCAAGTAGTAGACGCTCAAAGACTTGGAGATTGGTCAGACGACTGATGAGGCTTCTACGTAATTGCCAAGTCTCCGGCCTCTCTCATTCCTTCTTCTGGTATCATGTTTTCCTCTATATTTATCTGATCCTCACCTTTTCATACAATTTTGCTTAAGTCATTGAGCATACGAGTATGTATTTATTTAATTTGGAGGATCTTTTCACGTTCATTTGGAACTTTTATACTTCATCTTCAGGAACTACTGTTGGTGAATAAACTGTAATTATTTTCATGGCAGTCCTTTTGAAAATACTTAGCATTAGCATTGTAATATGTGATGTCAAAATGTACCCCAGGAAATGGTTCTTGTTACCTCGGGGTATATTGTAAAACCCACACTACCACTTTAGAGGCAGTACAGTGTAGTGGATAGGGCATTGGTCTTGAAGCCTGGAAAACTTGGGTTCAAATATTGTCCCAAATGTTTACTAGCAGATCTGGCCAAGTCACTCAGCCACTTGTTTCTTGGAAAGTAAGGGGGCCTCTGAGGTCCCTGACAGCTCCCAAACTATGGTCCTATGAACTCCTTTGTTCACCTTTCTAAGTAATATTTTCCAGCCATCCTTCCTTTTATCTGCAAGTTGCTTATTCCCTTCCTTCCTTTTTCTGGCTTCATTTGTAGGAAAAAAAATCATCAAGTCATAGATGCAGAGAAAAAAGTGAAATAGTTCTTGTCATTGTCAATGAGTTTATATTTATCTTAGAGTTAGAGGAGGAGGGAAATAATATGCAGCATGTACACTGATAAGGAGGGGGCGATTTTAAAGGAAGTATCCATAGAATGGACTCAGGAATATTTGAGGAGACAGAGAATACTTTGTTCTGTGTGGATCAGGGAAATCTAATGAAGGAGCTGGCCTTATTTGGATTCTTACAGGAGGATAAAGATCCTGAAATATGAGGACAGTGCATTCCAGGTATGGAGTTTGTTCCTTTTAAATATATAGTCAAGTTATCATGTAGAAAGTTACAGGACAAGTATTTATTAACCACCTACTACTATATGCCAGGGGCTGGGAATACAAGTACACTCAAGGAATTTGTATTCTCAAGAGGGAAACAAGTGCATATATAAGCAAATATATAGTATAAATATAGAGAGAATAAATTTAAGACTGTTAAATATAAGGTGTGTGAATGAATACATGAAGTAGGAAATGGTGTAGCAAGTTTGTGCATCTGCTACTTGTCCAATTTGGCTGGAATATAGAAGGCACAAAGGAGACTGGTATGAATTAAAAGTGTTAATGTAGGATTGTAAATGAGCTAAGGATTTTGTTGTTGTTGTGTTTGTCCTTGGTTCTCAAAGAGGACCACGACATCAGGGAAATGATGACATGACTTACAGTTGGATTTGAGTGAGGGAGGGCTGAGCAAGGTCACCAGAGCCACCTGAGTCCAGTGGCCTGATATTCACCAGGACAACTGGAGATGGCCCAGGATGCATTGGCAGACCCTGGCCCTTCTAGGCTAAGGACTTTTCAGGTTCTCACTCTGTGTGAGGAAATACCCATTCAGTGAATAGGGCTCTTTAAGAAGTTAATCAAGGGATGGCCCCTTTAATCAAAACTCAAAAAAATTATTCTGGAAGCAATAGGGAGCTACTGAAGATTTCTGAGCTGAAGAGTGACATCATCTGTGCCTCAGGAAGATGATTTTGTCAGCCATATGAAGGATTGGTCTGGAGAGAGGACAGAGTATAGGCACGGGGACCAAATGGAGAAGCTGCTATAATAGTCTAGGTGACTATTGCCAGACTGATTTTCCTTAAGCACAGATCTGACCATCTCATGTCATACTACCCACTCTCCAGTGATTCCCAATTGCCTCTCAAAAATAAACACTTCTGTTTATCTTTCAAAGCTTTTCACAACCCGGCCCCAACTTACCTTTCCAGTTGATTCTAGCATACTCTCACCCCCTGTAACCAAGCCAAGCTAACCTTCTCTCTGTACTTCACACGTAGCACGCCACCTCTGCTTTTTGTGCCTTTGTGTACTGGCTATTCCCCTGGGCCTGAAAAGCTGTTTCTACTATCTCTGCCTTAGACAATCCCTCTTCTTCAAGGGGAAGCCATGTAAATCCTTTCCTGATCAACCCAAATTACTACTGCCCCTCCACAACTACCTCACATTTAACAACCGTAAATTCATTCTCTTTCTCTTTATTCTGTATTAGTCACGTGTATATGCACTTGTCTCCCCCTTGAGAATGTAAACTCCTTGCGTGTAGGAATTGTCTCCTTCTTTGTACTTGTATTCCCAGCCCTGGCACATAGTAGGCACTTAATAAACACTTGTTATCATGTAACTTTCTACATGATAATTTTGTTATGTATTTAAAAGTAATAGCAAGTTGTACAGAATAGAATTGCGGTTTCCCGTGCAATCATCTGGTTTTTCCTATTCTACTATGTTTTATGCCTGTTTTATTTCTTAGGTTCAGAATAAAATACAAAAAAAAATACTTGTTGATTGATTGAAATAGGAATTGGCAAAGATTAGCTTCCATAGTTGCCTCCTAATAGGTTTTGTTGTTTGTTCTTTTTATGACTAAGTGCAGTTCACTTCATAAGTGTATGGTTAATAGATCTTTCAGAGGATGTTGCTATATTGGTAGGCTTTGAATGACCCCTTTCTATTTCTCTGCATTTGTATGGGATTGATTGGCCCATGTTTGGACAGGCTATCTTCTATATGTATGGCTCCCTTTACAGCAGACATATGAACCTCACTATGTTCACCTTTATATTCCTCAGAGCCCATTTTGTGATGCTAGGGTTGGTTAGTTGAGAGGCAGTCTTCATCCCTCTCTTGCCTATTTTTGCTTTTTGGCTCATAGTAGGTTTCAAAGGTTATTAATTCAGTAACACTGATGCTTCTGAAGCAGCCAAACAATAAAATGTCAGGAATAAAATAATTCAAATTCAGGATTAGGTTAGGTCTTTTGGAGGTTTCTGGTTAAGTTTTTTTTTTAAATTTCAGCTTTTTCTTTTAAAGAATAAAAAAAGAAAAAGCTAGCTATTTGGGTTCAGGAGATTTGGCAGTGAGCACTGCAGTCACTGTCATCTTTTTGCATCTAGTCAAGCCCAGAAACCAAGTAAAAAGGAAGTGTGAACACATTCAACTTAATGGGAGAGATTGAATCCTAATTAGCATCATCTAAGTGTGAACAACCTTTTAAATACCAGAAAAACCTTAGAAGTTAATGGTTTCAAAAGTCTGTCATAGCCCTTTTAGCTCTAATTATAAAGATGAGAAAGCTGGAGAAGATAAGGAGGTTAAGTAATGTGCCTAGGATCTCCTAGGTCAGTAGGTGATAGCTATGAGCTTAATGAAGAGTTGCTAGGACTGGAGGAGTATATTCTAAATTCTGGACATATCTGTTGTCGCACTTGTGTTCGATCTTTTATTCCAGATCACGGGAGCATAGATTTACAACTGACCTTAGAGGTCATTTAGTCCAGCCCTTTCATTTTACAAATAAGGAAAATGAAGCCCAGAGAAGTTAAGTAGACTCTGATCATGGTGTTGGGGAGCCAAGATTTGGACACAGGTTTTTGAATTCCAAATCCAATGTGTTTTTCACTAGACCAGGATGCCTCAGGTCTTTATAGCTCAACAATGTCTACCTTCCCAAAGCATTTTGTTCTTTGGATTGGAGGTGATTGATATGGAAGGGTGGGGGGGAGTAGGAGGATGAGGTGTCATAATTTCCCAATTCTATATAAAACAATAAAAGACTTTCTTTTGTGAACTTATGATACTCTGGTCTCTGATCTGTGGGTCAAAGAGTTAAAATAGATGTGTGAAGAAAAATAGCAAAGGTTTGTCTTCTATGAAATAAGAACCAAAGTCCATTTACAGAGAAACCCCATTCTTTAAAGCAGGAATTCTTAACTTTTATTCATGTCCTAGATCCCTTTGGCAGACTGATGAAGTCTATGGACCCCTTTTCAAAATATTTTAACTGCATAAAATAAAATACACAAGATTCAAAAATTTACCAATTACATTTCTATGCAGATATCAGGATATATTTTTTAAAAAAGATCATTGACCCTGGGTTAAGAATGTCCACTAAAGGCTGTTAACTTTTGATGTCTCTAAATTCTCTGCTTTTCAGTATCTCAGTATTTCTCTTACTTGGTTCTTGTTCATCCATGTTTTCTGATGGGCAAAGAACTTCATAAATATATACTTTATATAGCCTCTAGTCTGCAGTAATAGCAATACTACTGGAATGGCAGATGCTTTTGAAAGGAAAAGTTAGATAATCACACGCATCCTGAGTTTGCTATTGAGCAGGAATATTTCAGAGAGTAAGAATCCTATTAAATGTATCAATATACCTTGATGTCATATAATGATTCTCATAGAATCATAGGTAATAATTCAATTCCATTCCTTCCTTCCAGCAAAAAAACCATGCCTTTTACCATCTCCCCCCAGGAATGGAATTTTAAAGTCCTGCTGCCACTACTGCCTGTGGAGGAGGTGTGAGAGGGACTAAACGTGTTTTTCCTGTTAAGGCATAGAGCACTCTCCATAGAAAGGATGATGATAGCAATTTCTATGAAACATGGACTGGAGAGACAGACGAAACATAAATTACTTTAAAAGCATGAAAGGTATATTACATAGAAGGAAGCTATCAAATGCCCCCCCCCGCCAGTGTTTTATTATAGCAGTATAAAACTTGGCATATATTTTGCATATGTACAATTAAAGCCTAACCTTTAAGTATTGGACTCATGTACTTATTGGAACTCTAATTCCATAAAAGAGTGGCATTGTATGTGACATCTGGAAGGGGTGTTAGTGGTCACCTAATTCATCCCGCAGCCGACGTAGGAATCCTTTCCATAACCTCTCCTAGTTGGCCCACAGAGAAAAGATTTTCTCAGAAACAGGTTTTTGTCCTTTCGCCTCTCACTTAAAAATTCCTTTACTTGGAGATTAATAAGCAACATGCCTCGGTATATTCTGTCGGAATACCACTTATTTTTGGGAGGCATATGAGAGAGTATGTTTTCCTAGGGAGATTTCTTGTGTCTATGACTGTGTTGTTGAACTGTTCCGAGGTCTGGGCATAAGCGACACTATTAGAGGACTGACCCAGGATGATTTTGTGCATTTGACTTAAGCACCATCTCTCCCATAAGGCCTTTCCTGACACCACTTAACTCCTATTTACTTTGAATTTTTCTTTTATTTTGGGCAGCTAGGGGGCACAGTGGACAGAGTGTTGGGCCTGGAGTCAAGAAGACTCATCTTCCTGAGTTCAAATCCAGCCTCAGACACTTATTAGCTGTGTAACCCTGGGCAAATCACTTAATCTTGTTTGCTTCAGTTTCCTCTTCTGTAAAATGAGTTGGAGAAGGAAATGGCAAAGCTACTCCAACATCTTTGCCAAGAAAACCCCAAATGAGGTCATGGAGACTTGTACACAACTGAAAACAATTCAACAAATATATTGTATATACTGATATGTGTACATGTCGTTGGGCAGGCACTGTTTCTTTTTCAGTGTTTGTCTCCCCAGTGCCTAGCACGGTGTCTGCCACATAATAGATACTTAGCCAATGTTTCCTGGTTAACTTCATTATAGAATCTAAGAAAATGGCACAGTGTAGCAGCATTGCAGGTGAATTAGAAAGAAGACATTGATCACATTCCACTTCTTTTTTTCAAGTAGAAGGAAAATATTCTTTCTCTCTGTTTCAGTATTTGTATTTAATTCCAGAGGGGGTAGGTGAGAGAATTCAATAAGTGATAATGAACCTCAAGGAGAAAGGGGGCATTAAAGCATGAAAAAGCATGAAACAAGTGGTGAGGAAAATCTGAAGTCAAAGAAAAAAAAGGACAAAGATATATAGAGCAAGAGCAGGAGAAGACTACGAAAAAAGAAAATGCTCTTCATTTTTTATTTTCCAGCTCTGCTTAATACAACTTATCTACTCCAAAAGATAAGATATTGAGTTGACCCTGTCGGGATTTGGAATTATCATTCTAGCTAGTCTGCATTTGCCAAAAAACTGGTTTAAGCCATTTATCCATTCACTCAAGCAAAATAGGCAGAGGGGCATCAGATTCTTCTTCTTTTTTATCGGCATTGGGTGCTCTGGACCTGACAGGGTGAACAGATAGAGCTGATCAGGGTAACGTCATGGCAGTGCCATGTGATTTTGAGTCCTGCAACAGTGAGTGGCTGAAAAGAGAGGGCATGGAAATGGAAGTCATTTCTTTGCTCTGGGTTTGGAAATGTCTAAGAATTCTGCATGCAGTACCATGTAGGGAGGCCTATGCAATTTAAGGGGTGAATCTGACTGGCTTACTATCTTTCTGCTGATTAAGACCTGTGCCAAAATTTGGTTGATATATAGTAGGCAAGTGAATCTTTATAAAAGCATAGAAACTTTGCATCTGTTTTGGACTTTGGGGAGATTCTTAAAAAGACACATTGGTTAACGAAGAAATTAGAGACTCATTTGCAGAAATCAGAGATATTTGGAAATCAGTAAATATTATGAAAGCTAGGGTGATATAACCCCTTTAAGAAATTTTTGATCTCTGAAAATCCAGTAGTTGGAAGTTAGGAGACTTTTCCAAATAAAAGGAATGCCCAATAGCCTGAAACTCAGATAGAAAGAAGCACAAACGTTTAAATTCACTTCATTTTTCTTCTCCCAGGATTTCCAGCAGGGGAACTCCAAAAGCCTTTCTTCTGGGGAGCAGCATATCCAAGGTGAGTAAAGAAAAAACCTTGCTTTTTTTAAAGGATAGAATAATACATTGATCATGAAAGAGAGGGTAAAATAAAAGAATGAAGCAAATGCATTTTAAATTCCATGAATGTATTGGCTACTAAAATAATAATAATAATAAGTGATATTTACAAAGATCTGACATTTATAAAACACTTAATATAAATGATTTTATTGGACTCTCATGCCAGCTCTGTGATGAAAGTTATTGTCATCATTTTACAGATAAGAAAGTTGAGGCTGAGCAGTTAGGTGACTTGCCCAAGGTCATATATCTAATATTAATGTCGAACCTAGGTCTTCCTGGGTCTAAGTCCAGCATTATATCCATTCCTCCTCATAGCACCTAGGATGAAGAGAGGACTTCATATCTGGCCAAAAGGGGCACTTATATTTGATGCTGGTAGCTAGGGTCGATTGTCTTAGAGCTAACTAAAAGAGCAAGGGGAAAAAGCAAAGATCTGGATAATGTTGGTGAGGTTTAGCTATAATGTTTTAAATAGAGAGATGGTGTGGAATAGTGCGTAGAGAGCACGACTTGAAGTCTGGAAGACCCAGATCCTGCCCAAGGTACTTACTGGCTGCGTGACTTTGAATAAGTCATCTAATCTCTTGGAATTCCTGGCAACTCTCTAAAATGATACATTTCAGAGAAGTTGCCCATCAGCATTGGTTGAGGGAATCCATCCCTGGGAGCTCCCTATGCTGATGAATGTGTGTGTGTGTGTGTGATGATGATATTGCATATAGTTGGCGAAACAACTCCCATTTCCACAGTGCCTACAGTTTTCAAAGCACTTTCTTTACAACATCACTGAGAGGAGGGAGCACAAATACTATTATCAGCCCTTTAAAGAGCAGGTTGCCGAGGCTCAGAGAAAGCGTCAGTGTCAGAAGGGAGAGTTAAACTTAGGCTTCTTACCTTTTATTCATTCATTCAATCTACATTTATTAAGCACCTACTGTGTGCTAGGCACTGAAGACTGGGGGCCATCTTCAGACAAAATGATGAGGCAGACTTGTTTGGTATGTTCCTACATCTAGTGTTCCACTGGCTTCCTTGCCACTTCAGGGATTCCTCTTCTAGTCATTAGGTGAGCTTCTATTTTGTTTGTATTCAGTCATTTCAGTAATGTCCAGCTCTTTGTGACCTTATTTGGGGTTTTCTTGGCAAACATACTGGAGTGGTTTTCCATTTCCTTCTGCAGCTCATTTTTATAGATGAGGAAACTGAGGCAAACAGGGTTAGGTGACTTGCCCAGGGTCACACAGCTAGTAAGTGTTTGAGGCAGGATTTAAACTCAGATCTTCCTGACTTCGGGCCTAAAGCTCTATCCACTGAGTCACCTCGCTGCCTGTGCTCTTGTTATCCTTCCTCATTCCTCCCCGTTGTAGTCTCCTGCCCAGACCTGCTTCTCTCGGCTCACGATCTTAACCTTTCCTTCCTAACTTCCCCCCCCCCAAAAAAAAAAATCCAAATTCACCTTGTCTTTTGTCCCATTCCATCTCAGCTATCTCTAAGATGGAGGACAGTCTGGTAACGTAATCCCTGAGGAGGTATTAACGACAACTCCTCCAAAAGTATTTGCATTCAAACAAAGGAATCATGGACATTCTAAATATCAATGAAGAGCTGCAGATGTCTCTGTACCTTTTTAACACTGAGCCAGGACCTTTTGGAAGAAAATCACTAGAAAGATATGTTATTTTAAGTCCCAGGACCAGCCCTGGAATCGGTAAAACATTGAATGCACTGTTCAAACTGGTTTTTAAAAGCTGCCATTGGTACATTTAATGAGTTAGATTTTCTCTGCTGGAAATGAGTGATCCGGCCCTAGCCAGCAAGTCACTACTGAGGAGGCTGGTGAGTGTATTTAGATTTTAGAAACATGTTGTTTTTATAACATCTGTTGACTTCAATTTTCTGACTTTGTTCAGAAAAGAGAATGTGCATTTAACCTAGTGGAATATCTTAATTCTCAAATGTCATTTGATTTCATCTGTTATAGCTATCTATTTAATTATATCTTTTGTGATGTCTATCCATATTTTCTTGTATCTGTTGTCCTTAAACTCTTCTTAAATAGAGAGCAGTTACACACAGATGGAAGGATCTCCTTAATCTAACAGTGCCTCAGTTTCTTCATCTGTAAAATGAGATTTGACTAAATAGCCCCTGAAGATGTTTCCTGCTGTAGTTCTGTAACACTACTATCCTTGCTCTCTTTCCTACTAGTTGCTCCAGAAACAGACCTGTTAGAGTATCCTCCTCCCCTACTCCCTCGCCCCTTCCAGAACAATTATTTCAGGGCCACTTTCTCTGCCTCTTCAATTCAGATAGCCTGTCACTCATATAGAGTCAGGACCCAATGAAGGAAAGACTATCTTTGGTGCAGAGACCAGGAAAAACTCTATACCAGGCCTTTGGAAGAGATACCCCTACTGCTGCTGCTAAAACCCTGCACTATGTAAAATTACACGATAGCTCCATGATTGAAATGCATAATTTTACTGTTATTCCTTTAATGAAGGTTTGCAGTGATGGAAAAACAGTAGGAAACATTTTATCAAATGCAAATTACCTTGCAGGAAGGAAGTCACAAAGGAAAGAATGGCCACCAAGGGGAAAAATTAAAGCGGAGCGCACTTCCTTGGGTACAGTCGAAGCAAACAATTAGCATGTTAAGGATCATTATGTCCTGTAATAACATGTTACTTCCAAAACTTTAGCTGCCTGCTCTTGTGGGACAATGAGTATTGTCTGTATCCAAGGTTCTTTTGACGTCTGTGGTGGTGTGCCGGGAGTACACAGCAAAGTACGCCGGAATTCTAGACAACTTCAGCCCCGATCTAAGGGACACACCTCACGAATCACGGTGTTAAGAGCAGGCTTCTTATTGTCCTCTTCAGAAGGTTGCACAACCATATAAAACAGTCAAGAAGTAGATATAATCTGCCACTTAGAGAATGATTAAATCTCCATTTATGGTTTTCTAGTGCATTAGATGGGATTGTATATAATTTTTTTTGGCTTCTGCAAAGATGAAGGAAATAGTGTTAACACCTCCTTTTGAAAACTTAATGGAAATCTGTTTAATGCTTCACAGTCTGTGTCATGCATTTGCAGGCCTGTCTGTCACATAAGCCAGGGGAGACTGATTAGAGCTGACAACACAGAGATCCCTTTTAATCTTTGATCCTTGCTTTTTTGTGACTACGTTAGGAGAACAATTTTATTTTTAATACTGTAGTGTCTTTCCAATGAGTTCTCAGCTAGAAAATAAATGGTGAGGTAAGTGGCAGGGCTCTTCCAATCCTGCTGATGGCTTAGATATTTAGACTGAAATGTATGTGGGTATATATGTAAATGTGCATGTATAGATATATATGTATGTGTTGGTGCATGTATGTATGTATGTATGGGCATACATAGTGCCATGCATCCAGCCATGCATATGGGCTTAAAGGTTGTCTTACAATTTAGATTTCTCTTTCTGTTTCAGTGAGAAAAACACTACTAGTGTCAATTTTTTCTCCTATTTTGTGGGCTTGGGTTATTTTAGATTGTCTTCAATGTAGTTGATTTGAAAGTAGGGAGTTATTTGATATTTAGAATGTGTTTCTGAGATTCACCCTTCTAACTTTCTCTTCTTTACATGTCTATGTTATAGGTCTCTGAGTTATGGTGCTATAGGAGTCATTGTTGGCCATGAGTTTACCCACGGATTTGACAACAATGGCAAGTAATGTTTTGTCTTCTCAAGCTTTCTCTTTTTTAGAACAGCGTTGAAGGAATGGGTGCTGATTGTGGCCCTTTGTGATCAGTGGTCAAATTCAGAGGACTCCTCGATAATCAGAGAGGAATGGACATCTCTGGAACAGAAGTTACAGGAATTACTTCAAATTTAGTTTGTGTACATTCTTTGTTGCCAGTCTGAAGGTCTCACCTAAGTATGGGATGTTGATTTTTAGATGTTGTACATGCAGGAGGTAGAGTTCCCACTGGGACTTGCTGACCTCTGGGGACCAGGTTCTTTGTTTTAGATTATTTACTTTCTTGGCATGGAAATTGAATTAAAACAAATGTAAAGGGCCACGTTATCATAGTAATGTGTAATGTAGGATATAACTCACGATTCTTTACTGGGTTAGATGTTAGGAACTGGCAGTGTGGGGCATGACAACAGAGGGATAACAGCTCATAAATCATCATCATCCTTTTAAATACCTAAGTACATAAACATTATCTACCTGGCCTTTTGGGGAAAAATATTCCTCATTGCACTGCAGGCCTTCCAATCCCCTCCTCTGTTGGGGAAAAATAATCTTAACTAGAAATGGAATAACGTGAGTTCTATGCCTTTTCTATATCCCGAGCAGCTAGGTAGTGCAGTGGAGACAGTGCTAGGAAGACCTGAGTTCAAATCCAATCTCATACACTTATGAGTTGTATGATTCTGGGCAAGTCACTTAACCTTTGTCTACCTCAGTTTCTTCAAGTGTAAAATGAGGATAATAACGTCACCTACTTGCAAGGTTGTTGTGATGATCAGATTCGATAATATTTCTCAAGCACTTAGCATGCTGCCCAGAGCATGCTTCCTTCCTTCCTTCCTTCCTTCCTTCCTTCCTTCCTTCCTTCCTTCCTTCCTTCCTTCCTTCCTTCCTTCCTTCCTTCCTTCCTTCCTTCCTTCCTTCCTGTCCAGAAAGGCTCGAAATATTCCAGTTTTCTTTTTTCACAATGTAGAACTAAGTAAGGAGGTAATCTAATATACTGCAGTGGTTCTTTCAACAACAGCAATGAAAAATGTGTTGGGAACCCCCAGGGTAATATAATATACTATTTTTAATACAGTACAGTAAAAAGTCCAGTGTCCTTGGATAATAAGAGTGTATGGGGTGGGGTGGGGTAAGTAATAAGAAGACTGGAAAGGTAGAAAGGTTGCACTTTATGAAGTGTTTTAAATGCCAAACAGAAGATAAGGAGCCACTGAAGTTTGTTGAATACTGAGGCTACATGTTATGGTCTGCACTTGGGGAAAAATCATATTGACAGCAGAGTGGAGGATGGGCTGGAGTTGGGAGAGACTTGAGGCAGGGAGAGAAGCTAAGGAAAATGAACATTCAGAAAAGGTTAGTAGATTTAGCATCTAAGAGATCATTAGTGAGTTTGGAGAGAGAAATTTCAATTGAATGAGGGGGAATAAGAGGGATTGTGGGAAAACTGAGTGTACTCTCTCTATTCTACCAGGCATCGTGCTGGGGATGCACAAAAAGAAAGAAATAGTTCTTGCTTTCAAGAAGCCTACCTTCTATTGGATGAAAAATGTATGTGTATAACTACATAAAAATAAAAATACATATGTGGTAGATTAACACAATGATACTTAGCACAGTGCCTGACACATAGTATGTGCTTAATAAATGTTCATTGAAGACACTGGAAGTTAGAGGGAATCAAGAAAACCTTTATACAGAAAGTGGACATGGGAGATAGAGTGTTCTATGTTAGGAAGAGTAGAGTAAGTTTCTCAGGAAGAGGAGTAATATATAAAACTAGAAAGGTAGATTGGGGCAGGGTTGTGAAGAATTTCTTTTTTATGTTAGTAATTTTACTTTATTTTAATATTCATTTTTTTTAATTTTTGAGTCCCAAATTTTCCCGCTCCCTCCATTTCTCCCATCCATTGAGAAGGAAAGCAATGTGATATCAGTTATATCTATAAAGTCATGCAAAATACATTTACATGTTATTCATGTTGCAAAAGGCAAGAAAAATAAAGTAAATGAAAAAGTATGTTTCAACATACACTTAGAGGTCATCAGTTCTGTCTCTGGAGGTGGGTAGCATTTTCCATCATGAGTCCTTTGAAATTGTCTGG
Source organism: Phalanger gymnotis (assembly GCA_028646595.1). Lineage (NCBI taxonomy): Eukaryota > Metazoa > Chordata > Mammalia > Diprotodontia > Phalangeridae > Phalanger > Phalanger gymnotis. The sequence continues at coordinate 468,812,178 of CM053622.1, read as the reverse complement.
GATCATTGTATTAATTAGAGAAGTTAAGTCTTTCACAGCTGATTGTTGTTACAATGTTGCTGTTACTATGTACAATGTTCCTCTGATTTTGCTTGCTTCATGTTGCATCAGTTCATGTAAACCTTCCCAGGTTTTTCTGAAAGCAACAAGTGCGGTAGTCTTCTACATGAAGAATTTCAAAAGGTAAACAGAGGAGTTTTACATTTTAACCTAGAGAGCTTAGTGAACCAGTGGATTTGATTGAGTAAGGGAGTGATACACTATTTAAAGGATGTCTTAGAGTGGGAAAAGTCAATTAGGAGGTCACTGCAATAGGTCTGGTGAGAGGTGGTGAAGACTTTGTGTCTGTGTATGTAGTGAGAAAATAATGTATAGAGAGATGTTATAGTGGAATAAATGAGAAGATTTCATAATCAATTGGATATATGAGGAAGGGAGAATCAAGAGTCAGGGTTGACATTGAGATTATGATCCTGAGAGACCAGAAGAATGTTGGTACCCTCAACAGAAATAGGAGCATTTGGAAGATTTTTGGGATTGGGGAGAAAGATAATGAGATCCGTTTTGGACATGTTGAGTATAAGATCATAGAATGAATGTTTCAGAACTATAACGGATCTCAAAAGTCATCAAGTCTAACCCCTTCTTTTGTATAGGGGGAAACTGAGGCCCAGAAAGATCAAGTGACTAGCGTCACATGGCCAGTGAGTATTTGAGGTCACATTTGAATTCGGGTCTTCTTGACTCTAAGTTTAGCACTTTAGCCACTACACCATGCTGTTGAGTTTGGAATATTCATGGGATCCCTAGTCTGAAGTGTTCAATAGATAGTGAAATGACTTGCACAATTTATATATAATAAATAGCAGAATTGGGATTTGAACCCATGCATGTCTTGTGGATCCAAATCTAGTGATCTTCCTAATACATAATGCTGCTTGTCTGTTGTTGTTCATCCTTTATTTTCAAAGAAGACCAATGGCATCTAGAGTATGTATCATTTCATCTTAGTAGTGCACAAATGTATGAGGTGGCATGAAAAATGAATTATTAGTCTTAGAGGTGAAATAGCTCAGATCTTGATTTCTCATGCTCCTTTTTGGCAGTGACTCAAGTACACAGTCCCCAAGGTCACCCACATGAGACATTGGTTATTTATTGACCCAGTTTGTTGACCTAACCAAGGGGGTTGGTAACAATCCCCTTGCAACTGCCATTAGTCCTTCTTCTTGGTGACCTGCCTCAACCCTTTTCTGTCCCCTACCTCATCCTTTCATAGCTCTCCCTGTCTTCTTAGGTGATAATCATTCGATGAGAAAAACTCATTGAGGCAATGTGCTAATGGGCGAAGGCCCTAGATGTTTCTCAGACTTTTCCTCTGCTATAACAGGTCATTTCTAAAGGCAATAATTATTATTTGGTCCCTCTATTATATAATAACTCATCTAGAGTAAGTAAAATGAGAAAATGAATAAAGCAGTAGAAATGAAGTTACTGCAAAATCTCTGTGGTATTAACTTATATGCATATAGTAGTATATCATGACTCTTTCTATTTTAAAAATTTGATAAAAGTAGCTTTTTTACATTACTAACCTCTGGTCTACCATAAAGGACTTTAAAGACCGTTTTGGTCCAAATGTCTCATCTAATATATATGGAAATTGAAGCTCAGAGACACAATTGTAGGGCTCTAGTTAGTGGAAGATTTGGAATCAGAACTCAGGTATCCTGGACTTCTAGTCTAGCACACTTTCCAACTGGTATTCTTCTAGGAGCCCTATAATCCTTCACATCCTCTCTTCAGATCAATATATTGATATATATTTTCTGAAAGCATTTTCATATTCAGATCAATATATATCAATATATGGAGAACATGCTTTCTTACTAATGTTACTTAATGTTTTTTGCTTCTCTTCCAGATTGTCCTTCATTTCTGTGTATTTGTTTTCCAGTCAGTTATCTTCTTTTTGCTTCTTGGTGACACTGGCCACCATGGATGCAAGTTTTCTGTTCTGCCAATTATAAGTTCTGTGCAGGCCATAAATTCTATTTTAATAATTCTTATTTCTCTTTGAGATCATTCAGGAACGTCCCTCTCTGATTCTGGGTTCTCTTAGAAAGTCTCAGAGTTTTCTTCCTGATTGGGTGTTATTTCATTTTCCTTTCCTTTGTAAAACTTATCCATAGATTCCTAAACTCTTTTACCTGTCTGGAGGTCACATTTCCTTTTGCTATTTCTATCTTCCCTGCTGGTTTATCTGTTTATTATGCTCAAGGTTTTTAATTGAGTTCTCTTCTTCCTAAGATGTTTGATAATTTCAGTCTTTTCCCTTTATTTTCACCTAATATTTACTTTCTGACTCCATTTCCTTTGATAGTGGTTTCTCTAGGACCTGGCATCACAAGGAGTCTCAGCCTTCCACTATGTTGGTCAACTAACAGTTCACCAATCTAGGTTTCTGTGCTAGGTAGCTTTTGCAGAGTGGGAGGACAGAACTGCCTGGATGCTGGACACTTTCCCTTAGGGTTACTGGAGCACCACACAGCCACACACAGACATATCTTGTCCTGCTTCCTCTTTTCCTCTATTCTCTGGCCAAGTTCTGATGTGACACGCAGCATTGTCATGCTGCTATCATGCCCTGAGCAAATTGCTCCTGTTTATATTGCAAAGCACTTGGAGAAAGGGAGGGGAAGGTCAGGGAATGGAGTTTAGTTCTGTTGCAAGTGAGTGGTTATACGTCTGCTGCTGGTGACATAGAGTGTACTACTAAGCACATTCATACTTAGAGGTTAGCTTTTTCTTGAGTTTTTACATTCTTTGGGTTCTTGGTATCCTAAACTGTGGAGATGACAGACATTGCTTTATTCCTTGTGCATAATTCCTATTTTGGAGAGGTTTGAGAGATCAGGAGGCTTGGAGGAAGTGCCTCTGTCTTGTTGATTACAAGACTTCTAGTACACTTTTCACTATAAGATACTAAAGTGACGGTAATAATGGGAATGCCGCTTCACAGTGTCTTCTGCATGGTAAACACTCAGTAAGTATTTGTTGATTGAATCATTCAATTTCCATTGTGGCTATAAGAAGGATGGTGTCTTCAATTCAGTCCAAGAGGGAAGACATTTGGGGGCAAGATAGTTGTTGTGAATACCTTATTTGTGGTATCTAGCTTTATCTCAAGCATTTTGAATGACTCGAGTTAACACAAATATTTAGAGGACAATTTGTTCTTTATGTTATTAAATCTAAACCATTAAATATCCATTTGTTATTTTCAATAGGGAACTTGAATCTACTTTAGATGCATTAAGATTTTGATTTTTTTTTCCAAATGGGGAAAGGATGAAGAGTTTATAAGTGGAATGAACAAATATAGGACATATATTTTTCTTCCATTTAATTTTATAGATTTCACTCTAGGTCTATGCCTTACAGTGACCTCCCTTATCCAAGTAGGACAGATGGCCCTTCAATCCCCACTGGTTGCTGGGTCAGGGTGTATAATGGATGCTCAATGTGCCTCCCAGTTCCTGGAGACTAGAAGAAACGTTACTGTAGAACTGAGTCACAGTCTATAGCACAACAGAATAGCCAGCTCACTGGGGCTATTCTTTTGGATCCTGTGGAGATTTCCCTGGTTGAATGGCATTGGTTCTCTGTCCTGAACAAGTCACATCAGGTAAAAGCAAAATAGCTAGCTAGACTGCTCCCAGAACTAAATATGAAGAGTAACATCTGCCCTTTTTTAAAAAGGCTTGAAAAGTGATTAAGAGTTCGAAGGGATCTTTGAGATCATCGAATATGAAACGATGAAACTGAGGCCCAGAGAGGGAATCAAATTGACTAGGCTCACAAAGGATGTAAGGCACAAAGGTATGAGTAGCCCCTAGGGCCTCAGAATCCAGATCTAGTGGTCTTTAGAGGCAACTGGGTGCACAGTGGATGGAGTGCTGGGCCTGGGGTCAGGAAGGCCTGAATTCAAATACTAGCTGTGTGACCTTGGGTAGATCACCTAACCTCAGTTTCCTTCAGCTTCCTCGTCTGTTAAATGGAGATTCTAATAGCACTCACCTTCAGAGTTGTGAGGATCAAACG
>CM053622.1:468729091-468807974 GCA_028646595.1 Phalanger gymnotis | reverse complement strand
TTCCTTCCTTCCTTCCTTCCTTCCTTCCTTCCTTCCTTCCTTCCTTCCTTCCTTCCTTCCTTCCTTCCTTCCTTCCTTCCTTCCTTCCTTCCTTCCTTCCTTCCTTCCTTCCTTCTTCTTTCCTTCCATCCATCACACAAAGGCTGATCCTCACAAGCATTCCTTGAGGTAGAACACTGTGAGTATTACTAATATTTGGGGCAAATGAAGTTGAAGAAACTGATATCAGGAGATCAAATGTCACATAATTATTATGTAGGAGAAGTAAGACATGAGGCCAGGTCCTCTGCCCTCCAGATCTGTACTTTCCCTATTATTCTTTTTGGCTTCCACCATATTTTCTCCATTTCTATTATTTTAAAGGTATGTTCTACATCTATTTGAAGAGAGGAAAAAAATTTAAAAACATTCAACTTCCTCTATGATCTGCCACATTTTTCCCAACTTAAATCCAACATTGGAGAGAAATAAACCGGCTGCCTTCAGGAACTTGGCTACATGGAATTGTTTGCTAGAGACGACTCTCCCTAGGCACACATTTTGCAAGCAAACGGAGGGCCCTGGGCCGCCATACTGCTGACCTTGCTTTGTGCCTGTCTCTGGCTATTCCCACTCTGGGATATGTCTGCCAAGGTTATTCAAGCTCAGTTGTTCTGGGTAACTAAATCACAGCTTTCCATAAATCAGGAAAGGGGTGGGCGGGGGGAGGGGGGTTGATGGGAGGTAGGTTAGGAATAGGTCACAGGGAACAGAGAAGAAATTAGCTTTATTATGTAACAACCAAATTCTCTACTTTTTTTTAAAAATTAGGCAGAAAATATGATAAGAATGGAAACCTTGATCCTTGGTGGTCTATGGACTCTGAAGAAAAGTTTAAAGAGAAAACAAAATGTATGGTTAACCAATATAGCAGCTATTATTGGAAGAAAGCTGGATTAAATGTAAGTAAAATCGTGCAGCTTCCAAACCCAAGTGATTTTTCCGACATGTAATTTCCCCAGTTTGGATGACAGTCAATCATATAATGAACCTGTTGTTTATTTGATATTTTATTGATATTTTAGCATCTACCTTTCAGGGTTGTTGTGAGAATTAAGGGAGGCAATCATTATAAAGTACTTAACACAGTGCCTGGCATATAGTAAGTCCCATATAAATGTTAGCTATTAGTGAGAGTAATGGGAAGTAGACAATCCCCAAACACAGATAATTAACAGGTTTTAACATTTGCTAGCAAATCATGTGGTATGGGAACTGAACCTGTGATTCATTTAATGTAGAGAAATCCTTAGTGAAGAAGCTCCTTCTTTCAATATAGGTACCTTTTTTTGCAGCTTACTTTTCCATATATCATATATATATATATATATATATATATATATATATATATATATATATATGTTTGTGTGTATGTGTATTTACAGAGAACTATTTCTTTTTTAAATTTTCAGTTAATAAGGATTTTTTTCTTTTTATATCTCCTTCATTGTAGAAGAAAAAGAAAATCCCTTTAAACAATATATATATATAGTCAAGCAAAACAAATTCTATTAGACATGTGCAAAAGTACAGACCAAGAAGTTTCTTAGATTACTGAGAGATTAAGTGATTTCCCCAGAATCATGCAGTCAGTATATGTCTGAGGCAGGATTTGAACTCTGTTCTAGAGCCAAGAGCAGCTTTTCTTCACTGCACCTGGGTGCTTCTTTTACTAATATATAATTTATGAAAATTTCCCTCCAAATTACCAGTATATATTTACAAATAATACCTAACTAATTTGGATTAATCAGTGAATCAATGAGCATACTAGTAGTACAACCTTTAAAAAAAGGAAATCATTTGTATCATTTTCAAATATATCTTTAACCCAGGCTAACAGTTAAGGAACATTCGAAATAAACACATTCAGTGTTCATGTGCAAAAGGTGCTGCTAAATTGTAAGACATTTCAGGTTTATTAAGTATGTTAAACATTAGCAATCTCATTTGCACAATTAAATTGCTCATGAAATCCATATTCCAGAGGTCAACTACAGGCTAGTTCTTGTGAATCACCATGAATTCTGAATAAATAGCATTCAAAACAATGAAGTTTTTGTAGATACTTTACATGCCTTAAAGTCAAAATAGAGGCAGCCACTTGACCCCAAACTCTGGAAGACTCTTTGAGACTCTGTTTTCTAATCTGTGTCATCAGGGTAATCGTACCTCTTACGGCTACTTCATAGGGTTGTTGTGCAGATCCAATAAAACCCTTTGATAACATTAAAGTGCTAAATAAAACATTGATGATGGTGCTGACGCTGATAGTAATGGCTATGATGAGGGGCAACATAGTATAGGGGAGAGAGTACTGACTTTGGAGACAGGAGGCCTCAGTTCACATTTTCCCTCTCTTTTTACCTATCACTGGGGTAGGCAGGCAGCCATATATTTGTACATTAAGGTTAGAACTCGGATTAATCTGGTTCCTTTGGACTCAGATATATGCTCCTCACTTTTAGGCGCTCAGCCTTAGGCTTCAGTTTCCTCTTCTGTACAATGAGAGGTTTGGACAAGATGACCTTTCTAGTTCTAAATCTATGATCTTATGATTATAGAAACCCCAATTTATTGCAAAAGGGGAACATAACTGACAGTAGAGATGGTTTTTCATTTTTTTCTAAGTAGTTCCCTGATGCATCCCAACTATGTGACTGTAAGTTTGGAAATAATAAGTTTACTTTTCATTACACCTTTTTGCTCTATCTGCCCTCTGGGAAATATGTTAATGGGAAAATAGAAGGTAAATGAGAAAATAAGAAGCTTGGAAAAGTCTACAGACTGGTTGATCTACAGGTAAACAATATAAAACTGATTGTGGAGTTGTCAATCACAACTCAGAAACAAGGATGGCAGAGTGGTTAATTATTCACCAAAATTGTTTCACACGGAGCAGAATATTAAAGCTAATAATTTATATCTGTGACTTGTTTCTTTGTTATCTTTCTACCTTGTAATCCCTTTCCTACACAGTTGAAAATCTTAGGGACATTGGTTAGGTTGGTGAAGTTACAGCATAATGTCATATACTGCAAATGTTGTGGGCAAGGGGACAGAAATGTATGGAACAGGCAGGTGCAATAGAACATCAGGCCTGGAGTCGAGAAGACCTGAGTTTAAATCTGGCCTCAGACACTAGTTGTGTGACCCTGGGCAAGTCACTTAACCCTGTTTGTCTCAGTTTTCTCATCTGTAAAATGAGCCAGAGAAGGAAATGGCAAACCACCCCAGTATCTTTGCCAAGGAAACCCCAAAAGGGGTGATAAAGAGTCAGACACAAATGGAAACAACAACGATCATCTATAATTTACTTCACGGCATGAGAATGCTTTTATAAGAATGCAGTCCATATTCTCAAAGAAATACATTTTGTTTTCTACCAGTGGTTGCATGTGTCTACACCCATGATGTTATTAGGAAGTGGAAGGATAAAGCCTAAGACAGGAGCTTTTATGTAGACAATCTAAAGCTATTTACCATCCCAAACTTTTCATATTATAAAATTTTATGTTATGTTGTGAATGGAAATTTATCCTATTTTCAGAAGCAAAGTTGAGAGTGGGTGCTAATATGACAGAATCAGAATCCAGAAAAATTCTGAGATGCTAGAATGATGAATTGAATCCAACTGGATGAGCTTCTGTAGAAATAAATGTAAATTCCTGCACTTACATTTAAAAAAAATCATCTGCTTCAGAAGTAAATGATGGGGTTGTAGTTATATGGCTAAATTGCAGTTCATATGAAAAAAAGGTCTGTAAGCTCACAGTTGTATGACAGGACTAACATACACACAAGTATACACACACACATGCAAAGCTCGTGTGATTTTAGGCCATGTATTGAGTGGGGTGGTGTCCAGAGCAAGAGGGCTAATAGTCTGACAATATCCTGTCTTTATCAGACCTTCAGCAGTTCTAAATACATTGACAAAGGATGATTTGCCCAAAGACTGGCAACTAAGATGGTTTGGATTCTTGAAACCATGCTAGCAAAGGGCCAGAAATGTTGAGACTAGAGAAGAAAATACTGAAGGGGAGAATAATTATGGCCTTCTGGTATTGGAAGGGTTGTCTCACAGAAGACAGATTATACCTGTTCTGTTTGGCAGAGGGCATTAGTAGGAGCAGTTACTGGAAGTTACAAAGTTATAGGGGCAGCAAGGTGGGTAGAGCCTTGAGCCTAGAGTGAGGAAGATCTGTGTTCAAACCTGACCTCAAACATTTTCTGGCTATGTGGCCCTGGGCCAAAGCTGCTTAACCTCTATTTGTCTCAGTTCCTCAACTGTAAAATGGAGATGATAACATTGTTGTGAGATAATGTTTGTAAAGCTCTTAGCACAGTGCCTGACACATAGCAGACACTTAATGATATTTATATCCTTCCTTATAGGAAGACACATTTTTACTTAATATAGGAAAAGGACTGTTCTACAATCAGAGCAGTAAAATACAGAAAGAGCTGCCTGTTTCAGTAGTTAGTTTTCAGGCATGGGCTGGATGCCACTGATTGAAATTTTGTTGAGAATGTACCAGATAATCTCCAGGGTCAGCTGTAACTTGGAGAGTCTGTGAGTTCAAAAGGTGTTTGTGTTTTCCTGGCAAGGATGAGGTGAGGGTGGGTCGAGGTTGGGACTGACAGTACTTTAGAAAGAAACAAAAAAGATTAGCCTATGGAAAGAAATAAAGTTATTTCTCCTTCTCCTTCATTTGGTGTTCAGCATTTATGGAGCACTAGCAATATGTGTAGAGGCAATGTGGTGTAGTGGAAAGACAGAACTCTAGAGTCAGAGGGCATGAGTTCAAATTCTGGCCCTGATACTTGCAATTATGTGACCTTGAACAGATCTCTTCCCTTCTTTGACTTTAGTTTCTCTAATTTGTAAAATGAAGGGTATTCGACTTCATGGATGTTTTCTCTCCCTTCTCCTTCCACTCCTCTCCCCCTGCCCGAGTCTCTTAGCCAATAGCCACAGATTATACTTCACCTGAAGAGTCATTGTGCAGATAGATGTTTTTGGTCCCAGATGGGAGAAAATGAAAGTATTTGTGGCTGACGCAGCACAAATTCATCTTCGCAATGGGAAAGCTAACTGAAATGATACAGATCTTCATTTTTGCATTATGAGTTTGAGATTTAGATTCATTTGATTTTGTTAGACTCTATATGGGTTTCTGTTTCAGGAGCCTAGCCTTAGAGTATCTTTGACTTGAAAAAATTCCAGATATTTTGATCCAGGCTAATTTAACGTTCTGATAAACAATTTTCTATGATTATAACTAGGAGCAAAATCTTACTGGTATTAAAAGGGGAGCTAGGTACACTTGAGATTGATTTCCACAAATGTTGGAAACTTCTGGTTAGCATTGTTTACAGTTTTATCTGCAATTAGCACAGTGCCTGGCACATAGTACACACTTAATAAACGTTTATTGAATTGAGTTTATTGGATTATCTAAGAATTGTCAACAGGCAATCACAACCTCATGAGAGGTTTAGTACAAGTCACACAATACGTGTGGAACCCTAAGCTGAGCAGAGTTCACAATCCATACAGAAGTTTGCACATTTATGACAGTGCTACAAAGGAAGGAGGAGAAAACAGAAATCTCCTCCTAAGGAGGATTGGCATGGGAGGAGAAAGGTGCAGTAAAGTTGGGAAAAGAACAAAACCCCTCCTAAAAGAGAGGAACCAGGTGATGGCAAAAGCAGAATTCTTTTCTCTTGGGAGCTGCTAGACCATGAAGATAGGAGGATCTGCTTCTCTACAAGGGTCCCAGCTGCACAAACAGTTTCTTAGCCTGGTACAGACTGACTGGCGCCTGTCTTGACTTCCAGTGACACACATGGAGTCCAACTTGGGGTGCAAAAAACAAATTATGCCAGCTCGGGGAGGGGTCTTCGTTCTTGACTCATTAAGGGCCTCCTGCACACTCTGGGTCTGGTGTTTCTGGAAAATATGGCAATTCAAGAAAACTGGTTAAGTTGGATTCAGAGCAACAGAATTAAACAGAATAGATAGCTGAGAGGTACTGTGGAATGTTGGGTAGAACTGCCCATGCTGTTTGGTAGTGGAGTCAAGATGATGCGGCTTCAAATTCTGCCTCAGACTTTATGACTATATTATTACTGTCATCATGACTGTGGGCAAATCAACTAACCTCTCTGCACCTCAGTTTCTTCATCTGTAAAATGGAGCTAATAATAGCACCTACCTCATAGGATTATTGTTAGAATTAAATGAGGTAACAGATGCAAAGACCTTAAAAGACCATATCAATGTGAGCTGTGTTGGAAGGGTTCTAGTTAATTCCCTCATTTTACATATGAGGAAACTGAAACACAGAGGTGATATGATTTCACCCAATTTACTGAGCTAATAAGCAGTAGATCTGGGACTTCAATTCTAAGCCTTTCTGGCTTCCTGAGTTCTTTCCATATTGCCAAATTGCTTCCTCCTTTAAATTCTGGAAGAAAAATTAATGGAGGTTAAAGGTTGGTCACCTCTGCAAGCCATCATCTCTGTATGCTTTGTTAATTTGTGGAGAACAATGCACGTCCACATTCAGAGTGCTATTTGACTGATCAGCCATAATGAGAGAATAATTTGTTTTATTGATGCTCTCTTTTCTCTAAAGTCTGAGCCACTTGCTGTTTGGTTGCATTTTATTTTAGTCTATTTTATCCTACAAAATTGGCATGAAGGAGAGATTGGGTGGGGGTGGGGACAAGGCAGTAGCATAAGAAGGCATAAATTATTATACTGAAGAGTACCTTTCAAGGCTTAGTTTGCAATCACGAAATATATGATGGCTTACTTTGATTTATTAGACATCATTTTCCCTTTAAAATGTGCCTACCGTGGTGTTTGCTTTAATATATTGTGCCTTAGCGTAAATGAGAGTTGACTGTGAAGCTGTCTAATGGGATCCTTTTTTCCCCTTTCCTGTTTTCTAGGTGAAAGGGAAGAGGACATTGGGAGAAAATATTGCAGATAATGGAGGTTTGCGAGAAGCTTTTAGGGTACGTGTTACTGTGTTTTCCATGATGTTTTAAAAAGTAGTATATGAAATCTATATGGGTGTGTCTAACTTTATATATATATATGTGTATATATATATGCATATATATGTATATATATGTATATTCTGAAGATGGTTGCCATAAAGAAAATTGATTAGATTGTATTTTCTTACTGACTTCCATTATAAAATGGATATATATGTATATAGGTGTGTATGCATATACATATCTCTTTGTCTCTATGGCTTCTGGTACCAAATCACAATTAAGAATGTTATCTATTTAATGGATAAGTTAGAATTTCCAGGTGGCACATTTGTGGTAACATTAAAAGTAGAGTTAAATATTGTTTCTCTATGAAAGTCTGCCACAATGTCAAACTGTATCATGGAGGTGACCCTGGATTCTCAAGGGCCTCTATTTCCTTGTCCTAGCAGGTTGCAATCTCTGTCACGTCTTTCCAAGCTGGAAGGACTTCAAGTAGGAGGCTAGAGACAGTCTCTATGTCTCTTGTCAGAGCTAATTGTCAGAGTCTAGATAATTTTAGAGATATTCATCACCAGAAAGTCATCTCTCCCCCAGTAAAACATTTTTTCCTGCATAGTAATACATGAAAGAATTTCTACCAAAGTATTAAGGGGCTGTGATCTGTATGGGAGTAGAGGGAATAACCACATTAATGAAATAAAATAAAAGTAAATAGTATCAGAAGATACAGGGATATGGGCTGGAATTGTAATTTCATTGATATAGGGGACTCCCAGGTGAGGGAATGCCTTCTACCGTTTCATATTGGTACCTTCTTTACTATTCAAAGTCTCAAATGAGAGTGACCTAGAACACTGAAAAGTTAAGTGACTTGCCCAGGGTCACACAGCATATATGTGTGTGTGTGTTTGTGTGTATACATACATACATATATGTGTATATATATGTATGTATGTATACACACACACTTACACGTACACACACACATATATATGTGTGTGTACATACATATATATATATGTGTATATGTCAGAATAGGACTTAAACTCAAGCTTTCCTGGTTTCAAGTTTAGCTCTATTGACTAATCCAATCTGTTTCATTAATAGTGTTATATTGCATTAAATACTTCCACCTGGGGATAAATATGCATGAGGGGATGTATTTCTTTATCTATTATAATTTTTCTCATTTAAAATTCCCATGTTCATAGCCTAAAAGTTATGATGGTTCATTTGTATTTAGCTTTTTGTTCCCTGGTAGGAACAATGCTAATGATTTAATTATTTAATTTTTAGTCCAGAGCTATGATTTCATCTGTGCAGAGGACTCAGGTACAATTTAGAAACTCCCTCTGCTCATGAAAGCAACTATGGTTAAGTGACTCATTCGAGGTCATATAGCTAATATATCAGAGTCAAGGCTTGAATCCAGGCCTTCTTGACTCCAAGGTCATTTTTATATCTACCACCCAACTCCTCTAATTGCTTAAATAAGAACTTTTCTTTATAGCTGTTTAGCCCGTTATGTATGTTCATTCTGTGGATTTGGTATCCTTTGTAAGTTTGCTGGTGATCCTAGATTCCTTGGTGAGCTACAGCATAGACTAACATTTCCATGAACCCCCTCCATTGAATGCCTCAAAATATATGATATTGTATATCATTATATTATGTATTGTATTATTATATCTGCCACTATTACCTGTGTAACCTTGGACAAGTCACCTAAGACCAGATTATGTCTAAAGTCCCTTTCAGCTTTAGATCTATAGCTTTCTGATCCTAGAGTTACTAGCAAAAATAACAAACATTGCTCTATTTTTCCCTCTAGGCCTATAGGAAATGGGTAAATGATAAGAGGCAAGGAGTGGAAGAGGATCTCCTACCAGGTGTTAAATTCACCAACAATCAACTCTTCTTTCTGAGTTACGCTCACGTGAGTAGCATCGTAAAGAGGGCTTTAAATATGGAATGTGCGGCTTAGGCTTGTTCTCTTAACTAAAATTCTAAAAAAAATTAAATGAGATAAATTCCAAGATTCCACTAGCTCATTACAACACACAAAAGAGAGTTTCAGTGTTTCATTTCCTTAACTTCTTTTGCAGCATAACAAACTGCTCTGGACTGCAGGGGTTGTTGCTGCCACACGGGCTCTGTCTGTAGTCCTGAACCCCAATATTGGGGACACTAGTGGAGCAGCTAGGTGGTGCAGGGGGTACAATGCAGGGCCTGGAGTCAGGGTCTTCCTGAGTTCAAATCTGGCCTCAGGCACTAACTAGCTCTGTGACCCTGGGCAAGCCACTTAACCCTTTTGCCTCAGTTTCCCAATCTGTAAAATGAACTGGAGAAGGAAATAGCAACGCCCCCAGTACCTTTGCCAAGAAAATACCAAATAGGGTCACGAAGAGTCAGACATGATTGAAACAACTGAACAATAGTGCCAGGTGCTTTATGTGCTTTGTTGTAATAGCTTCATCCTTCCTACTACCTTGTTTTCGGTATTTGCATAGCGTATCTTTCTGGAAAGAGCTCAGTAAGTTGTGCAGGCTTTGCTTCTTATATGTCTTTTTTTCTTTAACATTTAATTGTTATTTATTTATTTTTTCCCTCAATGCTACTTATATTTCACTAGGCCCTCTCCTAGCTTTCTGGGAAAGATTTCTCTGTTACTTGAGTCCTGACAAAACAAACCAACCCTTAATGGAACTTGATATCTGTGGGAGTACAGTTCTGTCATGGTTTGTTTCTGACCCTTGCCATGTGAATTAGTTTGTCCTGACACTTGAAGGGGACAATGACTTTTGTGTATTAATAGGAGTGAAATTTTATTGAAGGTGTGTGTGTGTGTGTTGGCGAGACCATGAAGTAGCTTCAGAATGGTTCAGTTTACAAGAAGGTGGAGGCTGTGATGTGGATAGGCCTCATACTAGCCAATCTCCAGACTTCTTCATGAGTCATTTTTCCAAGGTTCTACCTGTGTCCATGATCACAGAATTATATAATTTCCAAACTAGAAGGGACCCCAGAGACTGTCTATTTCTATTTATACTTATATAAAAATCCTTCTCTACTGCCACATCATGATGTCCAACAGGGGAGGACCCATTACTGAAAAAGGAATCTCATTTAACTTTTGGAGACTTTTCCTTCTATCGCACCTCAGGTTTCTACTTACTGCTAACCTTTCTGCTTTCTGGAGACAAGAAGATTAAAGCTAATTACTCTTCCATATGGCAGATCTTCGAACATAGAATACTGCCACCATGTGCCCTTGAGTCTTCTCTTCTCTAGGCCAAAAATTCTACAGTGTCTTTAACTGAGTCCCAAATATAATGAACCATGAGATTATAGATAGCAATATGAATCTGAAGCAGAACCTGTCGCAATTAGTACTTTATGAAACAGTCATATGAAAAAAGACATTTTCTCAATCTTCAACTTCCTTGACCACTCCATTTATTCAACACTCTAGATGTCTCCTTTTTCATTTCATGACTCTTTAAAGTCTAACTCTCTTTATATCTTTCTGACTATTCTTTCTTTGTCTCTTTTGCAGGCCTTCTCTTCATCTTCTTGCCCCTTAGCCCTAGATTTCTCATAGGGGTGTAATGCTTAGCCCTCAGGTCAAACACTGTTTTCTTCAGGAGGCTGTTCCTGGTCTTCTAACTTAGTGCCTTCTCTTGTACGATTACTTTCCATCTACTCTGATATATCTTGTAATTACTTGATTAGTTATTCTCTTCCCCTCAGAAAATGAGCTCTTAAAGGAAGGGATTGTACTGGACTTTCTTTGAATTCCCCAGTACTCAGCATGGTGCCTGACATATAGTGAGCGTTTAATAAATACTTGTTGACTATGTAAGTTTTGGATCAGAAATAGGCCAAAATGGAAAAAAAAGCAAAGTTGATTTGAATTCTTCTAGAGGACAGTAGTTATTTGTTGAAAGAGTGGGAAGGGTTGGAAGTTCCTATAATTTATAGCCAGATTCTTAATTTCTCTTGGCAGAAACAATAAATTAATTTATAATGTGTTTGTAGTAATTCCTAACACGTCTACATTCTACATTTGAAATGTCTTTTCAACACACTCCCACAATGTATTTTTTGATTTAAAAAAATAAGATGTTTAGACTAAAAGAAGAATGATCTTATATGACCCAGAGCACTACTAATGAACGATTTGCCTTAGGGAGACCCTCAGTGACAGGATGGGCCAGTTGTAAATCAATTTTAATTTAAAAGGTTACTTTGAAAATCTCCTAGCACACTGGATTGAAATTTTTTTTTAATGAATTGGACAGGATTTTTTTTTTCTTCCAGGAAAGTAGAAAAAAATGGCAAAAGACACACATATTCTTTCAGAAATTTCCCAAATGATATAAAAGATAGTGAGGAAAAGAGGATAGTAGAAGCAAATTTGCTTTAGCTAGCTTTTGAAAAAAATAAACAATTGAATTACAAAGTGGAATTTTAAAAAATCCAATTCAGAGTTGCACTGTCTGCCTGCCTACACCTGTGAACAGGAATTTCACTGATTTTTCCTGATGTAATTTAAAAAATCACCTATTTGAAATTGTAAATAGTCAAATGGATTAAGAAATTAATTTATATGATTAGAATACTGAAAAAGAATGTCAGAGGTGTTATATTGATAGTCTGCCTTCTGAGATGAATAACAGAATCCTCACTAAACTTATTACTCATGCATTTTTTTTACCTGAACAACACAATACTTTTTTCAAGTCTTACTGGTTTGCCTATGAAGGACTCAGTGTTCTTAAAGTTATTCCGCAGTTTCAGTTCGAACAAATTCTTAAATACTTACTATGCGTGAGGCACTGTACTTGTTCTTTAATTTCTTTATATATGTTATTTCCCTCTCCTCAACTAGATAGCATATGCCTGTTAATTTATAGTATTATTGGGGATTCATTCATTGTGTCAATTCAGCAGCTATTTATTAGTCACCCACCATGTCTGAAACACTGTACCTTTGTGCTTGGGGAGCTTCAAAGAGTGGTCCCAGCTAAGATTTAGCAGGGTTCTCTCTCATGAATCACACTGGTACACCTGGTAACAGTGCTTTCTCTACCATCTTTTAGTTCATTGATGATAAAGTCTCATTTCTACTTTCTCTATTTCCAAAACTCATATCGTAAAAGTAAAATATTAATGCTATACTCTATGTTTTAAATTTGGCTGTTGGAAATAATTCTTATTAATTTAATATTATTCTGTATACAAGCATTTATAGTTTAGACACAGAATTATCCAAATTGACCATAGCTCCCTGACCCATGCCATCAGACAGTTCTCTACTCAGAGACAATTTTTGGTAACGTTTATAGGGATCTTGAACAAATGAAGGTCATAAAATGTTAAAATAGAGTTTTGAGTTGGCATTCTAGAGCAATAGTCACTTAATCTTCTGCTTAAACTATTCGATTCCTTCCTCGACTGCTTTTTACCAGGATTGAAAAGGCTACTTCTCTGATCAATATCTTAATACTTGAATGGAAAGGAGAACATTTCCCTCAGGTCTGCTTTTTCCAGATGAGGAAGCTGAAATTGAAGAAATTGCCCAAGATGGCACAGATAGTAAGTGGTGAGGCTGGGATTTAAGCCTAGACAAAGATTTGGCTAAACCTACTATCTAGAAAGGGACGAATGAATGAGTGAAAGAAAGGACAAGAAAGTGTTTATTAGGTGCTCAGGTGCAAAGCATTGGGAATCAAATAGAAAAACAAAGTCTTTTCTCTCAAGTAGGACACACTCTAATTGGGAAGATGACATATAGAGGAAGTTTCACCTGCAAGTCAGATGGAAAGGTCCCATAGTCCATAGGGTACAATAACAAAGCACATGGTAATGCATCTTTTTAGATGTTTCCAAAGCAAAAAATCACATCTGTTTATGATTTCAAACCATTTGACAGAGCCAAGGACTGCTGATTACTTTTGTGTCTTCCAGCAGTGGCTTCAGCACCTGCAGAAGCAGTTGCCAGGTTTCATTTCCATGGGTGTTACTCAATGATGGCTACAGGAGTTAGGCTGGTGGCAAGCTCAGTGGTTTGGGGGGCAGTGGAATTCCTGAGACTCTTGAGCTTATTTGCTGATTGGTAGCAGTGAATGGTAGGTTTTGGAGGTGGTAAAAAAAGTGGGCTTTTCTGCTGGGATTATGATAACTCAGTGCTTAATGATGATTATGGGAGCCACGCTGGAAGAAGAGCCGGTATTTTTTTGGCTGTTCTCCCCAGGGTAGCTAGGTGGCACAGTAGATAGAGGGCTAAAGTCAGGAAGACTCATCTTCCAGAGTACAAATCCAGTCCCAAACATTCATTAGCTGTGTGACCCTGGGCAAGTCACTTAAACCGGTTAAGGAACTCAGTTCCTCATCTGTAAAATGAGCTGGAGAATGAAATGGTAAACCACTTCAGTAACTCTGCCAAGAAAAACTGGAGTCATAAAAAGTTAGCCATGACTGAAAAATAACTGAACAACCTTCCCAGGGCTCTTGGGTTCAGGGTCCTAGGCTGGATCCATCAGGGTCTTGAGAGGAGGTGGACAAAGCGCTATGCTAGATGGTGATAGGGATTGAAAGATAAAGGGAAGACATAATTTGTTCTAAGGAGCTTATATTCTGATTGCAAGGAAAGACATACATAAAAAGAACAATTCCTTTTTTAGGGCTAGGAGAATAAGAAGAGATGATTAATGGATTTGGTTCCTGAGAGAGATAGTAAGGATGTGACCTTGGGTACAGACAGAAGGATTAGCTTTGTTAAGGTGGAAGGCTACCTCTGCCTCTAAGACTGAGAGAATGGAAGAAAGGATGGGTAAGGACAGTGCAAAGTTTAGAAAAGTGGATGAAGGGAATTGAAGGAGTTCAAGGTGGATGCCTTCTAATTCCTCAGTAAAGTAAGAGATTAGATTGTCCAGAGTGAGGAATGAGGGGTAGAGTTGGAGACTAGAGAAAAGATTTGGAACAACCATTGTGAAGAATGTGTTTGAAAGTATAAATGAAGAAAAGGATTTAGTAGCAGTCAGGGCCCAGTTGACATTAAATAGCGTGAATTTGTAGTGGAACCAGAATGGAGGAAAACAACCTTGTTATCATAATGTACTATTTGACTGAAGTACCAGTGTTGAAAAATTAGCCATTCCCTCTTTTGTCTGTATAGTAAATAACAAAATCTGATAGATTTGCTTCTTCTGCTGTAGACTGAATAACAAAATGTGACCCCACTAACTCCATCTTGCTTAAGCTGAATATATAAAACCTTGTTGCACATGGTACTCTTTAGCTTTGCTGGACTTCACAAATGTTGCACCTAATATTCGTCTAGAGACTTTTCAGATCAACTTTCTTATAGGGACAGATTGTATTCCATTGGTTCATTCAGATGCCATAGAATTTTGCTGATTGGCAATGTATTCTAAATACATCTGAAAAAGCTATGCAAACTGAATATCTACCCTGGCAAGAAGAAGCTGCTACCAGTAACCCATCTTCATTTGTGTGCAAATAAAATTCTCTTCCTTTCAGTTTGGCTTCTTACTTTATTTGGCCTCTAGTTATGTAGACCTGCTGGTGGGTAATATTCTCCTTGGACTCTCAAGGAACCTAGGCTGAGAAATTCCCCACCAATAATTAGCGTAATTTCACGAATTTTTCTGTAAGTGTTTGGCAGCTTGAGAGTATGGATAAAGGGAGGGGTTGGGAAGAGGTACCAATATTGAGAATTAGCAGAGAGATAATGAATGGAAGGTCAAAGGGGAAGAAGATTCAAGGATGAAGGAGAGGATATTATAGAAATGGTTGAAGGTTAAGACTGGATGGAGAAGAAATGGAAGTCAGAGTGGGGAAAATGAGTAGGAATTAAAGGACTGCGGGTAACGAATGCACGCAACACTTACGGCAAGAATCAGAGAGGGGGAAATTGAAGGTCAGGTAACTATAGAGTGGATTTCAGGGTGTAGACTTTGGAGATGGAGCAATTTTGAGCAACGAGTGGAAGATTTGTCTAAGTAGGGGGTTAGAAGTTAACGGAATTGAGAAATTAAAGTATAAGGACAGAGTGTTAGAAGTATCATCAATACAGATATTAGAGCTATTAAAGATAATATTAGAGATATTAAAGCTGTTGGCATGACAAGGAAGGGAGAGGATGACTATGAACCAGGTCCAAAAGTCAGACCATTTTCCATGATCTCATCTAATATTTCAATGTTGAATTGAATGACCGTGTTTAAAAGATGGTGATAGATAGTATACAAATTCATGTTTCGATGAAGTGAATAAAAAACTACCTTAGCACACATTTTTCTCTAATTTAAAAGACTTGACCTCAAGTCTCATACTTCATAATCAACTAAAATTTTAGAAATGTTCTGCCTGACAAAACTTTCTATTCTGAGGATCCTACTGTCCTCAAAGGAACTGTTGAACATTTTAAACAATTGTCGGTCATCAGCTACATGATTATTCTGCTACATGACATTCATTATAATTTTGGTACTGTAAAAATATATAACCAGTGGAGAAATTTAATCCATGTAATGATTCTCTGTGTCAGGTGAGGTGCAACTCCTATCGACCAGAAGCTGCGAGAGAGCAAATCCAGATTGGTGCCCACAGCCCTCCACAGTTTAGGTAACGTGCACCATGATTTTTCCTTACATGATTTACGAAGTAATTGATCCTCACAAAGTTTGAGAATGTAAGGTTCTTTTAAATAGTGCTTGCTTTATTCTTTGTTATTTGAAACTCCAACCTCCTGTCACATGGTCTGGCACATCATATGCATTTAATGAATTCTTATTGACTGAGCGACAGATGAAGCACTTAGTAGGACTTGACAGATAACAATCTTACTCAAAAAGTGGTCAAGTGACTTTTCCATAGAATGCCACTGCAAATTAATATAATTATATTAATCCCTCTATGAACAGGTATTTCAATTGAACATATATAATTTATTAAGCACTTATTGTGTGCAAAGGGTTATGCTATCAGATACAGAATTTGTATGAATTAGGATGCTTGTCTTCATGGAACTTCCAGTCAGTCTACTAAGCCTACATCAACATAATACTAATTTAAAAGGAGCATTAAAAGTATTGTATGATGCCATTGTGACTTCTGAGTTATCAGAGAAAGATTATATTCTAGTCATTCTAGTATGTAGGTATATTTTGTAGTTTTTTTTAAACTTTGCAAATTTGTAATTCATATATTTTACCTCTAAGAGCCTTCTGTTCTGAGTATTTGATTGATCAGAGCACCTCGACTTGTGTCCCTGGCAGGTAACCCAGTTTTCTAACCTGGAAGTGGATGAAGTCTTGATCTGCTTAAGTCTGGTTTATTCATATTGAAGAACAATCCATTTTAAGCTCTAATTCGTTCATTCACTTGTTCATTCATTCTTTCAAGAATCATTTACTGTGTATCTGCCATGTCCCTAGTATTGAAGTAGGTGCTCTGGTGAGGCTACATACTGATTGATAATAAATAATCACAGTTTACACGATACAGTTAATAGCTACTCCATGTTCTAATGTCCATTGGTGATTCATGTACAGAAACTACAAAGATATAAGGGAGAAAGAATCTTTTACAAGCTATGAATTCTAAACATTTTCTATTTGTCACAAAGTTATACCAATTAGAATTATTTGGTTCTGTATTAGGTTGTAATTTTTTAAAAAAGTTATAGCTTCTCCACAGGAGTGGACAGGGAACTTGTCAGGAATTTAAAGAAACACAATTCATTCAATAACATTCAACAGATATTCTGTATGTATAACAATATGCTTGATGCTAAGGGAATACACAGTTTAGATGAGATAAAATTCTTTTCCTTGTTGAGTTTACATCCCAGCGAAGTAGAGAGCTTTTACAGATATATAGACATCATGTATTATTGTGTGTTATAGTTAAGTGCATTAGAGTAGTGCAAAAAAGTGTTTTGTTAGATCTGAAGAGAAGGTTGTTACTGAATTATGGTGTAAGAGTATCAGAAAAGGACTCATGCGGCATGCGAGGTTTGAATTAGGCTTTTTTTTGAGTTAGATAAGAATTCAGCAGTCAAAGAAGTCTAAGCATAGAAAATGACATGAACAAAGTCATGAAGGTGAAATAATTCAGGCACATTTTGTGGCCAGAAAGTAGTTTCATTTGGATATTTAAAATTTACTCAGTATTTGCTTTCTATATGTTGAATCTAGCTACCTCATCCTTAATATTTTTAAGGGACAGTATTTCAAAATTTCCTCTACACTTTAGGAGTTTTCATTCTCTCCAGTAAACGAACCATAACAAACTTTTCAGAAGTTGACTCTAAATTCCCAACCAACATAAAAATCTAATCATTGTGTTGGAAATTCTCTCCCACTGTGCTAAACTACCCCGAAAGGCTGACTGCATGTAATGGACTAAAGTGTGCTCCCACTGATACAGGATGAAGATGAAAAAAGCACGCTTGATTAATTGCTCAGCAAAATGGTTTTAGAGCCTACTGCTGTGTGTACTACCAACTAGTGTCCTACAATGTGAGATTTTATATAATCACAAATGTTCGTTTATGAATTTTCAGTTATATTGTGATACCATGAAAAAATAACGTATAGTCAGGCTATTTTACTTAAGAGATATGCAACTACTTTTATTTGAATACTTGGAGGTAATAATTCTTATAGAAAAAAAATCAGAAATCTAGAGTTCAAGATCTCTGGTCAACTCCTTGAAAATACAATTGAGTGAGAAATAAAATAGGGGTGATATTTCTTGCTTTTTAGTCTTAACTGCAAAAATATCAAACTGCAAAAATATCATTGCTATCCATGTATTTTAAAGAGAACACATGATCTTCAGGACACTGGATGAATTATCCTGTGGAAAACTTATAAGAGTCACACAGGATGGGTAGGCATGCATAAATTGAAATCTGCATCATTGGAGGTAATGCCCATATTGATGAGGTCAGAGTAGAGTACTGGAGTATCTATAATAATCAGAGAAAGCAAGAGCAGTCAACTGATACCCCACATTAATAAATCAATCAACAAGCCCTTAAGGACCTGTTGTGTTCCTGGAGCTGTGCTAGCTGTTGGGGTTCTATGTACCATTAGTGTCCATGCAGTGTTAAGAGGTCTAGAGCTCCCAGCATGTCTGAAAAGTCAGACGGGGAAAATAGGTGTGGATGAGCTTTGGAGGAAGTGGCCTGGTAGATGAGATCATAGATGTACCAGCATCACAGCAATTCCAACTATCTATCTAGAATTCGGGGTAAACTAATACAATGAAGTAGAAATATCTCTTTCAAGAGGGACCTTTAATTAAAGAGATAAGTAGGAAATTCCCTAGAAATTAAAGTCTGGAGGTCACTAGGGGAGTAAGATCACCTGGATAAAGGAAAATACCAAATAGTGGGTAAGGATACTCTTTGAAGTACTAAATAGTCCTAATTAGAAGTCTTTGCTTAAATAAACCATGATCTTCTAGAACTCAACAAACTTGTTGAGCAGTACTTATGAATATGCTCATCCATGTTTCCTATGCCTAAAATCTTCTTCTTTGACTGTGGAAAACCCAACTGAAAGGCCATGTGCTGCACAAAACCTCCCCTGATGCCCCAACAGCGTTGGTCAGTAATGATCATCTCCCTCAGACCTGCCACACTTTCTTTTGCTCTTTTCTTACATACTTGAGTATAATAGACAATAATACAAGGTGTCCATGTATAGAACAATGAACCCTCAAACTAAAGTTCAATTAAGGGGAAGCACTATTAAAATAGTTATAAACTTAATAAATTAAAGAGGCCAAATATAGATTATTTAAAAATTGTACACGTTACTCAGTAATTTGAGATTTAGTATGTATGTGGAGTGGTGGAAAGATCACTGGAATGGCAGTAAGGAGATTTCGTTTGGCAATGCGAATGCCAGAGTAATGACTTACTCTGCTAAAGGCTGCTAGTGAGACAAAATTTAGATAAGGCACAGCTCCTGCCCTCTTGGAGTTTATGGCCTATTAGGTTTGGCTTTTAGCCTCAGCTATGCCATTAACTAATTGTATGGCCTTAGATAAGTTACAAGGGCAGCTAGGTAGCACAGTGGATGGAATGCTGGGCCTGAAGTCAGGAAGACTCACCTTCCTGAGTTCAAATCTGGCCACTTATTAGCTGTGCGACCCTGCGCAAGTCACTTATCCCTGTTTGCCTCAGTTTACTCATCAGTAAAATGAGACGAAGAAGGAAATGACAAACCACTCTAGCATTTTGCAAAGAAAACTCCCAGAACGGGGGCATGAAGAGTCAGACATGACTGAAATGACAGAACAACAATAACAGAGATGTTACATAACCTAATTTGTCCTCACTTTTCTTGCCTATAATTTGAATAAATTGGACTAGATGATCTTTAAAAGTCCTCCCAGCTCTAAGAGTAGATACCAGTGCTTTTGATATCTTTAGTTATAATAGACCCTCCAATGAGACTATAGATCTAGAGATAGAAAGGACCTCCTACTCTAACTCCGTCATTTGACAGATAAGGAAACTGAGGCCCGTGCCAATCAAGTCACTTGCCCAAGCTCCAGAGAGATTGTAGGAGTCAGGGGCAGGATTTGAACCTGGGGCTCTAGCTCTAGAGCCGGTGTTTCTCTCCTGTGCTTTCGTCAGTGACTCTATTCAGGAAATGATGATACTTACGAAGTAAGTCATAAATGTTTTTGTCATTTTTTTTTTCAGAGTTAATGGTGCAGTAAGTAACTTTGAGGAATTCCAGAAAGCTTTTAATTGTCCAGTCAATTCAACAATGAACAGAGGGACAGAGTCCTGCCGGCTTTGGTAGAAAGTCCATTTCCTCATCACACCTTGACATGCTTCTGTTATGAGAAAAGTTGCAAGACTGGACTCTAAGCTCCCACTGCTTCTGACTTGTTTATCTACAGAGACGGGCTATATTTTGGTCTCATCTTCATAATTTCAGTGCATTGTGAATCTAATCACCATCCGATCAGGACTTTAGGACTGTTCAAAATGATTTTTTTTAAAAGAGAAGAGTATCTTAAGGAAAGACAAAAACCAACCATTCTCAAACCCTGCTGTGGTTGTGGCGCTATGATGGATCACTGCCATTACCCGTTCTACTTCTTCATTTATTATTAGCAAAAGCCAAGTGATACAGTACCATTTTAATCTAGTGCTTTGCAGGAGGGCAAAGCCATATGTGCCTATAAAAATTCAATTTCTCTAACCTGCAAGTCCCCAGGATGAAGATACCTTCCTGGTGGCTCAGGAGGTCTTGCTGTACTGTAGGATTCAGCGTTTGATGGCATATAGTTATTACGCAGCATTTCCTAAACAATTGCTTACAATGTAGGAGACACTTTTGGGATTTTGATTTTTTTTTGAGGGGAGAAGGCAGGGCAATTGGGGTCAAGTGACTTGCCCAAGGCCACACAGCTAGTAAGTGTGTCAAGTATCTGAGGCTGGATTTAAACTCAGGTCCTCCTGACTGCAGGGCGGGTGCTCTACTCATTGCGCCGCCTAGCTGCCCTGGGGATTTTGATTTTCAAATCAAACTCTGGCCTTCAACTCTGGATACTCTCAGGGCAGAATAACAACTCATGGCATTGATCACCATGTTAAAATCAATAGTAACTAAATAAAAAAGGCCCTGCTTCTTGGCTTAAAAAAAAAGAAAAAGGAAAACACTTGGAATTTATCATATAAGTTGAGTAAGAATGGATAGCATGACCCAGAAGGAAAAGTTAGCCCAGAGACGTGGAGGCTGTAGGAAAATCCAAAAGGTACCAGGTTTCCAGGTGATTGTCCCATGCCTCACCCTATGACCCGAAGGCTGTATGTAATGTTTATGTAATAAGAATAGTACTGGCCCCCAAAGCCTTGTTCTGCTCAGTTCTCGTCCATCACGTTATTTTAGATGCGTTTATCTCTAATTCTAGGATCACTTTCTGAAAACAGAACATGCCAAGAAAGTATTTCCAAGTTCTCCTTTAGGAGCTTAGTTTTCATTGACTTCCAGCTCTGCATCATGAGGACCTTGCTGCTTGCAGGGAAAGCCAACCCCCTTATGTTTTTGTAATTACAGTCTCATTTCATTTTCCCTTCCTTATTAAAAAACAAAAGACACTGAACCTAAAAGGGCGATGCCTTGATTCCTGTGCGTTCTGGGTATATTGATTTATTTCAAAGGTTCTTGTAAAAATCATAGAAAGTAATAAAAAAATCCGTTTCCTTGCAGAGGTGCTTAAAGGAAACATGATTTTGAAATCTCAGCATATTTAAGTTGGGATTTTGGCTTTATGCAGATTCTCTTTTAGCTGAATCATCTTTCTTTAGCCTGGACATGTCAGCATAAAACCTTAATTGTCCTAAAGTAGTTAAGTCACATGTTATGTTCTACTTAGTATCCATTTTCCACCTTAATTCATTATATGTGGGATGAGGGAGAATAGGGTTGAAATGACAATAGAAATATTAAGACCTCAAAAGAACGATGAAATCTCGAGAGTAAACACCAGGAGCAGTTTTGTTTGATTCGTCTGAAGCATTGTTAATGGTTCTGGAGATGGGAAATTGGCGACATTTCAATCTTAATCTCTACTTGAGACATCCATAGCCATCCATAATACATTGATTTGTACTACCAATTATTATGTACTTTGGGTTTTTGTAACTGGGCAGTCATGTGACTGGATTTGGAGAAGAATTATTGTCAGAAGAAAAACCTTGACATCAAACTAGGCGAAGATTGCTGCATTGTCCCCTTTGATTTTGCAAATAGACGTCCTGCTGAAGCGGGGCTATCTTTCTATTTTATCAGTTGTAGATTCCAGTGTGACACTAGTTTATTTTATTCTTCATTATGAAACTGGGTTGGACTCATGGTGCTGATGAATTCATTTTCTTCATCTGCTTCTGTTTATGTACTTGAATTACTCTTTGTTTTGACATTGAACTTGGACATTTAATACTGGCTTAGGAATGCATGGAGAACACGTCTGAATTGTGTTTTTCTCCAGGATGTCTTTGATTCAGTTCTAAATGAACATCCTCCTGCAGGTCAGTGAGAGTATTTGAATGAGGACGGTGGGAATAACATACATCATTTCCTCTGCTTGCTATGAGCTTCTGATGATCACTTAACTAGAAAGATAGAGGCCAGAGGCTCACAGCTTCTGAAATGTGTGACTGCTTTTTCTTTATTCGTTTTTGTTCTGTGGTACACTCATATTGCATGATATTTATTTTGGCTAATGCAAAACATAATCCTAAGTCAGATAATTTTCCCGATAACACAGGACATGATAACGACTGATGTTTGTATAACACTTCATAGTTTGCATGAAGTATTTTCCTCACAACAGTGTTGTGAGGTAGGATTAGTATTGTTATTGCTGCCTACTAGACAAGGAAGGTGAGGAAGCTGAGGAACAGAGAAGTTACATGACTTGCCAAAGGACATGTAGCTAGTTAATAGAGCTGGGACTTGAACTTGAGTGTTTTGATTTCAAGGCCGGTGTTCTTCAGATGATGCCAGTCATTTCTTATGTGTGATGCCACATAGACCTGCATCAGGCATAGAGATTGTGATTTTGTGCTCCAAGGCACTCAGTGTGTGGGACATCACTCCATTAACATACAACAAAAGCACTCATGATTTGATAGTGAAGTCATAGAGTTGCCCAAGTCACATGGAAGTTAAGTGACTTGCCCAAGGTCACATAGTTATAAGTGTCAGAGGCGGGATTTGAGTGTTGGTTTTCATGATTCCACACCCAGAGTTCTATCCATGATGTCACACTGCTTTTACTATATATACATTTACTCAAATATTCAATGTTACCATTCTGCTGCCATGGCTCATATATTTGTCAAAAGTCCTGAATGCAACAGACATTAAGTAAGACACAGGGAAATGTAACCCAGTACAATTTGGAGTGAAGGGTAAAGTTTGCTTCAGGAATATAGCTTTAATGAGAAAGTGGGATTTGGGAACGAGTACATCAAGTGGGCTGAACCACTAAAGTTTCTCCCCCTGTCCCAAATATAAGTGCCTTGAATATGATAAAACGCTACTATGAAATGATAGCTGTGATGATGTTCACCACAGCATGATAGATTTAGAGCTAAGAGGGACCTGGAGGCCACTGAATCCAGCCTTCTTGTTTTATGGATGAGGAAATTGAGGCCCTGAGAAGTCAAGTGACTTGTCCAAGGTCACCTAGCTAGTAAGTACCAGAGGTGAGATCTGAATCTAGGTCTTTTTGACTTCAAGAGCAATGCCCTCTCCATTTCACTTTGCTGCCTTTTAGGAAATAAACGACATTTAATGGTAATTGACCTTTGTGTAGCGCTACTAGAACAAATCTCACCAATTCTTACGCTCAGTGCTATTTCCAAGAAATGCTGACTAGGTTTAACAGTAACTCACATTTTCTGTAGCATTTTAAGGTTTTTATTTTCTAACATGCCCCTCTGAAGCAGTGTTTACGTTATCCCTATTTTATAAGTGAGGAACCAGAAAGTACGCCGAACAATTTGTTTTCCAAGGTCAGAGCATCCTTTGGGGCTGGCAGGGCAGGAGTTTGTGGAGGGATTGATTCCATGGCTTGTCAGCAACCTTACTATGTAGTTTCCATTGGGTGCCTGGCATGGGGCTGAAATTTCCCTTTTTCCTTTTATGAGATAGGCTTTGATGTGACTAACACAAGCCTGGCATTCATAAAGTACTGTGGAGTTTATTTAGTGCCTTCCTCAGGAGGAGCTTAAAGTCCAGCTCATAAATATAATGTCACTTAGCCTCACAACAGCCCAGGATGACAGCCAGGAGGTAGGATTGGTTGAACAGGGACAGCCATCTATAAACTGGAGATGCAAATGCCTGAGGGATAGAAAGGTTTAATGGCTTGTCAGTCATCACATAGCAAAACGGGTGCAGATTCTCAGGACCCTGGGCAACTTTCTGATCCCTGATATCTAGAGTTCTCTCTCCTAGACTCCGCCATTTTCAAATGCTTTTATACAATCCCTATTCCAATGGACACGTTATCAGTTAATAGATTTCTTAGCTGATACCTTTTGCATAAACACTCAGTTGCATATTAAATTACTGAGGGATATTGTTTGCTTATCTCATAAGAAATAATCCTTAACTCCAGAGGCAGTGCACCACTGGGTTGAAAAAAGGTCTTTTTCTGATTATACTTTTTATTGTCTGAATCTTTGTCTAAAGATTCACTCAGTTGTATTCCTCTCCCTCCCCCTAACAATGTCGACAGTGATTTTAATGACAATAAAAACTGGTTCTGTTTCTTGTGTTCTTTCCTTATATGTGGTGAAACCAATTGGACATTCTATTTCAGGAAAAAGAAGATACTGAACACTGGCATGACTTTCTAATTCAGGCTCTGAAAATGGGAATGAACTTAGAGTTTCTAAAGGTAAGGAAAGAGAGATGGGAAAAGAGAAATGGCTGTTGATGATCTCACTGGTAAGACCGGGAAGCAGTTACGATCTGTAGCTTTGGGACAGGTTCGGTTAAATTTAACACACACATTTTGAATGCCTGATGTATGCCAGTTTCAGTGCTAGATTTTAGGTGTACAAGACAAGAAGAAAATAGGTCCTGCCCTCAAGGAGCTTATAGTCCTTATGGATATATTCAGGAAACGTAGCTTGGGAAGAAATAATCAGTCTTAATAGTTCTAGTTTTGCACAAGTGATTGGGTTATGCCACACACGTTTATTGTCTATGATGTCACTGTGCTCAGTGGTGGGGAAGACAAAAATGAAAACAACACAATCTCTAACCAAAAATGGCTTACAATCTAGTAGGAGACAAGCCACATACACAAATAACTATAATAGAAAAGGATTACAAAGGATGAGAAAGCATATCACATGGATGATAAGATAAGGGATTAGGGGAGATTTCATAGAGAAGCCAATGGTTGAGCTGGGCTCACTGGGTAGGGTTAGGACAGGGGTGGAGAACCTGTAGCCTCCAGGCCCCATGTGGCTCTCTAGGTCCTGAAGTTTGGCCCTTTGACTGAATACAAATGTCACAGAACAAATCCAGGGCTGGATTCAGTCAAAGGGCTGCACTTGAGGACTTAGAGGGTCACATGTGGCCTTGAGGCCACAAGTTCTCCACCCCTGGGTTAGAATTTCCTCAGAGAAGGTAGAATTTTGAGAGCTGGGGATTCTAAGGGAGAACATTCCACTTATAGGGAAAGGCATGGAAATAGCAAAATAGGGAAAATATTTGGAATATGGGGAATAGTCCAGTTTGACTGGAGGATAAAGCATGTTAGGGGGAATAATACAAGATGATGACAGAGAAGCAAATTAGAGCCAGTTTGTGAAGGACCTTCAAGGTCAAGAAGTTTGGGTTTAACTTTTAGGCAATGGGAAACCTTGAAGGGTTTTGAGCAGGGAAGTAACATGACCAGAACTATGGATTATGAAGATTAATCTGGCATCAAAATGGAGCAAAGAAAGTTTGAATTTGTCAAGTCTATAAACCATCCCTAATCTTTAATAATTTAATTAAATAAATAAATAAATAATAATAATTTAATAAGCTATCTTGTGCAGCATATCTCTCCTTTGATTTGGCCAATGCTGCTTTTCTTAGAGTCTTTCATTATTTTTGCTTGAATCTCTCTGAATTCCAAGTTTATCTGTGTCTCAATGTACTTTCTTATATAGTTGAGCCCTATCATAAAATGTTATCTCTAAACCTACATAATGTGTGGATACAACCATGTCCTTCCATATGTGCTTCACACAGTCAAAGGATATGTAGTGTCACCTATCAAAGGGGAAGCTCTTCCTATCACATGCATGTGAACACATCCACACCTGGACACACATGGAGGTTGGGATATATGGCCTCTGAGGCTTCTGTGATCCTAGGTTACATCATTTTTTTTTGAGGAGGGAAGGCAGGGCAATTGGGGTTAAATGACTTGCCCAAGGTCGCACAGTCCTCCTGACTCCAGGGCTGGTGCTCTACTCACTGCGCCACCTAGCTGCCCCTGGCTACATCATTTTAATGAAGGAGTTCCGCTAAAGTAGATTTTATCATTTTGCTTGTACTGTTCATTTCTCAGAGCCACCTTGTATTCGGCTCAGGAGACAACCAAATTGTGGTATTTAGACATCTTATCCTATGTAAGAAACTATAAGCAACATTTTACACTCCAAACCTGAGCAATTATTATGATACCCTGTATAAATGCCAGAGGGCACCTGGGCATGACTGTGGCTGGGCCCCGGTGTTGGGAGCTGCTGAGTTTTTGGAGGCCATTCCTGGGATGGGGCTGGGAAGTAGGGAAATGATAGGTAAGGGGTGAAAGAGCAGCATTTAAATAGTACTTTAAGGTTTGCAAAGCACTTGGTGTGTATTATCACATTGATAGGTTCTGTTACTACAGATGAAGCAACCAGGAGTGAGAAGT
Source organism: Phalanger gymnotis (assembly GCA_028646595.1). Taxonomy (NCBI): domain Eukaryota; kingdom Metazoa; phylum Chordata; class Mammalia; order Diprotodontia; family Phalangeridae; genus Phalanger; species Phalanger gymnotis. The sequence continues at coordinate 468,781,424 of CM053622.1, read as the reverse complement.
GAAGTGACCTACCTAGCATCACATAATGAGTAGATACTGAAGGGAGGATTTGAACTCGGCTCTTCCAACAGTCTGTCTTTATGTACGCAGCCACTTTGCTGCCTCCATGCCAATTGCTGCCTAGAATGTAAGCTCCTTGAGGGCAGCCACTGTTTCATTTTTGTCTTTGTGCCTAGCAGTGTCTGGCATATAATAGGCACTTAATAAATATCGAATTTTGGGATGGCTCTATATTTCCTTCCATTTCTTACCTCTTTGGGAGGGAGGAGAGCATGGCTGGGGAGAAGTTGGGAAAGGAAACAGGAATAACAGAGGGCCATTGTTGCTATGTCATCAACTCTACCACTGCCAAGAGGTACTGAATGGATTTCGTAATATTGTTGTATAATTAAATTGGGAAAAAATAGGCTTGAAAGGAAAGGATCAAATTGGCTTAAAGGCACCTGTGTGTCCTTCAGATTCATGTGTCAGCCCACTAAGCAGACAGGGCAGTGACTTTGAGCTCTCTTGATTTAGAAAATCACGTCTGTTCAGTGCAAAACAGATTAAAAATACCATTGGTAGCCTATGGTTTACCCAGCAGGAATCTTCTTAATTAACAGCTTAATTAGATAATTTAATCCCCTTTAGGATTGGATATATGAAAATGAATATTAGATAGTCTCAGTGAGCCGGGCAGTATTATATGTGTGTGTATGCATACACACATAGCATATATATGTGTGTATATATGTATGTATATTCACGTATGTATATATGTATGTACGTATGAATGCCAAATCTATAACCAGAAAGCACAAACAGAAAGAATTACTATAATCTCGGATCTGTAGAAGAAGATCTGATATGCAATTTTAATCAGCCTTAAGTGGTTCCAGATATATTCCTCATTTGAATACGTTTCATGTATTTCGTTTCATTAAATGCTACAATTAATAAGGTAAATGAATCCAAGTCGTGGCTCTGTGGTAGATTTTCAGTATATTCTTCTAAATTCTTAAACAAATCTTGGAGAGTTGGTAAAGCAAAATAGCTAGTTGGTGCAGGGGAGAGGGTGCTGGGCCTGAAGGCAGGAAGACATCTTCCTGAGTTCGAATCTGACCTCAGACTTTTATTAGCTGTGTGACCCTGGGCAAGTCACTTAATCTTGTTTGCCTCAGTTTCTTTGTGTATAAAATGAGCTGGAGAAGGAAATGGTAAATCACTCTAGTGTCTTTGGCAAGAAAACCCCAAATGGGGTCATAAAAAGTTGGACATGGCTGAAAGTGACTGAACAAAGAAAATGTCACAGGAAAGGGAATATCACCCTGAGAAGAGAATTATAAAGCTCTGATATTTCTTTGATGAACATATTTAAAATTCTCTCACTTTTCCCTTAAGGATGAAATGACAAAAGTTACTTTGCATATTCCTCTTTGATAGCCATGCCACTTGACAGACAGAAAAACTGAAGGACAAATTCATATAATGGAGATAATCTATTTATGAGGCCCCAGAAGTATTGTTTTAGTTAGTTCTGACTGGACTATCTTCCAGTTTCTACTTTACCTTTCACTACCAAGCTTGAACACAAACTCTGATTGGATCAAAATCTTTGAGTAGTCCTCAGAATGATTTGTATCTCTTACTTTTTGCCAATTTGGCTAGGAATTTCTGTAACCATACAGGAGAATATTACTAGCTTACAATGTATAAGATATTTACTTAGTTCCCAAATTGATTTACAAGTCAATTAATTAAAAATTGCCACATTGATAACAGCTGCATAACTTGTCTACCTTTCATTTGGATGTATTGCAAACACAACCTAGGCATTATTCTTGTTTGGACCTGATTTTATAATTACATTTGTGAACGATCTCAATATCCTCTATAGGAAAAAGGGACATAACTATAAGACATAACTAAAAGATGAAATCTTGACTACAATCTACTGAGTCTTCTATTTGTTTTGGTCTCTGAACATTCCTTATACTAGTTAATCCAGTTACCTACTGGAAGACAGATGAAAGAAAAGTTAGTTAAATAGCAAAAATAACAACAACAACAACAAAACAAAAAAACAAAATGACAACAAAAAAGGATTTTATTTTAGTCGATGTTAGGAGCATCATTAAAAATTCCTGAGATACACTAAGGCAGACTCTTGATCCTGTGCATTCACATTATAAAATAGCAAAAACCAAAGCGATCTGATACTGACTCAGAAGTAGAGTTCCTTGGAAGAGAAGAGAGATCCCAGAAATAGAACCAAATAAATACACAACATTAATGTTTGGGAAATCTTTGCAAAATTAAAAACAGTGGAAGGAATTATGAGTGGAGTACTCAAGTGTGGAATGTTGTACATACTGCCAGACTTAGTTATACATTGGTTGTTTTTACTGAACTGCTTTCCCCCGTCCATCCTTTGTCTTTTTTTTCTTTGCTACAAGGGATAGCTTAATGGGTAAGGGAAGGCGAAAGGACACATTTGGGAATGAAAGTGACATAAAAACATAAATATAATTTAAATAAAAAGAAAATAAATTATAACTTCTATAAAATAAAAACATATTTAAAATAAAAGGGAAAAAGTTGGATTTGCATGACTTCAGATGACTTGATGGTTAAACATATTTCCTGACTCATAGTAGAGAGGTGGCACGTAGTAGGGGTGGAAGACACATGCATTTTCAGAAATAGTGAATACATTGATTTCTCCCCTTTCCTCCCCAACACTGTACTTTATTTTGTGTACCTGACCTTACTTGTTGCAAGAGAGGGTATCATTTGATAAGTTGCAGAGGAATTTTTGAGAAGTATAAAAAAAGTAAAAGCTTCTTGAAAGCATTTAAAATTTATTTTTTTTAAATTTTATTTCATTTTTCTTGATTACATGTAAATTTTTTAAAAACATTCATTTAAAAAAAACTTTTGAGTTCCAGATTCTCTACTCTTCTTCCTCCCTGCCCCTCATTGACAAAGCAAGCAATTTGATATAGATTATATATGTGATGTTATGCAAAACGTATTTCCACATAGCCATGTTACAAAAAAACAAACAAAACAAAAACAAAACAACCCACAGGCCAAAAAAGTAAAAAAAAAAATATGCTTTGATCTGCATTCTGAATCCATCAGTGCTTTCTCTGGATATGAATAGCATTTTTCATCCAAGTCCTTCAGAATTCTCTTGGATCATTGTATTGCTAAGAATAGCTGCCATTCACAGTTGATCATTATACAGTATTTCTGTCACTCTGTACAATATTCTCCATCAGTTCACACAAGTCTTCCCAGGTTTTTTCTGAAAACATCCTGCTCTGCATTTCTTACAACACAATAGTATTCTATTAAAACAGTATGCTGCAACTTGTTCAGCCATTCTCCAATTGATGAATACCCCCTCAATTTCCAAATCTTTGCCACCACAAAAATAAGTGCTATGAATATTTTGCACATATAGTTCCTTTTCCTTTTTCTTTGTTCTCTTTGGGATAAAGACCTAGTGGTATTGTTTAGTAAAAGGGTATGTGCAGTTTTACAGCCCTTTGGGTATAGTTCTAAATTGTTCTCCACAATGGTTGGATCAGTTCACAACTCCACCACAAGTGCATTAAGTGTCCCAATTTTTCCACATTCCCTCCAATATCTGTCATTTTCCTTTTGTCATGTTAGCTAATTGGATAGGTATGAATTATTTAAAATATAATTTATTAAGCTATTTAAAATATAACAGAATTATTTTAAAAGATTTTTAAAAGGGCAAAAAATATGATAGGAATAGCTATAAAATAATTTCTTTGTCTGCAGTAGGCACTGGGATATAGTAAGCATTTAATCAAAGTATGTTGGATGGAAACAAACAAAAAATAGACAACAGATAAGGGAAGATGTTCATAGCAAATGCAAGCTTATCACCTCAGTCTTAGAAAGAACACCTCCCATTAAGTAATTAGTCAATAGAGATGAACAAAGAATTCGAAAAAGAGGATAGACATATCAGTCAGCCAGTCAGTCAACAGGCATTAATTAAGCTCTTTTTGTGTAACAGGCACTGTGCTAAGTGGTAAGTATACAAAAACGAGCAAAAGGACAGCACCTGCCCTCAAGGAGCTTATCTCCTAATTAAGAAGACAATCCATAAAAGGAAGCTGAAAGCAGGGAGGAGAAGGTACCCTGCACAGGTTCATGACAAAGAGTTCCAGAGGAATGAAGTCTGGCAGGAAATGAAGAGATGGCCAGCCTGTGTGCCCCCCCTTCCCCTGCCCAAGGTCCTGGGAGGAGCCTCAGGGGCAGAGTGTACTTCTGAGGTGTGAGGTCCAAGGCAGAGGTGCTCTTTGAGTTTGAAGTGGTTTGGTGGAGAAATCCAGAGGAGTGTAGCCTTTTGGGAATTGTGTAAGTAATAAACACATTTGAAAAACTGTTCAACTTCACTAGTAATCTGAGAAATGCAAATTAAGACAATTTTGTGATATGGTCTCAAATTTATCATACTGTCAAAAATCACTAAAAGTAATCAAACTCAAGAATTTACTTAGGGCATTAAGTATTCCTTAGATAAGAAGCCAGAGGAAGAATCTCAAATGTCCCTGAATCTTTGGTGATAAATAAATCTCTTCCCTTGATCAACCTATTTGTGAACCCTCTAAATATAGTTTAATCTGTAACCTGACTTAGTTTACCTATAAAGGCAGAGGCTCCCAAAATTATTTGGCCTACCACCCCTTTTTCAAAAAAATTATTCAGCACCTCCCTGGAAATATATTTTCTTTAACCCTTTAGTGTTATTTTTTAAAATTTGCATCATTTCAAAAGAAATATATATATGTGTATATATACATATATATACATATATATTTTAAAATGGCAACTTTTATTTAATAATTTACTATAAATTTGTGGGTTTTTTTCCTTCATTGAAATTTTGATGACACAATATTGTGTCATGTAATTGTATAGTATCATATTGTAAAGAAGTTGTTACACACACATATTCCTGACAATGCATGCTGGACTTCCTGACAATGTGTCATGTGCTCACCTTCCAACACTTGCTTGTTAAGACCTGTCAGCAGACTTGACCATTGATTGGTTATAACTTTCATTTTGTGTGTTTATTTGGAAAATAATGCAATCACTATAGCCTTAACTCTTTTATACAACAGATGAAACATGTAGGAATGGTTTTTAAAAATTTTCTTCTCTTCTCTTCTTTCCTTGTGCTTCCACTACCCCATATTTTTATTCAACACCCCCAACTGCACATGAGGCTCCTACTGCCTCCCCCACCTCGTTCCAGTGCCCTGCAGGTGGCAGTATCACTCATTTTGGGAACCTCTGTCTCAGTATAAAGTCTGTTTAGTTTTGTTGATGCATGAGATTATGACTATTTAAATAATTTTGTTCGACTTTTATGACACTGAAGGAAGCATGGGATTATGAATCTATCTTTTCTTTAATGTTTATGGCCTACCCTAAGAAAAATGTATAAGAATGTAATATGTAAAAGAATAATTTCCCTATTGCTCTGATGTAATTTTTTCTATAAGAAGGTTTGTTAGAATCCTAATCTTCATTCAGGTTTATTTTTTTTGTCTGAGATCTGAAGCTATCCTTAAGAAGAATAATAAAACCTGAGTTTTTCTTACCTATAATTTCTGTGCTGTGGTAGATTTATCTCAGTAGCAGTTACCTATCACATGAACTCAAAGAGGAGATATTTCTTCCAGAACAATTATGTGACCACCTCTTTTATTCAGTAGCCTCAACTATTACAGCCAGTCAATGACTATGTCTCATGTACATATTTCCAGCCTCACACAGATCAAGCTGTTATCTGTGACCTCTTCTTAAGTGATACTAATCTCACACACACAAACACACACACATACACATTATTATACCATCTTCACTAATTGGTGCACTAGTGCACCATTTTAAATCTTAGTTCTAGGATAACAAAGCTCATTAGAATTTTTCTCCAGGTTGTACTGCAGATTCATTTCTATAGGACTTTTTGTACCGTGCCATACCAACCCCATTGCCCCCAAAGTTCTCTCTTTCCCTGGACTATTTCTCACATTCAAAGTGCCCTCTTTAACCCCCTGGCCTCTTTCTTGGATTCCTCCCCAAAGCACCATTTGGAGGAGCTCTAGGTCAACCCTGTCTTTATTTCCTCTTCAACTTGTAATGCTGACTCATCACCATAGGACTTTCTCTTCTGGCTACTTTTATGCCCCTCTCCCTTTTCAGCTTCCTTATACACATTGCTTTCTACTATTAGATTTTAAGCTCCTGGAAGGCAAGGGGCTGACTTTTATTTGGCTTGTATTCGTATTCCCGTGCACAGGCACAGAGCCTAGCACTTAGTAATCCCTTAATAAATGCTTGTTGACTTGATTTGAATTAGAATTATGTTCCAAATAAGAATAAATAGGGTATGAGGGGCTTCCTTATTTTTAAAATACATGTACTTTGTAATATCTAATTTGTTTTTAACTGAGCCTATTTTTCTTCCTTCCTGGTTCCTGACATGTATCAGATAGTTGAAATGTTGCGTTAAGTAGCTTTGACCTTTTCTTGAGTTAATGTCTTTACTGAGAGACATATGGAATAAAACAATCTATGAGGATACCTTAAGTCTGTTGCATATTAAAAGATTCTTTTTGGCAAGCATCGTCTTTTTTCCATCTTGGTTATTTTAAAAGTATGTTAATGTGTGAACATCTTGTCTATGGTATTTTCCATTCACTCTTAATAGGTTTAACTTAGTGGTTGGAGAATTCATTTGAGATGAAAGAGTATTGCAAAGTTGCAGCTGAATAAACAAGGAGAAAAGCACAATAAACTTGTCACAAAATGGTCCACGGCAAATGTTACTGGTCACCAAGGGCCAAATTCTATCCTTTAGAGATTTATATTCAATTCCCATTTGCACATCTAGTAAACAAGGAGGAGAATGAGTCTAGGTTAAAGTACACGGGCATTAAGGGAAGGAATCAATCAGAAACTCCCTGAGAAGAAATGCTCCTTCAGGAAAAGAAAGCTCAGAAATTCCATTTTATTTCATTGTGGAATAAAAACTACAGTGGAGAATCTTGGACATTACAGTTATTCTATAAACAACTGTAGTAACAGCAAAGGTGCTTAGATGTTCAAAGACTTGAGTTCAAATCCTTCTTCAAGTACTCTAGCTGAGTGACCCAAGGTAAGTCAGCCTCTCTCAGCCTCGATTTCCTCATCTGTAAAATGGGGGCAATGATAGCACCTACCTCCTATAGAGTTGTTGTGAGGACCAAATGAGATGCCATACAGAAAGTCTTTGTAAATGCCATCTACCGCTATCATTCTTCCCTCTGCCAGGCCTTTTGGTGGTGGGTACCAGCAACAATCACAATAACTGACCTATAGCCCTTTAAAGTTGGCAGAGCACTTTACATACATTTAAAATGCAGGAAACAGAGGCTCAAAGCGGTAAAGTTGATTTGCCCATGGTCATACCATTAGGAAGGGTCAGAGGCAGGATTTGAACCCAGGCCTCCCTGGTTGAAGTCCAGCACTGTTTCCAGGTAGAAATGCTTTCTGTAGAAGAGGGCAGCAGGATGCATAGGAAGTACTTACTAAATGTAAGGCCCACTTCCATTAATATCGTCACCAAACACTTTTTAATAGAAAAATTCTACAATTTCCTTCAGTGTCCATTGGCTTGCAGTCAGGAGGTTGCTTCTTTGCCAAAGAGCATGACTGTCTAGAGATGCCCAGAACCATTTTTCTCGCTCCTCTGCCCTCCCTATGTGCTCTGGGCTCTTTTGCACTGCTCCACCTCCCCTCAGTCGCAGAATTGGCTTTCCTGGGACAAGCTTAGCAAAATGAAAGAAAAAAGAAAAGAATAAATGGAAATCAAACACAAAGATTTCAATGTACAATCTGCGTGCCATAGAGTAGAGTTACATGGGGCTTTGTTAAAAGGCTTCTAAGGTTATTTAATGGGCTGGAGAACTTTAAGCCTAAAGGTTGAGAAGAGGAGGGGGAAGAGATCTTGGTTGTGGTTTTCCCTCCCCCAAGAAGAGTGGAATTCTCGAGCTAAGCTGCCAGCCAAGGGTTATTTTCCTCTCCTAAACTGCCTCATTGTATTTCCTTCTTTTCATTTTTTTTTTTGCAAATGAGAGCACCATATTAATTCGTTTTAATTAAAAATCATCCATGCAGCCCTTCAGCTAAAGAAACAATTTTTGGTCTCTGCCTTGGCTATCATTTAATCAGAAATTGCCTACATGGCTTTGGAATGATCACCCCTGCAATGATCTGGTCACTGCTCATACCACAGCTTCCCTTGGCTGATTCCATTCTAAAAATAACAGAGATTGGCTACGCAGCCCTTCATTCGGTGAAAGGTGCACAGCTGTGAGCCCCCGCAGGAGTCTGGCTCTAAAAGGTATCCCCAGAGAATGAGAAAAAAAGAGGAAAAGAAGATGGGGAGGAGACTAATAGCTGATTTAATCTATTTTCGTGCTCAGAACTGCACCCCACCTTAAAACTTCCAACCCAGAGAGAATCTGCTAGATCTTAAATAGTTTCCTCTGAAGGCAATTATGCAGCGACCCTCATTCCCTTGTCCGAGTATTTGAAAATCCCTAATTAAAAGGAATCCCTGAGTTTATATTTTAATCCCCTTACTTCTTGTTCCTTGTTCACTGAGGTTGGAGTACAGCTGATCTCCTGTCTCTTAATCAGAACCCTCCAGTTCCCTGACATTCGATATCAAATATTCCCTCAGCTGAGGATTTACAACTTAGAAGGGAACTTAGAGCTCTTTTCTAGAAATGGAAATGCACAGCATTACCCAGCCTTTTAAGGTTTGCAGTGTGCTTTGGATATGTTATCTCATTGGATTCTCACAACAACCCTGTGAGGCAGCAACTGTTATTATCCTCAGTTTATAGGCCAGGAAACAGTCTGAGAGAAGTTGAGTGATTTGCTTAGGGTCTGAAGCAGGATTCAAACTCAGTTCTTTCTGACTCCAACTTTGGCACTCTCTTCCTAATACTAATGAGCTGCCTAGAAGAAGGATTAGATCTGGAATTGGGTGAGTCATATATCTTAATTAGACCTCAGTCTCCTTATTAGTAAAATGAGGGGGTTTGACTGATTACCACAGATGGCTTCTCCACTTCCAAGTCTGTGATCCTAGTAATATGGGACTTGATGATGGAATGATAGAGTAGAAGAATGTAGTGCTTTTGCAAATGGCGCAGTGGGTAGAGTGCTGGGCCTGAAGTCAGGAAGATTCGTCTTCATGAGTTCAAATCTGGCCTTAGACACCTACTAACTGTATGACCCTGGGCAAGTCTTCAACCCCGATTGCCTCAGTTTCCTTATCCGTAAAATGAGCTGAAGAAGGAAATGGCAAACCACTGCCAAGAAAACCCCAAATGGGGTCATGAAGAAGTGGATATGACTTAAACATCTGAAAAACCACAGCTACTGTGTGACCGGGGACAAATCGTTGAACTTCTGTAAATTGAGGGGGAAGAGAATGGAATAAGTGTTTATTAAGTGCCTATCATGTGCCAGGCCTCATGCTAAGTGTTTTATAAATATTATATCGTTAGATCCTTATAAAAACCCTGGGAAGTAGACGCTGTTGCTACCCTCATTTTACAGTTGAGGAAGCTGGAGAAGACAGAGGTTAAAATGACTTGCCCTGGTCACGTACCTTGGAAATGTCTGAGGCTGGATCTGAACCCAAGTCTTCCTGCCTTTAGGTCCAGCATGCCTAGCTGCATGGGACTAGAGGGCCTTTAAAGTAACATTTAGCTCTAAATCTATGATCCATCCCAATTTTCTAAATTAAAAGAAGAGGAAACCCATGTCTCAAAGAGGTTGAATGTTTCTCCTAAAGCCACATAGGAGACAGAGCGAGGTTCTCTGGTTCCACATACAATATACTCTTTACACTATTTTGTCCTCTGTTCTCCAGATTGAATTTCTTAGTCATTTGTATCTTTATTTATAAGCTTTATTTCTTATACTTTGTAAATTAACTTTTATTTTTTTAATTAACATTTTTTTCTTGTCCATCCCATATCTTCCTCCACATTGGAAAAAGAAAGAGAAGAAAAAAAAGCCTATTTTTACAGACACGCATAATCAAGCAAAAGAAATTCCAGTGTCGGCCATGCCCAAAAACGTATGTCTCATTAAGTACCCTGAGTTCATCACTTTTGCCAGGAGGAGGGTAGCATGCTTTATCACTGGTTCTCTGGAATCGTGGTTGGTCATTGAATTGCTCAGGGTTCCCAAGTCTTTCAAAGTTGCTTAATTTTAATTCTTTAATTCAATTTAAGTTTATTTTCCAAATTCTGTAATTCCAAATTCAAGTTCCAAATTCTCTCCCTTCTCCTCCCTCCCCCAGTGAGAAGGCAAGAAAAAAAAAACAAAAAAACATTACAAATCTGTACAGGCATGCGAAACAAATTTCTGCTTCAGTCATGTTCCAAGAAAACAAAAGCATGAGACAGGAAGAAAGAGAAAAAAAATAGGCTTTGGTTTTCACTCTGAGTTCATCAGCTCTCTCTCTGGAGCTGAATGTTATGTTTCATCCTGAATCCTTTGGAATTGTGGTTGTTCATGTTGAGCACAGTTAGTAGGCATTGCCAAGCTGCTTATCTTCATTGTTTAATTATTCTCCTGGTTCTGCTAATTTTATTTTGTATAGCTCTGTATTTTACTCTGCATAGCACAGTAGTATTCTATCCCATTTATGTAACTTATTCAGCCATACCCCAACTGATGGGCATTACCTAAGTTTCCAATTCTTTGCTATCACAAAAAAGAGTGGGTATAAATGTTTTTATATGTATGGACCCTTTTCCTCTTTCTTTGATCTCTTTGGGGGTATGGATCTAGCAGCAATATTGCCTGGTCAGAGGGTATGTACAGTTTAGTAGCTTTTGGGCATAGTTCACAAATGCTTTCCAGAATGGTTGGACTAGGTCATAGCGCCATCAAATGTGCATTAGTATTTATTTCCCCATATCCCCTCCAGCCTTTCTCCTTTTCCTTTTTTTTAGATTTTAGTCAATCCAATGGGTATCATAGAGTTGTTTTAATTTGCATTTCTCTAATTGACTTAGAACATTTTTCACATGGCTATTGATAGCTTTGATTTGTTGCCTGAAAACTGACTATTCATATTCTTTGCCATAAATCAATTAGGAAATGTGTCTCATATTCTTGTAAATTTGACTCAGTTTCCTAAATGTTTTAGAAATGAGACTTTTATCAGATAAACTGGCTGCACCTCCCCCCAGCCACCCCATTTCCTGCTTTTTTCTAATTTTAGCTGTATAGGTTTGTCTCTGCAAAAACTTGTTAATTTTATGAAATCAAAGTTCTTCATCTTACTTCCTGTAAACCTCTCTAGCTCCTGTCTGGTCAAGAACCCTTTCCCTATCCATAGTTCTGACAGGTGATTTCTTCCATGCTCCATTTAATTTGTTTATAATATTACCCTTTATGTCAAAGGCATGTACCCGTTTTGAATTTATTTGGTTATATCATTTGAGATGTTGGCCTATGCCAAGGTTTTGTAAGGTTACTTTCCAATTTTCTCAACAATTTTTGTCAAATAGTCAGTTTTTGCCCTAATAGTTAGGATCTTTGGGTTTATCAAACACTAGCTTACTTTACTCATTTGTTTCTCTATATTGTGTACAAACTGTTCCACTGATCAACTTCTTTCTTTTTTTTGGCAGGGCAATTGGGGTTAAGTGACTTGCCCAAGGTCACACGGCTAGTATGTGTGTCAAGTGTCTGAGGCCGGATTTGAACTCAGGCCCTCCTGACTACAGGACCGGTACTCTCCTCACTGCGCCGCCTAGCTGCCCCAATCAGCTTCTTTCTTACTTGATATAAAGTGGTTTTAATGATTATAGCTTTGTAGTATAGCTTGAGATCTACTTGTGCTAGTCCCTGTTCCTTCCCATTTTTCTCTCATTGATTCCCTTGATATTCTTGACCTTTTGCTGTGCTTTTTTCTAGCTCTATAAAGTAATTCTTTGGTAACTTGATTGATATGATACTAAATAAATAAATTAACTAAGGTAGTATTGTCATTTTTATTATATTTTAATTTTTATTATATTTTATTTTTATATTATATTTTTATTATATTCTTTATTATTTTATTATATTCTTTTTTATTTTTTTATATTCTTTTTTATTTTTTATTTTTTTATTTTTTTATTTTATATTTTATTTTTTATTATATTCTTTTAGACTATCCATGAGTAGCAATATAAATTCCTTTTTTCACAACTTTCTTGCATAGCTCTCATTTCTTTTCCCATTTTTTCCTCTATTGCTCTTGTTTCATTTTTGAAAATTTATTTTTGTTCTTAAAAAAAAAAAAAAAAACTCTTCTAAGAATTCTTGTTTGGTTTGCATCCAATCTGCATTTTTCTTTGAGACTTTGCTTATAAATATTTTTCAAGTCATTGCCTTCTTCTGTGTTTATGTCTTGAACTTCCCTGTCATAAAAGTACCTCTTTATTGTTGGGTTCATTTTCTTTTTGCTCCTTCTTCCAGTCTTTTTCTAGACTTTGGACTTTATGTTAGTGTTGGGCTTTGCTCAGTTTTAGAGGCAGATAAGTTGCACAAGTGGATGGAATGCCAGGCCTGGAGTCAGGAACACTCATCTTCATGAGTTCAAATCTGGCTTCAGAGACTTACTAGCTCTGTGACCTTGGCCAAGTCACTTAACCCTATTTCCTCAGTTTCTTCATCTGTAAAATGAGCTGGAGAAAGAAAAGACAAACCAGTCCAGTGTCTTTGCCAAGAAAACTCCAAACAGGGTCATGAAGAGTCAGACACAATTGCACAACAGCAACAGTTTCAGAGGGGGGTTCTGGCTGGAGTGTCTGTCTTTTTATGCCCCTTTGCTGCTTTCACGATTCAGTTGGGGGGCCTGAAAATTTTCATTGCTTCCAAAATGGTCTCAGCTCTGAGTTCTTGACCTGGCGCTGGGTCTTCTGGCTTATGTGTAGTTGGGTTCCAATAAACAGTAGTTGGGCTCAGTCACTGTTAGCCTGCTGGGAGCTTTGATTGACTCAGCTATTGGCCTCTTTGGTCTGAGTCTGTCCTGGTTTTTCCACTTCAGGCTTATTTGTTGGGCTAAAGGTTAGAACTCAGTACCACTCTGCTCTTATGCTGAGAGCCACGCACAAAGTTTCTGGAATTTGTTTTGCACTCAGTACTCAGCTGGGCTCCCTCCTCCATGCTCTTCCTCATGGAACCTGTTCCTGATCCCGGCACTGGACCAGGGGTCCCTTGGCACTGGTGCTCTATCCCTTTTTCTCTTCCTGGTTCCGCCATTGCTGCCGCTGCCACCATGCTATACTCCTGCTCAGCCTCCTACCCCTCTGTCTGTCTTTCTAAACTGCCATGGTAGAAAAGAATTGACTCACTGTGACTTTTTCTTGGTTTTTCTGATCTGAATTTGACCTGATACGTTTTCTAGGTTGTGGTGGAGGAAGTTGAGGGAATTAGTAAAAAATGGTGACTCTCACTCTATCATTTTGACTTCACCATCAGTTGTTCGCCTTTCCAGCATTGTTGCTGTTGTATACATTGTTCTGGTTCTTCCTGCTTTATTTTGCATCTGTTCATACACACCTTCTCACATTTCTCTGAAAACATCACCTTTATCACTTCTTACAACACAATGGTATTCCACAGCATTCACATACCACAGTTTCTTTCCCTCGGTGGTACAATAATACTTCATTACATTTATATTGGTTGTATTTTCCAGGCTTCCAATCATCTCTCCAGTGGTCCTCTGAACTGACTGCATATTGTCTGTATTTCTGAATAGAATACAGTATACCAGAAAGCCTAAACACCAGAGAATCCAGGGTTTCATGAATTGCCATATCATTTATGAATCCCAGCCAAAGTCAGACTAAGTGCTAGGGACTAAATAGAAACATCTCTCACACCTTTCAGCGGCCATGAAACATTATTATGTTATAAACAGATGAATAGGCAGATGGCGGCCCCAGCCTCTAAATACAAATCCAATTGCCTTTCATTTTTCGTATTGCTTTAAATAAGATTACTCAGTCTTCTATACTCAAAACTTCGGTGTCATCTTTGAATGTGGGGAGTTAGAGAGAAGAAAAAAATCATTCTTTAAACCCAAGCAGCTTTTTCCTATTAAATGTCTCTTGCATTCACCCTTTGTCTCTATTCCTACCACCACCTTATCCCATGACCTTTTTCACCATGCCTGTTTTTTACAATAATAACCTACTTGATCTCCTCATTTCCAGCTGCCCTGTTCTAATCTAGTCTTCATGGGGGTGCCAGACAACCTGCCCAAAACACGATTTAAATCAGCTCATTCCCTTGGTCACGAACAAACAAGCCAACAAACACAAAGACTTCCAGAAATCCCAGTCTTCAAGAGTTTGAGCTCCTAAAACTGACTGTCAAGGCCCTTCAGAGACAGCTCAGCAGAGTGCAAGGCCTGGAGGCAGAAAGACCTGAGTTTAAATTCAACCTCAAGCACTTATTAGCTAAGTGACCTTGGGTGAATCATTTAACCGCTATCTGTCTCAGTTTCCTCAACTATAAAATAGGGATCATAATAGCATTGTTGGAAACTAGGTGGTGCAGTGGGTAGAACGCTGGAGTCAGGAAGACCTAAGTTCAAATACAGATACTTACTAACTATGTGACCCTGGGCAAATCACTTCACCCTGTTTGCCTCAGTTTCCTCATCTGTAAAATGAGCTAGAGAAGGAAATGGTGAACCACTTCAGTAGCTTTGCCAAGAAATCCCAAGTGGGGTCAAAATACCATGGAAATGACTGAACAACAACAAAATCCAGGACTGTAAGGATCAAATGAGATTGTACATCACTTAGACCCGTGTCTGGCACACAACAAGTACTTAATAGATGCTTGTTGCCTTCACATTCTAGTCTAAGTCTATTTTTTTCTAGCCACATCTTCCATTGCTAAGATACAGTCACCTTCTAATAACAATTGCTGATATGATGTACTTTACATACAATGCTTTATGTCATGTGAATCTCAGCAACAACTCCATAAATTAGGTACAGCAGGGATTATTAATCCACATTTTACTTGAGAGGAAACCAGTTTTAGAAGGTTGTTTTACCTTAGACTCTCAGGTACATTTCCCATAGAACACTCATTTGAGGCTGTTATGAAACTTTTCTTCTCAAGTCTCTGTAATAACAATTTAGATTTGAAGATCTTTCCCACCCTTTAATAGGCCATGTGACCTGCTTACGTCATAGGAAGCCTAATCATATGTGGTGGGAGGAGCTTCCTGACAGGAAAAGGAAGTTGTGTCACAGGAAATGCTGAGAGAGAGAGCCATTATGGCTGCTAATGGCTGCCAATGGCCACCCTCATGATGGTTAGAGCTGAACAGACTGTGACAGCTGTGTGTTTGTTTTTGGGAAGACCCCAGCAGGGGGTCTGAGAGGTTTTGGGATGGCGAGGCTCCAAGTTGTGATATTATGTATCAAATGCTTCACTGCTCTAATAGACTGGATAAATGGCTTGTGGGATCTGGTTCTCCGGAGTCAGAATAAATGGTTTACTTCCTCTACCTTCTATGTGGAGAGTCTCTCACATTTTGTGATACAGAACCATGTAGGCATTTTGACAACCATCATCTATATTACGATTATTGTCTTGCTCATGCGGTCTCCTTCTTTGTCCTTCTTGTCTCTCAGCAGACAACCTCCCTTTATACTTTACAAAGAAAACAGGTTATTAGCTCTGAGCTCTCTCTTCTCTCCTATTCTACATCTCAAAATCCTTTGATATCTCCCCATCTAGGTTTCCTGAATGCAGGTAAAAGGGGCTTCTAATTCTCACATAAGCATTCGGCGTATAGGAGCCTTTAATTCACCTCAAACAAATTCAGAAGACGGGAAGAATTCAATGCCTCATAAATAAAGCACATAAAGCACCCAATCAGCCTATCAGATTCACCAGAAGAAAACTGAATTTGATGTTGCCACCATGGCCATCCTTTAACATTCTTGTGAGTCCCTCTTCCCTACTGAACCTTATAAAGACCCTTCTCTCCTGACTCTTCGTATCACCTTGTGCTTTAGACTCAGCCTGGAAGGTAAGCATACTATGACAGCTGCTAAATAAATAATTTCCTTTTCTTTGGGTCTGCACTCTTTGAGAAACTCCCTGGCCTTGATCTCTAAATAAGATGGTACACAAGATGCTACTTCCCCAAGAAGTACGTGGCTTTTGGAGATTCCCTTCTCTTTCTAAAAGGTTTGATCCATTAACTCAAACTTGGGAACTCTTGTGCTTGGGATCTCTCGAACTTGGGGTTTACTCGTGAGCCCACCCAGGGATATGCTGGAGCCAGCTCTAACTGGCTAAGTTGACTTTTAAATTTTCCCTGTGAGAATTTATGCTTCAGAAATTGGCAGTCACCACAAATCAGAGTTGGATTTATTATTTTGTTAATTGTCTAGAAGACTTAAGGGAGTATTAATAATGTAGATTAAACTTAAAAGTGTACGTGCATAAAGAGCCTGGTTGTTAAACATTAAACACAGCTATATTAGGGTGTTATGATTCACACCCCTTTGTGCTCTATAAATATTTCTTGAGCTCAGCAGACGTGCAGTAAGAGGCTCTATGAATGAAGTCATCATCAGACGGGAGGCCTGGCAACTCTAGGCTAATAATAGTAACAATATCTGGATTTAACATGTTAAGGTTTACAAAATGCTTGACACCCACGTCTCCCTTGAACCTCATGATGACATCCATTAGCCCATTCTTCAAAGCTGGCTCTTCCCAGGAAATCTTTCTCTGATTAGAAACTTAGATTAGATCTTGCTGCCTAGGGAATTTAACCTTCCCTCTCCCCACCCCATCCCAGAAGTTGAGAGTTCTATGATTCTTTGCCATCTTCTTACCACCCCACCCCTATCCTCTGCCCCAGGTTACAGTTCCTCTTCCTGGGCCCATTAGCTATTATAGCTTTTCTCAACTATTGGAGGACCTGCTCCTTTCTCTGAGTACCCTTGGAACTAGAAGGGGTAGCTTAAGAGTTTGTCTTTTAATCTGGAGGGAAAGTGAGGGATGACCAGTATATGGCTGTCCCCTGAGAACTAACAAACAGCTTTGGCTGTGACTCCCTAGGTCAGAAGTTCTTAACCATTTCTGTGTCATGGCCATTGTGGTAGTCTGGTGAAGACTATGGACCCCTTCTCAGAGTAATGTTTTTAAAAGTATAAAATAAAATACATAGGATTATAGAAGAAATCAGTTATATTGAAATAGTTATTAAAATATTAGAAAAAAGGTTAAAACTCCTTAAATTAAGAGCACTTGCATTAGACTAAGGATATCCCACTTTGTTGGGACTTACAGTTTCCACATATATGCTTATACTTGTGAGTGCAACACTTTCCCAATAGGTACATGAATGTCTTCCACAGAGACTGTTTGCACGTATCCCAGACTTCATTCCAGACTTGAAGTCTTTTCTGTGCCAGCCCTCTCTTGAAGGATTCAAAGATATTTACTCCCTACTAATCTTTGGGTTGGGCAGCTAGTTGGGATGAGTCATCATCAGACTCATTTTCCTGAGTTCAAATGCAGCCTCAGACACTTACTAGCTGTGTGACCTTGGGCAGGAAATGGCAAACCACTTCAGGATCTTTGCCAAAAGAACTCCAAATCAGGTCAAGAAGAGTTGGACACGACTGAAAAACGACTGAAAAACAAAATCTTGGGGTGGAAAACAGGTTGAGAATTTTGATTTCTTCTCATTACCAAGCACTTCTCCAGGTAACTCTTTTAGTCCAGGAGTAAGATTATTTGAATCACATCTAACTAGATAATCTCTAAGGTGTCCCCCCTTCCATGTCTAATTCCATTTATGACCCTAGCTCTGAGTTCCTCAACAGCAGCTTAGACGGGTGTGCCCTTAGTATGAAAAGTCTACTTGTAATTCTCAACTAGGAAGAAAGTAAAGATCTGAGCTCAAACTGAATCTGGAAGCTCCAACTTCTGCGTTAGTCCTTTGAGTGAAGAGAGCCAGCGGCCTAGGCTAGTCCTTTGAGGCTTAGGTTTTTGCATTTCTCACAGCCCTAGAATAATGCCTGATACAGAACAGCTGCTCAGTTAATACGTGTTGATTGATTGATTATAGCTTCATTCCTTAGAGTCAGTGGTGCCTAATTAAAACACAAATTGCCCTGATGACCATGCTTTCAACTCTTTTTTTTTAACTATTAGTTAACACTGTAGGATGCACTAGAGGCTTTTGGACACAGGCTTTGGCAGGTTGATAAAGTCTACGAACTCCTCAGAATAATATTTTTCAATGAATAAAATAAAATGCATGAGATTGTAAAGGAAATCAATTATATTGAAATATTGTTATCAGAATATTTTTAAAAATTCGTGGATTCCAGGTTGAGAAGCCTTGGGATAGAGGATAAAGAGGGAAGTAGGCAAAGTAAGATGCTATGATTGAGGGATGGAGAGCTATTTTTAATAGTATCTTATTTTTTCCCAATTCCATGTAAAGACAAATTTTAACATTCATTAAAAAATTGAGTTCCAAATTTTCTTCCTTCCTCCCTCATGCCTCCCTTGCCTAAGATGGTAAAAACAATTTGATATAAGTTATGTATGTGCAATCATGTAAAACTAAATGACTGGCTAATATTTCTATATTAGTCAACTTGTGAAAAAAGAAACAGACCAAAAGAAAAAAAATGAAATAAAAAAGTTAAAAATAATATGCTTCCATTAGGATTCAAACACCATCAGTTCTTTTCCTGGATATGGATAGCGTTTTTCATCCTGAGTTCTTTGGAATTGTCTTGGATCATTGTATTGCTGAGAATAGTTAAGTCATTCACAGATCATCATCATTAGTGTTGCAGTTACTTTGCATAATGTTCTCCTGGTTCTGCTCACTTCACTTTGTATCAGTTCATGTAAGTCTTCTCAGGTTTTCCTGAAATTTGTCTGCTCGTCCTTATAGCCCAACAGTATCCATTACATTCATATACCACAACTTGTTCAGCTATTCCCCACAGCTATTAATTGAGTGGTCATGGTCAAATCATGTAATTTCTCAGAGGTCACATTTCCTTATCATAAAATGATAGTAAAAATAGCATCTTCCTTATAGCCTCTTACATGTGACCATCTCCTAGCTCCCAGTATTTTCATTGGCTGTCCTCCATACATGGAACTTTTCCTCTCTAGCTCTGCCTTCAGGCTTCCTTCAAGTAACACCTAAAGTCCTACTTTCTGCACAAAGCCTTTCCCAGACATCATTATCTTCGAGCCTTCTCTCTGGTTTTGCCTCTATTTTATTCTGTATTGTATCTTGTTTGTTTACAGCTAGTTGCATATTGTCTCCCCCATTAGAATATGAGCTCCTTGAAACAGGGACTGGGATGTTGCTGATTTTCTATCACCCATTTTTTGTATGCTAAGAGCTTAGCACAGTACCTGGCACATAAAAGCCACTTAATAAATTTTATTTTATTAACAGTCATGACTGACTGATTGGGGGTTGCTGTAAGGATCAAATGACTTAATGTGCTTCGTATATATTAAAGCACCATAAAAATATCAGCTATTATTTTAATATTATCAAAATTATTCTTAATAATGGATGCCAGCTTCCTTATCTCTGATACAGAAATTATTATGCCTTAGGAGCTAAGTCAAAAGGTCCCTATGTACTTTGTAAATCTTAATGAGTTATAGTAATTCCAAGTACTAATATTGTTGTCTATGGCAACCACAACAATAATATCAATATAGATACAGCATGGGGAAGTGTATAGAAAGCCAGTCTTGAAATCAGAAAGACCTATGTTTAAGTCTTACCTTTGATGCAAACAGGTTAGATGTCCTTAGCCAAGTCAATTAACCTCTCAGTGCCCTAGGCAACTCTCTAAGACTGAAGGTGTTCATCTTTATTGGGAGAGGAATTTTCTGTACTTGGAGCTTTTGTTTCCAATTAAGTTACAGGTCTGATTATATGCACACACACACACGCACACGCACACACACACACACACACACACACACACACATATATATAGCATGTATATCTATACATACATATATATACATACTTTATTTTCAATCAGCAAAAATCTACCTTTTCTCTCTTCCCCCTTCTGAAAGAAGGAAAGAAAAGAAAACTAAAATCCTTGTTACAAACATGTAAAGGCAAGTAATTTTTAAGTTGGCTATCGTGTGTGTGTGCATGCATATATACACATAGACATAGATATGGTAATTATGTAATGATATGTAGTAAGTATATCTAAAACATATATACATGTATAAATGTATGCACACATATTCACACATGCATATGTGTGTATTTGTCTCGTACTTTATCAGGAGGTGGTTAGCTTGTTTTATTATTAGTTCTCTTGAATTGTGATTAGTCATTATACTCAATCAGAGTGTAATTCCAACTCTTTCAAAATTGTTTGTCTTTACTATTTTGTTGTCATCATATATTGTTCTCTTGGTTCTATTTACTTCACTCTGCATGATTTCATATAAGTCTTCCCTGTTTTTTTTGAAACCATGCCCTTCTTCATTTCTTAAAGGCAATAGTATTACATCTTATTCATATACCACAACTTGTTCAGTCATTCCCCAATTTATGGGCAACCCCATTTCAGATTCCTATTCTTTAACACTTCTAAAAGAGAAATATTTTCATTATCATTAGAAATATTTTTTATGTTCTGGATAAGATGTTTTTGGCATGTATATTCTTATACATAACTTTACATATCATTATATGTCATTTACTTAGGAATGATCTCTTAATATATCCTCCTCCTATTTCTTCATTCTCTCCCTCTCTTCCTATTTCTAAGTAGAGTAAAATATTTTTTCTTTACCTAAATTGTGTGTATGTGCATGTGTATTCTTCCATTTTTTGACCAGTTCAAGATGAGAATAAATTTCAAGTGGCAGCCACACACCCCAGCCCATTCTCCTTGTTTGGATATCTCCTTGTGAACCCCAATTATATATGATAAATTTCCTTTCTCTTACCCTCCCCCCAGCCTAACAGCAGGTTCCTCTTCTGTCCTCTTTCCTTTCTTTACTTAAGATCATTAAAATATAACAGAGCAATTCCAGGCCTTGTCTAGTTAGACTCTCATTATGATCCTAGATTGGGCAGCTAGGTGGCACACTGGATAGAACACTGAATCAGAAAGACCCATGTTCAAATCCAGCCTCAGACACTTATAGCTGTGTACTTGGGCAAGTCACTTAACCCTGTTCACCTCAGTTTCTTCATCTGTAAAATGAGCTGAAGAAGGAATGGAAAAGCACTCTAGTATCTTTGTCAATGACACCCCAAGGGGGGTTATGAAAAGTTGGGCATGATGGAAACTACCAAACAACAACAAATATTATTCTTGATGATAGTAAAGTTCAGAAGGGACACATGCATCATCTTCTCATATTTTTCAATGTAAGCTGTTCATCCTTGTTTAACTACTTATTATTATCATTCGTGTTTACACATCTTTGTTTCTCTTGACTCCTGTGTTTGAACTTCAGAGTTTCTACTCAGCTCTGGTCTTTTCGTAACGAACTCATGGAAGATTCCTATTTTTTAAAAGATGCATTTTTGACCCTTAAGATTATATTCAGTTTTTCTGGGTAAGATGCCCTTAGCAATTAATCCGTATCTGTTAGCTTCTAGAGAATTGTATTTGCAAAGGCAAGCAAAGTGGGACTTTCTGTTGTCTTTTGTTTTGGAGTGCTTCTCAGGACTAAGGCTATCAAATGCCTTTGAGTCTTGCTTTTGTCTGAATCAAGAGTCATTGATTGGAAACAATATATATGGTGCTGGTCTTGATTAGAGATCTTTCCTACTCCTTTTGCTAAGCAGATGCTAAGCCTTAGGCCTGTACCCTTTTGCTAAGTAGGCACTAAGCCCCAGGGCCCTAAACAGGGTATATATGCTCTGAGGTTAGCATTTTCCTTTGGGGGCTTACTCATGGGAAGAGTATTCCTGTGACTTGGCCAGATGAGGTTCTAGGTAGCTGTTAAGGCCCCCCCCCATTTGAAAAACCCAGACGTTGGTACTTTTCTCTCTGGTAACTATGTATATAATGTCTTGGTTACACAGCTAGAAGCCTGTCTGTTGATTTGTATTATTTTGCTCTGTTTATATAGTTTCTTCTTGTAATTTCTGTTTGTTTTCTCCAAAGTTCAAGGTGCTGACTTTTTCCCTTGAACTAAGTGAATGATATATGTATGTTTAATTAAAGTGAGATTTAAACCCCTTAAAGTTTCTTTCCTTAGAAAAGCAGATCAAAGAACCTGTGCTAGCAGCCCTCCTGTGTTATTGGTCTTACACCCCCACAGCAGCTGCTGTATAAAAGTCTAAGTCCTGGAAATTTTCATTCAGGAGGTAACTGGTAAATTCTTTCCATTTCTACTTTGCCTTCTGGTTCTGAGAAATTTGGGCAGTTTTCTTTTAGGATTTCTTGAAACAGAATGTCTAGGGTTTTTTTTGTAGTTTTTGGTAGTTTTTTTCAGGTAGTTTGATGATTCTTAATTTTTTTTCTCCTTGACTTGTTTTCCAGGTCAGTTGCTTTTGCTATGAGATATTATACATTTAAAAACATTTTTCAGTTTTTTGACTTTGTTTTGAAATTTTTTTGTCATGGAGTCATTGGTTTCTATTTAGTCCATTCAGAGTTTCAGGGAGTTTGTTGTATAGATAAGGTTTTTGCATTTTTTGTACCAAGGAAATCCCATTCTAATTCTTCCTTCTATAGATTTTATTTCTTTTCTGAAATTTTTCCTCTAGTATTTTCATTTTACTGATTAAAACATTTTTGACTCTTTTGAATAACTCTTTTTTCATCTCTTCTAAAATTCTGGTTGAGCTTATGCCCAACCTGTGTTTTTCTTTGTGGCTTTGGTTACAGATGGTTCGGAGTTACTCTCTTCTTCCAGCTTTGTGTCTTGAATATCTCTCTTGCAATAAAAGCTCATGTGATTCTTTTTTTGTTTGCTCGTTTTTCCATACTGCCTCTTGACTTTAAGCAGAATGTTAGGGCTAGGCTCTGTACAATTCTGTAGGGAAGATCTGGGCTGGTCCTGCTATTGCTTTCTTGGGAATACTGAGTGTTATGGTTTCCCCAGGATCTCAGGGATAGCTCAGGCTAGGAACCTACGAGCTTTCATTGTTCCTAAAGTGGTCTGGTCCAGGGTAAAGTTTGAGCATTCCTACACCCCTCCCACACCCTCCTTGCTGCTCTGCAAGTTCCTGAGCTCGGTTTGGGTCTGAGCAAGCTTAGACTACTACTAGACTTAGCTACTGTTAGCCCATTGGGAAGCTCTTCTGGTTCAGAGATAGAACTACAGGCTCTCTTGTGAACTGGGATTTTAGCCCTGGTTATTTCCATGCAGATAGGGTTGGAACTAAGATACAATTTTGCTTCTGGGACTTGAGCCATATTGCTGATGCCTGCTTCTGAACTTCCTCCTCTTTAGGTATGCCACCTAGAGCTTGTGACTGCTCCTTATCTCTCTTCAGTCTCCTTTGGATCTGAGAACAAGAACTGGATAGTGGGCAACAAATCTGCAAGTTAGGACCTGTCCCCAATGAGGTACCCTGGAATGGATCTGGGGGTTCCTTAGCCAAGGTCTGAGTAGCTCCTTCTGTCCCAGTGCACAGACTCTCCTTGGCTGTCCTTTATGAAAGGCTGATCCTAGCCAGACCCTGTCCCTGCTATCTGCAGACCTTACTGTCTTCCTATGTCAACCTGGGCTGGAAAAGTGACTTGTGACTTTTTCTTGGATTTTTCCATCAGGATTCAATCTGGTATATTTTTCTATGTGGAGGAGTTTATTTTTGGGGGGTGGTGGTGGTGGTGATGATGGTGGTGAAGTATGGTGGACTACTCTGCCTTCTTGCTCTGCCCTCTATAGGTCTGATTAAAAAACAAAACAAACCCACAGTCATGACAAAGGTAGCCTTTATATGGAAATTACAGTAGAATCAAGGAAAATCTACTCTTTGATTGTATCAGCTCTAGAGGAAACTAAGGAAGCCTAGGAAACCTGACTACAAGGAGAAGCCAGGTCTCCTTCACACTGGGCAATTTGCTTCTCTTTTTGGAGCCTGAGATGGTTTTTTTCTTCTTCTTTTCTTTCTTTTTTTTCTTCTTTTAGAAGTGATGGCATCTGGCTTGGGAGTGCAAGTATTCTTCACTCACCTTTAAACTGCTGTGACTATTACTAAATCTCTGGCAGTGATATGTTGATTATGTGAATTTAAAGCCCCACAGCAGCCAGAGGAATGACAGATCAGACTCTCTTAAACTAGAAATAAAACTCAGGAGTCTGGCAGCAGGACGTAGCGCTCTTGCCCCAGCTGACCTGTTGGTGTCACTCTGATAGAACGACTGCTTCCAGGCCAGATGGCGGATTGTTTAAATTGAGATTTCTCAACCTGTTTTTCCTATTAATGGTTCACTTTGATATTCAGTCTTCATAGTCAATAACTCTTCATTGTCAAACTCATTGGCTTCTTTTTGTAAAGTGGCAGCCAAACTCCAACAAACCTCCACGTATCTAAACTATTGCACAGAGTTCAATTTCTTTTAAAAACCAAACCTTTTGAATCTAGTCACTGTTACAGGCTGACAGCCATGGAGTCTGCCTTCTGTCAGTTGAATGTAAGTCTGGTGGTTTTTTAAGAGCAATGAGATTGAAGGGCAGCTGGGGTTTCAGGAGTCTTAAGGAGGAGGAGAATGAAAAGCCCATTTGACCTTTTGTTTAGAGACACTAAATAAAGATCAGCTTGGAAAGGCAGCTTTTCAAGAATGCCAAGATATCTACTATGAAATCAGTAGTAGGAATTGGGTCTGCTTAGGTTACTTTATATACTCGATCTACCACAATCCAATGGTCATAAAATACAAACTTCTAAATATTTGTTGAATGCCTGAATGAGTAAATGAACAATTATGGATATATGATAGGGAATAGTTGATGATGGCAATCTGTCAAGTAGTTCCTCTGAATATGTGAAGGTATCTTCCTTTGCTTCTTTGAAGAGGAGGTGGCCGGGGGGGGGTAGGGAGAGGTGGGGAGTGAGGGTGGGAGGTGGGGGGGGGAATGGGTATGGAATACTTTATATAAGCCTTTCTTGATATGTTAATTAGCTTTATAGAATTCTTTTCTTCGTTTTAAAAAATTCTTTATGATGAAAAGAGCTTTCTGGGAGGAGCGAATAGAGTAAAAATGTAGGTGATACAAAAGCATAAGATATAAATAAAATTTTATTAAAAATAAACAATTCCTCTGAGAAATGAGAGAGTGATTGCGGAGGGTTCTTTGTGATCAGATTAAAGAAGGTGCAAGGAAATGGATAAGAGGGGCAGGGTACTGTCAAGGACCAAGAATAATTTTTGGAATCAGCTATATTTCAGTTCAAGTCCATTCTGTAAGACATACTAGTTGTGTGACCATGGGCAAATCACTTAACCTCTTAGTACCCTAGGTTTCTCTCTAAAATAATGTCACAGATGAACTGATCTGCTATAGTAGAGGGAGGTCCATATAGGACTTCCCTCCGTTGATGAAGTCATAGGGCCAGATCAAACAAATGGATACCAGATATCCAGAGATACAATTATTTAAGGTTGTATTGGATGTTGACTCCAGGTAGGAGACAAATTAGCAAACATACTTGATAATTCTCATTGATTGATACAGTTTCATCGATTCTAATTTTCTGGTTCTAATGACATTTGTCTATATTTTCTCAAAGGTTATCTTCCAAAGAAATGTTCAGACTCTACTTTGTTCTATATGAATTCTGCAAACAGAAGCTGGCAACAGGAAAGATCCCTGAAAGGCCTAGTAGAACCATTAGCCAGCCTGGTCAGCAGGTTAGAAAGTGGCTCACTTGAAAGATGGCATAGTAGAGTCACTAGACTGGAAAAGAAAACTAAATTTGGAGGCAGGAGTTCTGAATTTTAGTTTCGGCTCTACTGAAAACTAGCTGCATGACCTTAAGCGATGTCTCCTAACCTTCTAGTTTCCCGTAGTATAGCTGCCGCTGGGTACTTTTGCTAGGTTATAGGTAATTGAGCTCAGTTGCAGAAGGTCAGATATGTCTAATAAATCTACAGGGCATGTTCTAACTACTCGTGTCCACTCTTTGCTAGATTCTATGTCCCAGCTGTGAAATATTAAAGTAATCTTTGCCACGGACTGCATGCAGATATCTAGGGGAAAACAGAGGTTCATGCTAGGGCTATGAACCAAAAAGAGAGAAATGACAAGGAAACCTCAAAATATCAGAGCAGAGCCGCTGAAAACCTCCTATTGCCTTTACTACAATAATTCCTATAAACTCAGTAGTAGAAATTATATCTGCTTAGTTTACTTCACATATGTTAACATCACAACACCACAGTCATAGTATAGAAACATTTTCAAAGAGGACTAGTGACATCATGGGTGACATCTTGACTTCCTTGTGAATTGGATTTAAGTGAGGCAGAGTTGCATCAAGTCATCAGTCTTACTTTTTCTTATAGACTCATCAAAGTCCAGTGGTAAGCAAAAGTTAAGATAACTGTTGATGGCCTGGGATGCAGTGGATGACTTGGCGTCTTCAATGTCTGATAGAGCTCTAAGCACTCCACAATGCATGCTTCAACTGCCTTCATGGCCATTAGGATAATTTGTTCTCATCTACCCATTCTGCCAGGGGAAGTCTTCATATTCTTAGGGTTAATATCCCCCTAACTCACCAACAGGTTTGCGGCCTATTGGTTACCCTCAACCTGGTTCAGCTTGTCTGCAGAAATGGTTTTTACCAGGGTGTGGCCTCTACACATGCTCTGTAAATAAGTTGTTGAATGCAGGACTGATGAACCAATAAATGAGCATTCATTAGGCAGCCAATGATTTACCAGGTACTGGGCTAGGTGCTGAGGATACAATGGCAAAAGAAAAAAAAACAACTATCTCTTCAAAGAGGTAATATTTGATAAGGAGGAATAATTATGAACCTATGAAAGTGCTTTTTATTTTATTATAAACAGTGACAAATCATATCTGTTATATCCTAAGTGTCTAGGTTCCTTGACTATAGTCATGAAAATAAGCTTAGAAAAGACAGAAGATGTTGCTCAAAGATATGGAAGTATATTTTGCAAGGAATTCCTAGACTACAAACTTTATTGTTTCACAAAACAATTCTATTGATCTCATATGGGAATAGTTTTTGATGTATTTCTAATGTAGCTACAATGGAAACCTATCCAATTTAGCCATCACGTAGAAGCAAATGACTCCTCATACCTTCTATTTCATCTAATGCTTAAGTTTATAGAATACTTTTACATCATTATGTAATTTGATCCTAAAGACAACCTTGAGTAGTAGCTAGTACGGGCATCGCTAGATCCGATTTAAAGATGAGGAATCCAAAGCTCAGAGAGACTATGATTTGCTCAAGGTCACGTGGTTAGTAAATATAGAGCTGGGACTAAAACCCAGGAACTAAATCCTCCTCAGTCACAGGCTTTCCCACTACATCACACTGCTTACCCAACTTTCTGGGGTTTTAGGGCAAAATTTAGCCTCATAAAAATGACAAAATTCAGATATGGCAGCATCAGTTTGAGGTAGGGGTTCTTGAGTTGGAATTCACAGAGATCATGGATGAATTTCAAAAAATTGGATGGGAAATGGGAAATTTTATATAAATATATACATATATATGTATATATATACACATACAAATACATGTACTGTGTGTATATGCATATACATACACATGTGTGTACCTATTTATCTATCTTCCTTATTTTCCCTAACCACTAGGTGAATTTAGGCATTTCCTTCATTGTGAAATGCAGGTAACAAAACATGATTTGGTAAAAGACTCTCTAGGTTTGACCAGACTGCCAAATGGGTCCATGACACACAAAAAGGCTAAGAACTTCTGGTTTAAAGAAACAAAGAGGAGAGATATATCATGGGGATCTCATCTAAGACAATTTCCTCTTGTTACTCTTAAAATCTGGTTAGCTGAAGTTACAGTGCCCAAGTGACATTTGAAATATGTGTACATCATTCAAGCAATTCTGAATGTTTCAATGTTCTTGAGAAATTTGACAAAAAACTAATTGTAAAACAAGAGTGCTAATACTTATTTAAATGCATTCTAAGCCATGATGGGAAACATAAATATATTCTGGGGTACCATTTATAGAAGTGACAAACCATGCAAAGGGCAAACATATTATGATTTGTGACAAATATTTCAGCTCATAGAAAATTGTTATTTTCAGTCAAGAAAGTTCCCAATTATGTAGCATTTATAATTTTTGTTCTAAAAATTTCATTTCCCAAAAGATGTCAAAAATGTACTTAGTACAGCATCCCTCCTGGGACTACTTCCCCAACTCCTACTTTCATTAGCAGGCTCCATCGTCAGATAGTGATTGCTGCTTCTTTCCACCTTCTAGGTATAACCCTATGGTAGTTACTGTTACTTAGTACTGTTACCTAGTACTGTTACTCACAGTATCCTACCAGTGTGCTCTCCATTGATTATCAAGCAGAGTTAATTAGCTTTTTAGAAAGGTTATCTACTAAGCAGGTAGAGCAGGGACAGTTGGTATAAAAATAACACTCCTTAAAAGACTGGGGGCATACTCTCCCACAAGTACATTAAGGTCCAAGAAAAGAATATGTTCAAACTTAGAATCCAATACTGGTCATGCATGCAGGATACATGACTGTCAAACAAGGTACCTAACAGATCCAGGTTACTAGAAGTCCTTTTCTCCCTTTGTGAAATCTTTATGAAGTTCCCCCTTAAGTGTAGGGCTCTCTAGGCTGGGAACTGAGGATTGGTGCCCTTGAAAAATCCTGAAACTGACTTTTCAAATCAAGTTAATTTTTCTTCCCAGGCAAATGTGAGTTTAGATTTATAGACCTGCAGCCTCATTGGGAGGAATTTAAAAGTCATTAAAGTGTAGTAAAGGTAGAATGAACAAAGCATTAAGGTTCAGAAGACCAAGATTTAAGTCTCAGCTCTGCAACTTGATATTGGAATGACACTTGGCAATAATAATAATAATAATAATATTAATAATAATAAATCTCTGAGCCTCAGTGTCTTAAATTGTTAAGTGGGAATAATGATAAACTTCCTTGCCTAAATCACATGTTGGTTAATAATAACTACAAATTATCTAGCATGCTGAAGTTTGTAAAGTTTTGTATACCATACTTTGAGCCCCATGGGATAAATACATGTTCATTTTACAGATGAGGAAAGGGAGGCTTAGATGGTAGGCCATCGGCAGACAACTGGTAAAGATCAAAGACAGGATTTGAATCCAAAGCTTCTGGCTCCCAAGCTTAGCATGCTATCTGTTATGTCGCATTGACCTATCGTACAATAATATAATAATGTATCAAGTAAAACAAGTTACGTGAAACCTCTGGGAAAAGCATAGATCAGTATATAAATATGATATTATTATCATTATGACTATCATTAGCTATGCGGTGCAGTGGGTAGAAGGCTGGTCTTGAAGTCTGAAAGGCCAGTTCAAATCCTGACTCATGCACTTAACAGCTAGATGCCTCTGGGCAAGCCACTTAGGCTCTTTTGGCTTCAGGATCCACAGCTATCGAACAGGGATCACAACAGCGCCTCCCTCCCAGGCTTGTTTGGGAGGATAAAATAGATGACACAGGTAAGAAAACTTCTGTGGAATTGAAAACACTATAGAAATGCAAGCGATTATTATTATTATCTAGTCCAGTCTCTGACCAGAATGAATGAGGAGCTTGACACTCCAATAAGCTAGCAATCCAAATTGTTTTAAGTCTGCAAATGGCTCAGATTTAGATCGGAAAATTCAAAAAGCTTGAGGATTGTAGAGAAAGCTGGCAATCATCCACTGGGATGACTCAGTAAAAAAGCTTAGCGTCTGAATCTATTTTATTTTTTAGGACAAAGTCTTCCTTTCATCTGAAATACACAAATAATTGCTCCAATTCCATATTTCCCACTATAGATTCCTCCTTTTCCTTTTCTTCCTCTTCCCCTCATTCTCCTCCTTCTCTTCCTCCTCCTCCTTTTCTTTTGCTGGTATAATAGTGATTATTCTGCCCCGTATCACACCTGCCAGGCATGTTACATTTTTTCTCTCCAGGATTCTCTGGGGATATTTAAGAAGCTGACAGTTTCATTTACCCACTTAACAGTCAGATTAGCTTTTGCAAAAGAATATTTACTTTTAAAAATATAGCAAGAAGAATAGACAAACATCCCCACATAATACCTGGAGGCAGGCCATAATTCCTCCTTGAACCACTTTAGTCTCTGGTTTAGGGAAGGAGATTAGGATAACAGTTTAACTCAGTTTCTATATAGCACGGTACCCCCAAGTTCTAAGTACGAAGTACCCCATGACTTGCTTCCTGGCAACCTGGCTTCTTAGGGTATCTCTTCTGGGCTGGCAACAATTTCTGGAATTCTGTCTCCAAGACTGCCATGGCTGGGGCTGTCATGTCTGATGACTCCACTTCCTGAGCATAGAACTGAAGAGAACCACCAAAACAGAACAAAATTCAAGGCTCTTTTTTGGGGGCCGCAGGGGAGGTAGCTCTCCTTCTACCCAGCTCATTGCAAGGTGTCCATGCTGTGGATAAACAGGACCCACATCCCCTGGTATACAGCTGGAGAGAGAGAGAGAGAGAGAGAGAGAGAGAGAGAGAGAGAGAGAGAGAGAGAGAGAGAGAGAGAGAGAGAGAGAGAGAGAGAGACAGAGAGAGAGAGACAGAGAGAGACAGAGAGAGACAGAGAGAGACAGAGACGGAGACAGAGACAGACAGACAGAGAGAGAGAGAGACAGAGATGCAGAGAGAGACAGAGACACAGAGAGAGAGATACATAGAGAGAGAAAGATAGAGACACACAGAGAAAGACACAGAGAGGGTTCCAGTCTGGAACTTTAAAAGGTGCAGCCTGCTTTGGCTAGTAGAAAGAGAATACTTCCACCCGTGCAGCAGGGGAACACAAAATGCCTTCTCTCAGAAGCAGGTCCCTGCTATGTCCCACGTGGGTGCTAGCATCTTAGGTGATTCCGACATATACAGAGCCTAGATACATTGGAGCTGAACAATTCATTATCCTGAAGTAGACCTGGTGATAAATATCTTTGAACTTAGATAATTAATCCTCACATGATGGACATACAGTCTGTCACCAGGCCCATGCTGGAAGCCTTTTTAGCTTGGTGGGACCATCAGAACTTATTCTGTGCTGACACAGCCTTCAAGAACTCACACCACAAAATTTCATAATGAATTGTCAGAGCAGGATTTTGAAAGGCGGATGTAATAGATTATTAATTTTTTTAAATTAGAAGGTGAATTAATAATAATACCACCCAATATCATCATTTTTCGTGAAAACCAAAGGTCCCACATTTTATACCATAAACCTCATAAAACACAGGCCAATTTCATAGTTATATGTCTAGATGGAATATGTCGTGAATGTAGGATAACTATGTTCTCTTCCCTAATGTGGGCATGCTGCTGCAAAGCTAATTTTTCTGTGGTCCCAGCTGTGTGCCTCCACCTCCACAAATGTTGCTATTTCCTAATCTGTGAAATAAAACTTGATCAGGAATTCTTAACCTGGAGCCTGTAAATCTGCTTTTTAAAATGTTTTGATAACTGTATCCGATATAATTGCTTTCTGGTTTAATCATGTGTGTCTTAGACATGTAAAAACATTTTCACAAGGGGTCTAGACACACAAATAAGGAAGAAGCTCTGGATCAGATGATCTCAAAGGTCCCTTCCAGTTATACCATTTTAGGAGTCCAGATGAGTGTCATCATCAATTCCTCACTGTCTCCACGTATCCAAACAGCTGCCATATTTAATCATTTTGAACATCTTTCACACGTCTCCTCTCCACTCATAAAGCCATTATTCTAGGATAGAACATTGTCACTATTACAATAACCTCCTAATTGGTCTTCAAAGCTGCCTAAAATCTCTTTCTGCTCCAGTCCAGTCCACATAGCAGCCAAAGTGATTTTCTAAAGCCTATTACCTCCAGATTTTCTCCTCTGTTTGGCTTTTAAAGCTCTCACAACCTACTCCCATCCTACCTTTCCAGTTATACCACACATCACTCCCATCTACTACCTTCCAGGTACTTACCAAATTGGTCTCTTTCAGTCTTGTTCTTCACCCATAATAACCCTACTCTTTTTGTGCCTTTGAGCTGGCTATGTTACTCATGCCTTCAGCTGGAATCCCTAGTTTCTTTCAAGGTGCTGCTTGAGTGCTGGGTTCCACAGGAGATCTTTCCTGGCTTCTATCTATTTGTGCCTCCCCCTATCCCAGGTTACTTTGTATTTGTTTTTCATTTGCTTTGCATATAGCTATATATATATATTTACATAGATATATTTATATATATGCACATTGTATTATCTGCTAAAATGTAATCCCCTTCAGGAAAGGAACTGTTTTCAATTTTACCTTTTATCTCAAGCATTTAGAATAGTCCCAAGCACAGTGTTTGTTGACTGATCTATACAGGTGGCTCTTCAATCCATTTATCCAGCCTCATCGTTCTCCTGAGTTCCAGTCCCACATCTATAACTATCCATTGAACATTTCTAGTTGCGTGCCTTTAGTTTACCGTGTCCAAAATATAACAGTATTTTTCACCTTAAATCTACTACTCTTCCTAACTTCTACATATTTTTGAAGGCACTATTATTTTTCTAGACATCTAGGTTCACAACCTAGGAGATATCCTCAGCTCCTCACTCTTATTCATCCTTCATATGCAGTCAAGTGCGTAGTCTTGTCAATCATAACTTCTCGACATCACTTGTATTATTCCTTATTTCTCCCCTCACAGATCAATAGTTCTAGTTCAGACCATCCCTATTTCTCATCTAGATAATACAAGAGCCTGCTGATTGGTTTCTCTGTATCTAGTCTCTTTTTTAATTCAGCCTCCACACAGGTGGCAAATTATTACTCCTGAAGCACAGGTCTGATCATATAGTCCCCTGCTCAAGAAACTTTGGTGGCTCCCCATTAACTTGAAGATAAAATATAATCTCTGTTTGTCTTTTAAAATTCTTCAAAATTTGGCTCCAGTCTATCTTTCCAGTCTTATTATATGCTACTCTTGTTAGACTCTAGGCAAATGAGACCATTTGCTATTCCCAGTGCAGGAGATTCCATTTCCTGTTTCCTTATTTTTGCACACAATGTCCTAACTTCCTAGAATGCACTCAATCCTTTCCTCTTCCTTTTGGAACTCTTGGCTTCTTGCAGGGTTTAGCTCAAGTGCCAACTCCTTCAAGAGACCTTTTCTGAGTTCCTTGGTTGTCAGTGCCACTTCAGCATCATTTTGTATTTGTTGGGTCTCATTAATTTGTTTTTTTCCCTTGTAGATTTGCTGATCTCTTTTGAGTGACTGGGGATATCAAAGAGGGACTTTTGTATTCTGTAGTATTCTGGGGTACAATTAGCATAATCCAGATACAGGAGCATCTGATGAACTTCAAAGTTCTTTTCCATTTGGACTCCACACAAAACATACTCCCTGACATTGGTCAGAATATATCCTTATTTTAGGCTTGTTTAATATTGATTTTATATTTTAAAAGTTTGGAATATCACAATCTCAGGGAAAACCCCCATAATTAATGGCTCACTCAAAGTACAATGAAGAGTCAAGTAAGACACATATGAATTGTGATATATTCTAATTTTGACCTATGGGGGGAAAAAGAAATGGGTCAGTAATATATCAAGGGCAAGAGATAAGTAGAAAAACCAAGAGTTACACTGAACTCAAAGAAAATACTCAGAAGAATGTTTATAGCATGTTGGGTGTCTCCTTTGTGGAGAGATGGAAGAACATTAACAAGGATAACAAGGAAACATCAATGGATTGCTACCTGTACTGATGAATGGCATGCCTATCTAGATGGAATCATAGATCATTGGAGGAATGAGGAATTAAAATATTGCTATTGCTAATAAAAATAATTAATTTCGAAGATTATAATGTATTAAGTCATTTTGTAAGATCTTACCAGCATAAATATCTTCCCAGACTATGGTAGGGCAGATTAATTTTCTTTCCACTTCTCACATGGCTCTCCATCTCCCCATGCTGTGCCCTTGCCTAGAATGCACTCGCTCCTCACCTCTACCCCATACAATCCTCTTTTTCCAAGACACAGCTCAAACATCACTTACAACGGGCATTCTTAAACCTTTTTTTTGATGCGATATTGTATACTAGTGAAGCCTATGGATTTCTTTTTTGAATAAGTTAATTTATTTTTAGTTTTCAACATTCACTTCCATAAGTTTTAAATTTTCTCCCCCTCCCTCCCCAAGACGGCCTGCAATCTGATATAGGCTCTGCATATACATTCCTATTAAACATTTTCACAATTGTCATGTTGTATAGAAGAATTAGAATGAATGGGAGTAACCATGACAAAGAAAAACATAGCATGAAACAAAACAAAAAAAGAGAATAGTCTGCTTCGATCTGCATTCAGACTCCATATTTCTTTTTTTCTGGATGTGGATGGCATTTTCCATTATGAGTCTTTTGGAATTGTTTTAGGTCTTTGCATTGCTGGGAAGAGCTAAGTCTATCAGTCAATCATCACACACTGTGGCTATTACTGTGTACAATGTTCTCCTGGTTCTGCTCACTTCACTCAGCATCAGTTCATATAAGTCTTTCCAGGTTTTTCTGGACTCTGCCTGCTTATCATTTCTTACAGCACAATAGTATTCCATTACATTCTTACCACAACTTGTTCAGCCATTCCCCAATTGATGGCATCCCTTTGATTTCCAGTTCTTGGACACCACAAAGACAGCTGCTATAAATACTTGTGTAAGTGTGGGTCCTTTTCCTATTTTTATGATCTCTTTGGTTACAGCCCTAGAAGTGGTATTGCTGGGTCAAAGGGTGTGCACTTTTTATAGCCCTTTGGACATAGTTCTGGGTTTCTTCTTAGAATAATAATTTCTTCCCTGCATTCAAAATGAAATACTGCATTTCAGTTAGAAGTTAGTGAAAACAAGGATGTGATGTTTTTTCCTGGTGCAAGTTCTCAGACCCTTGAGACCTATCCATTGATCTCTTGGAGTTCTGGGGTTTTTATGTTCTTACTCTTATTCCATACAATACCTTTCCTGTTCTTTCCAACAATTACTGTCCTTCCACAACTACCTTGTATTTATATATTTGACTTTATTTCATACATATGTATTCCATATATACTTATATATGTACATGTTTTAGTCCTTGATGGAATACAAGTTTCTTGAGAGTAGAAATTGTTTGATTTTTTTTTGCTTTTGTTTTTGTTTTGTATCACCTGTCCATAGTACAATGCCTGCTACATAGTAGGTATTCACTAAAGGTTCTTTAGTTGATTTGATGTGTAATTCAGCTTGCTAGAGGAGAACATTTTTGGGGACTACTCAAGAAATATTAGATACAGTTGGATCTTTTATTCTTTCAACTCTTAGTCAACTGAGCTACTATGAAGAGGTGGTCTGCTACAGAAAATTTTCTGTCAAATACAATATATTCCCTTATATTTTCATCACTCCAACATCTTTGTTGAACACACAATTCTAATGCAGTTTTTACAGAGATGAAAAAGTATGTATATAAGTTGCTAATTGTTAATGTATCCTCAGCTACCATTTCAGATCTGCCTTCCCTTCCTCTGCGCCCTCTGGAATTCTTACGCCATAATTAACAAATTTTCTTTCATCCTAAATTTCTTCATTTCTTACTCTTTCCATCTTCTGGAACTCGCTTTGACCTGTCTCCCTCCTGATGATACTGTTTCCTTAAACACTCTATCCAGTATTGGCTATGTTTTTTCCTCTAATCCTCCTTCTTCCCACCTCAGTAGTTCAGGTGAACAAGTTGGAATACTCTTGCTTCCCTATGTCACTTTCAGATTCTTCCTCTGGTTACCACCTTAACTCATCAATATCTCTTCCTTTGAGGTTCATGCTCTCTGAATTTTTCATTCAATCCAGATCCCAGTGGCCATTTTCTATCAATCTCCAAAACATTGTTCTTCCTTCCTCTCAGTGAGTTCAGTGTTACTTAGTATTTCTCTTTAAATCTCTTTAAAATCTTCTCTCTTCCCTACCTCAAGACCTCCTAATCAACCAATTGAAATCTTCCTTATCCTCTAGATCAGAATCCTTTGGCTTTTTGTCCTGTTACTAATTACACATTTCTAAACCTCAATCTTATATTACTATATACTATATATTACTATATTACTATATACTATATTCAACCGCCGCTTCCTATCTCCATGTTGTTGAACAGGGCTGGAGGAAATCACAAAACCATGTTGTTAAGCAAAAACAGTGCAGGGGCTCATGACCTCACAACTAGAACATTGCATATGCCCCCAGGTTGATTTTCTTGTTTCAAGAGTCTCTCAGTTCTAGTCCATTCTCTACTCAGATACCAAAAGTGGTCTTCCTAAAGCTCGGGTCTGACTATGTCACCCTCCTATTCAATAAACTCCGGTATCAAATATAAGATCCCCAGTTAAGCTTTTAAAGCCCTGACCCTTTCGCACATTGCCAGGATTCTTATGCCTTACTCCCTTCCACATACGCCGAGATTGTGTCATTGACCTTCTTCATGTTCCTCAAATAAAACATTCTATCACCTGACTGCACATTTTTGTTGGTCATGACCCAAGTTTAGAATTCTCTCCCTCCCCACTTCTGCCTCCTGACTCTCCTGGCTGCCTTCAGGTCTCCCCTAAAACCCCATCTTCTACATGAAGCTTTTCCTGGCCCCTTTCATGCTAATACCTTTTTTTTTCTGAGATTATCTCTAATTTATCCTGTACATACCTTGTATGTTCATGGTTGTTTGCATGTTGTCTCCCCTATTAGAGTGCATGCTTCTTGAATGCAGGGATCATTTTTTTCCTTTTACTGCATTCTCAGCATGCCTGACTCATAAAAGGCAAATAACTGCTTATTGACTGCCTTAACTTTTGTCCCCATTGCCTAGCATTGTGCCTGGTTCATAGTAAGTGTTTAATAAATGCTTCTTGGATTGTTGATGACCAATCTTTAGTCCTGTGGTGATGATATTACCTGTCATAACAGGATCATAGAATGTTAGAGCTGACTTTAGAAGTCATTGATTCCAATCCATTTATTTTAGAGAAGAGGAAACTGAGACCCGGAGGGATTAATTGACTTGTTAAAGCTCCTACAGGTGGAAAGTGGCAGAGACAGAATGTGAAATGAGGTCAATGACTTCAGAGCTAGTGTGTTTCCATGGTGTTATAAAAATGTTATTAAATTTGTTAGGCATTAAGCAATTAATCAGTCGACAAGTATCTATTAAGACCTCCGCTTAAGAGAGCAAGATCTCCCACTGCATCCAGGGCCATCTCCGTGCATTCCGACATATATATATATATATATATATATATATATATAGATAGATAGATAGATAGATAGATAGATAGATAGATAGATAGATAGATATATCTATATATATCTATATCTATAGATATATATATATATATTGCCACAGGACCCAGATGGCTTCAGAGGAGAAAGTGAGGCTGGTGACTTTGCACAGCCCTCTCTCCCTTAAATACGATTCACTTGCATGTCACGGCATCACCTCCTTGACGTCATGATCCTCTTTGAGAACTAGAGAGAAAGAGAAACAGCAACAAGAACAACATGTTGTACCCATGTGCCAAACACTGTGCTAGGTTCTGGGATACAATGACACACCCTCTATTCTCATGGGGTTATGTTCCAACTGGGGATTTTATGCTTAAACAGGGTTCTTCTCCTCTTTAAGAGATCTTGATACTTAGCACCTTGTTCCTTTAAAATTATATCACCTCTGGTATGAGTTTCTTTAGTATCAATTAATTTATTCTTTTTTATTATTTTTAAGACTAAGCCTCCCTAGGCTATAAATGAAAGTTATTCATGGGTCTGATCCCACCACTAAGAAGGATGGAAACTTTGGCCTGCTCTGTTTCTGACCTAAATAAGTTCACTTCTCAGGCAACCTGGTGCCCTTCCTCAGCTCCTTGGTGCTCACTTTGTTGGTGCCAGATTGAGTGTGGACCCCCAATTGGTTTATCCTCCTGAAGCTCAGAACCCCCAAGCTCAAGCAATCTGCCAGCCTCAGCTTTCCTGGAAGCTGGGGCTAGAGGCATGTGCCACCAAGCCTGGTCTGTGAGTATATATTTAGTCAGGCCTAGATAATCTTCTTGACTTAATCTTCTTAATTGCCATATCTACTTCCTCATATAGGATAGGTACTGAGATGAATAGCCTAAATTTGACTGTATAATTATCAATGATGAAAACAGATTGCTATAAAAATGATGGAAAATTCATTTCATTTTACATCAGATTATGTCCTTCAGGTTTTATCTCTAGATGCCCTTGAGGTAATCTAGTTGAGTGACACTGTGATAATCCTTTTCAGATGCAGCTAGACACAGTGAAAATCGACCTGCATTTATAGTCAGAGGATATTCATGCAAATTCCAACTCTGCCACTTACTACTTGTGAGAACTAGGCTGAGTCATTGAACTTCTCTGTGTCTTACTTTTGTCATCTCTAAGAAGACCGTGTTGGATGATCTCTTCTGAAATCCCTTTTACTTCTAAATGCTTTGGTCCTTAGTGTTTGCTAAACCCAAAGACCTCAGTTACTCCAGTAAGTATTCACCATTTAACAAAAATAGCTGAACTGGAATAAATTAGGGTTAGACCAATACCTCATACCAAGATAAATTCCAAATGCATACGTAACAGATATGAAAGACTTCTTTGAGCACAAGTAAAAAACAAAAGAAACAGACTTTTGGGTCTACAAATAAGGAAAGAATGCATGGTCAAACAAAAGAAAGAGAACATCAGAGAGAATAAAACAGACAAGTTTGTGTAAAACTAAAAAAAGTTTTCCACAAGCAAAACATATATTTGTACATGTGTATATATACATATATGTATATATA
Organism: Phalanger gymnotis; assembly: GCA_028646595.1. Lineage (NCBI taxonomy): Eukaryota > Metazoa > Chordata > Mammalia > Diprotodontia > Phalangeridae > Phalanger > Phalanger gymnotis. Next base: position 468,742,221 of record CM053622.1, on the reverse strand, counting down.
TATATATGTATTTAGGGGTGTGTGTGTACATATATAATATAATTAACAGTTAACTGGGAAAAAATCCTTGCAGTGAGTTTCTTTGATAAAACTCTCAAACTGTATAGGGCTATGTCAAATCAAATGAGAAAAAAATATTTATAAAAAGTACTTAGGACTGTGCCTGACATATAGTAGGTGCTATACGAATAATTATTACCTTATAAGGAATAGATTAAGATTTATAAGAAAAAGAGCCATTCCCTAAATGATAAATCATCAAAGGATACAAAGAGGTAGTTTTAATTTTATTTTCACTTTGCCCTCTGGTTCTCGGAGACCTGGGAAGTTTCCTTTTTAGATTGCTTGAAATAGGATGCTTAGACTCTTTTTCTGGTCATGGCATTCAGAGAGTTCAATGATTCTTATATTTTCTCCTTGATCTGTTTCCCAGGTCGATTGTTTTTGCTATGAGAAATCATACATTTTCTTTCTTTTTTCCCAGTCTCTTGATTTTGTTTTAATATTTCTTGTTTTCTCAAGGAGTCTATTTCTATTTGTCTTCTATTTAGTCCATTCTAACTTTGGGGGAGTTTGTTTTTTGGGCAAGATTTTGCACCTGTTGTGCTACGTTGTTAATTCCCCTTCCAATTCTTCCTTCCTTGATACTAATTTCTTTTCTATTTTCCGCTATAGTGCTCTCATTTAAGTGATAAGAATATTTTTAAACTTGCTCCATATTTTCTAAGAATTCTAGTTGTATTTGTGCCCAAGACCTGTTTTTCTTTGTGGTTTTGGTTATATATTTTTCCAGGTCATTCTCTTCAGAGTTGATGTTTTAAGCAGCCCTGTTACCATAATAGGCGTTTATAGTGGGACTCTTTTTTCCCTTCTCATTATTTCAGCTCTCTCCCTGCCTTTGGACTGAATGAGGGTTTGGGCTTTGGGTGTTTCTGGAGGGAAGGTCTAGGCTGGTCTTGTTGCTGCAGAATCTCTGAGACGGTTCAGGCCGAGGACCTGAAAGCTCACAAATTACTTCAGTGCTCCAAACCCTGCACATTCTTGACCTGAGTTTTGATCTGAGCCATAGTATACTGCTGCTGGACTCATCTACTGTCTGACAGCTGGGCATCAGCTTACTGGTTCAATGACAAAACTACCGGCTCCCCTTTGGTCTGGGAATCCTGTCCTGGTTATTCCTCTGTAGGCTTCAGATTGGGCTAGAAACTGGAACTAAGCCTGTACTCTGCTCTTAGGTTCTGAGCTACATTGCTGTTATTTACTTCTGAAATTCCTCCTCTCAGCCTAGGCCCTGTGGCCACTTCCCACCTTGGAACATCACTCCTGGGCACAGATTTCTTTCTGTAGTCCACTCTGGACAAAAGGTGATCCACTGGAGAAGGATATGGCAACCCCTCCAGTATCTTTGCCAAGAAAACCTCATGGACAGAATTATATTTTTGGGCTTAGAGATCTCTGCAGATGGCAAATCTGGACAGCACACTAAAAAAGCAGAGACATCACCGTACTGATGAAGTCTGTATCGTCAAAGCTGTGGTTTTTCCAGTAGCACTGTGTGGCTGTGAGAATTGGGTTCTAAGGAAAGCTGAGGGCCACAGAATTGATGTTTTCAAATTGCTGTTCCAGAGAAGACTTTAAAGAGTTCCTTGGAAAGCAAGGAGGTTAACTCACTCAATGCTTGAAGAAATTAACTGAGAGTATTCACTGGAAAGTCAAATACTGAAGCTAAAGCATAAATACTTTGGGCACACAATGAAAAGACAGGACTCATTGGAAAAGATCGTGAGGTTGGGAAAGATTGAAGGCAAAAGGAAAAAGAGAGAGAAGAGGTTGAGGTGGAAAGATGTCATAGAAGTAATGAACATGACTTGGGCATACTTTCAGGGGCCTGGCATGCTATGGTCCATGGGGTTATGAAGAGTTGAACATGATGAATTGACTGAACTGTAACAACCACTGGGTAGTGAAAAATAAAACTGCCCATTGGCACCTGTTCTTGTACCCTGTGATGCCCTAGTATGGGTCTAGGACTTCCTCTTGCCCTGATTCTCAGCTTTTCTCTGGGCTTTGGAATGTGCCACACTGCTGATTCTGTACAGATTCCATCCTCAGTGTCTACAGACCTTTTTTTTAATCTCCTTCTGCTAACCTGGGCTAAAAAATGACTAGTGGCTTTTTTCTTGGATATCCCTATCAAGACATGGCTCGGTGTATTTTCTAGATCTGTTTGGAGAAGTCGGGTTTTTGGAGGGGTGCGAGGGGAGGGAAGCCTGTAGAGAGTTTGCTGTATTGCTTCCTATATTCTGCCATCTTGGCTCTGCCTCTAAAAGGCAGGTTTCAAAAGAAAAAAATCCAAGCTCTCTATACCCAAAGGTGAAAAAATAGTCCAAATAAATAATAATTTAGAGAAATGCAAATTAAAGCAATTCTGATGTTCCTCTTCACACCAATCAGATTTTCAAAGTTGATTAAAATGAAAACCAAAAAGGAAAATGACAAAGGTTGGAGGGATTGAAGGTAAATGGGAACATTAGTGCACTGTGAGGGGAGTTGTGAATTGGTCTCACCATCCTGGAAAGCAATTTGGAATTATTCAAAGAAAAGGTACTAAATTGGGCATAACTTTTGAGACATCAAAGGAAAAGGAAAAGGATTCAGATGCGTACAAGCATTTGTAGCAGCTCTTTTTGAAGTGGGGAAAATAATCTGGAAGCTCAAGGGCTTCCTATCAATTGAGTAATGGAAGAACAAATTATGAACATAGTAGAATATTGTTTTGCTGTCAAACCAATGCAGAGTGAAGGTAGCAGAACCTTCTGAGGAAAAATATATAAAATAATAAGGTTGTAAAGACAAACAACTTTAAAAGACTTAAAATTCTCTCAATGTAATTGGGATTTACCACCCACCTCCTGATCGAGTGGTGATGGACTCAAGCTGTAGAATGAGACAGATTTTTGGACATGACCAACATGGCAATTTGCTTTGCTTGACTGAATATTTGTTATAAAGATTTTCTTTTTCTTTTCTTTTCTTTCTTTCTTTCTTTTTTCTCAGTTTGGGGTGTGTGGAACTGAGAGGCTTGTTGGTTGAAAATATTTTTCAAAAAATGAAAAAATGCTATGATTCTAAATTTAGCCAATATTTTTTGAGTACCCTCCATATGCAAGGCACTATAGTAGGTGCTAGAAATTCATCCCTAATTATTCAATTACTTTTTGGAATGATGCCCTCTAACAGTGATGCCCTCTCAATTTTGTTTTATATACCCTTTCGCCTCTATTTTAATAGTCTCATTTTACTCTCTTTCCTTTCTTCCCTCAACATGCTCAGCAAATGATAATTTAATATTGCCTTACATTCTCTAAAGATCATCTGATAAACTATTCTATGTGGGCAGGTAGGTGGCACAGGGGATAGAGCACCAGGGCTGGAGTCAGGAAAACCCGAGTTCAAATCCAGCTTCACACACTAATTATCTGCGTGACCCTGGGCAAGTCTGTTTGCCTCAGTTTCCTCACCCATAAAATGAGCTGGAGAAGGAAATGGCAAACAAGTCTAGTATCTTTGTCAGGAAAACCCCAAATGAAGTCACGACGAGTCAGATACCACCGAGAGATGACTGCACAAAAACTATTCTATGACAACGTGTTGGTATAGGTATACATTAGTCTCCACAGGGGCATTTACATTAAGAGAGTCACAGTGGAAGAACCATATGTAACCTTATGACTCAGTCATTAAAGACTCACTAATGGTGTAATGCTAGGCACAATGGGAAGAAAGGAAAGAAATAAGCATTTATTAAGCATCGAGTATGTGCCAGGCACGGCGCTAAATGCTTTACAAATATCTCATTTGAGCTGCACAACAGTCTGGAGGGTAGGTGCTGTTATTATCCTGATTTCACAGCTGAGGTAACTGAGGCAGACTAAGGTTAAGTATCCTAGACAGGGTCACCAAGCTAGTTGAACTCAAGTGCCTGTGACTCCAGTCCCACTATTTTATCCACTGGGTCAACTAACTGCCTCTGCCCTTTAGGGGAAGGTTCTGCCCCCACCCCCAGAGAAGGGGGAATCAGTTTCCCCATGCTTTTTAAAATATTAAGTTATTTTGCTTATGAGCGAGGCTGGTATTGATGCCTGCATTTCTCTTACTGTGACTAGTATTTTCCTTCTTTTGCCACTGAAAAATGTGGTAAATTTTATAGAAATAACCATATAAAGTCGTTTAGAATGGAGATCAGAAACCCATAGCTCACAGGGTGAATAGGGCTGTTTCTGCTTCCTCTTTGATCTTCCAAAATAAATTATACATCCCCTTCCCTTTGTTCAGATGCATATGAAATCAGATTGCCAAGTCATTGCAAACAGACATGAAGATTTAAGTAATGCTAGTAAAAATAGTTGAGTGCTCTAAACTAAAAACAAACATGCAATTTTAGCTGGAGATGTGTTAATTTAAAGCATTGCAAAGATAAAGATTTTTGTCACTAAGCAGAAGAAAGGACAGAAAGGGTGTTTGCATATTGGCTGAGCAATAGAATCAGTAGGGCAGTGGCTACCCATTTCAGGGGTCCGTGGTTATGAGGGTCCTTCCTCTTCCTCAGACCCTACACGCCATTGGACTTTCAGAATCATGCCTGAAGACTTTTATCCACCATATCTCCCCAAGGTCAACCCTTCAGCAGCTACTGATCAGGAGTAATTTGACCAGTTGGGAACCTCTCTCTAAATCTGCCCACCTTCGCAGAGATAAGCTCAGGTAAGCAAATGAACCCAAGGACATTCTATTTTATTGAGAAGAGGACAGATGAGACTCGTTTGCTCTGGATCGGCGCCCAAGCTGTTCACTCAGAAATAAACTCAATCACAACTCAGGGGACAAATGAAGACACCCTTTGCTACTTGTCCCCAAAGGTATCATTGCTGCTCACATAATACCTCCCAGAAGACAAGGAGGCCAAGGGGTTGGAGATCCTCCGTGAAAATGATCCAGACATGAAGTTTCTGGTGCCTTCTCACTTATATACCTGCATCAGCAAATAATTTCTTAATACACTTTACCAAATTGGGTTTCATAAATACAACTGCTTCCAGAAAGGAGAGTATGGGGTGTTCAGGGAGGAATAGCACCTCTGGTGTGAGGGCTTGCCAAGCCCTTTTCAGGGCTGCTCATCCACCTGTCACCAAGTCTCACCTGTGGCTCCAAGAAGCTGTAGCATGTACAGTAGTCATACCCTGGTACTGTGTTGCAGACAGACTAAACGAGGTTGAGTGTAACCAATAGGCCTCGAACCCATTGATGAGTTAGGGCGATGTCTACCCTGAGCGTATGAAGACTTCTGAGGGAATGGGTAGATGAGAACAATTCATCGTAATGGCCATGGAGGTGGCCAGAGCAGGCACAGTGGAGTGCTTTGAGCTTGGTCAGACATCCAAGATACCAAGGCCATCCGCTGCATCCCGAACCATCACCAGGCATCCTGACTTTTGTCTTGCAATTGGACTTTGATGACTCTGGAAGAGTCACCTTATCCAACTCTGCCTGAATAAAATCCAGATCAAGTGCAAGTCAATATATCCCTTGTGATGTCACTGGTCCTGTTCAAATATGAAAGATGAAGAACAAGTTTTGGAGAGTATGGAAAGATCTTTTTGGGGTGGCCGTAGGGTGTGGAAAGGCTATTTCCAGTTACTGCTCTCCAGCCACATGAGATCACTCAGCAGGCACTGGAAGTGCATGGGATAGATTTTAAATCCTGCCATAGTCACAGGATTAGAAAGCAAAAAGTGTTAGAAGGATATAGAGTTATCATATAGCACATGTAGGTGAAATAGTATGTATATTAGGCAGCTAGGTGGAGTAGTGCATAGAAGGCTAGACTTACGGTGGAAGATCTGAGTTCAAATCCTGCCTTAGATATTTACTGTGTGACCTCAGGCAGGTCACTAAACCTCTCTGTGCCTCAATTTCCTTATCTGGGAACTATAGCCACCTACTTCACATGGTTATTATGAGGTTCAGATATATGTAAAGTAATTTGCAAACCTTATTCTTATACCCAATATATGACCTACAAATATACCTACTACCCAGGGTGTTTGTGAGAATTGAATAAGATCATGTTTGTAAAGCCCTTAACACATTGTTTGGCACATAGCAAGTACTTAATAAATAGCTGTTCCTTCCTCCTCTTTCCCTTTACCTCCCAGAGTTGTTGTGAGTTAATAACAAATGAGTTAATATTTAGGAAAAGTGAATACCACAACACCTGGCATACAGTAGGTGATTAATAAATGATCCTTTCTTTCCTTTCTCCTTTGGGCAATAATAGCCCCTTTGGGCTAAGATAGCATTTGCCTTAGCAAATACCCTGTTTGTGACTGAGAGATGTCCTCCCTAAGCAGACAACCAGAACCTTTGGTGAGAGATACCTCTGATGAAAATAAGGGACCCAGGGTAAAACAGGAACGCTGTGAAGGTCCCTATAAACTCATCCTTCAGAGTATCCAAGCAAACAACCCCTAATGAATCTCTATAATGAGTTCCAGAATTCCCAGGTTGACCTTTTCTCCCCTGCTCAGTCCAACCTTTTCTACCTCTCTGCTGTTTCTGCTGGAATCACATCTGTTAAAGACATTAGCCACACAATTGTGCACAAGCACAGATGTCTGTCACTAAAGCCGACATGGTTTTGCCTACCACTCAGGCAGTTACATTTCAGTCCGGGAAGAGGCAGTTGGGTAAACATCTGTTTTTGTGACAGATGTCTACATAATCTTCACTTTTCTGTTTGGAACAAATGTGCTTAAAATATTGGAGATTTTTTTGTCAAAGAAGATTAAAAAGCTTACAAAGAGAAGTAAAACAAGTATTTTGTTTTCTTTGCCTTGCCCTCTACCTCTTTCAGACACAGACTCAGATAGACAAAGACATATTTTTGTCAGCTTTGCAGATTCAAAGGTTTTTGATGGGTGCTAAGAAGTCATTGATGAGGGTCATTGATGAGGAAGGAATTTGGGGATGGCTGTTTTTGTGTGCTCAAAAGGCACACAGATTGAAAGTTAAATGCTATCCCTTCTCTTGGAAGACAGAAAGAGCCATCTTTTAAAGGGAGGCCATACAAGGTAACAATAAAGTATCCTGAGAGAAGGAGGCCAGTGTGGTCCCTACAGACAAGGAGTTGTCATGCAGTGGCATTGACCTGTCATGAGAAAGAAGCCTGAGGAATAGAAATGAGCATGTGAACCCTTTCCCTTGGAGGCTGATTCAAGGTTACAGTCAAATGAGATTGGATCTTACTTGGGCTAATTCCATCTTTGGTAACTTTCTGCCTCACAAAAAAAAGATGTAACTGCTTCCACGTGCAGCTTCAGAAGCACAGAAAACTGCCTTATGGGCTACTGTCCTCATCTTCCTGGCAATATCTCTGTTCTTTTGCTTGGCCTTATGTCATATATCCCCTGGAAGTCAAGTGTACCACAGATCTTCTGCACATAAAGTGTTTGTACTATCCATATGGCCAGAGGATGGCAGTCTAGAGCTGGAGGGAAAGTTAGAGGCTGTCTAGGCGGACACTATCATTTGAAAGCAAACAAAACAATTCCTAGAGAAGGTAAATGATTTGTCCAAGATCAAACAGGTACCAAGTGTCAAGGAGGGGCTTTGAAGCCAGATGCTCTTCTCCAAAGCCAGGGTCCCCTGCATCGTGCCACGCTGTCTACCTTCACTGATTGGCTGCTTGGTGCCAGGCAGTCATTTGTTTTGTAATAGAAATATCTTTTGATAAGATTATCCTTCTTTTTAGAATCTTCCTCAGGTAGTGATTAGAGGAAACCTTTCTTTAGCATTAGTTGGGGCAAGGCAGGGTATTGATGCAGGGGCAGCAAAATGTGTGTTGTAGCAGAAAAGATGGTGGGCTTGTGATCAGAAGATTTGGCTTTTAAAAGAATAATTAATTGTTTTTAAATACCCAAATTAGCTATAAAAGAACTGGCACATATATATATATATATATATACATATATATATACGTGTGTGTGTGTGTGTGTGTATGTGTGTGTATGTATATGTATATGAGTATGTATATAACAATATATACCAGATAATACAGAGTAAAGGAGCTCCCAAAGGCAGTGAGGTAACTCAGCTCAACCAAGATCTACACTCCTATATCTCACCCAAGGGGAAATTCCCCAAAGTCTCCAGTGTAGCAAGCTGGGTACAGGGACATAATGAAGCCCATCCACTCCTCTGATGTCTTCCTAGGGTCTTTTCCTTCAGCAACCTAAAATAGGGTTGGCTGCTTCCATCTTCCCTCTCGAAGCTGGAAGCCAGAAATGGCCAAAGTGACTCCAAGTTTAAAGAAGGTCTGAAGAAGACACAAAGACTGAAGAGAATGAAGCTCTTTTGTTCTCATCAACTCCATCTTGCCCTTTACACATGACAGAACATTCATCTCCACTAATGAGGAGAGAGTTTCATATCAATGGGTTTGGGGCAAGGGTTACATTACTCCCTTGGACCAGAACTGGAGTAGAATGGAGAAAGAGGTGAAGAGGATGCACAGTCCAGGCATGCTGGATAGCCTGAGAAAAGGAGGTGGGGGATGGAGCATCTGTGTGAGGAACAACAGGAAGGCAAATCTGGCTGAACTGGAGTCGGTGTAAAGGGAAAAGATGTATAAGAGAGCTAGAAAGGCAGGTTGGAGTCAGATTGTTAGTGGCTTTATATGCCCAAAGAATTTGTATTTGATTTGGAAGGTATATAGCAGAAGAATGAAGTAGTTAGAGTTGTACTTTAGGAATATCTCTTTGGCAGCTCTATGAAAGATGAATTGGGGACAGGAGAGATTGAGATAGGCAGACCAATTAGGAGGCTATCATAACAGTCCAAGTGAGAGGTGATGAGGACTTAAACAAGGGTAATTGTCATGTAAGTAGAGATAGGAGGGTTGTGTATCATGAAGGTAGAAATGACAAAGATCTGTAAGATTTGGTTATTTATTGGCCATGAGAAAGGAGTTAGGGTAAGGCAGAACTCAGCTCAAATCTTCATTATGCCTCCTAGCTGCCCCACAAAGGCAACCCCTTAAATAATTTTCAGGAATCAGAAAGAACCAACAAATTTGTTTTGGGAACATCCAGATTTACCTCTTTCATCTTGGCCAAGTACATCTACCAGTAGTAATGTTTTCAAAAGTCTCCAAAAAAGCACAGGTGAGAAAGTCAAGAGAGGAGGAAAAGAATATAATCAACTTTCGTCAGCTCAGACAAATAACTGTGGCACTCCTCTGTGTGTGTGTGTGTGTGTGTGTGTGTGTGTGTGTGTGTGTGTTTTGGGGGACAGGGATGGGAGACTGATACAACATATTTGTTTTTTTCCTAAATAAACCTATTTCATTTATTTTTTCTCACTTAATAGCATTTTACTTTTTCCAATTACATGTAAAGATGATTTTTAACATTCACTTTTATAAGATTTTGAGTTCTAAATTATTCTCCCTCCTTCCCTCCCCTCTCTACTCCCAAAGACAACAAGCAATCTGATATAGATTATACATGTACACTCAAATTAATCATGTTTCCACATTAGTCATGCTGTCAAAGAAGAATCAGAACAGAAGAGAAAAACCACGAGACAAAAACAAAACCCAACACCATCAAAACCCCCAAACAGGTAAAAATACCATGCTTCAATCTGCATTCAGATGCCATAGTTTTTTCTCCAGATGTGGATAACATTTTCCATCATGAGTTTTTGGAGTTGAGTTGTCTTGGATCTTTATATTGCTGAAATCATTATATTTTTCTGAATCCATTCATTGTTTCTTATTTCACAATATGATGCAACATATTTGGAAAGAAGTTGTTTTTTTTATTTTTAAATATATAATGAAATTAAGTCAACAATGTACCATCCAACAGAGATTTATAACATTGAAGATGGAATTCATGTATCTGGCAAAGATCTCTTTTTCTTCCATCTAAGAGTTGGTCTTTGATGAACTCCTAACAGAGAAAACCTAGAATGTAATCACTAAGTGTTGATGAGGCATTAAACTAACAGTGAAGATGGGTCTAAGTCCTGATCAAGCAATCATTACCTTGCCCATAAAAAGATACTGTGTCATTGGTTTGAGCAACAACTCAGAGAATGGAGAAATATTCTCCCGACAGACAGAATAGAGAAAAGTAGGAAGAAGCAGCTTTGAGTAATGGGGCTGTTATTTTTAAAAAAAATTTTAAATTTATTTTTTATTTTTAGTTTACAACACTCAGTTCCACAAGTTTTTGGGTTCCAAATTTTCTCCCTCTCTCTCTCCTCCCCCCTCTTCCCTAAGATGGCTTGTAATCCAACAGAGATTCTACATATACCTTCACATTAAACTTATTCACACAATAGTCAAGTTGTAAGGAAGAATTATAACCAATGGAATAAATCATGAGAAAGAAGAAACAAAACCAAAAAAGAAGAAAAAAGAGAGAGCAAATAGTTTGCTTCAATCTGCATTCAGACTCCATAAATCTTTCTCTGCGAGTGGATAGCTTTTTCCATCATGAATCTGTTGGAGCTGTCTTAGAACTTTGTGATGCTGAGAAAAGCCAAGTGTATCAAAGCTAGTCATCACAGATACATGTGTCTGTAATCGAGTATAATGTTCTCCTGGTTCTGCTCCCCTCACTCAGCATCAGATTACATACGTCTTTCCAGGTTATTATGAAGTCTGTCTGCTCCTCATTTCTTATAGCACAACAGTATTCCATTACATTCATCTATCACAACATGTTTAACCATTCCACAATTGATGGACATTCCCTTGATTTCCAATTCTTTGCCACCACAAAAGAGCTGCTATAAATATTGTACACATGAGTCCATTTTCCACTTGTGTGATCTCTTTGGGATACAGCCTTAGAAGTGGTATTGCTGGGTCAAAGGGTATGAACATTTTTATAGCTCTTCGGGCATAGTTCAGAATTGCTTTCCAGAATGGCTAGATCAGTTCACAACTCCACCAACCATTTAACAGTGTTCCAATTTTCCCACATCTTCTCCAGCATTTATCATTTTCTTGTTTTGTCATGTTAGCCAATCTGACAGGAGAGATGTGGTACTTAAGAGTTGTTTTGATTTGCATTTCTCTAATCAATAGTGATTTAGAGCATTTTTTCATATGACTATAGATGTATTTAACTTCTTTCTCTGAAAACTGCTTGTTCATATCTTTTGACCATTTCTCAATTGGGAAATGACTTGTATTCCTATAAATTTGACTCAGTTCCCTGTATATTTTAGAGATGAGGCCTTTATTAGAAACACTGCTGCAAAGATTCTTTCCCTATTTTCTGCTTCCCTCCTAATCTTTGTTGCATTGGCTTTCTTTGTACAAAAACTTTTCAATTTGACATAATCAAAATGATCCATTTTGCATGTTGTAACACTCTCTATCTCTTGTTCGGTCATGAATTCTTTACTTCTCCATAAATCTGACAGGTAAACTATTCCTTGCTCTCCCAAATTGCTTATACTATCAGCCTTTTTATCTAAATCGTGAACCCATTTTGACTTTATTTTGGTATATGGTATAAGATATATGGTCAATGCCTAGTTTCTGCCATATTATTTTCCAGTTTTCCCAGCAGATTTTGTGAAATAGTGAGTTCTTAACCCAGAAGCTGGACTCTTTGGGTTTTCAAAGAGTAGATTGCTATAGTCATTGACTACTGCATCTTGTGTACATAACCTATTCCACTGATCCACCACTCTGTTTCTTAGCCATACCAAGTAGTTTTGATGACTGCTGCTTTATAATACAGTTTAATATCTGGTATGGCTAGGCCACCTTCCTAGCATTTCTTTTCATTAATTCCCTTGATATTCTGGACCTTTAGTTCTTCCAGATGAATTTTGTTATTAGTTTATCCAGCTCTATAAAATAATTTTTTGGTAGTTTGATTGGTATGGCAGTAAATAAGTAAATTAATTTAGGTAAAGTTGTCATTTTTTATTATATTAGCTCAGCCTCACCACGAGCAACTGCCGTTTTTCCATTTATTTAGGTCTGACTTTATTTGTGTAAAAAGTGTTTTGTAATTGTGTTCATATAGGTCCTGGGTTTGTCTTGGCACACAGACTCCCAAATATTTTATAGTGTGTACGGTAACTTTAAATGGAATTTTTCTATCTCTTGCTGTTGGACTTTGTTAGTACTATATAGGAATGCCGAGGATTTATTTGGGTTTATTTTATATCCTGCAACTTTTCTAAAGTTATTTATTATTTCAAGTAGTTTTTTACTTGATTCTCTAGGATTCTCTAAGTAAATCATCATATCATCTGCAAAGAACGGTAACAGTTTATTCTTTGCCTATTCTAATTCCTTCAATTTCTTTTTCTTCTCTTATTGCTGCAGCTAACATTTCTAGTACCAAATTGAATAATAGGGGTGATAATGAACATCCTTGTTTCACCACCAATCTTACTGGAAATACATCTAGCTTATATCTGTAATGGGGCTTTTAGAAGCAGAGAAGAGAGCTATGAAGAGCAGACCCGGGTATTCAACCAAGAAACCTATTGTTCATGAGGGATGCTGTCCCTAAGAGAAGCTGTGTGAGGACTCTCCGAAGAAAGAAAGGACTTCCAAGCCCTGTAGTACCAGGAGTCATGAGCTGTGTTGTCTGCTCATGTATCTTATATGTTAGCCTTACTACTGTTGTGATCTGAGTTTGAATCTACTCTTCCTGTGGACACTGTATTTATTATGTGGGAGAATGTGCCTAGGTGTGTGTGTGTGTGTGTGTGTGTGTGTGTGTGTGTGTGTATGTGTGTGTGTGCATGTGTGGGTGTGGGTGTAGGGTACATTCAGAGCCACTGTCTTATTATGTCATTTTAGTAAATGCCTTTGCTAAGAGCTAATTGTATCTACAAGTTGGTTCTTAATGGTAGGGTCTTGTGAACTATAGTGTTAGGGAAATGGCTCTACAAGGTATCCATAGAACTCAGATTATGTCACGTCCCAACCCGCAACCCTGGGGTTTGGTGAGAAGTTTCTATATTTTCTTTTTATATGATACAAAGATAGCTTTAAGCTAATAGCTAATATTTGAGCTGTCTCCTTCCTT